>BCIT01000004.1:14603-632512 GCA_001600035.1 Holtermanniella nyarrowii | reverse complement strand
GACAAGAAGAAGGAACTCGTCAACGGCCAGTGCAAGGACAAGTGCCCAGCCGGATCCAAGCTCAATCACGAGGGCCACTGCGTCTGCGAGGACTCGAGCAAGGAGCTTTTCAAGAACAAGGTGAGTCTCAATCTTACCGGCTGGCCATCGCTGACGCCTTAGTGTGTACCCAAGTGCGGTCACGAGCAGAAGCGCAACCACGAAGGCCAATGCGTCTGCGAAGACTCGATGAAGGAGCTCGTCAACGGTGTCTGCAAGCCCAAGTGTGAAGGTGGTCAGTACCGCAACCACGAAGGTCACTGTGTCTGCCCTGCCTACAAGGACTTTGTGAACCACAAGGTACGTTCTCTCCCCATCTAAATCCCCAGCTGACGTGTCAGTGCGTCGACAAGTGCAGGTGGGACCAAGTCCGCAACCACGAGGGCCACTGTGTCTGCAAGGGCAACAAGGAGGAGAAGTGGGGCATCTGCGTTCCCAAGTGGACTGCTCCCAAGCCCTCCAAGCAGTGCGGTCGCTTCAAGCAATGGCGCGAGGAGACTCAGTGCTGCTGCTTGATCGCTGTCAAGAACAAGTGTATCCTTTAGGCCTCGAAGCCAAGTGACGCAGGCGGCGCAGTAACGAAAATAAGTCTTGTAGTTTAGTGAATTCGAAGCGATGAATGGACATTGCCATCTCAAATTGAGCTCCAGTTTTGTTCTCCTTCTGATTCTCTACTTTACTGTTCTGACTCGTTTCAAAAAGACCTCACAATCAGCTAGACGTCTTTCGCCACATCAAACTCGACTATGTCCTGTCACGGGCGGCGAGTTGTGCCATGCACGACCCACCGCTGACTGTGAGCACCCTTGCATTGCAATCGATCTGTCATTGGTCTTTTTAGGGTAATACATCGACACGCTCCTATGACTGAAGAGTTTGGCGTTGGCCTTGTGCGCGCGGTATCTCGAAGCAGCGGGTCACGCAGCCACTAATGAGCGCGAGCCTGGCTCTTCTGCAATGCCAAAGCTGTTCGCGCAGTCATTGAGCTGGGCTGTCCTACATGATGGCGAAAGCGCACAGTTCATGTAATAGTCAGTTTCGTTGTCAGTCGCTTTCGTCGAGAACCCAAGCCGAGCCATGCGGGCAATCACTCGTGTTGCAGGCAATGCCTCTGTCAGAAGTATGGATACATCAATTTTCCTCGCAAGCATACAACGCCTTCCCTTCTCTCCCACTGCAAGCACTCGAGGACTAGAAGTCCGTGTTGCCAAGCCACTGTGCAACTTCATTGTGGCCTCCGAGCAATGGCGCGCTTTGCGTCGCCTGCAGTGCCCGCTTGGCACCCGCCTGCGTCGCCGTGCCCGACCGCAGCCCTCGTCTCAATGGTCTGACCTCTCTACCAGGTACAGCCACAGTCGTAATTGCAGACGTAGGCATGGGCGCCATCTCGACGTCCATCGCGTCCTCCTTAACCTCCGTGTCCGACCCTAAAGCTTCATGCTCCGCCGCAGTCCTGCGTTTGCGCGTGACAGCCGCAGCTCTACGAACGGGAGAAACACTGCGCATTCGAGGAGCTGCGCTGCCCGCGCTGTATGGTTGAAGCTCGTTCTCGCGCTTGCCAGTGTAGAAGTTTACGGTTGCTTGTGCGTACGCAAGCGTGTCTGCTGCAGACATGAAGGTGTGAGGAAGGGATTGAGTCTGTGGTAGGGATGCTGATGATGGAGTTGTTTTATAGCCTTGCTGAACAGCTGAGAGCATCAGTAGATTGAAAGAAAGGAGACAATCACTCACCCATCCTAGCCTTCATCGCCACAAAAGGCAACCTCCCACTTTGCGCCTCCGTCCCATGTCTTCTAGCATAGATTTCTGCCGTTGTCTCTGCCTGCTGCGCTCCCGATTTGTGTTGTTGTCTCTTCACTTGACTCATGGTTGTCTGCAAACACCACTTTGAAGGACTAAGGAACGTCCAAACGTGGCGGGACGCGTTGCGTTTGATAATCGCGTCTTGCAAACCGTGTTTCGCAAGTGATACAAATCCACGTCATACATGTTCCGGCTACATCCGTCCACGTGATCTGAGATAAGCGGATGGCGAGACTATTTTGGCAGCAATTCCTATACTTTGGACATCTCATCCTACTCACACTCGTCTTCACAATGTCAGACGTCGCAGTCCTCAAGGACCTCCTCGGAGTTCACCCCGATTTCCCCAAGAAGGTGTGTTCCCGCAATCAGACCGTGGCGCAGAGCTGATAAGCACAGGGCATCGTCTTCCTCGACCTTTTCGTATGTCTTTCACTATGTAATACAGTCCTCATCTGACCTTTAGCCCATCCTCCGCTCACCCGTCGCATTCGAGGCACTGATCTCGCATCTTCTGACACACGTGTTCACCCACACACTCACAACAATGCCTAAGAACGGCAACGAGCTTCCCAAGATTGATGTCGTCGTTGGTCTTGACGCCCGTGGTTTCCTTCTCGGTCCCATCCTCGCTCTTCGTCTTGGTGCGGCATTCGTACCTGTTCGTAAGGGTGGCAAGCTGCCTGGTGCCGTTGAGGTTGCTAGATACGAAAAGGAGTACGGAGTTGTACGTTTTTGCTGATGATTACTGTGTGATCAGCTGACAATGCAGGATGAGTTTGAGATGCAAGCAGGTGCTATTCAGCCTGGACAGAACGTTCTCGTCATCGAGTAAGCCTCTTCAGTCCCTCCTGTCTGCAAGCTGACATTTACAGCGACTTGATCGCAACTGGTGGCTCAGCCGCCGCAGCAGGTGAACTCATTCGCAAGGCAGGAGGCAAGACTATCGAGTACCTCTTTGTTGTCGGTCTGCCTTTCCTCAAGGGTCACGAGAAGCTGGATGCCCCGGCTTACTCGATGATCCAGGCTGAGGACTAGACTGTGCGGATGATTCTTGGGATTCGGATGCATGTCATAAATGGGAATCATCTCTGGACGCGGCAAAATCGCTTGACATGTTGGGGCCGACTAGTCAGTCGTGAAGCTGGAATGAGAAACTCCTTCAAAGCGATCCGCTCGGCGAATCCAGCATCGCGCGGCGTTCTCATCGGGCATCTCTTGTCTTGTGCTCCATTGCGATGGCGGTATCCTACTACACACGACCGCAAGAAGCCCTTCGCTGTTCAGAATAGCGTTTCGACTCGTCACAAAAGTAGCTACCACTCACCAGAATGGAGCGATCGGACTATCAAGCGTTACGGCTGCATCAAAGGATCCACACAAGAATCGTCAAAGTCGCTATCGTGGGTGACCCTTTGACAAATCCGCATGTCGAAGATCTCGAAAAGCATTGCAGACTGGTTCCAGGAAGACGAGATCCCCAATACATGCCCGCGTGACAAGCAAGAGGCGCTCAAATGGCTCCAATTGTCTCTGGTAGAAACAAATGAGAAGATTATACAAACTAGATCGGCTGAAATGATCTCTGGCGACCCATCTCTGCTGAGCATTTACTCTTCCATCGTCGAATTGAAAGTGGCCGCTTCAAGAGAAGAGACGAGCGACGCGGAAGCGATTCAGTATTGGAGGAGCGCGTCCGCTTTGCTGCGGCTGACGACAACTGCCGATTCTCACAAGGGCTATGGTGACAGCGATGAGGTAGTCTGATGACGATGATGCATCTCATGAAAAAATTTACAGCAGGCTACGAAAAAGAAGCTCCATTCAAGTTAGTGATTATAGTGGCTCTGCAGCTGAGTGGTCTTTGGCGTCGGTAGCCTCACAGAGTCCACAACACTATCACGTAGAGGTTGGCGATTTGATCCTCCTCAGTTGATATCCTGGACACACGGGAGAGCCCCTCTTGAGCAGACGCGCTGGAAATCAGTCGAGCTAGCAGACGGCATGCTTATGCTCAAGAATGCGAACCTGGCGAGAAGTGACTCAGCTAAGAAAGCTAAGACAATCTGCGTTCGACATAAGCCGAAGAGGCGCGTAACTTGAGTATTATGAGTGCTCAGACCTATGAGTCTGCGGAGCGAGTCTGGTTGTGTTTCCCAGGACGCCATCGGGATAGATTCTCCTCTGTCGCAAGTCAGGGTAGTCTAGTCGTGATTAGGAGCAGCGCTGCCGATTCTGCCGAGACTCTTCTGCCTCGATCCTTTGACTCTCTTGCAGCCTTCCAATTGACTTAGTGCATCGCCTTCTGCTTGACTCGCCGCACCCCACGACCACGTTCACCCCCATACAACATGAGCCAATTCTTAAGTCAGCTGGGCGGTGCCCCTCCCAAGGATATCAAGACACGTTCAGATGCGATGCAGGTACTACGATCATGCTCGGCTAACGCAGATAAGCGCTCACTGACAAGCCGTCAATCCTCCAATTTCAGTACGGCCACCAAAGAGATGGACAAGTCTTTCTTCGAGATCAGTCAGTGGCTCGACGATGCAGACGGTACATCTGACATTGTCTGGATCCAGCGGGCGGTAGACGCACGCGACATGATCGGTAACAAGAAGTGGGACTTGGAACGAGACAGTGAAGCGTAATCATGTATGCGATGCATGCCAACGAAGCACCTAGACAGTAGAAAAGTCAAAAGCTCGGCGTAAAGGGGAGAAAACGAGAAGCGCGGGCGCCAGGCCGGCGATTGAGAGAGGGGGAGAGAATTGTTTAAGCGTTGTCCTTGTACTGCGGGCGTCAGTAACCTCCTTCTGCATCGGACAACTCACCCAAGCTCCGAGAGCGGTAATGGCACCGTTGCCGTCCATGAGCCTGTTGGTGTCGGTGACGCCCTGCATCTGGCGCATGACACCGAAAGGCATGTAGAACTCGACAAAGTCTTGAGCGTCGAACCAAGCAGCCATCTCTTGGTGGAAAGCCCAGGTGGAACCCTCATCAGGCTGAGCCTCGCCGTTGAACGAGTGGTCGGCGTACTCGGTGACCCAAATCTTCTTGCCGGTCTGCGTGTGGAAGTTGGTGACGTACTCCTTGAAGTGCGAAGTGCGGATGTCGTAGTAGTGGAGGGGGACAAAGTCGGCTTCGCAGTCGGCGGCAGAGTTACCAGCAGCAACACAGGCCTTGGGGAAGTTCTGTCTGTCAGCAATGATCGTATAAAGAGAGAGAGACTTACAAGAACCCACTCAAGACCGGAAGGAGCAGAGGTCGTGGCAGCGGCACCGAGCTGGTACTTGGAGCGGAGAGGGACGAGGAGGTTCATCCAGTCAGAGATGGTCTCCCAGCTGTCAGAAGCCATGTTGCACTGAGAGTGCTCGTTGGGCTCGTTGTAGAAGAGGACGTGGTTGACGTTGGAACCCCAAGTGCCCTTGAGAGCGTTGAAGTCGTCACGCTGCTTAGGACCCCAAAGCATAGGAGCAAAGGCCATGCCAATCGAGTCGGCCGAGCCAACGTTATGAGGAGACCAGGTGTAGTAGATGGAAGACTTGGCGACAAAGTTGCCGACGTAGTCGGGCTGACCGGCCGTGGCCCAGTCCCCGTTGGGCCAAGCAAGAGCGTACTTGGCGCCACCACCGCTGTAGGAAGGAGCGGTCACGGGTGCAGCAGCAGCGGCCGAGCTGGCAGCAGGGGCAGCAGCTTCAGCGGCAGCAGAAGGGGCAGCAGCTTCAGCGGCAGCAGAAGGCTCAGTCCATGCTTGGCCAGCGTTGATGGAAGGAGCCGCAGCGGCCGATGACTCGACGGCGGGAGCAGCAGCAGCAACGCTCGAGGGAGCGACAGCCGAGGCCGAGGGAACCTCGGAAGCTGCGGCGCTGGAAGCGGACGCCGAGGCAGAGGGGTAGACACCACGTACGCGGCACTTGGAGCCGTCGGCGCGGCGGACAATCTGGTTGGCGATGGGGTGGATCGAAGACTGGCGCTTGGCAGCCTGACGAGCGAGGTGGTTGTGGTGCGAGCGGGGGGCGTGGCGGCCGTGTTGAAGTGCGGCAGCGGGCTCAGCAGTCTGTAGGTGTCCCAGCGAGATCAGAACGGCGATGGCGGTAATGAGCGCAGGGTGCATAGTGGTCGTTGACGACGGTGGAGCAAAGGCAGGTCCGAACGTGATACGTGGGGGAAGAAAGGAGGTTTGAAGAAAAGAGATTGTCAGCTCGAGTTTCAAAATGTGGGAGAGTCAAAGACAGACGAAAATAAGTTTAAGCACGAAGATCGGGAGGAGCGATCGAGGCGATTGCTGGCAAGCTGGGCCTGCAGCCACGGCACAAGCTAAGCACTCTCGTACAATGACTGCCTCCGAGTTCGTGATTTCGGCCCTTGTATACCAGAAATTATTCAAGGCAGAGATGAGCCATCGACCTTCACAGCCGAGTAAGACGGTAACCGAAGAGTTTCGTGAAGAATTCAGCGAAAAGCTGCCATTGCAATGCGCCGTGAAAGCCCAGCGGCTCTCATCGCCAGGCATTCAAATGGCCGCATCTCCATCAAGAGCAAGGCAGACCCTTGGGCCAGCCTCGTTTGCCTCCATATGCGTCATCATTGTCTCGTGTGCATAGTTGCCGTTGTTATCAGCCAGCCAGGTAAAGAAAGCTGTCTGACCTCTGCTACGCCAGCAAGATCAACCAGCGACTGGCACAGATGAGACGTTTGAGGAGACGAAGAATCCATGCGGTGAGATCGAGCACCATGCTCATCGCGTCGCCAAGTGCTCTGCTACCGTTGTCCGTTGGTAGGCTCCTGTCCGGGAGCCTTCAAAGGCAAAGGCAACTGAGCAACGACAGCCGTTCGCGTCAAAGCGCCAATCAAGCTATTCCCTCCTGGATCCAACAACGCATTGCCAGCACGAGCTCAATACAAGCCATACAGATAAGCGAAAGGCGTCAAGCAGACGCACGAAACATCTCTTACAAACCAAAGAGGCTCCGTCTCGTCGTGCTTTCTAGCGCCACATCATCATCACAGCTGTTTCTGCATCAAAGGCAGCGACGAGAACCAGACTGGGAAAGGTAGATATTCCTGAGCTTTTGACAAGCTGCAGATGCCGCAATTTGCAATCTCAGCGGTTTGATGTCAAGCCGTACTCAGGAGACTGGCATGAACAAGACTGCGCAGGCGCCCCCTTTGAGTAAATCAAGCAGCTAGCTAAAGGTTCTTGAGCCGACTTTGACAGCTGCCACGTGTGACTTGGAATCGCAGCCTTGCGGCTGACATTGCAATATAGCTCGATGGCAGCGCGCCGAGCGGACAACAGAGACCAATGCACAGCCAGCCTCCTTTGCCTCCTTACGCGTCGACATTCAAGTCTCTGCTACATTGTCGCCAGCATTGTCAACCAGTAGCGTGCAAGCTCCTGAACAGCTAGTGGCTGGAGGAGCTTTACAGCTGTGGCCAGCAGGCTTTGGATACTTGGAGAAGAAACGGGCGATTTGACGAGGGGTCTGTGCGGTGGGACTGTGCGAAACGTTGGTGTGTATGAAGGGGCTAGCTGCTGGCATCCATCCCGGCGCTCCTGAAATCAATCCAGTAGCCAGAGAAAAGAATCCACACAGCTGAGCCAAGATCCCCACTCATGTCGCGCAAAGTCTCTTCAAGCAAGCCACCCCTTTTTCCCATTGTTGTCCTTTTTTTCTCTCCCACCGATTCTTCTCCTTCCCTTACTCGTCCCAGCCAGAAGAAATCAAAGACTCACCATCAACAAGGTACCAATAACGGTACCCGACACTGCGAGGTAAGGGAGCAAGTTTGCGAGCATTGTTGTTTTGCTATAAAGGAAGTAGCGCGTAAAGTGTTGTTTAGTTTCGTCGACGCGTCAAAGGCCGGTCGTGTAGTTGTGCGCGTCAAGTGTTGAGAAAAAGGAGTGTGGTTGTAGCGTTGGTTGATTGATCGTTGACGGCGGTTTGATGAGAAAGATAGATTGTTAAAAAAAAGGGGAAATACAATTGCACAGCTGCTTGTTAGGGGGGGGCGCGTTTCAAGTTTCCCTTCGGGTGCGTATCGCGTTGGTTAAAAATTACTACTTTTGGTTTTGATTTTGATGGAATGCGTGGCAAACAATGGAGATCAAGATGGCATCACTGATTCATTATTTGGACAAGGTATTGTATACAGGCAACGAATCAGTGAGTGATCCATAGCGACAAGGGATGGGTTAGAGCTAGTAGAAATACTTTCTGTAGGTCTCGCGGTGTCGATCGGGAAAGCAAAAAGGTCACGTAACGCGTAGAAAGGCATGTATGAATATCTTTTCAAATGACAATGACACATAAGTACTCATCCCTCTAACCACTACACTCTCTAACGATCCCGATTCAATCACCTCACCCCCAAAGACTCAAGAGACACTTTGTGAGACCCACCTTAAAATAGCCCCCTCACCTAACGCGTCAGACGTGGCCTCCTGAGCTTTCCCTGACTTTCTTGGCAAAATGAATTCTTGGCACAATGAGCGCATTGACCTTTTTTATCACGTGTAAGCCCTGTCTTGAAATTGAGCAGGACGAAGTACGGAGCCACAAGTACGCGGATTGACATAGGAGGTCTACACGAAAAAAAGGATAGATGATGATGCTACAAAGATTCAAGAAAAATAAAACAGTCGGTTTACAAAGCCAGCTAGCTAGCAGCCAAAGGGCCAGTGAGCCCACGCTACGCCAGTGCTAAAATCAAAACAAGTCTCTGAACGTATTGGGCACTTCCGAACACTGCTCCATCAGCTTCCTCGCCACGGATGGACCCACCTTGAAGCGAAAAGCACATTCAGTACTTCTCAACATCTCCACGTCCCCCCCCGCAGCCTGTACAAAACTCACCACTACCCCCGCCTGCGCTCGATTCACAGGCGCAGCAGCAGCCGCACGGTGCGCATATCCTTCTACACTTCTCGGTAGATCAAAATTGATTACAAGAGGGATCCAGGGTGAATCAGGTTGCTTGACGGTCATGTCAAAGACGACGAGGAAACGTGGACCGCGTCCGTGGATCGACGTTCGCCATTGTTGGAGAACAGTCTTCTTTTGCACCGTCGACAGATCGGGGGAGAGAAAGACGGTTTCCCATTGACGACTTGAGAGTTTATACTGTTCATCAGCTTCCTTGTTATTGTTGCCAACGTACCACAACAGCTTCAAGCGTCGCAAAGCTCCCAACATGAATAATCGCCTGCCAAAGCGGATAATCATCCAACATGCCAGCAAGCGTCTCAAGTTTGTACTCTCTAGCCAGCGCAGCTTCTTGCCCCGCTCCAGCTCCAACCCTTCCAGACCCAATCGTTCCAACACCCGTCGCACCCACACCCGAAGCTTCAGCACGCGCAGACCCAGTCAGGGCAAGGTAGTAATAAGTGTGTTTGAGGTTCGTTCCGGGCGTTGTAGACGACACGGAATCCTGAGCGTTCGGACCGCCTTCACGGCGCACGAGGACACGGACGGGATCACGGACATTGATAGATTGACTGAAATTAATCACGTCTGTCGCTGCTAGTCAGTCTCTCTCATTGAACAAAACATACGGATCGTGTTGGAGCTACATGTCAGCTCTCATCTCTACCGCTCGGGCACTCACAAAAGACACGTTTGCCGCTCAATTACACCCCCAAGTCTAGCACCAGGCGCAGGGAACGGCGTCTTGCTAGCAGGGTTGAAAGGTGATTGCTGTCCGACATCATACGGGCTCGCAACGCCACCGAGCGAAGCGCCAGGACCAGGAGACTGCATGCCAGGCGTCGTGACGCCACTGGGTCGACTGCGTGGCATTGGCAAAAGCTTGACGACGGCCGTGACGTGTTCATACAGATTTCGAGCAATCAATTGATCGACTTCATCAAGCTGAACGTCAGCTCCACGACCCAAAGCCGGCACATACAATCAAAAGCCTGCATTCACCCCCACCCAGTCCACCCCGACTCATCATAATCTCATTCACCCGCGCAGGGGTCCCACAAAGTACCTGAACGGCATTCTGATGTAGCGTCCTGAGTTCACTTTGCAGATCTGTCGAGCCGGGTGCACCGACTGTCAGAGCTGAGCGGATCCCAAGGGGATGACCGATATTGCGGATGACTGCAGTCAGCAAGCTAGGATTGGTGATAGGGCTCACGTTTGTGCGCCTGTGTCGCTTGATCGACTGTGGTGGTCACGATGACGACTGCTGGACCGACATAAGTGCCGCTTGGTGCTGGCAAATTCAAGCAAAGTTGTAGAGCCGGAATGACGCTGAGTGTCAACAGAGTCAGACAACAAGACATACTATGCAATGATCCGCTCCTGAGTGGGTGGAGCCTGCGCAATGATATCCGAGCCTACACATCAGCTTTCACCAGCCCCAAAACCCACCCTTGAGCATAAAAGGCAAAGCCCGAGCCTGAATCTTATTCGGCGGTCCAATCCCATACTTGTTAATCGCCCTCTGCAACTCGACCTTGAGATTTAAATGTTCCCATTTCGTAATCAGCAGCCCGCTGGCCCCGGCCCCACCCAGAGGAGTCTGCATGCCAGAAGCAGCAGGTGATTGGACTGGCCAATCTGGATGCCCACCCCCACCGACGTGCGGTGAGGGTAAAGGCGCTTTGAGTTCGTTGGCTGTGTTGTACGGTCCGATGGAACGACGTTTGGGATCAGTGGTCGTGGAATAGCTTGAGACTGCTAGTGGGGTTGTATTGGCTGATCCTGGAGCTAGGACGGAGGAGGAAAAGCTTCGGCCCATGTGGGGACGTAGACCGCCGATACCGGACAACGTACCGTTGCCGAGACCTGTTGGCGGGACGTGTCGAGGGGGTGTTGGAAGCAACGACGGTGCTGGAAGAGCTTGGGCAGGTGTACGCGTCGCATTGTGTTGTGATTGGGATTGCTGAAGACGTTGAAGCTGTGCAACGGATGCGCTGAGAGCAGAGACTTGTTGAGTCAGGTTGGCGATACCTCCGTCTGTGCTGCCTGATGAAGCCGTGTCGGCGTGGATGAAGGGTGAGCTTGGGATCGCGCTGCGAGGAGGATCAAAGGGTGAGAAGACGGAGGGCGTTGGAACGGAGGGAGTTTGAAGACGAGAGACGGCTAGGCTTAGCTGAGCGACTTGGAATGAGAGTGATTCCAGCGTCGACTCTGTACGCGAAACTCGGTCCGAAAGAGCCTGTTATCAGCCGTGTCGTATTGAGCACCCACCTTGAAAAGAGGGCTATCTTCCAAAGCGTCTCCTCGCAGCCGCTCGTCCACAGGCGCCCCATAGCTCGAGTCGGACGTCGAAGACCTAGCCGTCGAAACGTCTCGCTCCCTGATCGAAACAGGCAAACCCATCCCCAAACCTTCATCTCCAAGATCAAACGGTGCAAACTCGTCCCCAAACTCGACCGACTCGCTAGCCTCTTGCTGGCCACGCTGAATCTGAACAGGTCTCTGCGCTCCAGTAGAGTTGAGCGCAGGCAAAGATTCACCATCATTCTGACTCGAAATCGATCTCGCCGAACCAGATTGACCAAAAGCCTGCTGGCTATTCAAGCCGCTCGAACCATTGGCTTTGGGTGTCGTTGTACCATCACGGTCGTCTGTCCTGACTCGCAAAGGAGGACCAATGATGGAATTGAACGAGCCAGAAGTACTCGACATGCTTGGTGAGCGGACTTCGAATGTCGGTGCACCTGGATTGAGGTGCAAGTTTGCGTTGGGAGAGAGTGAACCCATGGGATGAGAGGGAAGGGGTGAAGCAGCGAATGGCTGTCTAGACGTATAGGTGGATGGCATGCTGAGGGGCCCGTGCGGGAACCCTTGCAATTAGGCTTGTTTTGTAGCTGTTGTTGTGGTTTTTCTTGTGTGTTGATGCTTTGGATGACTGCTGCTTTCTCGCGCCGGTGAGCGCTGCTCAATGATACCCACAAGATACAACAGTCTGCAACGCCGCTTGACTTTGGGCAACGAGGCCTTACGTAATCACTCTCTCGCACCGGCCGCGGCGTCAGCGTCTCGAGTGAGCTCGAGATAGGGTAGAGAAACGAAAACGATAGAAAACAATGACAATGGACGTAGACTTTGAATCACCCTTGTCACACCTAGAGCGTCAAGAAGCATCCGCGTCGGAACAGCTGCGGCCTTGGTGGGCGAAATTGAGAACAGCTTATGAGCGCAAGTGAGTCGTTCTCGCAGAAGTGTGACTGACGCCAGACTGTGGCATAATGTGACTGTGGTTCTGTCCGAGTTTGTACAGATTCCAGAGTCCGGGCCTGTACAGGTCGAGCTGTTTGAAAAGTGAGTCCCTGGGAAGGACAGCGTTGACGGTAGGTTCATCAAGACGATCGAGAACAAGATCAATGCACTCAAGCTCGTCGAGATTGCACGAAGGATCGGGCGCGAGTTCTCAGGTGAGTGGAAAGCTCATTCGGAGAGCTGATTGCAGAACCCGACTTGACACTCAACTTTCTCGAATCCGTTCATTCGCGTCTAGCCAAGCCAGTTCCAACACCAGCGACCGAGACAACACCCGAGATCCCAGCTCCTCCCAAACCAGCTGCCGAAGCTTACGCCCTCTCCCTCTCCTCCATTGCGTACGCCAAGCTGCTATTAGGCGATCTCGAAGGATGCAAAAAAGCCATGGACGAATGCGAAGCCATCCTTAACACTTGCGACGGTGTCGAAGGGATCGTCAATGCCGGTTTCTACGGTGTCGCGAGCGACTACTACAAGGTACGCTTCGTGTTTGATCGACGAGCTGACAAAAGGTCAAAGCAGACTATGCGCCCTATTACAAAAACTCTCTGCTCTACTTAGCATGCGTCAACCTCGAAACCGACCTCACGCGCTCCGACCGCATCGCTCGCGCACACGACTTGTGCATCGCAGCACTACTCAGCGAAGCCATCTACAATTTCGGTGAATTGCTACTGCACCCTATCCTCGCCGATCTAGCAGGGACAGAACACGAGTGGATCCAGCAACTCGTAGGCTACTTCAACCAGGGTGATCTCGGCAAATACGAGAGTGAGAGTGTCAAGTTCAGCAAGGAGGTATGTTTGCGGTTTTGCGGGAACGTAGCTGACGGGAAAGCCAATTTTGGAACAGAATGCCGAGTTCTTGAAACAAAAGATTTGCTTGATGGCTTTGATCCAGACTGCGTTTGCTAGACCTCGCGATGGCAGTTCGCGTCTCATGTCGTTCAAAAGTATTTCGGAAGCGACTCGTTTGCCGGAATACGAAGTTGAGCATTTGATCATGAAAGCTCTCAGGTACGTCTCCCTTTCCCTTCCCGTGCAGCGCTGACGATCCAGCCTTTCATTGATCCGCGGTTCGCTCGACCAAGTTGATGGCGTCGCAGACATTCAATGGGTTCAACCTCGTGTATTGGCTGCTTCGCAGCTAGACACACTTTCACAGCAGATTGGACAGTGGTCTGATACTGTTGGAACGACGGGATCATCGGTTGATCAGTTTCAGAAGGCGGCGGCTTATTGAGTAGGAGAGTATCACGAAGACATGTATAGACTACTTGCATTTGATCGTCCGCGCCAATGGCTGAGCACTTGGCTGGCGTCGGTCAAGTGTGTGATGAGCTGGAGCCTGTAGAGTGCAATGCCGACGAGAACAGCTTTTGATTGGAATGATGGCGAATGGCCGCCAGCCCCATTAGAATAAATATGTAAGAGTCCACGTGTCTGTCGGTAGTCAAACACTTATCAACGAGGATCCAATGATGTGTTAGCTGACTGGATCGCTTGCAAAGAGCTATTAGGTATCCAGGCCACCATCTGTCAAGCTCCAAGTGGCTGCAGATTCAAAACAAGGAAGCGAAATGACATCCCTCCTACACAGCCTAATAACCTCTTCCTCGTCCCCTGTCTCATCAGCACCAAGCCAATCAACACAACGAAAGACTAACCGCCCTCTAGCACGGTAAGGAGCATAACCACCCCGTCCACCACCACCACCTCTATAACTCCCGCGATACCCGCCCCTCCCTCTTCCACCTCTTGCGCCGTGAGCCATCCCAGGGACATTGGTCCTCTTGGACGTGACTTTGAGTTGTCGACCTCTGAAAAGAGATTCATTCAGGATCAGAGCGTTCTCGACTAGTGATGGATCTGCGAATTCAACGTATGCGTAGCTGCGAGTGTCAGCGCAATGGAATGTACGAAAGAGGACTTACCCTTTTGGATGACCTGTGAACCGATCACACAAGATAGTGACACGGTTGATTGTCCCACACGCTTGAAAATGCGCTTGAATCTCTTCGGGCGTTGCTCCGTAATCGACCTACTGAATCAGCTCCGCGTGCTTACAGCTCGCTCAGTACGCACACTCCCGACATAGATACTCCTCGAATCTACAGCTTCCTTGTCTTCATCGGTCTCTTCGGCTGTCATGGTCACATCTGGTCCAACGGGTGATGACGCTGCTGCTGCGTCTGATGAAGGTGCGACGGCATCTGTTGCGTTCATCTCACGTAGCTGATGTTTAGCAATGCTATCGTGGAGGGAAGCGAACCTTTTTGGCTTCTGCTTCCATCTCTGCGACTCGTTCTTTCATCGCTGCGAGTTCCTACCCAACATCAGCGTGCGTCTTTCGGACTGCATGGCTTGACTAACCGCATCCGCTGCGTCTCCATCTCCATCATCCGACTCTTCATCCCTAATCGCAGGTGACGCAACCTTCTCCACTTTCTCTACCTCTGCCATGGTGTACAGGTTGTTTAGCACTGCAGCTGTCGACGTTTCAAAACTAAAGTCGACGCCTTGACCCCCTTGCAGTGCGGTTTTATCTTTCAAGGGGTTAAGGAAGACGGCCCTTGTCCTCGTCTGCATTCCGTAGCTATAGGAACAGAGGTATTCGCTCCTAAATTATATCGTGAGTACTATAGGGCAGGGAGGAGAGGATATACAGGGGGCTGATACAGGATAGCACGAGAAAAATGGCTTCAAAGAGCGCAGCTTCCGCCGTCGTACGTCGCATCTACACCAGTCAAGAAAGAAAGCTAATCCATCAACAGGAGTGGACAAAGATCTATGGCACTCTGGGCCTCGCCAAGGGTACGTTCTTCCACTCTATCCACCTTGCTGTCAACCACTCACACCCACAAAGAGACTGTCTCCGAGCTCCAGGCGTTCAGAGCACGTCACGCAGCTGCCGCCACGAGAAACGCAGCTCTCAAGGCCACCACACCCAAGATCGACTTGGCTCACTACCGCTCGGTCCTGAAGGACCAACAGGCTGTCGAGCTCGCCGACAAGACCTTGAAGGCTTTCAAGCCGGTTGATTACGATGTGTCCAAGTGGAACGGCGTCGTTGAGGCGTTCCAGGGCAAGGCGGTGAGTGATACGCGAGTGTTTGTGTGGGGAAAGATGATGGGTTTTGAATTTGGAAAGACGTTGGGGACGCATGCTTGTGTTGTCAATAGGGAAACGACAAGAGAGCTGGATAAAGACGCGTGAAGAAATAGATGGTGGCGCCTAACCTGGACAAGGGAAACCGGTCGTAGATCCTGCTGCGTCACCGGCTTGTCGTTTCAGCAAGGTCAAGTCCGGAAGGAGGCTCTGCATTTACCAGGCCTACAGGCTTGCACATCACGCTGTGAGCTCTGGTGGTTCAGCCATCAGTGCAAACGGTGACAAGGTTTCATATCCGCAAGCTGGCTAGAATTCCATCTTGGAATGGCGATTCTTTGCTGGTCCGGTTTTTGCCAGGGCTCTTGAGCCGTTTAGCGTGTGCTTCATCAGCAGGAAACGTTGCGTGTGATCGATGAACCTCTAGCTCTGTGCGAGCTATTCGTGTCTGGAATTACCTGCATCGGCAATAGGGTCTCGCCGGCGATGTTGTCGCAGAGATCTGTTTGACAAGCTATTTGCAGCCTCGTGGCTGTCAAGAGATATTTTGTTCTCAGATCATGTCGTCCTCTACGTTTGGCGAGATAATTGACTGTCGGCTGCTTGGATGTCACGCGAAGCTCGCTGGCTCTCTGCCCGACTTCTCGATGTAGATCATCGAAGAACGCTGAGGTATGTGTGCACTTTTTCTGCTACATCTTCCCTAGAGTCTTCGGCTGTCGGGCCATGACTCATGGGCTGAGGGAAGCAGGGCGCGCAGCATCGAGACTGGAAGCTGCATTTCAGCTTTGATGCTGCACTCCAAGTCGGCGCTGGTGTTCGCGCATGATATTGTGGTCATGTCACATCGGAATGGAGGAGCGTTCGCAATCTTGCCTGCTCGCCTAAGCCGCTGCACAAGCGCGACTTTGCGTCGAGTGAATAGTATCTTGGATCGCTTCCGTCCTCGGCGTGCTTGCGTCGTGACGGGCGGTACATCTCACTAGCAGTGCGTTCTTCTTGCTCTTGGAGCACCAAGTGATAGTCAATTCAGCTAGAGGACGTGACGAGGGTTTGCTTGAGTAGTGAAGATTGAGTTTGAAGGCTGGCTGAGCTGCCAAACTTGAGGCACCGGGTCGGATCCCCTTTCGAAGACGCCATCACGCCTGAGTTGTACGTCCACAGGAATGGTCGCCGACGCACAGCTCGTATGCGGTCTCGATGGGGCGAAGTGATCCCACTCTGGCCGTTGTCTGCCAAGTGGTCCCAGTGCTATCAGCGACTGACACACTTCTACGAAAATTCGTCGAATGAACGCTGCGCGGACAGACGGCGCTGCTTACCCAAGGTCAACAGCTCCCTTGCAATCAGCAGAGCGAAGTACTCTTTTGCGGCAGCGCTGTCGGCAATGTCAGAAAGCCGCTAGTATGTTGATCTTGGGTCAAGCGTTGACTGGCCAGTCGAGCTTTTGTTCCGAGACTGAAAGCTATGCGCATCACATGTCTTCGCAAGTCAAGCCTGCGGCACCCACATGGTCTTCCGCCGTTCCAGAAGGGCAGGACTCTGTCTTGCTTGCGACTCGCTCTAATTCCGGCACATCACACCCATATTTCCTCAAGCAATGCACGCTCATTTGCTGACTGCCCCAGGTTGAGGCTGCCAAGGCCACCGTCACCAAGATCTCCAAAGAGGAGTCTTCACTCAACGAGACTCTCTCCAACATCCAACAGGCTCGAGCCTTCGAGGACTTGACCGTCGACGAGATCGCCAAGGCCAGGCCCGAGATCACCAAGGCTGTTGAGACGATGATCAAGAAGGGCAAGTGGACCGTGCCAGGCTACAGGGTGAGTACAAGCGGAGCAATCCGCATGACGAGTACGGACTGATGCTGACGATTCACAGGAGAAGTTCGGAGAGTTCTCCCTTATGTAGTTTGCATGATATGAACTTGCTAGAATCTGGAACCAAACATTCTCGTCCGAAAATATTGCAGCTTGACCCTCGAACTGAGCTGTTGACCACGACCGTACGACCATGTTTCGCAGTCAAATCATTTGCAAGTCCTCGCCGTCCTCGTCTCGCTGGTTGGCTCGTCAGCAATCCGACCCTTTCGTCAGGGGACGCACCCATCGCTCTCGCAGCGCAGCCAAGCTGTCCTCGCTGCTCGACAAACACAAGTCACTCATCCCTCATGGCGGTACCGTTGTTGATCTTGGCGCGGCACCCGGCGGCTGGTCTCAAGTCGCTCGAACTGCTCTCGGCCGCTCAGGCGCAGTCTACGCCGTCGACCTTCTTCCTATTGCGCCCATTGAGGGTGTCCACATCCTTCAAGGAAATTTCCTCACCGCTAGCGTGCAATCCCAGTTGCGGGAGGCTCTCGCGAAAGATGGGAGAAAGGTGGACTGCGTCTTGAGTGACATGATGTCCAACATGAGTGGACAGAGAATTAGAGATGTTCAGAATAGCTTGGATCTGTGCGAAGCGGCGTTGGCGTTTGCAGAGCGAATGCTCCGTCAGGACGGGCAAGGAAATCTAGTGTATGTTCCTGTTGGCATGGTTCTGCATCATGGCTGACCTTTAGCGTCAAATACTTCCAACATCCCTTTCTCGACGAGTTCAAGCGAACCCGGCTTGACCCCGTCTTTCGCACAGTCAAGATTGAAAAGCCAAGAGAGTCTCGTGCAGGTCAGTCGACGTGTTATGCTTGCTTCCGTTTGCTTACTCTACAGAATCTTCGGAAGCATACTTTGTGGCTTGTGGATTTCGCCTTACTGAATGAGCGCGAGAGTCTGGACTGACTCCGCTGTCATGCTGTACGTACCGATGGCGGAAGCTCCCTCTTGTCGAGGATGATAAGTTGACAATCGAAGGAAGGACGGCTTTTACTTCGCCAGAGGCCCAAGCTAGTACTGCAAGGATTCGCCATGTTGCCAATGGTCCAGTCCGCGGGGCTGGTCCTGCCGAGTACAAGCAACGGATGCAGTTCAAGATGAGCATTGCTTACACCTTCTTCCTTGATGCGCTCGGCCAAATCTACAAGGTGAGCCGCTTGGCCGACATGGCTGATGTCAGAATGCGGAGTGGGCTGTCGAGAAGAACGACTTGTCCAACTTTACCGGCTTTGCGCTCGTGGTCCTTCATGTGAGTATGCTGCTCGAGGTGAGACGCTGATGATGCAGTCGCTGAACTCGCACCATGCGTTTGAGGAGGAGATCTGGTTCCCGGCTGTTGAGCAGACTGCAGGCAAGGTGCGTTGTCTCTTCTCCCAAGCTGGTGCCAGCCTGGTCACTTGACTGCCAATATCGAGCAGCATCACACCTTCGCACCTTACATCCACGCATTGAAGGCCTAATTCATGTTGATGCATGCGAGTTTGGTGCCGTTCAAGATCGAGTCGCTTGTTTCGGCCTTCTCATTTGGACGCAGCGACCGATATGAAGCGCATCGATATCGACACCACGGCGCTATTTGACGCTGCCAAGGTCAGGGTGGTACTAGAGGATATGGTGGAACCTCTCAGTAGACACCTTGCAGTACGTACAACAGGAGAACAATGGAGGGAGCTGACCCACAGGACGAGCTTGACACCATCGGGCCTGATCTCTTCGAATGTGTCTCTTTTGAGCAGTACCAGACGATCACCGCCAAGGTAAACGCGTACCTATAGTCCGAGGATCCCAGTACATTCCTCAATGCCACTTACAGTGAGTTTCTGGAAAGCGCCGTTGACAAAAGCCATGCTCGACTAAACCAGCGTCAAGGCCGTCATCCCGCTGCCGTGGCACGCTCGCGTCATCAAACTGCCTGTGAGCTCTTGGACCCTCTCTGATTGATCATCTACTCATGTGCAGTACATCTTGGCTCCGAAGCACAAAGGTCTGTGGCGATACAGCCTTCATCCGGAAGTGAGTTACCACCGACAACCCCAACGCTGCCGAAGTCTAGAACGCGGGACTGACATACGAGTCGTTGCCGTAGGTACTGTACAATTATGCGATCAAGTCTTCAATCGTCATCTTTGCATCGAATGGATCGGAGATAGCGTCCATATTATGAGGCGGTGGCGTCGTGAACTCCAAAGTTGGTTCGACTGAGTCGGCACTGTAAATGCTTCATCGATGCCTCCCATTCTATGAGCGCCTGATAGTGATCCAGCTCGTCCGTTTGTATACGGCGTTGGGATTGCTAGATTTGCTGTAATAGGCGACGGTAATGAAGATGTAGGCGAGACAGATCAGCATGGAATATTTCATTTTAGGCGTGCCGGTAATAACTTGAGCGGTCGATGCATCATAGCCTCACACAGCCGTGGGTTTTCTTCTTTCACTCTTTGACATCAGCAAATTCACCCAAATCAACCACTTTGAATCAAGTCCTCGAAAAACATTTAATCTCTTGCTTTGTCCTATCTGCGTGTTCTCACACTATCGGTTAGTCTGCTGATACTGTTCTCGGGCGTCGCTGACTATTCAGAAATTACAGACCCAATCTTCTTGCACAAGCCATGCTCGCATTACTCAATTTCATCAACCAAAACTGGGTGCTTCATCACCAAATCTGCCACAGCTCAGGGCTCTATATCTGCTTCGCTCTGCTCACACTCCTTGCCTTTCAAGCCGTGTACGACCATCGCAGAGCTAGTCCCGAAGGACTCTCGATCGCAGACCGCTGTTCTATGCTTCTCGCCTTCGTCGAGGCTTGGTCAGCCTTGAGCTGCATCATCTACGTCAATGCCAAGACTGGTTGGCTCAAGTATGAAGTCAATGTCTTGAAGGACAATGACCGCTCAAAGGCGGTGTACCTGGCGAGTTGGCGAGTCTCGGTGCAGCAATTTGCGAACAAGGTCATCATCATCGTGTGCATCGTCGTCATTTGCGCGTGCGAGACTTAACCTAGCGGTGGTATGAAGTATTTCGGTCACATGGCGTTCCTCACCGTCATGGCTTCTGAGACCAAGGATCTACTTGGGTCATTACCTGCATGACCAATCGAGCAGGAAGGATCGCGGGCACGGAAGACCATCTTGTCAGTGCCCGACGATAAGGGGTCTGCAGAGGGAGCGGAGATATCATAAATGCATCTCTCATGAACACATGGACCAATAGTCGTGACATCTGCGGTCAACCATGAAAGTTGCTCTAGCTACTTATCAAGTTTGGAACGCTTGTTGATAGTCCATACATTTTCAGCTGGCAAGAGTATCCATCACCGTTGTAGACGATGAACAAGCCTCACCTATTCATCTTAGATATAACAGCATCTCTCCCTCTCTTCTTGCGACCTCACGAGCTCAAAGCTTGCACAACAACCTTCATCATGCCAATCACTTTCTCCTCCTCCCACGGCCGTCCAACGACCTGCACACCAACAGGCAAGCCATGCATCTTCTCCGCGTCGTAAGCGCGCCCATCACCAAGATAGACGCGCTTATTGATGAGTTTCGAGCCTTTGGCGCCCTGAAGGAAGTTTGAAGGTGTAGTGTCGAGCGTTGCGTCGACTTTGGTGACTGGTAGCACTCCGACTGTGGAGTCTGCGACGTTGTATAGCACTGTGCCAATGCTGATTGTCAGTCTGAGATGTAGAGCAAAGCAAGATGAACCCACCAGAGCGGACTGAGGAGCTTGGTCTTGCCGTGCTCGATAGCAGGGATAGCCTGCACAGGACAGATGATCATATCGAGCCCCTGTGTCTCCCAAGCCTGCTTATTAGACACCGACCACCTGCACTCATCTCGGCACGTACAGCTCGCCGAAATTTGCGAGCATAAGCCTCGCGCTTGGCTTGCCACTGATTCGTCTCCTGCACCGACTTCTTTCGGGATTGAGCTGGTGCCATCAGCACGAGCCATGGCCTAAGCAGAGAGGAGGTAGACTGACCAAAGATGACGGCCAAGAAGACATCGCCGATGATGTTGAGTACGACCCAACTGATCAACCATCTCAGCCATGACGGCAGACTGGGACCAAGAGTGACCTGCATACGTCAGCGAGAGTTCTAAAATGACTGCTCTCACAAGCTTGAGAGACGGCTCCAGCGGATCCGAGCCGCGATTAGACAGCAAAGTCTTGTATCCATCTGCCGAGGAAAGCGCTACGAAAGCCTACAAGTTAGCTGTGAGTCATGGCAGCTGCAATGACGGACCTGCAGCGCTTGCCAGACTATCGACGTCAGCTTTAGAGCCCGCAAGGGAAAGAGATGACTGACCGTCTGGAGGATGGAACTCCTGTACGTCATGACCAGCTCGTCGCATCGCATCAAGAGCTTCATGCACTGCGCGCGCACAAGCCGGACTAGTCTGACCTCTCAGCCCACAACACACAACCCTCTCCCTCTCCCAAGACTCACCTTGATGCACTCATCTTCCACATACCACCCAACCTTGAGCTTTTCCGGCATCTCCACTTCCCGCCAAGGCATCCGCATCACCAACTCTCCTTCAAGATCCACTAATTCTTGAAAAGTGGCGTCAGCAACGACTTGACATGCGAGTTCTAAATCTTCGACGTTTCTAGCCATTGGACCTGTTGCGACCTATCCGTCAATTCTCTGCGATGAGGGCGTGAGAGGAGACTGACCTTGATACTCTCAAAGCCGGGGTTGGTAGATCGACCGCCTAGCATGGGGAATCGGCCTTGCACAGGCTTGAGGCCGTATACGCCACAGTAAGCGGCTGGGATTCGAAGGGAACCACCAACTGTTTCTCAGCATCCGATTGTCATACTGGTACTAACTGTCACTGCCCCAACCCAGAGCACTGCCGTTCAAAGCCAACAAAGCACCTTCGCCGCCCGTGCTCCCGCCGCAGGTATGACGGCTTGAACAAGGATTAAGTGTCTTGCCGAAGATGGGGTTTGAGCACTCGAAAGCTAACAACGTCTGCGAGTGTTAAATTGCGAGGAGAGAAGAGAGAAGAGGACATACTTGAGGGACATTGGTCTTGCAGAATGGGATACCGCCTGCTTGGCGAGTGATCTTGACTAGCTGAGACGTCAACTTGTTTCAATCTCGTTGTGATCTTGACACTTGCTGTCGCTTCATCCTGCGCGTCCATCGTCGGCAAGTCGATGAATCTGCTCTCAGCCTCCAAAACTCTCGTCAAGTCCTGACGACTCACTTGGAGCATCCCAAACTACTATCCTTGTCCAGCACATTGAAAGTATCTATTCCCATCTCAGCGCACGCTTTTAGAGGGTGTGGCCATGTTCAGACATACCTTTGAAGCTGACGGGTAATCCATGCAGTCTGCCTGCAATCTTGCCAGTCTGTTGAAATTCATGGTCGAGCTTACGAGCGGCTTCAAGAGCCTCATCGAACATGACTCGTTGTCAACAAGGTTCGGGTTGCAGCCGCATGAGAAGAGCTTACTTTCTGTCAAGCAGTTTGTTTGAGCTTGAGCTCGGATCGCACTGCGAATCTGCATCGCCAGTCAGTCAAGCGAGTCGTCACAGCGTCCACACACGAAAGCTTGCATGACGAGCTCTGCAGTCCACTTATGTTCAGTATCAATGATATTCCGCACGATCCCAACAGCTCTGAAAAGGTTCAGCCCCGTCAAAGGCAAGAAGCTCACGATGTCATTACAATTTTATCATCTGCTGCAACGTAGATTCCCAGCTGAGATTCTGCGCGCTGCAGGAGCTCATCTCTTTGGGATCGCTTACGTTGCGAGACCTGTGCAGTTGACATTTGTGACTGACTTTTGGTGACGAATGAAACGAGCCGGAATGTGATAGCCGAGCGCGGTCAGATGGTGGTTAATCCTTCCTCACGTGCCTGTGACCCTGATGTACGTAGTTCAAGCAAAGGAGGGGAGAGTGGCGTAAAAGTCAGGAGAGTGTGCGGGTAACACAGGAGAGTCTTTTTGTCGATCATTCTCACTACTACATGTAAACTCACCCGATGCAATTCCGTCGGGTGAAAGGGTGACAAGATCGAGATGCCAACGAACACCAGAAGCGGAAACAAGGAATATAAACTTTGTGCCTACGCTAAAAGCCCTGATCGATTGCAACCCGGATCTAGTCATCCTCGAAAGCGAGGTTGGAGAAAACGGGAT
This sequence comes from Holtermanniella nyarrowii, assembly GCA_001600035.1. Taxonomy (NCBI): domain Eukaryota; kingdom Fungi; phylum Basidiomycota; class Tremellomycetes; order Holtermanniales; genus Holtermanniella; species Holtermanniella nyarrowii. Next base: position 609,290 of record BCIT01000004.1, on the reverse strand, counting down.
GAAAAACTGTACAGCTGGTCGGGCGAGGGTCTGATTAACCCGCGTGGATGCTAGCTAACGAGCGAACGAGCGAGAACGGAGCGCCGTTGACCCCTGATAGGAGTTGTTGTGTAAAACTAGAGAGTGGCAGAAAATAAAAGGGTTTGACTGTTTTTCCTTGCGTTTCTTTTTGACTAGTTGCTGCAGGATTGATTTATAGATTGTTTCTTTGAAGCACACATTCAGTTTCAGATTAGCATCAACATGATGATCTAATCAAATATCGGGGTTTGAGCCCCTTGAGGATACCTGCATGTGAACATGACGGTTTGTTCTCAAGTCCAGGGGCGTCATGCGCTTCAGGCACGGCCGCGACTTTAGCTTGGTGAGATTGTATCTTTAAACAGAAATAAACCCATCAAAGCGCGAAACGAACAACTATCACTGCCAATAGAAAAGGTTAGAAACGCTAGCAACACTATCAGTCACACCACAAAGGTATACACACGCACATCGTTCGGGCTAGGGCAGGTAACACAAGAAATTACATTTCAAGGGTACAAAAAAGCCGGTACATCTTAACCTTGCTTGCTTTCGGCTTGGAACACGCGGACCCGGTGTGCATCAGACGCCCCATTTCGATTCCCAACTCCCGGCTCCGATCCTTAACCGGACGGTGATCCCTTTCAGCTTACTTGAAGGATCGACCTCCTGGCCCCTACGCTCTCACCCTCACACGTTTCACGCTAGCAGCCCTGACTTCCTCCCGGGTCGTGATCGAGGCTTGACGGAGCCAGGTTTACCAGGGAGCGGGTGGCTACCAACCGACAACGTTTTTCCAACGAGGGCAGGAAGAGAAGAGACACCGATGCTGACGCTATCGAACATGGTTCACCTGTCTTCACCGAACGTTGGTCTTCATGCAGATTACGGCGCGTATCGTGCGCCGCCTTCACAGGCGCACTCGAATCATGGTGGGCCCATGACACCCGCTTCGACTGTTGCGTCGCCTTACCTGGCGCACGCTTCGCCTCAACCGAGGCAAGCAAGTCAAGTGCCGCCCGAAGGTCCAGGGCCATCAGATTGGGAGCAAAGAGAGTCAATGAGCAGACTGAGGATTCACAATGATTCAGAAGACATGCAGGGGATTCAAGTGACAGGTCTTGGGATCAGTAAGAGAGTCGAGCATAGCGATGGGCGGATTGGCGTGGAGCCGCCTGGTGAGTAGACTGTGAAAAGAATGTCAGGCTGAATAGCAGATGCTCCAAGGAAATATCAACCTATCAAAGTTGTGGGAGACGGCTCGTTCGGGACGGTCTGGCTGTGTGATTGGTCTTCACCCCTTGCACCTGATACGACCTTGTCTGCGATGCAATGCGGAGCAGGTGCGAGACCGGAATGGGCAGGAAAACGACTGGTAGCCCTCAAGCGGATGAAAAGAGTGTGGGAAGGAGGGTGGAAGCAAGCTCGGGATCTTGAAGAACTCGTAGTAAGTCGGGTTGTGCATGTGTCCATACTCATTCCCAGTCACTACGGCATATCCCACCCCATCCAGCCATCATTCCACTCTACGATGCATTCCTCCAACCAACCTCCAAAGAACTCTACTTTGTCTTCGAGTGCATGGAAGGCAACCTCTACCAACTCACGAAATCCCGTAAAGGGAGACCTCTAGCAGGCGGTCTCGTAGCTTCCATCTCGCATCAGATCGTCTCAGGTCTACACCACATTCACCTCAACGGCTACTTTCATCGCGACATGAAGCCTGAGAATCTATTGGTCACCACGACAGGTCTGCAAGAGTATCTGTCGAGTTCGGCGTTGGCAGCTGTGAATGCAAATGGCGGTGTATTGCCTAGCGGGACGTCTCATCGGTATGACAAGGATGTGGCGGTTATTGTCAAGTTGGCGGATTTCGGTCTGGCGAGAGCAACGGAATCGAAACCGCCTTATACGGAATACGTGTCGACTCGGTGGTATAGAGCACCAGAGGTGCTGTTGCGGTCACGCGAGTATTCGGCTCCCGTCGACATGTGGGCTCTTGGGACAATACTGGCGGAAATGGTCAACCTCAAGCCACTGTTTCCTGGTCAGAGCGAGGTGGATCAGGTCTATCGGATCTGTGAGATTCTTGGAGATCCTAGCAGGGAGTACGGTGTCGACGATAGAGGAAGACTGAGAGGTGGTGGAGACTGGGACCGGGGTATCAAAATGGCCAAAGCTGTTGGCTTTGCGTTTCCAAAGGTTTGCACCTGCACGAGAACGACGAGGCTGACAAAGTAGAAAACGCCAGTTAATTTCAGGTCACTTTTCCCTGATACTGTACCCACCTCCCTTATTGACTGCATCTCCGACTTGCTGCGATATCACCCTCGACACCGCATGACTTCTCAACAATGCATCGAGCATGCCTACTTTCACGAGACCCTTCCCCACCTTCAACTCGCTCATCGCCTCCCCTCCATCCCCTTCTCCAAAGGTCAGCCGTTCCCTTCTCAAGCCATACCAGTCGTCCAGGCGCCGATTCCATCTCCAGTGCCCCCTCGTTCACTACCACCAAGTCATTCACACGCGCAAAACATCTCGCCTGGTCCACAGAAACCCATCTTTGCAGGTGGCGATCTCCGTACCTTGCCCCCACCTTTGCCGAGCTCGGAGCTGCCCAGTCCAGCCAGCAACAGTGCCAACAACTCTGTTTCACGCTTGCATTTCTTCCCTCCTGATCGTGGAGGTCATACGGCTGACAAGCGGGTTGGGGCATCTACGCTTGTGGATCAGCTTCGCGAACTTGATTTGCCGACGGCTGATTCGTCGAGCTATGGTCATCGTGCGCCGCCTTCGCCACCACCGAGTACCAAATATGGATTTGGTGGGGCTGCTGTACCGGCTGGTCAGACTTGGGACGCTGGCTCTCAGTACGCTCAAGACGCTCGCCAAGGGTCGCTTGCACCATCGTCGCAATTCGATGGCTCAGTCTACGAAGGCACACGCGACCCATCCGTCTTGGCCTTCACCAAATTCGACTCCCTTTCATCGAGCAACTTGCAACAGCAGCAGCGACAAGCAGAGCAGGCAGCAGCGTACGGACATGGCTTGCCGCCTCACATGCTCACTCCGACCGCGCTTGCAAAAGGAGAATACGCTCAGCCGCAACGCATCTCCCCAGAGCAGCCGCGCGTGTCTCCACAGGTGCAAGGTCAACCGATGCGCGGCGCAGATCTTGCCAAGCTGGGTGTGGCGCCGAAGAAGAATAAGTGGGGTCTCAGCTCGGTCTTTGGTGGTGGTGATAGCCGCAAGCATCAGTCGGAGGCTCAGCTTTCACCTGTGCTTGATCAGCGCATGTCGGGCTCCGCAAGCTTGAAACGCACCCAGTCTGGTCACACGCCGAGTGATCGATTGGCAATGGCATCTACAAGCCAGCTGCCTTCCGAGTTAAGCGTGCCGCTGGATCCCAAGAAAGCCAAGAAGGAGGCAGAGAGGCAGGCTCGAGAGCTCGAGCTCGCCAAGCGTGAGGCGACTGAGCGAGCGCAAAAGGAACGTGCAAGAGCAGTCATGCAAAAGCGCAGCCAGCTTGTCGAGGCGCGCAAGATCAAAGGGTCCTTTGACGAGCTCGAGTACGGTGAAAGTCACAACTTCAACTCCAGCAAAGCCGTCAGCGGTGGTAGCATGCAGCCGCCAATCCTTTCGAACGCGCTGCGCAATGTCAGCGGTTCGTCTTCAGCATATGCAGCCGGACTTCCCGGTTCCACAAGCTTGCAGTCGGTGCGCTCCCAAGGTTCGTATCGCTCCTCGCAGCACTCGAGCAGTTCGCTTCACCTGCAAGAAACCCCAGATGACCCTTCGAGTGGTTCGGCGTACCGCAAGTCCAAGTCGGTGAAAAGAGGAGAGGGCGACGACCACAGCATGTCCGACTATGGCTCGCAGTACCATCAAAATGCGAGTGGTATGAGCTTCGCCACGATTGACAGCGAGTGAGTTGCTTCTTATGTTGAGACTTTACTGACATTTAGTCCTGGACCTCGCAGAACTCAGCGTCAGTATCCTCGTGATCTCGATCTTGGTCGCGCACCCTCCATTAGCTCGCTTCAACAACCTAACCCCAAGGCCACACGGTCGTCGTCTTCCGTCGACGGTCAGCTTGCTCGCGAATTCCAGACTCATGCGACTGTTGCGTCCGCGTCAGCCACATCTTTGCGTCGACACGGTGCTTCTTCGCTGAGTGTCAATTCGGTAACGTCAGCCCCCCCTAGCCCGTATGGGCAACCAAAGGGGCTGGCAGTCACTCATGGCTCCGGTGTCGGACGCTCGGGCGGTCAAACACTGCCAAGCATCTCATCTTGGGAGAACATTTCCGAAGAGCCTTATCAAAGGTCCATTCCAGACATGCAGGAGGACCCAATCAATCCCATGTTCCGCGTGGTAAGTCTACTGTTTGACACGTCGTACATACTGACCCCACAGCAAACACTCCCCCCTTTCTCCGCTATTGCCTCGGTGGCAGACACCCACCCACGAACATCCCACTCACAGACCTCGTCCAATCGAACTACTCAATGAACACAGGTCTCAATACACGGTTGTTCCTGATTTATACTGGCATATGCATGGAGCAAGCATACAAGAAATACAATTGATCGTTAATCTTCAGAATCTGAGCCCATCGTGCTATCTGTTTCTCCCATTCCATACACAGCCTCGAGTCTCCGACGCCTCATGAGCTCTGCTTCGGTGACGTGCCCAGCTGTTTCACCCGTGAGCTGAGCCAACGCAGGGGAAGCTGCTCGAGCTCCAGCCACAGCTGCTGCTACGATGCCAAGACGATCTGGCACAGTCGATGTGGTGGACCCGCCCGAGGTCCTTCTGGCCGCTGCTCCAGAAGACGGTGGATCTTTGGCCAAGCTTGGACCGCCCGAGCGCCCACTGCCAAAGAGTCCAAAGCTTCTGCCTGGCTTCTTGACATCTTCGACGACGGGCTTAGCGGGCGTAGCAGGCGTACCAAAAGCGTACACATCGTCAAAGCGCGGTGCCGACGAGTTGCGCGACAGCGGCTCGGCTCGAGTAGGTTTGAAAGCTGCTCTGCCGACGGGCCCCTCGTGCGTGACGGATGCGGTGGAGGTGGATGTCAGGGATGAGGGAGGGGATCTACGCTTCTTCGGGATGAAGGTGAGGATGTCGTCGCCATCGTCTGTGAAACCAGGCGTCGGAATGGGCGTTCCGAGATCAGCCCCGCCAACGACCTTGTTGAGAGGTGTAGGCTTGTACTGGCGAGCTGGCTCGACGGTTGTGGGCGGAACAAGGATACCTGGCGCCAGACCCACAGGCGCACTCGAAACGAACGCAGCTCGCGCATCTGCACTGACGCCCACTCGCGCTGCATCTTCTTGACGTCTCAGTGCAGCTTTCTCAAACGACTCGTCGATCCAATCGGCCATCTCCGTCAAGACGCCATCGATCTCCCTCATCAGAGCAACCATCTGCATGAAGCCGTGGCCCCATCCTTCAATGATGCGCATCTGGACGACCCAGTCTTCATCCGTCTCGCGTAAGATCCGAGCATCATGGACACCAGGAGCAGGCTTGGCGGCCGTGCTCATTCGGAGACTCTCTCCGTGACGGGCAAGTTTGACAGACGAGTTGCGCTCTGCTTCAGCCCTCAATGCGCGTTTGGCTTCGCGTAGCTTGCCGGCAAAGATGACGGTGTCGTCAACAAATGGGTCTTTCTCGCCGCAGATGAAATAGACTGGCGGGAAGTGGGCGAGAAGATGAGGCGGGGATAGTATGGGCGAGATGTAATAGTCTGTTTGGAAGTCAGGGTTCCTCTTAGGACCGATGTAGAGGATGGCCATAGCTCGCATCTGATATCAGCAGGACGGATGGAAGAGGCTCAACGCACCATGCTGGGTGAGATGATCCGATCCTGGAAGTAACCCGTGCGACTAGTCATGGTCAATCGCGTCCCAATCGGAGCCTTGCGCTTCTTCTTGGCCGGCTCAGCCTCGACCTGACCAGCCAGCCCATTCACGACCTCCTCATCCAGAGTCACCTGCTCCATAGGCGTCTTGACTCGCTCCGATAACGACTTGTCCTGCTCTCGTCGTTTGTCCTGCACAACGGTACGATTGGACGGATTGCCATCCTCATCCTCCGTCTCCGAGTCAGAGGTCTCAGACTTGAACTCGTCTGCGACTTCTTCGTCCGCGCCGCCCATCCAAAGTGGTACCTTGCTAGACAAGGACCGCGACAGGGACGTGGTCCATGCGGTCTTTTCGACCGTAGGAGATGGAAGTGCGGTCTTTGCAGCTCGAGGAGACGTTGGTAAATGAAGCTTATTGAGGGTGCCTCCCCAACTCGACTTGCGCTGATGATGTGAGGGGCGCTTGACGTTGATGTCGTCTACGACACTCAGAGGGCTCTTGTGACGCATGTGATCTTTGCCCTGAGCAATACCAGGAATGTTCGACTCGGATTGCTCGGAGCGTAGGGTACGAAGATTTGAGGGTGTCATCCAGGAGGTGTAGTTGAAGTCGAGGGCAGGGTAAGCGAGGATCATAGAGGTTGGGCGAGGAATGGGACTACCGTGCTCGAGGATCTTGAGCATGATGGTTGCGACGATGTTGCCGCCACTTGAAGTCAGAATTGTGATCGTCTCAGCAACTTACGCAGAGTCACCGGTAAGCACAATGTCGAGTTGACCGCTCTCAATACCAATGATGCTGCCTTTGGACTCCATGAGTGTGCGGTACGCATCGAAGCCTTGTTCGATAGCATATGGGTAAGGATCTGGAGTCAGCTGTGTACGCCAAGGAATACCCACACTCTGGTGCTTTGCCATACTCGACACTTAGCACGGGGCGATTGAGCCGCTTTGCCCACCGACGCAATCGCTCTTCATGACACTCGGGACCCATAGCGATAAAGCCACCACCTGGAAAGTCCAGGACCAGTTCAGTGGCGTCTGCTAGCTCTGCTTCGGGATGCGGGAAGAAAAGCATGGCGGGCACTGGCGGCAGGTGAGATCTCGAAGATACGGAAGGTCTCGGGATGAGGACTCGCCGGACGACAGGCAGTCGTGGTCGATCAAAGTGTGTGATCAGACGGATCTTATATTCAGCAAGCTCGGGCATATTGGGTGAAGCTTACGTATGGGTTGTTTGTCTTCTCCCAAGTCACTCGCAGAATCTCCACTGTGCATAAAGCCCTAAACTTGCGAAGCTTCCTGTCAGTCCACCCATCGCTTGAAAGCTCACCGTCTCGTCAGCCTGCTGGGCCCAAATGAGGTAGTAGCCAGTAAAGACCACGGAGCAAATGTCCTTCAACCACTGAGGTCGAATCGTCATTGCGGTGGCGAAACCAGCGTCGAAGGCGGTAGTGACATAGGAAGCACGGTAGTAAGAGCGAGAGTACTGAATGTCAGAGACAACTGAGCAAAGCTTACCATTCGGGCTAGTGGTTCTGGAGCTGAGGTTGTCAATTCCAGGTCATGACGAATGTACTCACGAGACAGGCCCAGAATGTCATCGACATGTCGTGCAGCATATAGCAACGTCAAAGACCCGACCAGCAGCTGATACGGTGAGAAGCGACCTGACTGTGAGCTTAATTCAGGCTTGAAGTACTTACGAAATTTTCTGTTGACAAAGCCGACAATACCGAACCACCCATTGCCCTTCCCAGCGTCAATTCCCACAGCCTTAATGATGACGAGCCAGAGACGCAACAGACGACTCTTCTGCAGGGATGAAACCGGCCTGATAGTTCTACGACCTCCTGCTATCGCTGCTTTGCCATCACCTTTGTACAGACGCCAGACCCAGAAGAAGATGACTAGGAAGACCTGTGTTCGACGCCAAGATGACGACGGTCGGCCGAGGAGGTGATCAATCATTCTGCGAGCTGGAGTGATACTGTAATGGTCAGTCTCCTCTCCTTGTAACAGTATACGCCAAGGCTCACCGACGATCACTCGGCTTTCATGAGACCGAAGATGCAATGTCGTCAAATTGGCGAGGTTGTGCTTCAAGCAGTGTCTCGTAGCGGTCGTTGTACTGCCGTCCTGGCCTCCAAGTATGAGTCACTTTAAATGCTGAGTTTGAAACTTGCAACTTACACCGCCGCCCGGATCCGTCAACTGAGTTGAAGCTGCTGCTGATAGCACAACGGAGGCGCTCGGCCGAAGGAAGCGTGTACTCTGCTTTAACAGATGGTTGACTATGCTCTTCCGCTTTTATTACCCTCGACCTCTTTTTCTTGCGTCTTAAGGCTTTTCAAGCTCGTCTAGTTATTGATACAAAGTAAGATCCTACAATATGGTCGCGACCGGAAGCGTCGCAGCTTAACAACCGGACCACGTGATGAAAAGCTAAAGCTTAAAGTGATGCAAGCCTCTTTCATTTCATTTCATCTCCAGCAATCAACCCGCCTCCTCAGCACAGCTTGCAGCTCCCCTCTGCTCATACTACGAATCTCCAGACTCTCCAAAACCCCCTTCAACAACTCCTCATCCTCTGACCAAGCAGCCACCATAGCTTGTGGAAACGTAGTCACGTCTTTGCTTCCCTCAGCCGGGAGCGCCAGAATGTTGGCTGCGTCTGCAAGCTTGATCCATGGGATCTCAGGCCTCTTGATAGAAGTGTTGGAGCCAAGGGAAAGGGTACAAGCTTGTTGCCAGTCTTTGACGTCTGATACAAGTCGAGCCCCACCCGTCGGTGTGAATTTCGACCACCCGGCGTAGACTGCTCGTTGCATAATGTGATTGCTGATATGCTGCACAATAGCGCGGTAGAGTTTCGCAAGCAGCAGTGAAGGCAGGTTATTCGCCAGATGCGAGAGGTGGCCTGTGAGCGTTGTGATAGGCGCAAGCAACATCGCCGTCGGACCAGTCTGTAGATCCTCATCAAGCCAGGGCTCCACATCCCATCGTCTTGTCTTATCAGCATCATCCAGTCTCACCAAAAAACAACTCACTTTTGCAAATATTGCCTCAAATCACCCTCGACCTCGAAACACGCATGTCGCGTAATCATGCCTTCCGTCCGATCGATACTGAGCCGATAAAGCCCAAGCAAACCATCGAAAACCGTCCCGTCTGAGTGAGCGCCATCAGGTCGTCGAGGGAACAATGCAAGATGTTTAGTCTTTGAATTGAGTTCCAATTCCGCTTGGATATCGGCCCACAATTCGAGGTAGAACTGCGATCAGCCGCGCAAGTCCCATAAAACGCACCATCTCATCACCCCATTTCGTCATAGCCTCACTGACCCCAACAGAGCTCAACAAAGCCTTGACCAACCTTTGCAGGCCGTTGACCCCACCCGTAGCCTGACGTTGATCAAGATGAATCCCACCATGCGTGGCACCAGCCAATGCACCGGGCACAGCGCGCATCAAGCTTGATGACAACGATTCGAACGCCTCGAGCGAGGCAGTGATGCGTTTGAGGTAAGCCGAGAGGAGCGGCATCTGAATATCGGATAGGAAAGGGAAGCGGTGTGCAACGGACGGTAGAGGTGAATAACGGTCTGTCACTTGTTCGACTAGGGCTTTGATTTGTCGTGCGCTGTTGGTGGTGCGTGTATCAGACTGAGTATCTTCGCCTGAACCTTCAGCGATATCCGAGATTGTCCACGCGTCCGCAGCAGAGACAATCTCGTCATAGCGTTCCTCAGTGACTATCATGAGCTCAGCCTCAAGTGTGCCCAATAACTCACAGCGCTTCTCTCCAGCCAGCCAGCTCTCAAACCAACCAGGTTCAGCCAACACAACCTCTGTCAAGCCATTCCAATCCGCCACCGACCCCTCCTGCACACGCTCTGCTTTCCGCCCAACCCAAGTCGAGCGCAGATCAAAGCCACCCTCCCGAATAGACGTATCAAACTGGATAGTCTGATAGATCGTATGTGCCAATAAAGCAGGATGCGCAATCAGATGCGGCACTCTAGCGCGCACAAGACCCAGTGCCAAAGGCAACAATAAACACGTAAACTCCGACTACTCATCAGCCTTCTCCGCTGGCCCGCACAAACCTTGACATCAACATCTGCAAACCCAGCACGATCCACAAGTGGCTGCCAATACCCTTCTACGAAACTCTGATGTTCGAAGATCTGATCCAACAAGTTCGAAAACGCCCATTCGGGTTTATCGACGCGATTCGTACCGCGCGAACTCTGGAAATGGAATTTAAAGCGGAGGGCGATGGGTTGAATTAGCGCTTGGATAGGGTAAAGGCCTTCGCTGTCTTGCCAGCGCGTGACGCGCAGGGACGTATCTGATGCGTGGATTCGCTCACCCCTTTTGGTCAGCTAATCTGGTAATGGAGAGGAAAAGCGACGTACTGCGCTTGTAGCCGGAGTAGATCATCAAATGCCGTCTCGAATGCTCGTCTATGTGGTGGAGGCGCTGCATGATACGCTACTTTTAGCGGCCATTTCAGTTGGTCAGCTGCTTTCAGTAGGTTCCTTGACGATCAGCTTTCTTCTGCCTTACGAAATGACGCACGCGGAGAGCATGTCTTTCAAGCCCTGCCACGTCCGCTCCTTTATCTCCTTTGCAATTCTCAACAGCGCCATACCCGCCGGCAAGCTCGTCTCGAGCGCCACGACTTGCTCATGCAGCTGTTTGTAGATTGGCACCGCGACAAGTGGAGATGGTTTGTGTGATTCCGGCGACAACGCCTTTTCACTGCGGGAATCAGTGGCGTGACGCATGTGAACCGAGACGCAACGTACCCAAGAGCCACGATCCCTTCAAGCTTGTGAACCCAATCCAATCCAACATTCAGTCGTGCAAGCTCGCGATGTAGCTCCTCGACTCTGTTCAGCACCGAAGCCTCTCCTCCTTCCTGCACTTCGGCGCTTAATTCGGCCAATTTGTCCGCGAGGCTATGCCTATCAAGCGACAGCCTTTGAGCTCGACTCAACAGCCTCTGCAACGAATCTTGCGCTTTATGCATGATTTCAGGTAACATTGCCTCTGTGCGCTGCAGCTTCTCACATCAGCTTGACGATTCGACATGGCCGTTCACTCACCTTGGCAGAGTGTTCACGTTCAAGGTTCTCCCAGTGCTGGATCTCTTCACCCAGCGTCATGCGTTTCTTGCCTTTACTTGCACCTGTGCCGGATGAGGGACCGATGAGGTCTTGCCATGAGCTGTAGCGGTCATCGACGAACTGGATGGCTTCTTGTTGGCAATGCTGAGGGTTTGGAGTTTGTAGAAGGGTGTGTAAGGCTGCAGCTGGTGGGAGAGAGTCGGTCGTCATGACGTTTGATAGGGAAGCTTGTAGCCCGACTAAAACTAAAGCGGCTGCAGGAAAGAAGAGCTGTTCAGGAAACTCAAGCGCACTATAGCTGCCGCAGCAGTCATCACACCTTTGACATGTGATTTCCATCGAGTCTTTAGGCTTGCCAACGAATTAGGCACCGTGACCGGACGTGTCTTCCTCTATCCCATGGTAGAGTGGTGACGTCAGTCTAGGTTATCCGAGTGTCCGAGGTGACTTTCATGAACACCACGTGTTTAGTTCTGGGCTGAAAAGTACGTCTCAACTCCATAGACTGCCCTCTATGAGCAACTCAAGATCTTATGAGCCTCTTCAAAGAATAATGAACACCCTTAGCTAGAGTCTTGCATGTGTCTCGAGCCTCCGTAGCCATCAACCAGTTTCTTTCGCCATGTGCTGCGCGAAACCAGTGGCAAGATACGCGTCATATCAGTTCAAATTGAACGGTCAACGGAATCAATCTTTACCTATTGAGGATGTGGCTTTAGTTTGATTACGTTTTCCTTCGCTAGTTTGACTGATCCCCTTCCCGCCACTGTCGTACTAACTTTGGAAGAGCCAAGAATCAGTAGCAACTTAAGACAAGAAAGGAATAAACAATGCCAGGCAAGTCTAACAACGTGGCCCAGTGATATATTGGGCCACTGTCGAAAAGCTCTGTATCTGAACGTGCTTCTCTTCCTTCCCCCTCCTATCCCTTTGAACCCTACGCACCCACATCAACACGATGAAACCCACATCCACGGCGACGCCCAAACATTCACATTCTTCAACAATCATGTCATTTCATATCCCACATTCAACAGCTACTTCGCCCAACGAGTCTTCCAGGCTCTTGCCGACGGCTGCGCAGAGAGGCAACAGCACCTCGCGTCAGGCTAGCTCGAAGAAATTTCGTCCTTTGGAGTCGACAAAGCATTTGATCTTTGGCTCTTATATCAATGTGCTGCTTGTCGCTATCCCGCTTAGCTTTGCATGTAAGCGCCTGCGGGAGAGGGTGGACGCTGACGAGCACAGCCGAGTTTGCGCACTGGAGCGCCGTCGCCAGGTTCACTACTTCATTCATTGCCATTGTCCCTCTCGCAAAGGTCAGTCTCAGTGCATCACGAATCACCATCTAACACGTACAGCTTCTCGGTGCGCAATTACTCACCCAGAAATAGACTTGGCTGATACGTCATCAGGAGACAGCACTGAACAGCTCTCCATGGGTCTTGGTCAGACCCTCGGTGGTCTCTTGAACGCCACGTGCGTCCTCACTTCAAGCAAACAAGACTGACGTCGTAGCTTTGGTAACGCTGTCGAGTTGATTGTTGGTATCGCGGCTTTGTACCAGGGTACGTGAGATTGTCTGCACGAAATTGACATTGTAGATGAGCTTCGTTTGGTCCAGACGTCCATGCTTGGTTCGATCCTGTCCAACATCCTTCTCGTCCTCGGCATGTCCTTTACTGCGTTCGTTGTCAATTCTAACACAGGCTGTGACTAACATCCCAGTGCCGGCTTCTACTTTACCGAGTCGACGTTCCAAGCTACCGCAGCTCAAGCTTCCTCTTCCCTCCTCACCCTCGCAGGTATCACCCTCGTCATCCCAGCCGCGTATCACTCCTCGTCCAAATCAGGAGGCGCACACACCCTCTGGCCCGGACTTCTAGGAAACAAAGACAAAGACACACCACCTAACCCTGATTCCGAAGACCTTCGCGGTCTCCTCATCCTCTCGCGCGGAACAGCAATCATCTTGCTCGCGACGTATGTGGCGTACTTGTTCTTCCAATTGAAGACACATTCCGATCTTTTCGAGGCAGAGGTTGACGAGGATGAGGAGGAGGAAGTTGCGGATATGGACATGTATTCCGCTGCTGGTTGGTGAGTTTTGTTTGGGGAGGAGAAATGGGAGGCTGATGGGATAGGCTCGTGATTGTGACTGTTATCACTGGTTTCTGTGCCGACTATCTCGGTGAGTCTTGATGTCTGACGCGTGATTGACGAGCAGTTGGATCCATTGACGAGACGGCCAACCAGTACGGTATTCCCAAGCCTTTCATCGGTCTCATTCTGCTGCCCATCGTCGGCAACGTACGTCTTCCAAATCTGCTACCATGCTGACTCTCCAGGCCGCAGAGCACGTCACGGCCGTCTGGATGGCAATGAAGGGCAAGACGGAACTCACAATCGGTGTCGCTGTCGGTTCTTCCATTCAGATTGCAGCCGGCATGATCCCGATCCTCGTTTGCGTCGCTTGGGCTATGGGCAAGGAGCTTACTCTCTACTTTGTGAGTTTGAACTGCAGCAAGATGATGGGGCTGACGCTTGGAAAAGGCCGACTTTGAGACGATTGTCCTGTTTGTTTCGGTTTTGCTCGTCAACATGTTGCTGCAGGACGGAAGGTGCAACTACCTCGAGGGCCTTATGCGTGAGTACCGCCTTCTTGTCAGTGAGACAAGCTGACAGATAGTCATGGCGCTTTACTTGGTCATTGCCCTCAGCTACGTCGTCTCATAAACGCAACGCAGCGCCTTCTTGCGCCCATCTATCTCCTTTGCTCAAATACACTACACATTAAATACGTCTATGTCTACCTATGCAGTGCTTCGCCTGCGCCCGTCCAGCCGTGTATCGCAACAAACGCTTTCAGACCTCTGATCATCTGATCTTCTCGCCAATCGCCGTTACTATCGAGTGAGGCTGTTGTATCTTTGGATTCGCGATGGTTGACCCATGCTTGTAAGCGTTTGGCCGCTTCGAGGGGCGTGACCCATTCTCGGGATCTTTCGTCTTCTTCGAGCCTGTCGTTTTAGCATTGAAGCCGCGGGCTCATTCGCGGATCTAGCTCTAGCTCACCACTTCTTTTCGAGATCATGTTCGGAATCGATATGTAAAATGAAGAATGCGAATTCACTTGGTCGTTTCGTTGATAGTTCCTCTCCGCTCAGAACAAGGACTGCTTCTCCTGGATCAGCCAATCCTCTCGGTGTGCCCGCTGCGCTCATCAGAACTCAATCCAAGACATTTCACAGACAGCTGACTGACCCTCTTCCCAAGCTTCTCGCACAGCTGCTAGCCCCCGCGTCTCACCGCACTCGGGCTCATATCCGCCTTTCGGAACTGTTGGATCAGCAGCGCTCAGACGAAGAGTGGAAGCGCACAAAGCCATTTCGTTCGGTGTTTTCGAGAGGTCACGAGTAGGAGACGATGTGTTGAAGCGCAGAATGGGATCGCGACGGAGACTTTACGCATCTTGCGACTTGCTGAAAGCTTGCAAAGTCGCGTCGACTTTCGCAGCTGGGATCTCAGCTGGTGGAGGTCTTAGTGGCACCTCTCGCGGAGGATGGATGTAGACTGTATCTCTTTGGCTAGTGAGGAAATGACAGTCTTGCAATGAACGTATCTGATGCATCGGAGGAACGTCGACTTCTGAAACAGCCACGTACTAACAAGGACAAACAAGTGCGACAAAGCAGTACGACCACGGTCTGCGTGCCGCGGTCCCAGCTTCACGAAATCGAAACACCGCCGTCGATGTGTGCTCCATTGCTGCCAACGTTGTTCGGAACACAGTTTCGCATTCACCGCTGTGATAGTTGACATTCCAACACACTTCCAGGGTCTGTGCACGTTCAAAAAGCTGTCCAGCCAATCTCAACAGTCTCGTACACAGGCTGAAGCGACGGCATGGGATCAACTGGCCGATGAGACAATCACGGCTTGATTCTCTGGACCTCACTCTCGCCTCATTTCCACTAAGCTATTCCTGTCTCCCTTGCGCCCTGCAGGATCCATAAACCAACGGCGCCGCATCCGTGCCTAGATTTAGGCCCAATCACGGTGGCGAATCTGATCAACGTGCGCTCCGTACGATGAACGTGTCTAGCCCAACGTGTCCACTGTACGTTGCTGCGTTTGGAACAGAGAGCAGGAATACCACGGCCGCAGTGAATCCCGGTCCAGACAAGCGGCGACAGAGAAAAGTTCAAGCGCTCTTATAGTTGTCCGCTTGACGCCTCTTCCCTCCCTCATCCAAATTTCGTACGTGCGCTAAATTGCCAAGCACTTGGCGCCAAGCTGACTTTGCCAAGCAGGGCTAAAGCAAAAACCTCCTTGGCACTCGACCAGGCCGAAATTGACGCTACAAAAGTCCGAAATTATGTCATTCGACAACGACAAGGAAGCGCAGGCGCACCAGTACAACACGGTTGCTGATCGTCGTCGCGCTGCGCTTTCCGAAATCGACAATGCTTCGTTCTCGTTCTTTCACGTCAAGACATGTATGACTGCTGGTGTTGGGTTCTTCACAGAGTGAGTGCCTTTGCGACCAACACACACAGGCAAGATGCTGATGCCACATTCAGTGCATACGACATTTTCTCCATCTCGGTAGCTGCCACCATGATCGGCTACGTCTACGGCCCGCGCAATTCCAAGGGCATCGGAAAAAACACGCAGAACCAAGATCTCGGTATCAAGGTCGCGCACTCCGTCGGCACTTTTGTCGGTCAGCTCTTGTTCGGTTGGTTAGCCGATGTCGTTGGTCGCAAGCGCATGTACGGTATTGAGCTTGTAAGTGGCAGCCTACGTTCGATAAATCTCCTCTAATGATCAGATGATCATCATCATCGGTACCCTTGGTCAAGCCGTTGCCGGTCGCGGTCCAGGCGTTAGCATCTACGGTGTATTGATCATGTGGCGTTTCATCATGGGTGTCGGTATCGGTGGCGACTACCCTCTGTCTGCAGTCATCACATCCGAGTTTGCATCCAAGCGTATTCGTGGAAGAATGATGACTGCCGTCTTTGCTTCTCAAGGTTGGGGTAACTGTGAGTTGTTCATCTTTTGCCACCCGCCGCTAATTTGGCAGTGGCCGCTGGTATCGTCGCTCTCTGCGCGGTCGCCGGCTTCAAGCACCAGATCATCAATGATGGCAACGACCTCCGTCACGTCGACTACTGCTGGCGTATCCTCATCGGTTTCGGCTGCGTACCCGGTGCCATTGCTCTTTACTTTCGTCTGACGATCCCGGAGACTCCTCGTTACACCATGGATGTCGAGCGCAACATCAAGCAAGCTCAACAAGATGTTGACACCTTTACTACCACCGGAACATACGTTGTCGACACCGAGCGCAACCACGAGCGTGCTCCCGAGATTCCAAAGGCGTCGTGGAAGGACTTTTGCCATCACTTTGGGCAGTGGCAAAACGGCAAGGTCCTCTTTGGTGCCGCCTGGTCTTGGTTTGCGTGAGTCAAGAGCATCTGAGGCGCGGGCTGACTTGTTAGGCTTGACGTTGCTTTTTACGGTCTTGGTCTGAACTCCTCGACCATCCTGCAGACCATCGGCTTCGGGTCTTCCACCACCGGCTCCCCTCAGAACCAGATCTACCAATCTCTTCACAACGTTTCCGTTGGTAACATTATCCTTGCTGTCGGTGGTCTCATTCCCGGTTACTGGTTCACGTTTGCCTTCATCGACTTCTGGGGCCGCAAGCCTATCCAGCTCATGGGCTTCGTCATCTTGGTGAGTGACGATCAGCTCTCATGATCCACTGACGTGTGTTAGACCATCATCTTCATCTGCATGGGTTTCGGCTACGACAAGATGCAGTCCACACACGCCGGCAAGAGCGCCTTTGTCTTCCTCTACTGCATGGCCAATTTCTTCCAGAGTGCGTCTTGCAGCTGTCGAGGCTGAATCTGATTCTCGCAGACTTTGGTCCCAACACTACCACCTTCGTCATCCCGGGTGAAGTGTTCCCCACCCGCTACAGGTCGACTGCCCATGGTATTTCGGCTGCGTCCGGAAAGCTCGGTGCCATCATCGCTCAAGTCGGCTTTGCCCGTCTCATCAACATCGGTGGAACCGGCAAGTTCTTGCCCCACATTCTCGAGATATGTGAGTGTCTCTGTCCATGATCACGCAGCAACTGACCATCCCAGTCGCCCTCTTCATGCTTACCGGTATCTTCTCGACTCTCTTGCTTCCCGAGACAAAGGGTATCTCACTCGAAGACCTATCCCAGGAAGACCAGTCCAAGTTTGGATCCACATCGGACCGCAGCGGTAGCGACAATGGCAAAATTCACGACCGTGCTTCGGCTTGATTGCTTGATTGGGGATCTGTAGGGCTTCAGTGGTCACTTTTCATAAATAATGCATCTTGTCTTGATAGACTAGTAATGGGGAACCCTAGGCCTATACCTACGGAATGGCCATACCGCTGCTCTGGACACGTGAATACATCGTCCTCCATTTAACAGAGATGCCACATTGGCCAGGTGCAAACTAAATTATCCGCTATGATTCTATCACACTCATCCTGGCTTTTCCTTTGAGCTCGGATTTACCACAACAAAACATCATGACAACTGCTGCAGAGGCTACAGAGGCGGTTGCCGATCTAGAGAGCGCAGAGGCTGAGCTTGCGGATGCTGCCGTCACTGTTGGTGATGCCGAATTGTCTGAAGCGCAAGACATGGAGATGGAAATTGAGCAGCACATGCCAGATGGCCCGCCCGCAGCCGAAACTAGTGTTTCGCAGAGTACAGCAGCCAAGCCAGATGACTTGATGGATGCTGCTTCGTCTTCTGAATCCCGTACTGCGGCAGCTGCCTCGACGTCGGTAGCAGCTCCGGATGCATTGCAGCATACAGCAAGCGCTGAGCCGATGAACAGTGACGCTGTCGAGAAGCCTATAGTTCAATCAGAGGCCACTGCCCTTGCCGATGAGCCTTCTCCTATTGCCCCAACAGATCCTCGCACCGCTCATGAACACTCCGCGCCCATCTCATTGCCTGCAAGTGCATCCATACCCATCCAAGCTGCCAAATCAGAGCCATCTCCGACTCCCGCCGAGACTCCCCTTACCCAGTCCATCAATAGCACACCTGCACCCACGTCTGCTTCAGCAGGCACCGACACCTTTCCGTCAGGCGTCAGCGAGCAGTCTCTGACCGTGCGGAATAATACAGATCTCATTCAGGCTTGGAGAGCAGGTGTGTGCTGTACTCGAAGTTGGCCCATCTGACGAGTCAAAGATCCATCAGCACCCAAGACATTGTATGCACTGTTTGACGCGGCCGTCACAGCCTCCGAAGTGTCTGAAGCTCGAGCTTGGTTCGAGCTGTTGTCGGAAAGCAGTCCTACCAGTGTCAGTCATTGCTTCCAGATCGTTTGCTTTCGCTGACATTGCTCCAGATGGCTCCACTTCTGCGGATGATCAATCTCGAACTCGCGCACAATGATTTCTCGCAGGTTGAGACCCTCTTCGGCAAGGCGCTTCGTGGACCAGCAGCAGGGCTTGGAGCTTGTCCTGGCGTGGATGTGTGGAGTAAGCCGGCGATTGTCGCCTATGACGCTGACTTGAAGAATCGTATCTGCACTACATTCGCAGGCAAAATCCTATCCCGTCAGGCAATCCAACAGAGGCAGAGGCAGTTCGCAGCACCATCCGAAAGGCGTACGAGTTTGCTCTTCGTGATTGTGGCGAGGACAAGGACAGTGGGGATATCTGGAAGGAGTATATTGCTTTCTTGGGTCAAGGCGACGTGAGTCATCGCCGATGTCAGACGTGAGCTAACAAACGACAGTCGACCAACACTTGGGATGTACAGCAGCGAATGGACATTGTGCGAAAAGCGTATCAGAAGGCGCTTTGCATTCCACTCAACAATGTCGAGCAACTTTGGAAAGACTACGATGCTTTCGAAAATGGGCTCAACAAGCTTACGGTACGTCAGTGAATCATGAACTAGACTGACAATGCAGGCCAAGAAGTTCCTTGCAGAGCGATCCCCTGCTTACATGACTGCTCGCGGTGCTCTTCGGGAGCTCAAGTCTGTCACAGAAGGACTGTCGTACCCCATCGTCACATCAAGGCCTACTTGGTCAGACAGTGATAGAACGTCCGTCTCAGCGTGGAAGAAGTACCTCAGTTACGAGGAGGAAAACCCTCTGGTGTACAGTGATCCCAGTGTCCGCTTTACCTACGCTCTGAGGAAATGCTTGACGTATATGCGCTTCTTCCCTGAACTCTGGTAGGTGTCTGGCTGTTTACTTTGTAACTGACCCACAGGCATTATGCTGCTCACTACTATCAAAAGATCGGTCGACCGGATGACGCTGGTGCTTTGCTCCGAGAGGGCGCTACAGCCAATCCTGGAAGGTTCGTTGCAAAGGCTGAGATTGTCTCTGACAGTAGCTTTCTTCTCACTTTTGCGTATGCTGAGATTGAAGAGGCGCGTAAAGACTTTGCTGCTTGTCACACTGCTTTCGAAAGCCTCATTGCTACCCTGAACAAGCAGACAGAAGAATTGAACGCGAGCATCGAGGCCGAGGCTAATCGCCTCATGGGACCAGAGATTGATCCCACGTCACTTGCCGAGGCGAATGGATCTGATGAGGAGGAGCAGCGGGCGGCCGCGATCGAGCGCATGACCGAGGAGCGTTTAGCTCGTGGCAGACCGGTGTTGTCTGGTCGGCAGAAGGAGGTTGATGATTTGAAGACGGCCGTCAGCATGGTTTGGATCATGTACATGCGCTTCGCCAGACGCGCGGAGGTGAGCGATCGAGCCGTGACCTTTACTGACCTCGAAGGGGATCAAGATCGCTCGTGCAGTCTTCAGTAAAGCGCGGAAATCTCCGTCGGTCTCTGGTCAAGTCTTTGATGCCTCTGGTCAGTCTTGCGTCTCCCCGCATCAGCCCGCTGACGAAATCAGCCCTGATGGAGTACCACAGCAACAAAGACGCGGCTGTCGCTATCCGCATTTTCAAGCTTGGCTTGCAGCTTTTCAGTGATGACGTGGCATACATTTTGCGCTACTTGAACTTCTTGATCAGCATCAATGATGATCAGAGTGAGTCTTTGCATCATCAAATGCTGTGCTGACATGCAGACTCTCGCGCTCTCTTTGAGCAGTTTGCCGTCAGCCTGCCAGCAGAGAAAGCTCGACCGCTGTGGGATGCTTGGGCCAGGTACGAATATCTTTACGGCGATCTATCTGCAGTCCTCAAGCTCGAGGCGCGGTTTGAAGAGACCTTCCCTAAAGGTGCGACCGAAGCAATGAGAAACGCTGATTTTAGACGCCCCACTGAAACGCTTTGCGCAACGATACACTTACATGGGCGTGGACGAGATTGCACTCCGCGATCTTGGGTTCGGGTTCCGTCCTCCGCAAGTGGCTGCGCCCGTGTCTAACTCTATGCCGCCCCGCATGCAGCAACGGCGACAGGACAGCCCGCCACCACGTCAGGCCCAGCCACCACCAAGGCAGCCTTCACCCACCCGCTCGCGCGACTACGGTGAACGCCCGCCAGCGCATCGTCAAGAGCCCGCCTTCAAGCGCCGAGCAGCGTCACCGCCTCCTCCAACACGACGATTCCCGCCTGAGAAACGTTGGGGCGGTGCCCGTGAGCGCTCGCCTCCGCCAATGCAGCCTCCCCGTCAGGATAGGGGTCCACCTCCCATGTCAGCGCCGGAGAGAAGCGGTATCACTCCAGCTCTGAACTGGTTCATTGGATCGCTTCCGAATAACCGGTCGTTTGATGGTAGGTCTCACGAGTATTTTTGGCTTGGTTAACGATGTTCAGGACCAATCTTCAGGCCTGACGACATCATGGGTCTCTTTGATGCCAATCCTGGTATCGCTGGTGGGCCTCCCCACCCAGTAGGGCAATATGACAGTAAGTTATCTTATGACATTGGTGATGCTGATTAGCCAGATTCCGGAGGGGGATATAGAGCGGGTCCACCACCACCTCGCGGTCGCAATTGGTAGCTTGAAGCATGCATCAAATATAGCCCAAGATGACGTCACGCTGGAAATGTTGATGGACGTTCGTCTGCGACTTTGCGGCCTGCTGCTCAATTAGTCTACTTGATAGTATTTGAACATCATGGTGAATGCTATGACGCTGCTTCATTTTCGAGTGTGAGCATTTTCCCTCTGAATGAGCTGATAGCTCAGTACGGGCAAGGTCCAGGTAAGCTACATGTCCCTGTCCATGGTCTGATCTGAAGGGCGTGTCTTTTCGCTACTACACCAAAGAAGAGTGAGCTGGCGGCAGCTTCGAAAGATTACAGCTGACTGAAAAAGAGCATCTTCTTTGGGGCTCGCGGGCTGGTGTCGCAACAGTGCCGACTCCAGTGTAGAGGGTGCAGCTGTTGGTCCGGCAGACAAGATTAGCCTCTTGTAGGTCTTACACTATCATCTCTGTCATCATCTGATGATGTAGCAAGCAGTATCTGTCAAGAGGGCCCAGCGGAGCGAAAGTAGATAACGTGCAGGTGCTTAAAGAGGTTGATAACGCTTCGAGCGATGAGGTCGAAGCCGCGGCAGGCTCTCGAAAGGCCTTCGAGATCCTCAAGCATTGATAGATAGCTTGCATAGATGGCAGTAGTATACAAGTAAAAGATACAACAAGCAAAGAGGCGTTAGACGTGCTCTTCTTCAAAGTAGGCCGCAAACATGGGCTCAGTCCGCAGGCGACTGAGCTTCACCACGCAATGTACGTGTAGGAAGAGTTTTGGATACCGGCTGGTAAAGTAGTGCAGAAAGCCCAAAGGCAGAGGCCCGAGGTGCCGCTGCACGCTCTGTGGGAGATCCTGATAGTGATGTTTCTGCATGTCAGCCTTGCGAGCAAGTCACAGTTTGACGTACTTTGTTTCTCATCGCTCGGAGGAGATCACGAACACTCGCGCCTTTGTACTTGCGAAACTTGCCAAGATTATCGGTGAAGACCTTGTCAAGTCGCTTGTACCAATCTCGACCGACGACGTCCTCGGCATCTTCTTCCAGATTTATGAGAGTGCTCTCGGGTGGATCCGCCTCCATGATCTCAAATCCTACACGTCAGCTGTATTTTGCCGAATGCTGGATCGACTCACGGTCAGAGGCATCACACAAGAAAGAAAGTCGTTTCGCCGAGGTCCAGAAGAAAGGATGTTGAAGACATTCAGGGGTCGCGGGTCTGATTATCAGTGTCGGCAGATAAGCTATGACTCACCTCATCTTGGGCTCCTCTTGCAAAAGCTGCTGGATGAGCTGACGTGCTTCCCATCCCTCCTCTCCGAGCACCTCTAATCGATCGATGTTGACGGCCTGGCCCTTCACGATATTACTTTCTCGATCGTACGCTTCGCCGTACGGGTGCTCGCCTCCCATCAGAACCCAGAAGAACAAACAACCAAGCGCAAAGAGGTCGACGGCTTTGGTCAAGCGTGCTCGTTGCCGGGCACCTTCGGGAATCGCGACGTCATCCAGGTTTGCTGAGGATGAGGATGAAGTAGAAAGGTTAGTGAAGCCTTCGTTGAGTTTGACTTCGCCTGTCAGGCATTCTGGCGCTCGCCAGCCAGCGGAGCCAGCCGCATAGTTGCCAGTCGGTGCGAAGCTAGATTGACCATGCTCTAGTCGCTTGGCGAGCCCAAAGTCGGAGACCAGCATCTTGAGAGAGCCATCAGCTGCAGTCTGGACAAGCACATTTCTGAGATGTCAGTACAACTGAATGTCGCGAGTTGCGAAACATACTGAGGTTTGATATCGCGATGAATGATTTTGAGTGAATGCAGGTGCTTTAAACCAGACGTGATCTGAGCAAGAGCTTTCTTGGGCTGCAACACCGCAGCGAGTTCAGGGAAACGATCTGGCGTTTCGACGAGGTCGGCAAGTGATGCCGGGCAGAGGTCAAGAGCGATATACAAAAAGTTACCTTGACGCTCTTGGCAGAAGTCTGTGGGTTTAGCGGAGTTCTGAAGGCGCAGGCACTTACACCTGATGACGTTTTGATGGTCGTCACTAGCTTGAAGGAGAGCAACTTCCTGACTAGCCAGTGTAACGAAAGCACTAAGAAGACGCTTGACAGCAACCGGACGGACACCCCAAGTACCTTTATAAACAATGGTACCATGCGAGCCAAAGCCTGCACATCAGCCACGTCCTACCACAAAAAAGTTCTCACCAATGATATTGTCCGAAACGGTCAACTTGTCCATCACCAGCTTCTCATTGAAGTCGACAGGAAGGTCAGGTAATGGCTTCGCCTGCCATTTCTCAGAGAGCAAGAGCTCTCCACCACTTCCGCTTCCGCTGCCTTCCTTGATCTCGCTGTCGTCAGACTTGCCGCGCTTCTTCTTGCCGCCTCGGACTCTTCGGCGGGCGTTGGGCTTGCGGACGGTTGAGCTTTGACCGACAGCGTCGTCTTCTACTATGGCTGGCTGCTGAGAGTCTTGTAGGATGGTGGTAACTGGCGCGACGGGTGCTTTTCCAGCAGGTTGCGGGTCAGCTGGAGCAGCGGACGTTGAAGTCTTCTCTGTAGAGCGGTAGACCTTTGGCTGCTCCAAGAGCCCAAGGCTTCGCTTTGTACGCCAACGACCGCTCAAGAAGCCAAGCAGTGCTAGAAGCACACCCGCCAGCGTGATGAAGATCCATTTACCAACAACTTGTGTCCTCCCAGGCTCAGCAAACGACGCCGTCGTAGGCACTGTCACCACTTGCTTCGGTTCAGCCGGATCCAAAAGATACGGCAGATGCCCGATATTCTCGACGCCGTCCGAGAGATGAAACGACCCATTGGTGAGCTGACCAGGCCGAGCAGGAGGCGCAAAGTTGATCAAAGGGTACGAAGAAGACGAGAGAGCGTAAGTCAACGGGAAGTGGAACGTCGTGGCGTGTTCACGTGGAGGGGTGGCGTTTCCTGAGCTTTCAAAATCTAGGTCTGGTGTAGCGAAAACGGGGGTTGAACCGACGTAGGTCGTCGGTGGCTTTGCGATGATTTCAAGATGAGCTGCCGGGTTTGGGAAGAGTGAGGGAAGGTGAGGGAGAGGTTGAGGGACGAAAATTGGGTGAGCTTTAGCTGAGTGTGAAGGGAGTAGTAGATCGTAGACAGCGATACTGCAGTCAGCATAAGACATGGCATTGTCAACTTACCCCGGAGCGCCCAGCTTGCTGACCCATTGCATACCATTCTGATGCTCAAAACCAACAGCAACACCGTCATGACCCAACTCCACCCTCGTCCGTCCCTCCGCACCCAAATCATCCATCTCCCCTCTCAAATTGCCCGAATGCGTCCAATGCTCCACCAACGGCCGATCATACGCATTCGGTGTATAAGTCGAATAGGTCAACGTCTGAGGTCGCGAAGCTTTGGAATGGATAGTGAGGTGATAGTCTGTCCTGCCAACAAAGAGCATATCGTTAGGACGTTCCTCAATATCTCTTCTGCACTCCTTTTCAAGACGGTCCAGGACATCACCGTTTGCTTCTTGGCATTCTGCTCGGGTGCGGCTGGAGGAAGAACCGACGTAGCTTGCGTTGGGGTTGTGTGATTTGAAGCTGTCGATTTGTTCGCCTGTTTGAAGGTCTATGGTGATGAGGGATGATGATTTGGAGCCTGTGAAGACGCGGTAAGGAGAGCCGGGGAATGTGAAAGGAGACAGCTCGACCCTGAGACGTCAACTCAGTACCAGGCAGAAATGAACTCACAATTGCTCCACATTCAAAGGTAGTTTCTGTAGCTTTGGCGGGATGTCACTCGCGCCTTCGTCGTCGACAAAAGCGTACAACCCACCACCAAGAGGCTCAACAATGTATTCCTCTTGTGGTACATGCGCCTTGCCATCCTCGTCTTCCCACAGCGGGAAAGCACCAATGACCGATGTGCCAACCAGAGGCTGCACACCTTCATTCAACACCCACCGCTCCTTACCCCCTGCCCTTTCAACAGCATGAAGCGCCCCATCAACCGTAGCGATCAAGACAAAGTCCAGCAGCTCCAAATCACTCAACCGCGGATCCTCTTCCAAAGAGGCTGCAGGAGCGTGATCCGGATGGAGGAGAGCGGCTGCACGGTCCGTGAGTTGATACTGGGGTTGTCGAGGTGTTTTCGCGTAGAATATGGCAGGGTGAGAATCAGGCTCTGCGCTGGGTGAAGGGGAACATGCTGCGAGTGAACAGACGACAATCAGTACGCCGAGAAGGACTGGCGGAAAGGTGGAGACGAGGCCGTTGACCATCACGACGACGTCTGACCATGCGGTTTCTTTGTGCTGGCCTTTCGTACGCCTTTGATGCTGTACTGTAAATGTTCTAGGATGCCAAAGGTAAGGTTGTAGCCATCGGAAAGTCGAAAAAAAAATGGGAAGAAAGGAACAAAGTGCTCAACTTTAAAGTTGGCGCGCCAAACCCCCATGTATAAAGAGCGCGCGCATAGGGTCGACGAAATGGCAATGTGCATGGTACATTTAATGTGTTTGTGTGTAGACTAAGAAGCAAGCAATGATACAACGCCCCTGCAGTGGACTTCTTCTTCTCTCCCTCCTTATTCAGCCCGATCCTCCAGCATAGCTAGAAGCAACGACGCGACCCCGTCGACGAGCATGAGGCGCTGCCTGAGCGCCTACAGCCTTTGTACCCGCACCCGCACCAAAAGACAAAGCCCTCGGCTCCGTATCCTCATCATTCCACGCCAGATCCTCCTCAGCTCCTCGACTTTCCTTGACAGGCACAGTATCAAAGCTCAAAGGAACAGGCAGATCCCCATCGCGCATCTCGGCCCAATCACCCAAATCGTCGTCCTCGCCAGATTCAGTCTCGAGTTGTGCAGGTTGAGGATACGCTGAATCTGACACGTATCGAACAAATGTCGTGGGTGCCATGCTGGAGGGTGGTTGGAGACCGAGGTCGGCTGGCGTTGCGGGTGGGACGCCGAAATCGCTGATGGCGGCGCTGACTCTGCGGTTGCCACCAGCTGCGCTGTCGCCCATGGGAGCGCCGGCTTCTCCTGTAAACGAGCCATCAGCAGGACTGAGAGGCATGGCTTCGAACAGTGTTGGATTCTGGTCGACTTGAGAAGCACTAGGCTCGTCGTACTGGAGAGACAGATAGCCATTGTTGGGCATGAAGGCTGTTGATGGTTGGTTTGAGGTACCCATCGTGTGGTCGAGACTTTGCTCTTCAGCCCAGGAAGACGCGATGCGAGATGCAAGAGATGAGGAGAGATCAATGACGGCTGGCTCGGACTCTTCGGGCAAGTCTGATCGTCAGTACAATCACAGAGCAATCGCAATAACTCACTTGCAAGCTCAGACCATTGATTGACAGCCTCGCTCGAATCAACATCCCAAGTCGGCAACCCAGTACGGGTGTCCGCTTCTTCCTCCAACAAACACCACATGGCCGCCAGCGACTTGCCATCCTGCATCGCATCATCATCATAAGGCAGAGCGTCGCCAACCACCAGATCATCAGGCAGCGGCAAAGGCTCAAACATGTACGGGATGGCGTACGGCTGCGTGTAGTAATTGGCTTCCCATGTTGGTGGGCCGTATGACTGTGAGTCTTCTCCGTGTGTTGGGCCTGGGACGACGAGGAAGCCTCGCTCGGGGTGGGGAGTGTTGCCCATTGGAGGAGAAAGATAATCGTTACCGTTGCCGTTAGGGACGGACATGGAGTAGTCGCTTGGGAGAGGGAGGTAATTACCGGGGTGATCTGGCATGGAGGGAAACTCCCATTGAACAGAGCCATTGTGCAAGTTGTTTTGCTCGCCGTAGGGCGCCATGTATGGACTGCTCGAAGTTGAAGCTGGAAGTGGCGGTGGCTGAAGTGAGCCAAGTAGTGGTGGGTCTGTCAAGTCAGCCCTGTTTCTCGATCAAACTGAAGGCTCACATGTCTCTTCGTTGGCCCAGAAGACGGTGGTACCGGCAGCAATGTTATCAGCCATTTGGTCTCTAGGCGGAGGACGTCTCTGAGAACGGCGCTCGTCGTCGCCAGGGAACGTCAAGGCACGAGCGACCGTCAGTGGCCCATGTCGCAGATAAGCAGAGTGGTCTGAACCCGGACGCCCCGGAGTGGTCTTGTAAGGAGAAGACTGTTTGGGACGA
Organism: Holtermanniella nyarrowii; assembly: GCA_001600035.1. Taxonomy (NCBI): domain Eukaryota; kingdom Fungi; phylum Basidiomycota; class Tremellomycetes; order Holtermanniales; genus Holtermanniella; species Holtermanniella nyarrowii. The sequence continues at coordinate 582,162 of BCIT01000004.1, read as the reverse complement.
CCCTTGTTTCGAATCGGACGACCAGGGCCGACTTTCTGTCAGATCACTCCATATCTAAAAAACTCACCATGAGGCGCAGCCGCTCGCTCCCTCTCCCTCTCTCTCTCCTTTTCCTCCTTGATAGCCTGACGTTCCATCTCCTTGTCCCACTTGAGCTTTGCCTTGTCCTGCTTGCGCATAGGTTGAAACTTGTAGTTTGGGTATTTTGCTTGATGCTGTGCCATTCGTCAGGGACAGGAACCTTTCAATCCGTTCCGAGACATACCTCTAATTTCCGGGCGTCACTCAATCGTTCATACTTTGATCGTATTTCTTTACTCTCTGAACGCCACATTGCACTGATGAGTGTACTGATACGTGCTTGAGGAAGACCGCGACCGTGTTTACCGCTACCGAGTTTCAGAACTCCCTCTGAGACTTCTTTGGCGCCTTTGCGAGGCTTGGCGGTTGATGCTCTACCTTTGCCTTTAGCTTTGTCGCCTGATGCATCGTCACCCGAGGAGGCTGATGTAGAGGTGACTTTACGATCATCTTGCTCTTTGATCAACGCCTCGACACCCGGCAACAGTTCGCCCGCTGCAATCGCTTTGAGCTTGTCTGATCGGTACAAGATCCAAGCGTTGGGAGGACGTGGAGGCTGAACCTTGATCTCTGAGACTGGCTTTTCGTCTTGACTGGCTGACGAAAGCCTTTCTCGGCCAGGGATAGGGGGTGGTGGCATGAGTTGAGAGAGTGAAGGACCTCGAGGAGTATCCCAGACGAGGGGTGAATTTGTAAAGGCAGGAAGATGACCAAAAGACGGTTGCCCCTCCCTAGCCGAGAGCCAACCTTGTTGGTCTGTGGAATCGTACGGTGTGGACGGTGCGGAATCGAGGGGCGTTGTTGCTTGAAAAGTGTGATAACCAAACTGACTACCGGGAGAGTGAGGTCGAGAAGCAGGAGGTGAAACCGGTTGCGTTCTAGTTTCGCTAGACGAGGCCTCTGTCTGCAGAGAGATTGGCACACTCGGTTGAGAAGATGTTGAACCGGCTCTCGACGAGCCCGATGCGGTGTCTATTGATCGACTAGCATTTCGTGTTCTGGGTGGAGTTAATGGCGAAGCCACTTGCTGTTGAGCTGCCCTTTTAGTTGGCATCGGAGTCCTGGCTGCTATGGGTAGTGAACGAATAAGAGTTCGGCCTGACGGACGAAAAGTGTCAGCGTGGTCAAAAGGGGTATTAGGGGTACAGCGGTCAGGTCCATCAACGCGTTGAGGGGTCACAACGTGCGGCGACCAAAAGGATCGTCCCCGCTCGTTGTGTTGATCCCTCAAGTTGTCCGGGCCGCAGAACACCTTGGATATGTACGACTCACCCGTCGTCATTCAAATAAGCTTGTCGGTTATCGCTCAGCTGCGACGTGGTGACCGAGGTCCCAGTCTGTTACTTTAACTTTTGAACTAATATTTGTGCTTTGTGTTACAGTGCAAGTGGCAAGTTGACATTAGTTGCTCTAGACCTGGTTAATCTCTCTTTCTCCCGCAAATAATCAGGGCGCGCATGGACCTGACCCAATGCTACGGTAACGATGACCGCCCATATGCCAGTGGACAATGTACCGCCACTTCCGGAAACCTTGGACCACTTGTACCTTTCCCTGAATGCCGTAAAGGGTCTAATGCACGGTTTCTTCCCGACGGGACCTGCGATAAGTGCGGGCTCGAGCCTCTGAGCATAATGCGCCAACAGGGTCGTGCCTATCATATTTATGCTACTTTTGGCCTCGGAATTCTACGTTCATCCCGGTGCCCTCCGAAGTGACACCATCACCCAACCGATGAATGACTCGGCAAACTCATGCATGCAGACCATGCTTGCTGCAAGATCAAAGGAGGACTCAAACGTGGGTAAAAGTTCACTGATCAGTTAGTAGCACGTCCGTCGATCTATATCTAGCACAATGAACAATCCACTGCGGGGTTGACTCAGCCAAGCACGGCAAGTCTCGTAATCGTCCGTCGTCAAGTCCTTCTCGGAGTTTTTCTTCGATCCGAGTAGTCGCCATTTTGGACCATGCAACGCCATCTTCTGTTTCACACCAGCGCCACAATGTCCCAGATGTCTCCATATGCTGCCACCGTTAAAATATATATATTTCCGAATCAACGACTGGCCCGAGCCTTGTTGAGCTGAGCCAAGTCGTCTTTGATTCTTCACCTGCGCCGATCTCAAGCTGCTTTCGCTCTCCCACATCCCAACACTAATTCATATTTCTGGCTCTCGGCTCAGTTCACGGCGGTCGATCACTGCTAAAACCAGTGCAACGTAAGCAAATTCATGCAGTACGATGTCGGCGTCTTCGGCCATCATCAGCCACATGTCGTGTTTCCCGACGAATCCCTGAAACTTACGTGTCAGCATGCTCGGTTCCAGTGATCGGCTGCAGCTGACAAATGATAACAGCATCTGAGTCGGATGCGAACAAGTCACCGTTCACTAGCCCTATTAGTTAGCGTCCGATCGACGTTTTCATCGAACAAGCGATATCTCGAACGCCTCTGTCTGTAACCCTCGAGGTTCAGGCAGAAAGTCGTGAAGCGACCGACCGGTGAGCATAGGCGATATTTCAAATCACGCTACTCCTCGACGACGTGATAAATCACCATTCTCGAGTGGCTCATCAGGAGCGCACGTTTGCTGTCAGCCGTCAGCTTGGTCACATCTGCATCGTACGTTCGAAACGATGCATCCGCGGCCGATCCTCTCAATCCATCTTCATTCACGAATTCAAACATGGGCTAAAGGAGCAGCGTGGCTTGATCACCTTTTAGTAAAGGGTTGCGCATGATGCCCATGAAACAATCGCTGTTTGGCGACTCGCCGTTTCAAGCGCAAAGAGTCGCGTGAGGTCAGCTACATTCTGTCAAGCTTCAGTACTCTGCGTGATTCCGAGTCACATCTCTAGCCGCTACGGGTCAGGTTTCGTTCAATGTGGCAGTTCAATAATCATCAGGCAGCTTTCCAAGACGGCTGGACTCGTGGCGTATCTGGCACCCGGAAATCTACCACCAGCTCCAGCCAACATTTCCGGCTCATGATTAGGCTCAGCGGTTACGGTGATTAGATGCACCCATCATAGCACAAGTAACTTTCAATGCATCCATACATTCCATCATCTCGTCTGCTTGCTGGTCAACAGCTCGAACTTGTCCAATTACGGGACACTCAACAAAATGGCTTCGCTCGGCGCGGCATTTCCATGCGTGAAAGAGACTGCTCACCAAGCTGCACTTTGGCAGCCGTGATCCTAAGTCGAAGGTGGGCTACCGTCGTCAGCTGCGGCGAGGCACGACTCCACACGTCACCCTGCAAGCATCACAAGCAACGTTTCGCCCGAGCAGTCAATATGAGAGCTATAGAAACACTCACGTCACTTGGCAGTTTCTGGCTCGAGAGGGTGTCGTTCTTGGTTGTCAACCGCGTCGCACTAAAAAGGTAAGCGGAAACCGACGGCATGCCATGCATGCCGAACTGCACCTCGCGTGAGTTATGTCTAAATGAGCGTGTGGTTCAGTTTCAGCAAGGAGATACTACCAGGGATATCATGACTGTGGCCAGCTATAGCAGGAGACGAGACCAGCTCGAAGGATGGAATGACGGTCAGGGACTATGGAAGACCAGAGGCCCGATCAGAAGCGCGGCGATCACGCCCAAACCCAGCTGATTGAGCCGGTGCCGATGGAGTCGGAGAGGCGACCGACACTGCTGTCAGTGCCGAGCTTCTCTTAAGAGACTCACCCAGAGGCCGCAAACTCATTGAAGAGACTTTCAGTCATGTCGAGGCTACCGATCGCACACTCTGGGCAGCGATCACGAACAGTCGCCTCGGCCGTGACGCCCTTGTCTATCCATCAGCCACGTCTTCCATCTTCCAAAGACCACTCACAAGTGATGAGAAGCTTGCGGTCACAGATAGGATTGGCGTTTGGGTTGCCGTTGTTGCCACTATCAAATCAGTCTGTCTACCCCCTTTGACGACGCGTGCTCACGAGAATTGATCAAAGAGTGCAGCAGCAACGGCAACGATCTTGTCTCCGGAGGCATTAGTCTTACCGCACGCTCCCATGCCAGGCGTGAAAAAGGTGCCATCTCCAGAGAAAGGACCTGCGACCGCTACGGGCAGGGAAGTATCACCGCCAGTCGGTACGGGTGCAACTGCGGCCGAGCTGGAAGACGGGCCTTCAACAGCCGACGATTGAGCAGCAGCGGAAGAGACAGCGATTGGGTTGCTAGCAACCGCTTCAGCAGCGACCAGCATAGACGTGACAGCAGCAGCAGAAGCTGAAGACGCAGCCGAGAACGAAGCGGAGGACGAAGCTGAAGCTTTGATGGCACAGCCCCTCTTTCCGACGCGTCGCTTGATCATTTTGTGTCCAGTACCGGCGCCAGCGCCAGCGCCATGGCTGAGCCCATTGACAGGAAAAGGGTGGTAAGCCTCAATCAGAGCAGGAAGGACCGCAAGGACGGTGATAAAAGTCGAAGTGAAGTGCATTTCTGAGATTTGAAAGTCAGTGCCTGCGCGTTGCGACGCGTCCGAGCTGCTAACCTTTGACTGAACAGACCGGCTGTATCGCGACGAAAGAGAGAGATTTGAAAAGAGCGTAAAGAGTGTCGGAGTCCTTGAGCGGGTGGTCGAAGAGAGGAACACAATGAAAGGGGTGAAACTCGGCACACGGAGGCACTTTACTCAGGGTCATTCCTTTGGCGATCGCACGCACGGCCCCAGTCCAAATGCGCAGCTTTGAGACCTTTTTGTGAGGCATTTATCATTTCTTGTCATGCAGCCAGTGCATAATCTCTTCTATGTACAGTATTTACCTTTGCGAATCTTCAACTAAGCTGCTTGAACGAAGAGAGGCCAGCAGTCTCGTCCATGTGGGTGGCCCAGCCGCAAACTCTAAGCCCATTGCCTGTGGTGCGTCAGTGAGGTCCATATGAAGAGCAGCATTACACGTACCAGGTGATGGGCACCATGCCGTCGCCGAGATCGGCGATAGCCTTGAAAGCGCCTTCGGAAAGGTCGATCGAGTTGTCCGACCTGCATCGTTAATATAGCTTCAAAGCAGCGGATAACTCACACGCATGAGGGACACACGTCAGCCAGCGTGATCGTGACAGATTTGCCATCAGTTCTGGTCAGTCTCTGGAACGCAAGGAGCAGTAGACATACTGTTCGTGTTGGTAACGATGACCTGCTTGCCGCAGTAAGGTGAAGCTTTCGAAAAGTCGGACCACCAGTGCATGTCGATCGCGCCGATCAAGTCACTGGACGTTAGCTCTGCGACTGACTGGCGAGATGAATACACTTACGAGTCGGCGTGGTAGTTGCCACAGGCGCCAGCGTTGCCGTTTTGGTAAAAGTAGGTAGCTTTGCTGCGGCTGTCAGCAGAGCACGATTGGCACCATCCACTCAGTGACTCACCCGCCTGTAAACGTCTCGCCTGATCCGGCGGGAGAACTCGAAGTTGCCGGGACAGCAGAAGAGCCTGTCGACGAAACGGCGATGGCACCGCCCGCAACGAGAGTAGTGGAAGGCGAAGTAACAGCCGAGCTAGCGCTGCTAGCCGTCGCCTTGCAGGCTCTCTTTTCACCCTTGTGAAAGGTACGCTTGACCTTGCGCTTGTACATGCCGTGTCCAGCAGCTTTAGCGTACTCTGCCATGTCGCGTTGTCCGTGCGCCTGCTGATGAGGCGAGACTCTGAAAGCGTTCAACGCTTCGGGAGCTGGCGAAGGCGCAGCATTGACAAAAAGGGAGAGAGCGGGGAGAAGAGTGATGAAGGCTGCTGCGAAGTGCATTGTCTTCTTTTTGGTATGAGCGATCCGTGCACTTGCTGGTGACGCGTCGACTTACGACTGAATTTACTTTGTAATCGGTGGGTTAAAGGGAGTGTCGGGCTGCAGTGTAGGCAGTAATGAGCTCGGTCAACGAGTAAGTGTGATGAAAAGGTGGTGGTGGTGGTAGTAGTAGAAGCGGATCGAAAAAAGCTGTGAAATGGATGAAACGAACAGGGGGGGGGAATTGATTTTCTTATTGTGCACAGGCCGCAGCCGGACGCGACTCTTTCGGCCCTGAGTGGCGTTTTGGGCAAGTTTCATCGCGTCACCGCAGTCTGTTGCTGTAGACCCGCAGGTGCGCAGTGTTCGACCCGGCTACGTACGGACACCTTTGCAGTAGTCAAAAAACGCTATAAAGTATCCGCGTTTGGCAAGATGCGGCGGAAAAGGCTGGTCAGTGGCATCGGAAAAGATGGCGAGCAAGCCGCAAGAAATGGTGCCGCCACTGCCTTTATGCAGTCTGAAGTGTGAGGCAGGGGAAGAGCAGCTCGTGGCTGCGAATAGGGAAAGCGCGGAGTCAAGCATGCATATGCCCGCTTCGAAAACAAACCAGCACATCCCCCTTTCGACAGAGGTCGCGGAGTCAATGCCAAGGCAAAGCGCGCTTCCGTCGGGCTGCCGATCTCCACTTTCCGGGTAACCGTCTACCTTTTCCTAAAATGAGGTGTCATATAAGATTCTTAGTTTTGCTGGCACTGGTGCATTCTACCCGTTTCCGTGCTTGAAATATCATTCACTTCCTTTGGACGACTTGAACATCTCCAAAACACCGCTAGACGTCTAGAATCTGCACGTATCCTCGAAAGAAATATCAGCAGAAAGACAGGAACCTTACTCAAAAAATCAGACTTACCGCATAAAAGTTCATCATGGCTGTGAGTTTTATTGAAAGGATTGCGATGCAGTGCTGACGTGAATAGAGCGTTGTCGGTATCGATTTGGGAAACGTTTCCTCCAAAGTGAGTGCTTTCTACGTGCCAGTCATGCTCACAGACAGATTGGCGTTGCCCGTAACAGAGGAATCGATGTTATTGCAAACGAGGTCTCCAACCGCGCAACTCCGTTCGTTCAATCTCTCCAGCTCCTCATACTGACCTTTAGCTCCCTCATCTCCTACACTCCCCGTCAGCGTCTTGTAGGCGAGTCAGCCAAGACGGCCGAGACGTCCAACTTCAAAAACACCATTGGCAGCTTGAAGCGTCTCGTAGGCCGTAGCGCGTCCGACCCTGAGATCACCGAGATTGAGAAGAAGTTCATCAACGCCGAGCTCGTAGATGCAGGAGACAGCGTCGGTGTAAAGGTCAACTACCTTGGCCAGCCCACTACCTTCTCTGCTACCCAGCTCGTCGCCACCTACCTCGGTAAGCTGAGAGACACGGCTGCTGCCGAGCTCAAGCAGGCTGTCACCGACGTCGTTATTGCTGTCCCAGGGTGGTACACCGATGTTCAGCGTCGTGCCGTGCACGATGCCGCTGGTATCGCCGGCCTCAACGCCCTCCGTCTCATCAACGACACTACCGCCATCGCTCTCGGCTACGGTATCACCAAGGGTGATCTTCCAGAAGACGCCGAGAAGCCCAAGCACGTCGTCTTTGTCGATGTCGGTCACTCTGACTACTCTGTCGCCGTCGTTGCATTTTCCAAGGGTCAATTGACCGTCAAGTCAACCGCCTATGACCGTCACCTTGGTGGTCGTGACTTTGACTATGCCCTGCTTGAGCACTTTGCCAAGGAGTTTGACGCAAAGTACAAGATCGACGTCATGAACTCGCCCAAGGCCGTTTTCCGTCTGGCTGCTGGTTGCGAGCGCTTGAAGAAGGTTCTTTCTGCCAACGCCGAGGCTCCCATCAACGTCGAGTCTATCGCCCCCGACATTGACGCTTCGTCGTCGCTCTCTCGTGAGCAGTTTGAGAAGCTCACCGACCATCTCTTGACCCGCGTCACCACCCCTCTCGAGGTCGCCCTCAAGGAGGCCGGCATTACCGTCGACGATGTTGACTCTATCGAGCTCGTTGGTGGCTCCACCCGTGTCCCCGCCATCAAGGAGCGCATCCAGGCCTTCTTCGGCTCCAAGCCTCTCAGCTTCACCCTCAACCAGGAAGAGGCCGTCGCTCGCGGTGCCACCTTTGCCTGCGCTTCCCTCTCCCCCGTCTTCCGTGTTCGCGAGTTTGCAATCCACGATGTCACCCCTTATGCCATTAAGGTACAATGGGAGAAAGAGGCTGGAAACCCCGACGAGGACACCGAGCTCACCGTTTTCCCCCGCTCCAACCCCGTCCCTTCCACCAAGATCCTTACTTTTTACCGATCCGGGCCTTTCGAGCTCGAGGCTCGCTACACTGAGGACGCTGGCATCCCCAAGGGCGTCAACCCCTGGGTCGGCAAGGTCGTCGTCAAGGGCGTTGAGCCTGCTGCCAACGGTGATCTCGCTTGTATCAAGGTCAAGGCTCGCCTCAATTTGCACGGCATTATGAACTTTGAGCAAGCTTATGCCGTCGAGGAGATTGAGAAGGAGGAGATTGTCACCACCGGTGAGGGTGATGACAAGGTCGAGGAGAAGAAGATGGTCAAGAAGATCCAGCGCAAGGGTGATCTTCCCATTGTCGCCACCTACACTGGTCTTCCCGCTGCCAGGCTCAACGAGTACCACGAGAGCGAGGGTCAACTCTACGCTTCCGACAAGCTCGTCATGGAGACCGAGAACGCCAAGAACGCTCTTGAGGAGTACGTCTATGACATGCGCGGCAAGCTCGAGGACCGCTACGCTGCTTTCGTCGTCGCCGACGAGAAGGCCAAGCTCCTTGCCGGTCTGTCCGAGGCTGAGGAATGGTTGTACACGGAGGAGGGTGAGGATGCGTCCAAGAGCGCCTATGTCAAGAAGCTTGATGGTCTCAAGGAGATTGGAGACCAGATTGTCTTCCGGTGGAAGGAGGCTGAGGAGCGCCCCAAGGCTGCTTCTGCTCTTCGCGAGTCCCTCAACCTGTACATGTCCCAGGTTCAATCTGGTGACGAGAAGTACTCTCACATTGAAGAGTCTGACAAGACCAAGGTCGTGAGTTGCCTGCGGATGAAACAAGACAAAGCTGATGAAACAGATTGAGAAGTGCGCTACCAACGCTCAATGGCTCGATGACGGGCTCGCTCGCCAGGCTGAGCGCCCAAAGAACGTCAAGCCCGTCATTTCATCCGCCGACATCCTCAAGCGTCGTGATGACACCGTCTTTACTTGTGCGGCCATCATGAGCCGCCCCAAGCCAAGAGCACCCAAGGCACCTACGACCGAGACACCGGCCCAGGAGGCCGAGGAGCCCAAGGAGGAGAAGGAGGAGGGTGGACCCACTATTGAGGAGATGGACGTCGACTAGTGGTGGAGTCTGGACAATGTAGCGACTTTTGCAGGGAAGTTAGATGCATCGCCATTTCCTAATCTAGTCTAAGTGTTTGTAGACGCTTGCGATGGTCTTGACCAAGTCGGAGGGTTCGTGGCCGCCCTGCACGTCAGCGCTGTTGCAGATCGAGACTTACGTCGCACTCGCGCCATTCGCCATCGTGCACACAACGGATTTTGTCTTGAATTGTGATGGTGCAGCTGGTATGGATTCCAGCTCTGCGACTGCGGTTGACACTGTCTTGAAGAAGACGTGTCCCAGCCGGACCGTTCACACATTTGTCAACGCCGCTCTCGACCCAGTCGAAGCCCGCACTGGTAGCACAGTCCTTGGCAAAGCCGATTCTGCCAACGTCACTCAGCGTGCCGAATGATTGACAAGTAATGAAGGACCAGCTTTGTGCAGGGGTCGCGTGTGCTGCAACGCAGAGTTGCTGAATGTTGCCTTCGCCTGCGAACGTCAGCTGATGCCTTTGTGTGGAGCTGTACATTCAGATTCGCCGTGCATGCAGCTGACACCATGAGGAGCTGCCTCTTCGCGTCTTCTGTGAGCTTGAGCAATCAGGGTGGTCACTTACTCTCCAATGTAGCTGAGCTTGAGGTTGACTTTCTCAGGTATGCCAGAGTACGCAAGGACCTGACTGTTAGAGGCGCAACGAATGGGAACAGATTTTGTCCATCGTCATTTCGCATAACCTCTGAAACAGTCAGATAAGATTGCGGGTAAGAAAGCTTACAGCATCTGGGCACTTTGACATGACGAAGAGCTCGACGTCGACCCGCTTTGGTGCAGCTTGCGAATTTGACCAGGAGACTTGTTGGTCGACAGCGGTTGGCCGGCCTTGCACGACAGATGCTGCTACAGCACCGATGATGGCTAGAAGAGGGATAAGTCCGTTTACAAGCATATTGATTAGCTTGACGGAGGTGTAAGGACTAGAGGGCTAGCAATCGTCGCCACTTCCTTTGCTGAGTGAGGGGCCCCGATTACCTGTCCAAGGTGACGGCGATGACATCTTTTTGTTGCACTGTTATAACCAAAATGCCCCAAGAACTATTAGCCTTCCCCCCACTGTATGTCGGCGTAGGCATCTTCCGGCTCTTTACAGATCCAGTCCTACGAAAAGCAACATGGGACAAGGTCCGCCACGCAACCTACCGCGGTGTAGCCGTCGGAATTCTCTGGACAGCAGTGTCATGGTCATGGCAGCGTTGGTTCGTCAAGACTTTTCTGATCGGTGGCGGAGGCTGGTTTGGCTTCGGGAAGAAGATCCCTGAGGCTACAACGGCTGAAGGGATGCATGTCATTGGAGGCGGTGCATTCGCCCTTGACAATCTTCTCTGTCAGTTCCTCTATGCCAACCCTCAACCGCTGCTGACAAAAAGATACACAACTCATGTTCCTCCTCCCTCAACTTACCCAAATCTTTCGCTTCTTCCTCATGAAGAATATCCGCTTGACCCGTGCACGCGCTTGGGATTTGACGGTCGCTTCACGCGGTAAAGGGTCTGATTTCTGGTCGAATGGTTATGTTGAGGAATGGCTTCAGCCACCTGTGGATCCCAATCCTGGAGCTAGTTGGGCTAAGAAAGATGTGAAACGGAGTGGAATTGAAAATGTTGTCAAATGGTTGCTGTGGTGGCCTAGTCAGATGTTTCTTCGTCACTGTAAGTTGCTGTCGACGAGCTTGGGGTATCAAGAGCTGACTGACTTTTAGATATTCTGATTCCTATCAGTCCAAAGCTGCCGTACTTTTCCATGGCACTGAACGCAGGCATGAGATCTATCGCTACGGGTCGTTATCTGCACGAACCCTACTTTGCAGCCAAGAAGCTCACTGATGACGAGACTTGGCGATTCGTTGAAGAGCGTCGCTGGGGCTACAGAGGTATGACTTGCTCAAGAGACATGTACAAGAGAAAGAACATGGACTGACAACATAGCCTTCGGCTTCACAGCGTCCCTGGTTGAACAGATCCCAATCATCGGTCTTGCTTTCTCCGTCTCGAACCGTGTCGGCGCAGCCATGTGGTACGTTCAAGCCTGCGCCGTCAGGCTACTCATGTCGGAGCTGACATGCAGGGCATTCGACCTCGAAAAGAGACAGCATGCATTCGCAGCAGGCGAGCTTACGCCTTTACAGCCGGGAGAAACCGGGTTATTGGGCGGGACAAGGTACCAGATTGAGCGCGTAGAGGACAAAGCTGTTGAAGTCGGGCATGAGCTGAAGAAGGACTTGTAGCTTAGCAGAAATGTCAACCCTGCTCATAGCATAGCAATCCTTATCTTGAGGAGTTACATTTGCCACATTTGAAGAATTACCTCATGGAAATCGATGACGTACTCAAGGAATGGAGGGCGTGCTCCGAGCGAAGATGAGTTTTTCCTTTCCTCTCTAACAAACGCTTTGAAAACCAAACAAAGCATCCATCACCTTGACACACTACACGACAACTACCAAATCACTAATCAATAACATGGGCTACACTGTCAAAGTTACCGTACGTACACCCTACGCCACTGTTTATCAACCTGACGAGAAAAGGGCATCTCTCCCGCTACCACCGAGGACAAGCTGAACGACTTTTTCTCCTTTTGCGGCAAGCTTTTAAGTGTTCAGAAGACTGACAAGGTTCGTAACCGGCGGCAGTCGTGATGCAAATGCGTCCGAGGAGCGGAAGCTGACGGATGCACAGGAGGCGGTTCTTGTCTTTGAGAAGAGCAGCGCTGCCAAGACTGCGCTTATGCTGTGAGTTGATTGCTTCGATGTTCGTGGGTGGAGCTTATGGGCAGTAACGGTGGAACGTGAGTCCTGTTAGAGTGGCGTGAGCTTGTACTAACCGGCGCCTCTTTGCACTTGCTAGAGTGAGTCACTTGAGCTTTGCTTAGATCCACGCGCTGACTTGCACAGCTCGACGGTGCCCACCTCGAAGTCACTTCCGACCTTCCCCCCACTTCTTCCATCCTCCCTACTAACGCCTCCGCCTCGACCCCTATCGGCGCCAAGACTGACACGGATGGCTCCATCCTCCAAGAGGACAAGCCCAAGGCCGCCATCGTCGCCGAATACCTCGCTCACGGCTACGTCGTAGGTGACCACATTATCCAGCGTGCCATCGACATGGACCGTACGTTCCTTTTTTTCCTTTGCCCAAGATAAGCTGACGTGGATAGACCAATCGGGTATTTCCGCCAAGTTCTTGTCCTTCATCCACTCGTTCGACAAGACTGTCGGCGAAAAGGTTGTCGGACCTGAGCAGACTGTTTCGGGCAAGCTCAATGAGACTGTCCACGTCGCTATCAACAAGACCAAGGAGGTTGACGCCAACCGTGGCGTCTCGTCCAAGCTTAACGACTACTACTCCAAGGTTTTGAGCACCCCTATCGGCCAGAAGTACGTGGTTTTGCTTCCCAATGGTTGAAGAAGGGATGCTGATGATGCGACAGGGTTCACACTTTCTACACCTCGACCTCGAAGCAGGTCCTTGACGTCCACGAGGAGGCTCGTCGCATCGCCGTACGTCTTTCTCTCTCTTCCTTCTTTTGACATGATACTGACAAATAAGGACGAGAAGAAGGCCGCATCAGCCACGTCAACCCCCGTGACCGCAAGCTCGGTCCCTGCTGTCCCCACCACGTCTGAGGCTTCGACTACTACGGCTTCGCCTGCTGTTCCTGTTGTCCCTTCGTACGCCATGCCCCAGTAGAGCTTGTGTGCTTTTTGATTAGCGTTGTCGATGAATAGTAATCCAGTCGATGAATAGTAATCCATGTTGATTCCAGGGCTATGCACCGTTAGGTCGTTGTATAATTTTCTGGGTTGGTCCTGCCTCGATACATGACGAAGACTATCATTGCCAGTGGAAGGCTGCGCATCGCGTTCAACATTACTGATTTGACTGATTTGAGCAACTCGACCTTCTTGGGCTCTATGACACTGACAGCACTTTGATAGTGATTTGGTTTGTTTCAAGTGAGTTTGAAGTGACCATGTGTCAAAGCATCAGCTGCACATTTGTTGGACGGGAAAAGCAAGGAAACCAACATTGTATACATGATTAAATCTAGGCGTAAAGCCATGAGACCCCTCGCAGCAGCTTCAGAGTAGTCCTGATCGAGTTATCCCCCGTCAAGCATAATACACTTGACGTCGACTGCACGCAGTCAGGGAACGCCACCAAATTACACTAAAGCTCCTTCTCTCGGTTCGAGCACTTGCGTGCCCAACACTATCCGCCTGGCCCTGAAGAACCAGGATCATGGTCACCGTTGCGTACTTGACAGTGCGAGAGAAGAAAGCGACCTCCATGTCCCTACCAAGTCCCGTCAACCCCATTCCCTCCCCCCTGCGGGATCTCTGGGTGCTTTGCGAAGAAAGCGAAAGGTCAGGGGACGCATTTCTGGTCGGACACTACGTGGCTATTGGCCACGAGCTCGTTTAGAGCCATTCTAGCGCAAAGGCTAGGGAGGTTGGAATGCCAGGACCTTATCCCGCTCGCGAGTTGCACGTGCAGCTCTCCGGGGAGAGTTGACGGCTGTATGTGACGAGCATTGTGACCTTGAGGCTGCTGTTTGGGGTGAAAGAGAGGGTGAAGGAGAAAGGGTGCTTTGTATATGCGGCGGTCGGCGTTATAGTGACGAAAGGGGTTGAGGGGGTTGCGACGCCGAGCGACATTCTAATAAAGTTGATTATCAAACCCCTTTCCAAGTTTACCACTGCGGGCATTCTAGCGGCGTTTCCTTAACAGCGAAAAAGTCGATTTTGGTCCCGTCGTCCGTTGGTGCGTATCGCAGAGGAGACAAGGTCGAAACTCATCAACCTCCAAGAAAACAACACGCCAAGGTGAGCATAGCTGCGTGGCAAGACAGAGGACAACGTGCTGACCGTGCTCTTCTCTTCTCTCGCTGTGTCTTATCAATTGGTCTGGTCGGATTTCCTTGGGTTTTGATGGATTGGTCGAACAGATGGGATGGGGCAAGAATAACGTGTTGCACAACAACCATTTCCGTGAGTAGCATGTTGCTTGCTTGCGCTGGATCATCACTGACAACCATAGGCAAGGACTGGCAGGTTCGTCGTTGATGTTGGAGGAGGAGGATAAATTTTGACATTGGACAGCGTCGCGTCAAGACGTGGTTCGACCAGCCCGGTCGCAAGCACAGGAGGAGGGTCAACCGTCAAAAGAAGGCTCTCGACCTTGGAGCCCGCCCTCTCCAGCTCCTCCGCCCGGCCGTTCGCTGCCCCACCATCCGCTACAACACCAAGATCCGTACCGGTCGCGGTTTCACCATCTCTGAGCTCAAGCAGGCTGGTATCCGCAAGAAGGAGGCCCTTAGCATCGGTATCGTTGTCGACCACCGCAGGAAGCCCCGGTCCGAGGAGAGCGAGAAGGCCAACGTCGAGAGACTGAAGGACTACAAGTCTCGTCTTGTTGTCTTCCCTCGTCAGTTTGGCAAGCCCAAGGCTGGTGACGCCACTGTGAGTTTCTTCCTTGATGCCATGGCAAAGCTGACAGAGTAGGGTGACGACCTCACGGCCGGTATCACCCGCGACACCCTCCCCCTCCCCAACCTCTACAAGGCCGAGGAGCCCCGTGCCATCACCGAAGACGAAAAGTCTTTCGAGGCTTTCAACGCTCTCCGCAAGGCTCGCGACTCCCAGAGACAGTTTGGCAAGCGTGCCAAGCGTGCTGCTGCTGTGCGTATTTTTCTGTTCAAGCAGAACCATGCTGACAATCATTGCAGAAGGCCGCAGAGGAGGCTGCGCTTAAGAAGTAGACGGGTTGATCGACTTGTTTTATTCTTTCTGTGGCATGTACTTGATACGCGAGACTTCACTGGCCTTGACTTGTGATGCTTTGAGCGCCTTCATCGGATTGCAGTGACTGAACAGCGTTGCATCTCACGAAACTCCAAGGAGCGCCATGACTTAGAAGGTCAATGATGTCTGATTGCACCTGCTGTCGAGTCTGAACTCAATACATCGATTTGCTAAGTTACAGGTGACCTATGATCTTGCACATCAAGGCACAGAAGAAGAACAAGGTCTACCCAAATTTTGGGAGAAAAGAAAAGAACCGCCCATTAACCTCGCTTGCAGCGAGTATAAATTCTTCGTTCACACCTTCTCTTCTCTTTAACGCGATGCAAAAGCATCAACCGTCGCCAATAAAAGCACCACCCGTTCTGCTCCCAGACTCCCTTTTCAGCTGGCCTGGAAAGGTTGATGTCTTTACAGACGGAGGGCCGTATAGTGTGACGCAGACTAGCCTTTGCTTGCAAGGGGTCCTGAAACTTGGGTGCAGTGTGGACCGGCAGTGTCTTTCTCTCACAAGAAGCCTGTCGGTGGTTCGGATTGCAAGTTCTCGGTACGCATTCTGTCTAGATAGCTTTAAGTTTGTAGATCATTTATATGCACTTTGTCGGACATCAACTTTTGAGAAATTTTGTTCAAGCTTGCAGGCTCGACTTCAGATAGCATCACTTGCATTATATAAGGAGTCAATCTGTATGTACCTCCTCCTCAACACGGTGCTTGCCTGAAAGACCCTCTCACCCCACCGCCGAAGACTGTTCACGAACGCACCTACACAGCCCCCTGGGTGAATGAGAGTGCCTATTAAGCGTCCAATTTCGGCCGTTATACAAATAATTGCCCGGGCAATTGCTGAACAGATTGCGCTATGTGAACCCCCACTTAACAAAGTTAAGCGCGATAAGCGTAAAGCTCATGAACGCGACCACTCGACACAACTCAAGCAAATCAATACAACGCACCCATGTCAGCCCATTCAAGTCAGCCAACAGACGCGTCTTTATCTACGGGGTCATTCGATGACGCAAGTCCGAGTGGAGTTCCCCGGTGGCCTCAAACAGCCCATGCACATCGAGGGGCGGCCTACGAGGATGAGGTATACAAGCTCAGCGCGCGCATTTTAGCAGACACGAGAGCGTTGGCTATCAAATACGGCATGAAGCGAGAAACCGTCTACAGACATTGCATCGACAGAGGTCATCAACACCTCCGTGCCCCCAACGCGTGGCGCTTTCGAAAACATGCTACAGACGAGGGGCATGTCCAGAAGGAATGTGAGCTACGTCTCTTCTGTCTGGCTCGACCACCGGCTGATCAGACGGCGTTGGTCCTTTTGCAAGCAAATATGCTCGATGCATGCCGCGATGTACAAAGTAGATCAGGCAGACGCGGAAACTAAAAGTCAGCTGAAGAGGAGGATTGATGGCGAGCCTTTGGTCAGCAAGCTCAGTACCAAGCGGAGCTTCACTCCGAAAATGGAGCGCACCTACGCAGCTTCATTGCTGAAGACGCTGAGTGCAATCGTGAGTTATCATCGACGACTCGTATACTTACTCCCCTAGAGCACGCAATTGCGCTAGGTGAATGTGGCCACCGCCATGCTGATCACACCTGCTTCGACACATCAACAGTCGCGACAAACATCGCCTGTAGTCATCCGCAGATGCTCGAATGGCTTTTGATGGCCACCGGCAAGCCCAACCATGATGTCATTCGTAACTTGTTCCGGGCTCAATTCTTCTCATTGATGCGCAATTTGGTTTCGCCGAGCGCTGTTCGTGCACTGCCTTTCGCTTGCAATCGCTGATGCTGCGATCGCATTGGCAACAGCGCTTCCAGTTGTAAGCAATACTGGCTTCCATCGAAGCCCTATGCTGTCAATGACTGTGTGATGCAGACTTCACTTACAAATATGCGTGCAATTCGATCATTCCGGGGTCACGATTGTTGGCTTGTGACCTTGCCTTCAGACGCTTAGCAGGCGGACCTTCGGTAAAAGGCAGTGCACGACAGCGCTCGACGGATCCAAGTTGCGCATCAATGAGAAGGATTGAGCGCGAACAAGTTACGAAGGACATCATGGTTGGGCTTGCCGGTGGCCATCAAAAGCCATTCGAGCATCTGCGGATGACTACCGTCGATGTTTGTCGCGATTGTTGATGTGTCGAAGCAGGGGTGATCCTCACGGTAGCATTCAGAGTATTGTCGGAGTGAAGTTCCGCTTGTTACTGAGCTTGCTATCTACAGGCGCGCCACACTAAAGGCGCGCCAGCTAGGAATTTGTTCAATTTACTTCCGTATCGCGCCCCGCATTGTCGCCACCGTCGACCAGTTCAAGCTGAGACGCGTCAGCTATATCGAAATCAGGAGACTATCAGCAACCATGTCGACAACCGCGACAGCAGCGACAAAGAAGAAGAGGGTGCCAAGAAGGCCGCGCATCAACGCTACAGCAAACCCGCGCAACCGCAAATCCAAAAGAGGCCTTTTACAATATATGCCGACCGAGGTACTCGAAATGGTCGCATACTTTACATTTGCGCCTGTAGCGATGCACGAGGAAATTGCATTTCCTAGCTCGTATGATGCGCAGGAAAAGTATGTGACCGACAAGTACGACAGGCATGATCCGCACTGGTCTCGCTTCTTTGCGTATCCGAGAGGCTTTCGTGACCTTCAGAACCTCTCCCTCACATGCAGAAGGCTGAGCTCTGTGTTCACGCCGTACTTGACTTCTGTTGGTGGTATCAGTTCTGCAACGGGTGATTTTACGTTCCTCAAGGAGAAGATCAAGGACGTCAAGTAGGTGCTGCACCTAACCAGAGCTGACATCAGATTCCTGTACATCAACGAGATAGCACGCACAGCAGTCGAAAATCAGGCATTGCTAGATCTACTGTCTGCTTCATGCGAGAAAGTGGTGGAGATTGTCATTCGAAAGGTACGCTTCAATGCACCACCTCAGCTGACAGCAGTGTGCACACAACAAAGAAGCTCGCCCAGTGTATATGAATACACTCTGGGAAACAGCTTTCAAGCTCCCGGGAGACTGCCTCAAATCTCTTCGCTCCCTCACAGTTGGCAAAGAAATGTGTGCAGCATGCCAAGCACACATGATTGATCTCTTCACCCTCTCCGATTCTGCTCCTGAAATTGCGCATCTGCGTATCTGTACACCCGTCAAAGAGCTCGACCATTGCCACAATATGCGTGGAGGCTATAATCTTCGTCGCCATCCAGGCGAAATTTCCTCGTATCTCGGGTCATTCAGACCGGCTTTGAAGAAGATGCCGGCTCTCAAGACACTGCACTTTGAGACGAGGAGTAACAAGGATCTTTGGGGTGGTCTTGTCTCGACTGGAACGACCTCGAATGATGTGTGGGCGCCGAGGCCGAGAGCTACGAAGAAGATGGGCGCTATTTGGCGGGGCATTCGAGCGGAAAATGAGGCGAGCATTAGCGATGCGACTCCGGCTCCGAAGGAAAATCGCGACGTTGAAGGCTATGGCGAAGCGACCTATGTTGCAGACGGACTCCCCATCACCTCTCCTACTCCCTCCAAATCTGCGTCTCTCCACGCAAGCTCGAGCTCTGGGTCGCCGACAAAGTCTGCCGAAACGCTCGGCATCAACATTGACTCTTCTCGTGGTCAAGCTACCGCCTCGGACGCCAACACAAGCTTCGATTCGGCCACCTCCGATCCCTCCAACCCCAAGCAGCCAATCTCTAGATCAGTCACCTCTGACGTGTCTCCTTTCCCCTCACCTCCACGCATCTCTCTGACTCCTTCTTCGACTCCCCCTCCCGAGCATCTCGCCCACCCGTCCGGCGACGGATCCTTCGAACAACCCGCAGATGTCAGTATGCAACCGGCTGCTGAGACGTCTGCTCCAATTGGCGAATACGGCGAAGAGCAGATTGCTGAACAGCTAGAAGGCATGTCAGAGATGGACGTCGACTTGAAGATCCGCTTGATCCGCAAAGGCCAACTTCAGCTGGCAACGATGCTTCTGCAACACCGGCAGTTGAACAAGCTCATCTGCGAACTGTTCACAGGTCTCAAAGAAGTCAAAGTCTACCGCGATGGCTTGACCAAGATTGAGCTCATGAAGGTCAAAGAATATCAGAATGAGCTTGTAAGTCGTGCGATCAGACACTTTTGTTGACAATCAGGATGATTTTGCAGAGGCTTTCGTCGAGCCATTCGTTGGCCTGAAGTCTCTCGAGTCACTTGACTTTGGGATTGCTTTGACGACCCATCGCTCGTCGAGGCTCGGCAAGCTCCGCGCTGCTCATCCAGACGCAACGCACGAGCTTCTTCAGCAAGCCGCTCAGTCGTCTCTTGACGGGTGGCGTGAAATGGTCATTCGGCGTTTCGTGTTCGGCGAGGCTCCGCCAGCAGCGTTCGAACCAGACCCAGACTCTGATGAAGATGGCAGTTCAATGTCAGACCACCAGGCTTTGTTTGAAGATCTGTTGGACATCCCAGCGACACGCGGTCTTCAAGCTCCATTGACCTTGGCCGGCGCCACGTCTTCTGCCGTCCCGACACCCCTTCAGCCTATTCAGCTCGACGCTAGAGAGCCGGTCACCATCAAAGCCGGTCCCGCTGTCGAGAGAAGATGGCCTGAATCCATTCGTCGCGGTCGGTTCTTTAAGCCAGCTATCGAGCACGCGCACAAGAGCAAGATGATACTCTGCCTCACGCATTGGACGGCTACGGTGCCTCCTGCTCGCCCTGTGGAGGAGGCAGACGATGACAATGATCGTGATCTCCGTTCTGAGAGGATCGAGACGGATGAGGCAGAGAGGGCGGCGCTCAAGTCGGTGACTTTCAAGCCGGAGGTTCTGAGGAGATTCTAGAGGTTTAGATTCAGGTTGTCAAGTTTGATCGTACATGTACATAATGGATGTCTAAACATAGCCGTGGTCTGCCTGTAGGCCTTGTCGCTCGGCAGCCGCTTCATCGCGCTTCCGCATCAGAGCTCGCCAAACGCCTTCTCGAGCTGGTCGTGGTGTCATCGGACTATTTGCACCGTCACTTCGCCCACTGCGCCAGAAGCCTCGACTTCTCCGCTTCTCCCCCATTCCTTGCTTCTCGTGATATTGATGCGGCATACCCAGAGGTCGGCCAGGCTCGGGAACAGGCGGTACCCAGTCGGCAGGGGGCGGTCGACCTTCAGGGTGGTACCTCGCAGACACAGGTTCTTGAGTCGGTTGCTCGTATGTAGGCTGAGACTGCTCGTAGGTAGGCTGAGGATGATGGTCGTAGTGCAGTTGAGGCTGCTGTCTGGCTTCTTCTGAGCTGTAGCCTCTGGAAGAGTAGGGAGTAGGAGGATCGTAAGCTTGTACCTCGCCAAAGCGCACTTTGCCATCTTGCTGGTCGGGTGAATCGTTCCATCGAGGTGGGACATGATGGCGCGGCTGGATGAAGTCGGGTCTTCGGAACATGTTGTTGAAGAAGCCGTTTCGCGGTGGAGGCATGCCACCGGGGTGCATTGCGCCGGGGTGCATGTACGCGCCTCGCATCAAGGGCGGCATCAGTGGTGGCATGCCCATGGGTGGTCCCATTGGTCCCATTGGCCCCATTGGCCCCATTGGCCCCATAGGAGGGTGATACATAGGTGGTGGAATCATCCCTGGCATACCCATAGGCGGCATACCCATGGGCATTCCCATAGGGCCAGCCATCATCAGTGGCGGCGGAAGAGTAGCGTGAAGGAAAGCGGCGTTCACTTGAGCTTGTTGTTGACGCCTGATGGCGCGGTAGTAGATTGATTGAAAAGTATTGTGGTTACGCGAGTAGCAGACGAGGAAGAGGATGAGAAGGACGCCTAGGATCGACCCGATGACAGACGAATCAACTCCGCTCAAAGGAAGAAAAGTTCACTCACCTGCACCTGCGATTCTACCGTCTACACGAGAACCTCCTTCTGACCGGGCCACAAAGTCGTTAACAGAGTCGGGCTTGCCAGCGATACCGACTTGTTGCTGTGTGGCAGAGTAGTAGAGCGCGCTAAGAGTGAGTTGAAGATCAAGAGATAAAAACTTACGAGTAGACGCCCTGCATGAACGGCGTACCGAGCCTCACTTCACCATTCACATCTGGCACAGAGTTCTCTGTCCAAGCCATGATAGCTCCCCAACATGATCTCCCAGCCACATCTCGGGGCTGAACAAGCTGACTGTCTTCGACATTGTATGAACGCGAGTTGATCGAGATGACGAGTGACATGTTGTAGTCGCACGGCAGATTCCATCGGGCTGGTGTGCGAGTGTCACGAGTTGCTTCGGGGATGGTGCTGTAGATTGACTCGGCGATCTTGCTGGGTACGACAATGGTGTCGTAGCCTGGATCAAGAGATGCCTGAACGTCAGTCGATGTGGCGGACTCGTTACTCACAAAGAGGCCAGCACCCTGCACAATGTGAGAACCAAGGCGGAACGCATCGATTCCTATAGCCCAACCCCCAGCTTTAGTCTTGTCCGCATCGATCCAGTTACTACATCGTCAGCTAACGATTCCATGGCGATAAACTCACAATTCGCCATTGAATTTGCCATCTGGAGCTGCACCCCAGTGAATCTCTCCTGCTGGAACAGAGCTATCTCGAGTGTATCGATTAATCTCCATCCCCACGACATGGTACTTGTTCGCCTGGATTGCCCCGCCGGCGTCGACGATAAAGTTTGGGATCAGAGATTTGTCAGGCGATGCCTGGCTAATCAGCTTGAAATCGTCGAATGACAATCAGCTCACCTCGTCAACACCTAGGCCAAAGTAGCCAGATGAGCCTGTGGGTAGCTGCACGTTGCCTTCTACGTCTGTGATAAAGGCAACCGTTCTTCCACGATCCGTATCTGCTCTTGGGTCGTAGATCTTTTCTGATCCGTAGATGGCGTCGAGCGTCAGGAGATCGGCTGTCTCACCCGTGATTCCTGGTGAAGAAAGAGTGTACGTCAGACCTAATGTCGATGGCTATCCTCGTCAGACACTTGTCGCAGTGAACGTCACTCACTGTCAAGGATGATGTTTCGCCAATATCGAATGTATCCGCGCCCGACGTGCAGCCAGTACACTGGTCGATAGCCACCATGACATACGGTACATTGGTTGCTAAGATCAGCTGACCAGGACGGTACGTCGACAACACTCACAGAAAGTGAGATTTACAAGCTGCTCGAGTGTTCCGAACCCAACAGAGACGACGTTGGTACCTTGATTTGTCCTGTAAAGCGGTATTTGTGAGTAATAAGTGCCAAGGCGATCACGAGCGTCCTGAGCTGCGACTTTGGCTGCGAGTAATGTAATGAGTGTGGTGAGGTATTTAGCGCGGCAAAGCATGGCGAACAATGAGGCCAGCTCAATGGTGTTAGTTTGATATATACTAGAATGAAGGGTGAATCTCCTTTAGCTTCCTAAGACCGGATGCGCGTGAAAGTACGGTCATTTTATTCCTTTACATCCTTTCAAGGTAGTTTGCCGCTCAAGGTCTGCATCCGTTCGCATGCAAATGTTAAACTAGTGTCCAAGGGAAAGATCGCCGCCGCATTCCGGCAATAAAAACCGTCGCTACCTTTGGCGGTGTGGCGGATGTGCAAAGTGAATATGTGCAATAAGTCTTTTTGGAGTGACATGACATACATTCAATGTCATTGAATGATTAGATGGCTAGATGGCTAATTTATCAGCCGGTCAAAAGAAAAGATGGATATGTAAGTATTTCTTCTATCCATGATTTATAATTCGTCACTGGAGCGAGCGTATAATAAATTGAAGCGACCGTATCATTTGTGGCTTGATCCAAAGCCGCATTTCGCCCTGGATGGCGTTCGTTTAAGTCATCGGCTCGTTGATTGAGATCTCTCTTTAGATTCTCAATCAAAAGCTGAATCTTGATAAAGGGAAATAAGTCATTTACTCTTTACTAAAACGCAGTAGCAACCAGTAAATCACTAAAATCCCCGACGGAACCGGACTACAAGTCGCAATCTAACGCGCAGGCACCTGCAAATCGGAGATTGCTTGAACCCGTCCGCGCGTACGTCGATCAGGTCAAGGCCCGAACGCTCAACGTCACACTCTCTCTCTCTTTCCAAGACGGTCACCTTTAGCTTGACTATCCGTCATGGCCTACTCGCAACACCGCGAGCCCATCCAAGAGGACGCGGTGGGGCTCACAGCGATCTGGATAACAGACATCAAGCCAGAAGTCGGTAGCCGAGCGGCCGCGTCGCCGCAATGCTGACAACCTTTAGGCAGCATACGTTTACCTCTCCGAATCGATCAGAGATATTCTGGGTGAGTTATGAGGTGTATCGATAGACGCTAATAGCAGGCTATGAGCCGTCTGAGCTTTTAGGTCGCTCGTGCTATCTCTTATTTCACCCAGATGAGATTGAACAGATTCGTGTCATGCATTTGTAAGTCGACTGTTGGAGCCATGCTGACCCTCAGTCAAACCATGCTGCACGACAAAGTCGCTTGCATCATGTACATGCGTCTGCTCAATTCCAGTGGTCATTTCGTAGATTGTGCTGTTGAATTGTAAGCTGCTGACCAAGCACGCACCACGCTAACGTCGTCAGTCATGTCGTCCGCGACTTGATCCTCGGAAGTATCACCAGAGCTTCAGATGGTCCCATGGCAATCTGTACGTTTGTAAGATGATCTAATCTAACAGCAGTACGAGCAGCAACAGCTCAAGAAGTTATAGAAGTTTCACCCAGTTTTGCCGGGCGCTTCGAGTTGCGCGTGCGTGATCTGCAATCTCTTATACCGTCTGCTAACCGCTCTGATAGAAATGGTCAACGACGCCGCAGAGAGGGACGCCTCCTTCGACAACAAACTCGCCGCCAGAGCCCCGTCGGGCAACCTCGACTACAACCGTCATCGACCCGCATTACGCCGCCGCATACGACGCCCTACCAGTGCCCTCACCCCGAAGCTTCTTCATCTTGGATCGCTTCAGCAACTCGAGTCGAGTGGTGTTTGCAAGCAATGATATTCTGGTTGATCCCAAAGCTGTGAGTCTCTGCAAGGTGCGCGAGACTAAAGGTGTGCAGGTTCAGCTACAACCTTTTTACTGCATGATTCGACCTCGAGATCGGCCAAAGGTTCGGTCTTGGATAGACTCTGCCAAGAGTTGGTCGCCCATTCGATTGAATGACAAGACTGGCGGAGGCTTTGGTTACACAAGCTTTGGTATCCTCAAGGTTCGTTCTTCGCGTCGTCAGCGCTGACTTGAGCTTCCCGAAGTCCCACGAGAGGGCGAGCTGCTGGGCACTGAAGAGAGTGAATGCAGACGGCCTGGGCAGGCCATCATCCCAGTCGAAGGCATCTTTACTGCCTATTCTGATGGTCTCGTGTGCGTCATGCGCAGAGAGGAAAGCTTGTATCGATAACACTGTATCTCTATGAATTGTGCATATGCCAGTAATCAACACCTTTACCACCCTCCCCACTCTGGGTTCTCTGGCTCTTTAGGCGCAGCTGCTTTTGCCTCTGCCTGCCTGGCGGGTGCTGGAGGAGGCTGCTTGCGAGTTCGCCAATCCGCTGTGCGAACAGCCTTGGGGCCTGTTGGGACCTGGCCGGGGACGGGCGGGCGATACGAGTTGGCACTTCCGTTGTTGAGGCTGGCGAACGCAGCTTGACCCCCATAGCCGCCGTTGCCGTTCGGCGCATGTTGGCTGTGCATGCCCTGACGGGCGCCGTAGCCTCCACCTTGACGAGGTGCTGGAGGACCACGCAAAGTCAGGCCAAAGCCTTGACCGCTATAGCTGGGAGTAGCTGGACGTGAAGACCGCCTGGAGACTGAAGACTCGCGCTCGGCTGCGTAGCGCTCAAGGACACCAACAATATCGGCAGTCAAGAGATCAAGCTCCTTGACCTCGGTGTCCGACAAAGTCGGGTCCCAGTTACGCGACGTCGGCCTGGGCTTGCCAACCCCACCAATCAGATCCTCATCTTCCTCATCACTCTCATTCTCGCCTTCTCCATCATCCATGCGCGAATTGCTTCGCAGCATGCTTGTACCTTGGTGAACCTCGACCGCGTCGCGAGTAGCTTGGTAGCGTTGATCACGGTTCCGACCAAGAGTCTTGCCGACACCCTCAAATACACGAAGCATGCAAGCATCGAGCAGTGTCTTGAGGCGCTGCATGTTGTCGAGCGCATCAAGGTTGCCGACAACTGGAAGCCAATCGTCGCATTCGAGCCCACGCTGAGTGACGCGCAAGTGATAGGCGCCAAAGAGCATGTAGGTCATGGGGTCAAGCCGAGTGACGCCACGAAGCTGAGTTTGACCAGCGTTGGCGTTGCCACCAGCTGGGACATTGCGCTGCTTTTCTTGGAAAGCGTACAAGCGCTTCTCGGCGGGATTGAATGCCGATGATGGACCATCGGGACCGCCTGTCTCGCGACGCCGGCTGTTGACACTACTAGCGTGAATGTTGACCGTCTACCGTCAGCTCGTTTACAGTTGCTTGCTCACCTTATCTTGACTCGTCCTGCACGTCTTATCAGACGTACGCAAAGCAAAGTTAGGCGCCGATGCCATGGCAATCAAGGCGGCAAGAAGAGGGAGTGATTGGCCGTTGGTAGTGAGCTCCTGCGGCACAGAAGTGGTACGACCCCAACGTTGAGTCTGTACGCCTCCACCAGCTGAAACGGCAATGACACCAGCTTGGTCAAGCGACTGGAGCAGACTCGATTTGATTTGCTGGATCTGCAGCATCGACGATTTGTTCAAGAAATTGTCGCTGAGGAAGGCATTGGCGGTGCGGTACTCGTTGCGAGACTGAAGGGCGTTCCACTCGTTGAAGGCTGCGACGACGGCCAGAGGATCTGAGCGGAAAGAAGCAGGTGACCACGAGTCCTTGATGGCATCGGCCTGAGCCTTGAGAGCGATGGGTGCCATGAATGGGTCTCGGTTGGTGAGCACACTGGCAAGTGTCAGCGCAGAGTCGAGGCAGCGGAAGAAGGAGCCGTAAAGACAGAGTTTGCCAATAGCCGCTTCGACTGGCAGCTGCAGCAAAACCTTGCCGAGTGATGTCAAGTTGTTTGTCTCGTCAAGAGCGCCAAGCATGCGCAAAGTGGTCATGGCAGCGACGACTCGCGATTCCTCGGGCGGCTCAATTGTGGCAGCAAGAACCTCCTCAACAACACCCAAGTTGAGAGCCTGGCGTCAGCGCGTTCAACAAATGACCTCACCTTGACGTGCATCACGACATTACTCAGATCAGAACGCTTCATCTCCACCAGCTGGTGAGCAGCGAGCGACTTTTGGCGTTGACGTGACAAAAGACCGTAGTACTCTCCAGGACGATGACGACCAGCGCGACCAGCACGTTGATTCAGGTTCGATGAGCCAACCCAGGCTGTCACGAGGGATGACATGTGCCTGTCTGGGTCGTAGCGCTTCTCCTTGACTCGGGCAGTATCCACAACGTAGACAACGTCGGGGATAGTGACACTGGTCTCGGCAATGTTGGTAGCAAGGATGACGCGACGGACGCCCTTGGGTGGAGGCTTGAATACCTCGCGCTGCTCTGCGGCCGGGATGGTCGAGTGCAGGTAGTGAACACTAAACTTGTTCGAGTCGTTGAAGTTGAGACCGAAGAGCGGGAACTTTCCCGGGTCGTTGAGAAGGAAATCAGAGACCTTTTTGATCTCATCCTGGATGTCAGCGTCCGCAAGCAGTCCTGACGAACCCATCCTGGCAAGCTATATTGTCAGTTCCAGTTCAACAATCAAACTCGAACTCACAAGACAAGAACGTGACCGTCGTCAGACACCTTGATCACATGGGCAATAGTGAGCGCCACCAGGGCGTATGGCACCGGCAGCCCTCCGCCTTCACCAGGAATGAAAGCCTGGGGATCCCCACTGAGTTCTTTCTGCAAGTAGTTGTTGACGTCCTTCTCATTGAAGACCCAGCCTCCGCGGTTGAGTGGCAGCCCACCACTGCGCATGTCTTCGACAATGTCTTCAAGATGATGACGTTCGACAGGGAAGGTACGACCCGGTACCTCGGCGATCGGCGCGAGACGACCCTTGTCGTCTGCAAAGTAGCTTTGGAAAAGTGTTGGGTCAACAGTAGCCGACATGAGGATGATCTTGAGAGGTTTGCCTCGCGCTTTGCGGTCGGCGAGAAGACGCTTGAGCACGACAAGCAGCAAATCGGTATCGATGTCACGCTCGTGAACCTCGTCGACAACGATGTGCGTAACGAGGTCCATGGCATCACGAGCCGAGCTGTGTGCACCTTCTCCGAGAGCGGACTGCATGCGCTTGAGGAAGATACCGGTGGTACAGAATGTGATACTGCCGTGGGGTTGAGGCAGCTTGACGTCGAATCGGACCTGGTAACCGACCTCGTTACCAAGGGAATCCCCGCGCTCTTCGGCTACGCGCTCAGCGACGGACGTCGCAGCAAGACGACGAGGCTGAGTGCAGATAATATTGCATTTGGCGCCTTCGCCGCGATTGATCCAGTCATCGAAAAGAAGCTGAGGAACCTGCGTGGTCTTGCCAGAACCGGTTGCAGCCATGACAATAGTGACGTCGTTGACCTCGATCTTTGCCAAGATGCCACTGGCTTTGCTGAAGATGGGCAGCGTCTCTCGTTGTGCGCGCATAGCAGCCAGTGAGTCGTCGGTCTGATAAGCAGCCAGCTTGTCTTGGAGAGCCTTCGACTTGGTGACAATGTATTCAGGCGTAGCTGGCTCGGTGGCTACCCTGCGATGTTGAGCCTCTGGAGCGACGTCGAGAGTCGTTGCACCCGACGGAGGTCGACGAGCATAAAGTGTCGAACTCTTGACGTCTCTGCAGAGATCACCGACCTCTTCGGTGAGATCATCGGACATCTGGAAGAGAATGTGAGGAGCCTGGCCAAGGTTGGCACTGTTGTCTTTCTTTGCAGATTCGACAAAGCTGCGCCAGAGGTCCGGGTCACAGCTCTCGAGATACTGAGTGACGTCGAGATAGCACTTGATTTGAGCCGTCTTCTTGCTCGCACCCGCGCCTTGACCGATACGACGCCCGCCAACAGTGATGACAGCCTCCCACTGCTGCTGCATGGGTCCACCTCTCTTCGTCTTGATTGAGCCAGACTCGAACATTACGTCTGGCTTGCCAAAGCCGAAGCGCTGACAGTAGTACTCCATGAATTGACGTGCACGGTCATAGGTGATTTGTGAGCCGTCACTAAGGGTTGCCGTCTCGCCAGCGGAGCCTGAGGCACCAATGGAGAGAGCGCCGTTACCAGAGTTGTTGCTGGAGTTGTTGGCAGCTCGGCTGGCGTGTTTTTTGTTGTCGAGCTGGAGTCAGCTCTAAAAAAATCTTCAGTCGTACCTTGCCAGCTTTGACGAGCTGCAAGCATGCGCTGTATGCTGCGAGCTTTTCTGCTTCTTTGCGCGCTTGATCGTCTCCGATGCCAATGATCCCCATCGCTTGATCGCCGACCACCTTGACTCTACTTGTCAGCAAAGATTCCCAGTATCG
Organism: Holtermanniella nyarrowii; assembly: GCA_001600035.1. Taxonomy (NCBI): domain Eukaryota; kingdom Fungi; phylum Basidiomycota; class Tremellomycetes; order Holtermanniales; genus Holtermanniella; species Holtermanniella nyarrowii. The sequence continues at coordinate 553,581 of BCIT01000004.1, read as the reverse complement.
AACGCACCTGAACATCTTTTGTCCATTGACCATCCCTTCCGTCACCATGTACGCGCTCCCGCCCTCTCCAAAGTCCTTAGCCCCACCAGATTGGCCACCTGCATAATTGGCAAGCGGTGCTTTTGGGTTCTCATCCCACTGCTGTTTGAGCTCAAGCTTTCCGCTATTGCCATGCGTCATTTTGATGTACGTTTTGTTGTGGATAGGAGGGTCCAGGGGCACGAAATTTCGCGTCGAAGGGGCGGAACCTCCGCTTCGGCCTCGACCACCCCGTCCACGAGAAGGCATGCTGTTTTGGGAAAGCTGGGATGCCCTGTCGGCTCGAGGACCGCGGGGGACAGGTTTTGTAGAGGGGGTTTCCGCGGGCTGAGGAGCTGACTGATCGATTGCAGTTTTCTTGACTGGAGCTGGGGGAGAGGGAGAGAGATGGCGTTTGCGAGATGAAAACGTGCTGCTGTGTCAGTAAGCCAACCGAGGAATGAGAGATGAAAGGGCCTTTTCAAGCTTTTCCAACCGACCACTGACCTGTCTGCTAAATTTCTTTGTTCTGTTCTTCCTCGGTCTGCAGCTGTAGAGAATGCCGCGGTACCAAATGGAGCAGCGTTTGTACCTGTGGTCTTTAACGAAGGTCGAGACGAGAGGACTGGCGAAGGTGCACGACGTGCCGGTGATCGTTGAGAGCGACTTGACGGACCGGGGCTTGGAGACCGAGCGTGAAAACGTGGAGGTGATCTATGTCTAATGAAATCAGGAGATCTTCTTCTTGCGTATGGCTCTGGAGAGCGACGCCTTCGTGGGAGGGGAGAAGGAGAACGTCGACGTGAGAATGGGATGGGAGAACGACGAAGGGGTAGAGGACTAGGTGATCTTCTTCGACGGGGTGGAGGGCTGATAGCTCGACGTCTAGCAATAGGGCTAGGCGAGCGTGCTGCTCTTGTTGTCGAGCTTGCACCTACAGGCCTAGGAGGTAGTGAGTGCGAGAGAGATGTGACAGGCGAGGCAATTGTCGTAACAGCTCGAGATGAGACTACAGGTACACGGAATGCGGGTTTTGGTGGAAGATTTGGAATCGAAGGTAGTCCTGATGGCATCGAGATCCTGAGCTGACGAAAACCGTTCAAAGCCCTGAGCATACAATCAAAGGCCAGGGGCGGAGCTGTGGACGGGCAGCTACCTCACTTGATTTTTTGCGGCACAACTTTTGTTGCTGCAGCTGGTTGCCGTCAAAGATGTTCGCGTGGCGAAAGGGGTCCCTCGACCAGGACGAAAATTTCAAAAGTCAGAATGATACTTCGCCGTGCGATCCACTTTGCTCAGAGATGACAGACAGGAACACTGCAATGTGCTTCCCAACTTCCTGCATCTGTAAAGTGCAGCATTGTGAGAAGCTGCCACACGCTTCACGGACGATGGCCTAACGTCTCACCAGAAAGTGGCGCAAATCAGATGGCGATAGACTGACCGTGCAGAATGACCAGAATAAAATCGATACATGAGCCCATCTAAAGTCACAACACATTCTCCTGCGCCCTCTAAGCTTCGTCCTTGTGGATTTCGATACCCGGCTTGGCTCCAAGAGCCTTCTTGATGTAGCCATACATGAGGAACTGAGAACTGACAAGACCAGCAGTCATGACTACAAGTCAGCCCATTCCCTCACCCTCACAAAGGACTTACTCATCCTAGGTCCAAGACCGTTGAACATTAAGCCCTTGACACCAGCTTCCTTTCCAAGCGTCACTAAACGATAAACCATCGATCCCTTGGGTCCATGACCTTTGTTGATCTGCGACAACAGCGTATCGGCAGGGTGCGACAGGATAGCAGCTGCGAAACCAGCAATGACACCGCTACCAAGATCGATCCCAAATTGGCTCGTGGCTGTTTGGTTGTCCTTGTCGACGCGCTTGTAGATAGTTTCGTGCATCCACTCGTTGACGGTGAATTGACCGATGGCGTATGGGACTTGCTTGAGTAGGATGGGAAGGAAGCCGGCGTACAGACCGCTGACACCTTCGGTAGAGGCGAGTTTTGTAAAGCCGGAGACAAGACCAGTTGCGTACTGCTAGTGAGCACAAAGTAAACATTGTCAGCTTACCTTGGGATCTGAAACGAGACGAATACGAGTTGCTTCCAAGGGCGTAAGAAGGATATCGGCGAAGAACTCGGCAATAGCGGCACCCCCGAGATAGATGGCAGTGCGATTCGCGACAGCAGCCTCTTGCGAGCCACTAAGCTCAACCAATTGCTTTTTCTGAATCGTGTCAGAAATGTTCAGTCGCGTCCAATTCACGCACAAAGAACTCGTAGCCAGCAAATTTGGCACCTCCTTGAGCAAGGTACCCTACAGCTGTCGGCCCAAAGCCAGTCAGGAGACCCTTGGGACCCTCTGCTGCAATGATCTTGCGACCGGCCGACACGAGGCCATCTCGTGAAAGTGCAGGATCAATCTGGATCCTCGTCTTGACGACATCTACAGGCGTCAAACCACCATGAGAGCTATCATCAGTCCCATGAAAGTGTATAACTTACATTGTGCAGCAAAGAGCACCGGCCAAGAAGAAGATGCCATAATCCGAGCTGTTAAAGTCGGGCGTTAAAGGTGGCAGAGCCGAGTTGGCTGCTTCTTTGGCTCTTGCTGTAACGGCGGACATGTTTGGCTAGAGAATGAGCTGCTCTTAAAAGAGATTCCCTGCTCTTTTAAGACCTTTGCGATGCTATTCTTTCACGGATAAAAGCGGACGTGGTCTCTGTCGCACAAATAGCTCGCAATGACATCACCCGCGGCCGGACGCCATTGCCGCCGGATTGTCTCGGATCACCGATATAATGGGTGCTGGTCCGGAACACCGGAAATTGATTCTGCCTGTTTTGAAGCTTTTGCTCTCAGGTGTTGTTAAGAGCTCATTAACGTGTCGGTTCAAGCTTGTTAGACCTGTTATCACCAGCAAGAGGTCAGCTCAGCTACTCGTCCGACCCCATGTCACAATCCGCTTTCACCGCGTCAACAGGGCCTTGATACAGGCCTCGACATTGCCAACATTCTCAAAGGACAGCTACCCCTTGACGACCGGCGTTCACAACTCCGCTCAGTGCCTAGCGCCACTGTAGATCCCCTCAATGAACAAGCTTTTAGACTAATATCAGGTACATGACCTCCTCAGACGCATGCCTTTCCTTTCACATCATCACATAGGGGTGTCAGCTGCGGGTGCCTGGATACACCCTAAATGTCTGACTGGGATAAGCGACTGACATCCTTGCCGATGGCTCGGGGCTGTCTTGACCGGTCACACGATGTGCTTGGTGACTGCTGTTGCGGATGCAGATCATTGCGCTTGCGTCCTCGGCTCCAGTACTTGCTTCTTTTCACTCCAAGCAAAGTCAATCTCAAGTGCTTCCCTGCGCTGATCCCTCCCCGGGCTGGCCTTTCAGATGGGATCAGAACTCTCTACTTCCCACGCGGGAACCTCGCCCGCGGTGTCCATGCTTCGCAAGGTGCAAACCCTGAAAACAATGTAAATCCAGGGTTCGACCAGTCCGATTGTTTCGGGATCGCCCCTCCTAGGGTCGGACAGCGGTGTGCCTGGTCTCTGCTTCTCACATGTTTGATCCTCATCCTCTGCCTTTACACGGATGAGCGAGTGATACACTTGCCCGTGGCGCTAGTGCCGTGGCGTAAGTTCAGGCCATCACGCCGCCAAGTTTCTTTGGCCTCTTTTAGAGGGGTAGCTCGATGATAGCTGAATGCTATATAACGCGACGGATCCGAGTCTTTGTCTTTCAAGGTCTTCTTCCTTCAACAACTTGCCTGCTCAGTAACGACCAGCTGCTTACGACTTTTCGCTTGCGCTTGACGTTCTTACGACTTTACGACTTTTACGACTTACATTCTTGATTCAAAAATATGGGTTACTCGGGGCCAATCAACGCCAACCCTGCCGACGGCGAGGCAACTATTGTAAGTACTGCTTCGTAGGTCAAGCTGACAACAGTACAACTATGGCTATCGCCCAAGCCTCGCCATGGGCATCGTCGGTATCATCACCTTCTTCATCCCTCTCCTCGGCCACTTGTGGTGGTTCGTCAAGAAGCGCGGTACTCGCTCTTTCCACGGATTGATGACTGTTGCTTGTGTACGCTTCCCTGCCAGATCAAGCTGACAGCAGGTGCTTGAAGTTCTCGGCTACGGTGCCAGGATCTCGTCTCACAAGTGGCCTTATGCAGTGAGTGGCAAAGTTTTGCTTCCGTTGGGTGAGACTGACAAGACAGGGCATGGGATTCTTGTGTTCTACCTACTGTATCCAGGCTGCTACCATCCTCTTCACTGCTGCTGTCTACAAGGCCGTCACTAGGATCATCACGTACGCTCCTGAAGGCCGCGGTCGCTCCTTGACCCCCATGCGCCCTCGTTCGATGCTCACTCGTATGTTCTTGTCCCTAGGATGATGCTGATTAATTCGTTTTCATCATTTTCGACGTGATCATGGTGGTATTGACCATTGCTGCGAGTTATTTCGGGGCAGGTGCCGAGTCTGCCGAGCACGACAATGATGACACGGAACCTATGATTGGCGTTGGCATGGCCGGCCTTCTCTTCATCGCTGGTACCCTTGTCCAGGTATGTGGACGTCTGTAGATTACATCTGACAATCAGACTATCACTTGGCTCGTGTTCCTTGGCATCTTTGTCTGCATCGCCCGCAGGACTACCCGCTTCATGCTCGCACTTGGTGCCAACTCCACCACCATCGTACCTCGTTTCATCCCTTTGACCAAGCTCATCTACGCCACCTGGTTCTTGTTCTTCATTCGCTTGATCTTCCGCCTTGCTCAGGCCGGTCAGGGTGAGTCCAAGTTCCCTCACATCAGACCATACTGACGAAGACAGGTCAATGGGAGTACGCCGGCACGCACGAGTTCCTCTTCGCCATCTTCGAGTACCTCCCCATGCTCTTGGCCATTGGTCTTTGGGCTGCTCTCCCTCTCAGCGGTTTCCTTTTCCCTGACGGAGTTCACCCCAAGTCTCGCGGTGAGCACCACATGAACCTTGACGGCAACGGATCCGACAACGCCGCCGTCGCACCCTCGACCGTTGCTTCGACCCACGCCGGCGAGAAGGTTTGAAAGATCTGAGCTCTTATAGAATGATGAGGACGAGTGAGTGGTTGGCGGAGGGGACGGGAGGATGCTTTACGATCATATTGATGATATTGAGACGCCATGCAATACCTTTTCACGTTTACTGGACAAGGGAAGCTTTGTGGAATTGATTGCCTTAGCTTTCGATGAGACTCTTCAGCACAAGAGTGCTTGCCGACATCGACAAGAGATGTTGAATGACTGCATCGCTCTAAGCAGTCTTCTTTCCACGCTTGAAACCGACTTTGCTACTGCTGCACGTCAGCTCTACATTCAGTACAGACCTACGTATCAGACGATGACCCATCTGCACGGCCAGTTGAGAAAGCTTCTGGGTGAGCAGCCATGGCTTTTGCGCCTTGAGCGAAAGCGCGCTGCGTCGAAGCAATGTACTCTTCTCGACTGGGAGCGACCTTGTTCGTCTTCACGTGCAGCTTTCCTGCATTCAGATCACTGTCATCAGCTACACACTGAACTCGCCGGGTCCACGCACTAGCCTTTACTCTTCAGTTGCGTGTTTGCCTGGCTCGTAGCAGCTGAGACTTGACGTGAAGCTTGAGTCGCATAGTCTGCTGTCAGCACGACGACGCTTGAACATACTCACAGACCACGCCGAGGAAGACGGCGAGTAGAACCGAGGCGAGGACGATTTCAGAGATGGAGCTCCGAGTCAGCGAACCTCAAACAGCACTGAACTCACGACATTGTGTTGACGACACTTGCGATCGACTGCCGGCGGTTCAACTTTGATCACCTGCGCCTATGTTAGATATTCGGTGTAAAACTCACATAGGCTCCCAGATACTGGCGGTGCCACCCGCTCGGCTGAAGGTAGCCGGAGACACCAGCGACGACTACGATCACGACCACAATGATTGACACACGATTGACTCAAGACCTCGGTATTAAAGTACGTCAACAATCAGACCTGGAAACTGATTTTAGTATCCTATCGTGCAAGGTGGTGAGTCCAGACCCTCTCAACGGACTTTAGCTTATGAAAGGCATGCAATGGGTTGGCGTCCCAGAGCTAGCCGCCGCTGTAGCATCCGCTGGAGCAGTAGGCATGCTCACGGCACTGACCCAGCCAAGTCCTGATGCGCTAAGAGAAGCTATCAGGAAGACAAAGAGCTTGACCAAGGGCCGCTTCGTAGGTGCATCCAATGGCTACGCTCACGCCAGGGCGTCAATATCACGCTGCTTCCGAGCATCAACCCTCCCGACTAGTACGTCAATGCCATATTTAGCTGATTGAAGTGCTGGATACGCGAAGGCTGCATTGGAAGAGGGGGTAACTATCTTTGAGACGGCTGGAAATAATCGTGGGTTGCACAGCTCGTGGATGTACTGATACTCAGCCGGGCCCGTGATAAAGCTGCTCCAAACACACCTTCCCAATGTCAAGCCGTACATCATTCACAAATGCGTTACTGTGCGCCATGCTCTCAGTGCGCAGAAGATGGGCGTCGATTGCGTTAGTATCGATGGCTTTGAATGCGCTGGCCACCCAGGCGAAGAGGATATTGGCGGATTGGTCCTGGTGAGCTCTTGCTTGCTCACATCTACTGTCGACTGACAAGCAGCTTGCAAGGGCAGCGCAGTCTCTGAAGATTCCATTTATCGGTTCCGGAGGGTTTGCAGATGGACGAGGGCTTGCGTCTGCTCTTGCACTCGGTGCTGCCGTATGTCGAGCCTCTCTTTCAGTCTCACCACTCACTTCTACTCAGGGCGTCAACATGGGTACTCGCTTCATGTGTACCGTCGAATCACCGATCCATCAGAACATCAAAGAGCACATTGTCAAATCCACCGAGCGTGACACCGTCCACATCTTCCGCACGCTGAATAACACTGCACGAGTCTTCAAGTACGTGCCTCGCAATTTGCAAGCTTACAGCTCAGGAACAAGGTCTCGGTAGAGGTTGTCCGCCTTGAACGCCGACCTGGAGGCGCCAAATTTGAAGACCTCCGTGAACTTGTCGCCGGTGCTCGAGGTCGCAAGGTGTACGAGGACGGCGATGTGGACGCTGGGATCTGGTCGTACGACAATAGATCGCTATAACGCTAACAGCAGAGCTGGGATCGCCATAGGACTGATCAACGACATACCCACTTGCCAAGAACTCGTGCAGCGGATCGGGAGCGAGGCCGAGAATGAGATCAGACGGATGAATGGCCTGATCAGGAACGAAGATCAGGGTAGGAACAGGAACCAGGCGAGGCAAAGTAAGCTTTAGCCACATGACATGACGTGCCATTTGATTTTGACGTGCACGGGAAGATCTGCGTGGAGCGAGGTATATAGCTAGGTTGCGGCTTCTGCCAATTTTGGTTCTTCATTTCAATCATGCAGTTTAACAAAGCTGTCAACCTGACTACTGTCGTTGTCTTTCTTGCTTCGTCGAGCGTCGGAGCGGAGCCGTTGGGCATGGCTGGTATGTACGGAGTACAAGGTTTGCACTGACGTCAGTGACCAACATGCAAGATCTTGAACGTCGCAAAGGGCGCGGAGGTGAAAGAGGCACAGGCGCTGGCGAGTCCACTCCCATACCAGTCGTACAAGCTCTCATGATTTCTACCATCGCCATCATGGGCTACATCTGGGTCTAAAAACCTTCATCTCATCCCAAAATTTCAACCCGTTCCACCACTTATTGTTTGTACGATGATGTCATGTAGTCTTTATGAATGTTATACACGGTATGCTAGTCTATTGCTTGAGCAGAAAAGCCCTCATGGCGTCCAGAGCGCGATATCGATGCGAGATGAGGTTTTTGGCTTTACCGTCCATCTCGGCATATGTCTGCCCGGGCCCTTCGTCGGGTTGAAAGATTGCGTCCCACCCGAAATGAGCTGGACCGCGAGCGGGAACTATGGTGCCGTTTGTACGACCTTCGAAGAGCTGGACGGGATGACCGGGACCGGGAGAGTAGGCAAAGGTGCAGAGGGCTGTTGCTTTCTTGGAAGGGAAGCCAACAAGCATGTTGTTCAAGCCTGCATGTTCAGCGCTTCCAGAGCTAGGTATAGATCTTCGTACCTTTGTGGCCGACAGTGTTCATAAAGTCCTTGATGTAAGGTCCTGGTAGGCCACCGAGAGCTTCGAAACAGAGAGCAGTGTCTTCAGTCACGCACGCTGTGCCGAGCTGTCGTCAAATTGGGTACGCACGTACAAGCTCACCTCTTTTGCTGCAGCTTCACATTTAGCAATAGCCACTTGCTGCGTTGTGCCTTGTACCTCTGGCACTATCGTCAGTCAAGCTTGAGGCGCACATACAATCTACCGCTTGCGAAGTGATCTCGAGAGTTTGGTCTCCAGCTCCAGCTTCAAGAATCGATTTAACCTCACGCAACTTGTTGGCATTGCCAGTGACGAACACTAATATCAGATTTATCATCCTGTCTGCTCATCACCTACCGAATGAAGGCGCCATGATGACTCGCAAAGATCACAACGACCCCGCGTTTCAAAACCTCAAACGGTCGCGTGGACCCCGCCTCGCACGAGTCTGGTGCATACTGTTACGTAACGCAGGCATGTACCGGACCGATTGCCAATGCCACGCTGCCAGTGGTTTAGCCTCGACCGGTTTCTTGCTGTTCTTTGCTCGAGCATCTCTTTCTTCGTTTCATCTCCTTGGGCTAGTCGTCTGTCTCTTCGTTTCAGGTCATCTTTTCGCAAAAAATGTCGGCCCCTCCTTCAGCCAAGATCGCCAACGCCGGCAAACCTCTTCGTAGGTTGAGATGCGAGGCGCGATATGACTGACGCGCAAAGCTCTGCCTTTCGTCTACACGTTCACTGCTGGTGCTCTTGCTGGTGAGCTTTGATGAGAAAGCGCGTATACATGCTGACTTGCAGGTTGCACTGAGCTTCTTGTGTGTTCATCGGTGCTGAGCTTGCCTGCTGATTACAGTGCTTGTACCCTCTTGATGTCGTCAAGACCCGCATGCAGCTCGAAAAGGGCAAGGCACAACACGGCATGATTGGTGTCTTCAAGGACATCATTCGCAAGGAAGGGTGAGTCTACTGCATGGTCACGCTAATGGCAGCTTCGCTCGGTTGTACAAGGGTATCGCATCACCGTTCATGATGGAAGCACCCAAGCGCGCCGTCAAGTGTAAGCCTTTAATCCGACATCGCTGACCTCAGTCGCCGCGAATGATGGATGGGGAGCATACTTTACCAACAACGGTCAACGCACGATGTCACAATCAGTCGCCATCTTGACCGGCTGTGCCGCCGGCGCGACCGAGTCCTTCATCGTCACGCCGTTCGAGCTCGTCAAGATCCGTCTGCAAGACAAGTCGTCGACATTCAATGGTCCTATCGAGGTTCTCAAGGATGTCATCAAGAAGAACGGTCTCCGTGGCATCTATGCTGGACAAGAGGCGACCATGTGGCGTCACATCTGGTGGAGTGAGTGTACCGCTTGACGGTTCTGACTGACGACAGACGGCGGCTACTTTGGCTCCATCTTCCAGGTTCGCGCCCTCCTGCCCAAGGCGCAGACGAAGAAGGGAGAGCTCGCCAACAACATGTTGGCAGGTTCGATCGGTGGAACAATCGGTACCGTTTTGAACACACCTTTTGATGTTGCCAAGTCGAGATTGCAGCTCAAGTCGACAGGAGAGTGGACTTATCCTGCTGTGCTCCGTATCGCTCGCGAGGAAGGTTACGCCGCATTGTACAAAGGTGAGCTACGCACTCATTCAATCTGACTCCAGGTTTCGCCCCCAAAGTCCTCAGACTTGCTCCCGGCGGTGGTGTTCTCTTGCTCGGTGAGTTGATCATCTGCTCTTGCGCTGACCGCAGTGGTCGAGGCATTGTCTACCATGTTCAGGAACCACCTGGGCCCTCCCTACGTTTAGACAAGAATGAAGCCGAAGCCGATGCATGTTGTCGGCCGACTTGTGATCGGCATTCTATTCTCGTAACTTAGCGCCGATCATAACCGAACCCGTCCAGGTGTTAATTCCCGACTGCAAGACTTCGAGTCAACATCATGTCGTCCAAGTCATCCAAAGTTCACTCTGTAGCCTCGTCTGGATTCGGTGAAGGGACCAATGACTTTGTTTGTGCGCGTGAGGGTGTTGCTGACTGATGGCAGTATGACCAAAAGAGACCCTCGTACCCTCTTGAGGCTCTGCGGTCCATTGCAGATGCTCTGCCAGAGCCATACAACCCTTCGTTCGGTCTGCGCATCCTCGAGCCAGGCTCAGGAACAGGCATCTTCTCGCGCTTGATGCTCAATCCGCCGGATGATTATCCTCCATTCAAGATAGGCGAGCTCGTCGGCATCGAGCCGAGCAAGGGGATGCGCAGCACTTGGATATCTCGATGGGGCGACAATGATCTTCGAGGTCGCACCGTCGAAGGTACATTTGATGACTTTTCGCAAGCCGACGTCGAGCCTGGTACAGTTGATGCTGTCATTATCGCACAAGCTTGGCACTGGTGTCCTGATCACGAGGCGGCATTGGTGAGTGCCTTCCGGCTCTGAAGCTGACAGCAGCGCGAAGTCGCAAAGTACCTCCAGCCGAAGGGAGTGCTCATCATGATCTGGAATCTCGAGAGGTAGGTACAGATCAGACGTGGTTGACAGCAGCGACGAACCTGGCTTCCATGCGCAAGTCCGCGAGAGTTATGAAAAGTACACCAAGGGTACTCCGCAGTATTACAAGATGTGGTGGAAAGCCATGTACGGGACCGACGCGTACAATGAGCTGTTCTCGGCGGCAGAGACCAAGACTTGCCAATGGTCAAAGGCGATGACTGAAGATCAAGTGAGTTGTGCGATTGATCTCGCTGAGAGCAGGTTGTCGATCGCATCTTCTCCAAGTCCTACCTGCAAGAGAGCGAGCTAGAGCAATCAGAGCGTGTGAAAGTGGCCAAAGCGATGCGTGATGCCATTCAGCACGGTGAGAACAAGCGCTGGGTTGACGAAAATGTGTGTGCGGGTCGGTATGAGGCTAACGACAGGCTGGCTTGTTCGAGTACGGTTACAGAACAGATGTAGTCATTCACAAACTCAAATAGACTGGAATGGATACAATGCAATGCATGATGTGATGTGGGCTGCTGGCTTCAAGCGCTGCGCCGTGATGTGGCTCATAAAACCCGTCGTATGTGACTTCTGTCAGCAAAATCGCCGGCGCCCGAATACTTACTTCGTGCAAAACACTCAGATTCTTCCTAGTCCTCCTCTATGAATCTTCGCTTCCCTCTCCCATTCATCATCACAACAATCTCCTCTCTTGTTCTCGACCGTGGGCCCACGCCATCCGCGAATGCCTCTCGCCTCGACGGATCACCTTCGCGCACCGGACATGGAAAAGCAACGACAAGTACGGAGCCCAGAAACGTCGCTGTAAAAAGCGTCGTGAGGAAGGATCGATGTGATGGGTTGAAGTAGGTCCTCAGCAATGGTGCCATGCTGGCTTCTGGTGTTTGGACGGTGGCCAATCCAACGTTGTTGAAATCGGGCAGAGCCGGGTCAGATCCTCGCGGAGAATTCAAGGTCACGTGTGAAGAATGTTGCGCGTTCTTTGCCACCTCGACCTTGGCAAACAACTTTCGCAGGATAGAAAGGAACATGCCTAGACCAGAAGCAACACATAGAAAACCAGATGGGTCAAGGTCTGGTCCGAGTGGGAGTGGCAAGCCCTTTGGTGGCGCTCGGTCTGATGATCGCAAGCGAGGCTTCCAAGTGGGACCCAAGAATGCTGGAAGGGATGCATACCTCGGCAAAGGTGTGTAGCGATTACTACGACGCTGATAAGCAGCCAAGAAGATAAAAGCAGACCTGATTATGAATGCAAAGATCAAGAAACAGTTCGCCAAGACACTGAAGGACGAAGGGCTAGACTCTTCTAGGCTTGGGTCGGGGTCGAGGCGCGCTGGTGAGAGGGACGATGGGTACAAGGGCAAGGGAAAAGGCAAGGCTGCCGAGGCGGAGACAGAGGTCACAGTGGAGGCGCCGGCTGCACCACCACGAGCTCGGGCTCTATCACCTCTGCCTGCAACGAGCGACAGTACGACTTCACTCCGGACAGTCAAGCGCGACGCTTTCGCCAAGCATCACGCATCCAAAGTCGGTACCGCGCCGTACTCGAAAGCTCGACCGCTCAAGGTCGATCAGCGACGAAGCAAGGGGCAGCCAAACATGGGCGCCAGGATGGGGGCATTGCTGGAGCAGCTACAGCGGGAGAAAAAATGAGGGTCAGCTGGTTCGATTGCGCTTCAGATTATGAGCGTTGGCATGCAGGGATTTCTTGGTTATCTGTCACCTCTGGTGTACTTTCCTTTCTTCCTTCTTTCTGGATATCATCGAGCGCTGTCGGGCCCGCGTGAGGTCAGTCACGTTGCATCTTGAGGGCATGCACACTCGCGCGCTGGTCTCAGAGGCTTGACCCTGTCGACAATTAGCAATCTCATCTCAGTGGATATCGTTACAACGCTGACTCGTGGCTTTGTTGGTTTCCCGTCGGTATGATCACAAGTAAGATACCATACAAACTATCTCCCTCCCAAGTAAACCTACAAACTACAATCCCATTCACTTCCCTTCTTTTACTTTCAACTTGCTTCACTGTGCACACTAGCAGTTTAGTGGTATCCGCCAGCCTCGACGCGAGTTCCACCCTCGACCTCGCTGTAGTCGTACAGAGGCGCGAGGTACGCGTTCTTCTGGAAAAATACCCAGCGCTTGATGAACCACGGAAGCCAGGTGCCGCATTGATACTTGGCAAAGGTGCTTGCGGGGACCGAGAAGGTGTAGTCGAGCTCCTCCAGTGTGCGGCCTGCTGTCTCGGGGCAGCCGAGGAAGATGACGATCCACGCGATGAAGCAGGTACCCATGAAGACGAGGAATGCCCCAGTGGACCCGAGTGCGGCAAGCATGGTACTGTCGAGTTAGCATTGTGCGGGACATTGTTACAAGCCACTCACGGGAAGACGAGACCGAGAGCAGCTCCAATGGTGTTGTTGACACTGATGCCAAGAGAGATACCTACTTCGCGATGCTTCAAGTCGAAAGCCTCGGAAGCGTAGACGAATGGTACGGGGCCAATACCGGGACTATAAAGTGCGGTGTAGATCTGCGGATGTCAGTACATAGTTCGGACACTCGAGCAACTTACGTAGATCATGGTGGCAATCAGAGGAACACGGCCGCTAAAGCTCTCGGGGAGCTGGAACATGAGACCGACGAGAAGCAAGAAGAAACCCATCAAGGGGAACGTCAAGAGCTACCTGATCAGCTCGGTACGTCCAATGTAAGAGCGACTCACTAGCAGGTTGCGACGTCCAAAGCGATCAATGGTGAAGAGAGCGGGGAAGGCAAAGATGGTGTTGACCAGACCGAACCCGAATGAAGCGAGGAGCGCTTGCCTGGTCGTGTAACCTGCTTCTGCAAAGATGGCTGAGAAAGTCAGCAACGGTACCAAGAGTTACTGCCGCCGCAGAATACTAACTGGACGAGTAGAACGCCATCTGGTCGAGGTCAGTAGCTTCCTGACAAGCTTCTAGTTACTCACCACGTTGATACCGGAAGCTTGCTGGGCGATCATGATGATCCACGATGCCAACGTAGCACGCTGCAGTCTCGGGACGACAAACAAATTCCTGATGCGAGAAAAGTAGTTGGAGCCGCGCTGAAGAACGTGTTCGGCTTCGATCTGGCAGTGGGCGTAGTAGAGATCGCGTGCAGCTTGAAGATGGCTGTTGCGAAGCCTGCAGAAAGAATTGAAAGCTTGAGGGTAGCGGTTCTTCTTCATCAACCATCGGGGACTTTCGGCGGTGAACCAGATGAGGACAAGCATGGGAACTGCAGGAGCGAAAGCGGCGCCGAGCTGAAATCGCCATGCAAGCCGACCGATGTCCTACACGAGTCAGCTAGAGTTTGGATCATGGATTTAAGACGGACCATGAAGCAGAGGTTACTGATAAAGCCAGTCAAGATACCCGCAGCTACAAGTAGCTGGAAAGACATGGTCAATGCACCGCGAATGTTGGCAGGAGCGGTCTCGGAAGTGAAAAGGGGGATAGTGGCAATTTCTGCAAAATCGTCAGTTTTGTCCTGCAGCGGTGGCAGAACTGACTGGGTCCCATTCCAAGACCGATGAGACACCGACATGCGAGAAGCTGTTGCCAGCTTTGGCAGAAGGCTTGGGCAAGGACAGGGAAAGTGACGAAGATGCCGGTAAGGAAGAGAACACCGCGACGGCCGAGGTACTTGTTGAGAGGGTCGGTGAGGTAGACACTGAAGAGACCGACAACCATGCCAGGACTGCTGTCAGACGGATCGCACATGCCGACTCACGCTGCATTGACAACACCAACAACCCAGTGACGGTCTGCGATGCCAAACTCTTGAGGGAACGACAAGTTGGCGCCATTGGCGCCAGTGTTATCCCAACCCCTGCCTATCAGCGAAAGCCATATCAATGACTCACTGTACAGCACTTCCAAGCGAGCAAACCGCGATCAGAAAGTACATTGCTCTAGGCTGCGACCACCTGTGAGTCTTCTCGCGCCTCACGACCTCCTTGTCGTGAGCATCCAGCTCGGGTAGCAGGTCATAAGTGCGGGGATTCTGAGCGAGCAGCGCAGCCTTGCGGAAGAGGTTCTGATCAAAGCCATGTTGAGCGCTGAAAGCGTCGACGTTGGCATACAACTGATCCTTGGTCAGATTAGCAAGAGGGTTCTGGATCTTGGCATAAAGTGTGTTGACGCCGACTGGAGGTGTAGGCGAACTGGTGTGACTGAGCTCGACGTGCTGGATGTCGAGCTTCTTGTCTGTTTCAAAGTGATCTTGAGACATTGTCAGTGATGATTTTGATGTGATGAAAGCCAAATTGAACTCTGGCGAGGCCCCGTATTATATCCCTGGCAGATTACGGTTACTTCAAGCTCGCATCACACTTCCTCGGATCTCTATCGGGGCTGAAAGCCAAACGAACCTAATCAGCTGATCCTCACTCAATTTCGTGCCGAAAGTTGTGGCTGACGGAAGCTGTTGCAAGTGAGATCTTAGGCACGTCAGATCCGTAATCTTGACCGTAGTTTGTCCGCAGTAGTGCCATCATGAAGAACCGAAGGTATCAGATGATCGATAACAAGCCTACGTGTACACTTGAAGTATTTATCCGAACGTTGGAAGCCGACGGATGACTTGACCGGACCGAAGTCTAATAGTTTAACAACTCCAGAGTGTCTCCGTTGTGCGCGTGATCTCAAGCACAAAATGTATAAGATCTAGGATGACATTGACTCTCTCTCTAAACAGATTCCATACCCTACCGTACCCCAACATGACTACCGCCATCGAAAAGCTCTCCAAGCACATCAAGATCGACGTCGATTCGATGGAGCCGGCTGTCGCCAAGGCTTTACCCATCAAAGCGTGGGACATGACGTCCAACCAGCTGCTTGTCAACGAACAGATGACGGTCCCTTATAACCGCGAGATGCTCGAGCGCGTCGTCCGTGATCACCAAGACGAAGACTGGTCTACCATCCTCGACTACGTCACTGCCGAGCTCGCGGCACAAGTCAAGCCTCACATCCAAGGCCGCGTGCTCGCCCAGACCTCTCCTCACAATGCGTACGACGCAGAGAAGATTGCGGCCCACGCGAGGTCATACAAGAAGGCTTATGCCTCTGTCGGTATCACTCCGTGAGTCTCTCGAGTGGGATTGCAAAGCTGATATCAGTGACGAGTTCTGCATCAAAGTTCCTGTTACTGGCGCAGGCATGGTTGCTGCCAGGCAGCTCGGTGAAGAGGGCATCCGTACTCTTGGCACTTCCCTCTTCTCCCTCCACCAAGCCATCGCAGCCAGTCAGGCAGGCTGCCTCTCCATCAGCCCCTACTTTAATGAAGTTCGCGCTCACGCCGAGGTTGACATGTGGCCCAACTCTGATGACCCCGCCACCAAGCACCCCATGTCTTACCGCATGATTCACATTGCCGAGACCTACAAGCGTCTGGAGAAGGAGACTGGCAAAACTCAGCCCATGATCAAGTCTGCTTCGTAAGTTCCTTTACACCGATATAGCTGACATCAGTTTCATCTCTGCTGCTGAAGCTCTTGCCATGCCCGAGCTCGGTGCACACCACGCAACCATTTCTCAGCAGGTGCTTGAAGAGCTCACCAAGTCCAACGCCGACTTATCTGCTCCCCGTCCTGCTCATCCCAACCTCGATGCCCCTCCTTCTGAGCGCATGCTCAAGCTCACCAAGGCCGACCCCCTCGCGCTCGCCGAAAAAGAGTTCAAGATGGCTTCGACCGAGATCGATTACCTCGCCGACGGCGGCAAGGCTCTCGACGAAGCCAACAAGGCTGACGAAGTTACTCGTTTGCGTTTGCACGATGCACTCGAGCTTTTCAAGGGTGGAGAGAACCGCAGCAAGGCTGTTATCGAAGAGGTTCTTGAGCGGGTCAAGCAGGGCGGCAACAAGTCGAATGAACTTTCTGCCGGACGTCAGGGTATCAAGGTCTAGAGACTCTTTAGAAACGTTGTAGAAGAATGAATGTGATGGACGTTCCTTGATCTTATTCACTTCCCAACCTTGAAAGCTTGTTAGCCTGATGAAACTCTCCCCTTGACTTTTGTTCCTTGCACGCGCAGTTGTAGCAGATGCAGATCGTTCAGTCACGAGTCTCATTCTGTAACAAAGTAACCCCTTTCGTCCGCGCCGCCCCGCGAACAACCCTGACCCCTGAGAAGGGTGTTTATTCAACTACCATCCTTTCGTCTTTGTTTGTCAAAACAACACTACGACGACACGACCAGCACGCAGAGCACAAATCATTCATTGCTAGAAGCAAAGGTCAATTAGTTATCGACAGACAGTCTTTACCCGCCATCTTTCACTTTTGAACACCAAACCTTCACTTTGACTTTTCACTCTACAATGCTTTCTGTGTATCTATTGTCCCTCTTTGCTGCCGCCGCGGGTGCGCAAGCGCAGAAGGCTGGCGTCCTTGCAGGAGGCTTCAGTGAGTACTAGATTTCAAGCATGCTTCACTGACGCGTACCAGCCGATAACATTACCGTCTCAGCTGACAACCTCGTGCAGTGCGCGCAGGCTTCCATCTCGTGGACTGGCGGAAACGTATGTCCTGTTGCTCGCATCGCTGACAATAGGCTCCATACACTTTGACCATCGGCACAGGCGGCTACTACGTTGGTCTCAACGTCTTGGAGACCCACGGCGGTCTCAACGGCAACTCTTACGATGACTACACCATCACTCAAAAGGCTGGCACTGAAATGTTTTTCATGATTGAAGAGGCTGCTGGCGGTCGTGGATACGTGCAAAACTTGCCTGTACAAAAGGGTGATGGCGGATGCTTGGGCGAGAGGTGAGTTTTATCCCCTCCACAAAGCTCATTGTAGCTCTTCGGCGGCTGCATCGTCTTCGTCATCGCCGTCGTCGTCAGCTGACATTTCGACTTCTAGCGATGTCGCTAGCTCTACTCCTTCATCGTCCGCCGAACCTAGCTCTGCTCCCAGCTCGGCTGCTGCTGCTGCACCTGCTGCCAGCTCCAACGAGCCCAGTGCTGCTGCGTCAAGTGCCGCCTCGAGTGCCGCTGCTTCGAGTGCTGCTGCTAGCTCGGCTGCTGCTAGTTCTACCTCTTCTGCTGCAGGTGAGTCCTTTGACCGCGCGTCGCTGACTTCAGGTGTCGTCGTTGTGACGGAGACGTGAGCTCATTTCGCAACTCAGCTAATCCCAGTTCATCGGCGTCAGCTGCCGCTATCGCACCCTCGTCTGCTGTGTCCTCGGCTGCTTCATCTGCATCTGCCGCAGCAGTGAGCGCTCCCACTACCATCGCACAAGTGGCCGGTACATCAACTGTCACGGTTCCCGCACCTTCATTGCGCGCCGCATCATCGTCGTCTGGCTCTGCGGCCAACGCCGCCGCCGCTTCGCAAATCCCATCCGGCAGTGCTTCCCGTTTGTCTGTCAGCAGTCTATTGGGCTTTGTTGCTGCTGCCCTTTACTTTTTGTAGTCGCTCGACCGGATCGAGAATATGTATGCCTTTGCCCCCTTTATACCACGTGAAACGCCATCATGCAGTTGAAGGCGCACGCGCGCGCGAGCCAACGTCCACAACAGATCGACCGGCCACTGCGCAAAGTGTACGCGTAATCCACTTGCTGCTGCTGCTGGCCACAAGGCGCGAGACCATGCTTGCTTCGGCTCCTGACTCTATCGGTGAGCTCATGCTGATACCGGCAAGTCCAGCTCTACTTTCTCACTCTCCTTTGGCTACGACCCCAGCAGCGTCGGGCACAGCCACCCCGGCAGATGATGGATTGGGTATCGTTTTTCGACCTGGATTCCTCTCTTCCTCTCCCTCGTCTCCGGCATCTCTCTCATCTCCTAGCCTACCTTATCTTGACGCCGAGTCTAGTCGATCAACACCATCCACAGCCAAACCACGAGCGAGCGTCAAGAGGCCTCGGCCCTTGGTGTTGGAGCAGTCAGCAGTGGTGAATGCAGAGGCCGAGTCAAGCAGCAGTCAAGGCGGTGTGACAAACGGGCCAGGCTCGGCGGGGTCTTCAAGCAGTGTACATAGCAATGAAGGTGAGTTATAAAGTGAATCTACTGACGCCAGATATCATGAGCGAGCTTCAACACCTCAACCTCCTTGGGTCTTCTGTCAGACGCAATCTCGAAGCGAGGCCAATAGATGTCAGCTCTGGCTCTGAGCTCGGTAGTCCTGATCTAGACTGTATCACCCTCACAGAGCTAGCTACAATAGATCCCTCCAACCTCCTCATTATCGACAATCGTCCACTCGAGGCCTTTCTGGAACGCCATCTGCCCTGCTCAGCCCACCTTTCTATCCCTTCGCTCATCTACAAGCGCCTGTCGTCACCTAAAGCCAAGTGGACAGGAGACTGGGACGCTCTGGGAGAGTTCGTGAGCACGGAGGCGGGCAGGCGGGTTTGGGATAAGCAAAGGCAGGAGGTGGTGGTTCTGGGGGACAATGTGGACGTCATGGTGGATCTCATGCGTTCTCGACATGAAGGCAGGGTCAGAATCCTAGCAGGCGGTTGGCAGGCTGTGGAAGCTACACCAGGCGTTCAGCTCTGTTCAGGAGAAGACAGTATCCCAATCCAATCATTCCCTCGATCAGCCCCGATGCGGGGTCCTTTACATCATCCTTCCATGCCTTCCTTGCGACTACCAGAAACCAAAGACAATGCTCGAAGACAGCTGCCCAAGCTCGATACGCGTCGAGTTCCAAAACTCAGCTTGAATCTTTCTCGAGAACCTGTGACTGCTCCGTTGCGCAGCGCGTCTATGGGCGCCTCATTCGATGGTACCAAACGCAAGACTGGCTTGACGCTGGATCTGACGCATTCGAGACACCTTGCGGCTGGTCCTAGCACTGCTGCTCTCCCTCTTCGGTCTCCTCACCCCTTATCGACCAAGCCATCACTGCAATCCATTTGTCGCGCTCAAGCAAAGCTGCCACCTTCTCCAAACACCTTTGGAGAAGTCAGCCAAAGCTTCGATGTCAGTCCTCCTCCCACACCGCTATCTCCACGGCGTACAGCCCGTCCACCAATGACACCTGCCCCAGCTACACGCTGGTCAGGTGCCGAAGAAAACGCAGGCGACGTGACAAGCGGGCGCAACGGTGGCACACCATTCGTCGTCTCTACCATTCTTCCGTCGTTCTTGTACCTCGGGCCGGAGATTACCTCTGAAGATGATATCCGGCAACTCAAAGACCTTGGGATTAAGCGCGTCTTGAACTCTGCTATTGAGTGCGACGACGACGAGGCGCTTGGACTGAGGGCGCGCTTTGACAAGTATTTGAGGCTGCCGATGAGAGATAACGTCGAGGAAAAAAACATCGCCAAGGGTGTGCGAGATGCTTGTGACTTTATCGGTGAGTACTCTTCAGGAAGATTTCGACTAACGGCATAGATGATGCTCGTCTTCACGATGCCCCAGTTTATGTACACTGCAGAGCTGGCAGATCAAGATCCGTCACCGTCGTCTTGGCCTACCTCATCCACGCCAACGCATGGACGCTCAAAACAGCGTACGCGTACGTCGCCGAGAGACGAGCTGGCATCTCTCCCAACATTGGCTTTGTGGCCGAACTCATGCTCTTCGAGGAGGCAGAGCTAGGCCACAAGAAAGCCTCTGGCATAGGCAATGAGTCTGCCGAACGAGACGAGGATGATAAGCGCAACAAGTACGCTCGAGAGAGTTTACCGCCTGCATGGTCAAACAGTCTTGATGGGATCGGCAAGCGTCTTGGGATCAGCGAAATGACAACCGAGCCTACAAGCAACCACGAACAATCACTCGGTGAACACGAGACGGAGCGCGAAGTCCGCAAGAACGGTCACTATGTCCATTCACGACGGTGCGTTACTCTGTCCCTACATTGCTGATCTCAGTGCGCCCGTGAATGAAGCGACTCTGCAACCGATGCGACGCGTCTCGAAAGCAGGTCTAGAAAGTCTACGAGGCTTGACGGCTTCATCTCCTTCTCCTTCCACGCCTTCTGCTGGCAAACCGTATGAGAGCGTCACCCCCAGTCCGGGCGGGCGCGCTGGCTGGCTGTAAACTACTTTGTTGATATGAATAGATGCTTGCTCACTTTGCGTGACTCGGCGATCATGTTGAAGACTTTGTTCGCTGTTTCTGTCAAAGTGAAAATGAGAGGAGAAGCAGTGCGCCTTTGGTGCAGACGAGATCGTCCTCGAAGACTTGGCTTGCCCGACTTGGCGTACTGCAGCTGAAAGCAAGATGTTTGACACACCGACTTCGACGGAGCACATGGCAAATTAAGACAGTCGTGATCTCAGCTTCAGCAACATGCATGCATGTTCACGACGTCGTGACTCCAAAGAATGATCGACAGCTCCCACCTTCCCTGAGCGCCCTACTCTTTCGCCCGCGGCACAAGCAGCACTCGCCAACGGCCCACCGTCTGCAGCTCTTTCTCATTGCCAGGCGGGCTACACGACGCCAAAGGAGGCTGCGATGTCAAAGAGTATAGTGCTCTGACAGTGAGGACTGGCGCTGGATTGGCGCTGAGCGGCGCTGGAGCAGGCTAGCGAGGTCTGAAAATGGATTAGCGCAGTGATGTTAAGCCAAAACGTACTTATCACTTAGACAAGCTTGCCGTTGCCTGCTACAAGTCCAACAACGCCTTTGGCCGCTCTACCTGCATCTTTGCCAGAGTTACGAGCTGCCAACAGACTGATAATCAGGCAAGACCCAACAAAAGCAGTGCTACCATCAGCACTGCGCCCTCAGTGCAAAACGCACAATTTGTAGAATGTAGCTCTGGAAAGCTGTCTCTCCTCTGCAGATGTTCTCGAAGAAGCAAAGATGGCTGCGGTCAGCACCTCCGGCAGGGCTTTGACTTACATCTCAAGTTTGGGAGAGCCATGGTAGTTGAAGTTTGAGATCAAAGGCTCGTTTCGTTCGCAAAGGGGCCCTTCAGGCACGCCGCACGTCACAACGACCAGAACGTAGTGCTCCAGCTCTACTCAGTGTTTCAATGACCATGGCAGCACCTTCTTCTCGCCTGCCACCTCCTCCACCTCAAGAAGAAGTCGAGGAAGACGGAGCGTCTCCAAGTATGTCCACACAGCTCCAACCCCGCTAACGACAGATGAGCGATTGCTGCTAGCTGCAAAGCAGGACAACGAGGAGCTTCTTGAAGCTGCGCTATCGCATTCAAAAGTCAATGTGAACCACCAAGATGGGTGAGTTTGTCATCTTATATGCCTACTGATGTCAGTCTTGGGAACACGGCGTTACATTGGGCGTGAGTGAACCCTCTGAAACGAGGCTGACAGAAGGATCACAAACGCAAGCACCAGTATCCTCGAGCCACTACTAGAAGCCGAAGGATGCGACGTAGACTTTCAGAACCGTCTAGAAGGCGATACACCGCTTCACATTGCAGTGCGGAATCGGTGGGAAGAGCATGATGGGTTACAGCTCTTTCTTGTTGAATCCCTACTCGATGCTGGGGCCGACCCGCTCGTCAAGAACAAGCGAGGGCTGAGAGCGGTAGACTTGCTGCCTGCTATTGGCTCAGACCCTGAAACTCCCGAAGAGCAGGTGCGCCAGGCTTTACGTCGGGCAGAGGCAGAGTTGGCCGTTGGAGCTGCGGGGGACGTCGTCAATGGTGAGGATTTCCTTGCAACACACACTGACGCCAGACGACGACGATGTCATTGATCCCAACGACGTGGCTTCCGATAGCGACTGAGCATGCATCTATCACTACAAATCATCCAAGTCTGCCTCTGAGTCCTCGTATTCTTCATCAATGAGAAGGCCTGATGGCACTGGAGCCGGCGGAGCCGCAGCCTCGACAGCCGCAATAGCGGCCGCGACCTCGTCTCTTGCGACCGGTGGAGTCCGAGGTGCATTCATACTGACATCAGCTCAATCCACCTGTAAGAGAAAATCACTCACCCTGGCCGAGGCGCATTCGCACAACGGTCCTTGCCATACGAAATCCTCAATTTCGCATACTCGGGCTTGGCCTTGACACCCTCAATCGCCTTTTGAGCATTGGTAATTGAGCAGAAGTTGATAAAAGCCGCATCTTTCTCTTTCAAGAAATTGATCAACTCGATATCACCAAACTCTCCAAAGTCACGAAGCAGCTTGTCCTCTGTAAATAGTTCAAAGTCGCCAATGGCCCCGACGTAGACGTTGCGACTTGCGCCTTGTTGGACGGCCATGGCTGTCGCAGGGTGGATCGTACCGGAATGCTTTCCCCATCCGACCTTTACTCTGCGCTGAGAGATACTCAAGCCGTTGTAGGTCGCGTTTTGGTGGAATGCAAGAGCGTGCGCGGGGTCGATAAAAGTGACGAATGCAATGTGTTTTTCGGGCAGGTAGCGAATCTGCTGAAGCATGCCGCCGCGAATGGCGTTGCAGAGCTCTTCGACGGAAGCTTCGAGAGGGATACCGCCGAGGTAGACGCAGCGGTTGCCGACTTGGGATTGGCCGTCGAAAGCATGATATGGGGTGTTGTAGGAATGAGCACGACCGCCATAGGGAGAGTAGGGCGAGTTGGCTTGTGAAGAGATGGCAGCAGCCGCTTGAGCCTGAGCGGCTTGAACTGCAGCTTGTTGAGCTTTGGGAACATAGGCACATCGATCTTTGCCATAGTTGACACGTTTGCCCGTCCAAGCCTGTTCAGTCGGCAAGGTGCTGACAACCTTCATAGCCGTCAAGATGCTGAGGAAATGCACAAAGCCGATGTTCTTATCGCGCACAATCTTGACCTGATCAATCGGACCGAACCGTCCAAGATCATCCCTCAGCTCTTGTTCTGTCAAGTTCTCCGACAGACCGCCAACATAGACATTGCGCGTAGCGTTGGCAGCGTGGATAGCGTGCGCGACCATGGGAGGGACGATGGAAGGTTTACCCCATCCGATTTTGAGTTCTTGGCCGTGCAAAGCGAGTTTCTTGACGCTTGCATCGGCGTGAAAGGCGGCTGCGGTGGAACCATCGAGGAAGGAGATGAAGACGCAAGACTTCTCGGGAAGGAGGCGGACGCTTTCGATGGGACCGAAACGGACGAGGTTGAGGAGTTCGTCGACGGAGGCGTCGGCTGGAAGGTTGCCGACGTAAACTGTACGACCGGTTTGATTGCCGGCTGCTGCGGCTGCTGCTGCCGCGGCCGCGGGTCCATAGTTGCCCGTCATGGTCGCTGGGTTCATCGGTTGACCGGCTCTGTGATTGTGAGAGAAAGACTGTTTTCAGTTTCAATGATAGATAAGACTCACCATGCCGAGACCCATAGGGTACATGCCGACCATACCCATGGCGTACGGTGCGCCTTGTGCATTGGGGTGACCGCCCGGTGAAAGAGGATGAGGGTAGTGTGAAGGCGAGTAACGAAGCTTTTTCATCTCGCCCGATGGCTCCCTGCGAGAGATCGGTGCCGGTGCCGCTGCGGGATTGGAAGGCAAGGAAGGTGTATCCAAAGCACGCTACTGTCAGTCACTGCTGTACTTGTATCCGCACCTTCATTTCAGACAGATCAAACGAATAGTGGGCAGGGAGATAGCCGTCCGTTTCATAGAAAGCCGGGGGCGAGGCCGGGATCATGCCTGGATAGTACATTGCCGGGTGGAGAGGTGGCGGAGTGTTTGGACCGGGTGAATAGTCAAGATAGGGTGAATTCATGGTGGTTGTGGTCAAGAGGAAGGGAAGAAGAAACAGGAGGAAGGAGAGAAGACGAGTCAGTAGTGATAAGAAGAAGGATGAAACGGCCCAGCACTGCGGATAGAAGTAGGTCGCTTGGTGGCGGTGGCTCAACTTTAGTAGACCTACGCTTAAACCTTGAGAACGACCGGTCGCGTCGATTGGGACGAGATCGGGCTTATTCGGAAACGACGACTTACCTCTTTTTATTTGTCTCGAATTCTTGAAAGTGATCTCTCGTAGAACTTTGGGTCTAGCCCCGGAAAGAGAGGTGCTTGTGCCACTCTTTACTTTGCATCACAAAAGTCGCGACTGATCACCCGAGGACGTGAAGCCACGCGACAAGTTAAAGTGACGTGGCAGATGCGATCGAGAGGTCTTAACCCCTTTGAGCTACCTGAGCTGTATCAATTTGTATACCGTGACGTCTTGTGTGAACCTTGGGATCGTACCAAGTACTTAATTCGAGAATTACAATCTGTTACAATAATGTCAAGACATAGATTCATTAGAAACCTCGATTTGGATGGTAAGCACACTTTCAACCTGATTCTAACCATACAGAGGAAATGGCAGATGTAGAACCAGAAACAGAAACAGGAATGACTCAAGAAGAACAAGAGCAACTCGCTTTATCAATCCAAATCGCTCGTTCCTTGCTCGGAGATCTCAAAGTCCCAGATGACGAGCTTAAAGATTCACTGTGGCATTATTGGTTTGACGCAGAAAAGGCAGTCAACTGGTTGAAAGCTCAGCATCAGAAGAAACAAAAAGGTATGTCGATGTGGTCTAGCCGGGCAGCGCAAGCGGGCAGGGCAAGATGGACAGGGCAAGGGCTGAGGCGACACTCGCAGGCGAACCGACTGAGACGCTCCGGAATGATCTGCCGTGGCGGCAACGGCCTAGAGCTGTATTGCCAACCGAGGACAAGGGAGAAGAGGAGGGACCGCCTTTGACGGCCATGCAAAAGTTGTCGCTCTCGAGGCAAGCTACCAAGGCTGCGCAACCGGCGGGTGTATTGGCACCGACACCAGTGGCTGCAAATGGCCAAGGCAAGCCTATGAGCAAGCTCGCTCAATTGGCGGCAGCGCGCAAGGCAGCAGCGACATCGCCTGGTCCGCCTGCGTCTGCTCCCCCGCTGTCACCTTCGCTTAAACGAGCGGCTGAAGAGGCGCCAGCGGGCAAGCCGTTGTCAAAACTGCAACAAAAGATGGCGGCTGCTAAATCCGCCAAGCTCGCGAACCCATCTCCTGCGCCATCAGCTGCTCAAGCAAGTGTTGCGTCTGATCCTGGACCTGCACGAGAAGCTAGCCTCGCCGACCAACCCATCACAATTGACGAGCCGTCACGGCCCTCGGCAGCTATAACAGCCCTCTTCCAACCTCCACGTAAACCCTCGAAACCTTCAACGTTCTTCTCCCTCCTCGCTCGCCACTCCAATCCAAACGTCTCGGCCCAGCCACCAGCAGTCTCTCTAGCCCTAGCCCCATCAAAGCCAGAAGCCTTTCAAGGTCCAAGCCCAGATGACGTCGTCTTGTCCAAGCGCAAGCCCGGCTCCATCCAAGCTTGAGGCGCCATGCTGACGCGGTTAGCTGTCGCTAAACCTCCGACTGTGCCCAAAGTAGCGCCTGCACCGGTCGTGAAGAAGAAGAAGCAGGAAGAGGTGAGAGAGGTGCAGGATGATATGGCTGGGTTGCATCTTGCGAGTGAGGATCTGAGAGAGGATGAAGTCGAGACGGCGAAATTTAAGGAACAGCAGGGGTTGGGATTGAAGACTGAGGAATTGATTGAACGGATACGGAAGGAGGAGAGTGAGACGAGGAAAGGGGTTAGTCTTGTTGTTGTTGGTGAGTTCTCTCTTTGGAGGCTGTGGAGCTGGGCTGATGTCAGGCCATGTCGATGCCGGCAAGTCGACACTTATGGGCAGGTTGCTATACGACCTCGGCGAGCTCAGTGAGAAGGAAAAGACGGCTAATGAGCGAGGAAGCAAGCGTGTTGGCAAATCCAGCTTTGCTTTCGCTTGGGGCCTTGATGCTTTGGGCGATGAGCGTGATCGTGGCGTCACCATCGATATCGCCACAACTCATTTCGAGACGCCTAACCGAGCCATCACCCTTCTCGACGCTCCAGGACACAGAGACTTTATCCCAGCTATGATCTCCGGTGCGGCCCAAGCAGACGTCGCTCTCCTCGTCGTCGATGGCTCCCCAGGAGAGTTTGAAGCAGGCTTTAATCGCGGTGGACAAACACGCGAACACGCATGGCTCGTCCGCAGTCTCGGCGTTCGAGAAATTGTCATCGGCGTTAACAAGATGGACGTCGTTGAATGGTCTCAGGATCGCTTTGAACAGATTGTTGAGGAGATGAGACCGTTTTTGTTGGCGGCTGGTTTCATTGCGGATCGGATGACTTTTGTGCCGCTTGCTGCTATGGATGGAGTGAACGTCTTGGAGAGAGGAGATGTGCCGGAGCTGGGGTGGTACGAGGGACCGACACTTGTTGATGTGCTTGGTGAGTTTTGGGATGGGCAGAGTGTTGCTGATGAGTAGACAAAGTCGAGGTGCCTTCGAGGCCTTATGAAAGTCCTTTGCGGATTCCGCTTTCGAATGTCTTCAAGGGCCAGACGGCCGTGGCGTCTGGTGTAGCTGTTTCGGGCCGGCTTTGCAGTGGTGTCGTTCAGGTTGGCGATCGCTTACGCGTGACACCGGGAGACGAAGCTGCGACCGTCAGAAGTGAGTTCAGTCGCAGTGGCAGGCGCTGACAGTAGCTATCGAACTCGACGACGAATCGGTTCCGTACGCTTCAGCCGGTCAAAACGTCTCGCTCTATCTTGGAGGTATCGACCCCGTCCATCTTTCCATCGGTCACGTCCTAGCTCCTCTCTCAGCACCTGTCCCACTAGCAACAGTCTTCGAAGCTCAAATCCTAGTCTTTGACGTTCAGAACCCTATCATCGCTGGTACACCTATCGAACTCTTCCACCACTCTGTCAACGTTTCAGCCACCATCACCAAGCTCCTCCAAACACTCGACAAGGGCGTCGTGGTCAAGAGTAAGCCTAGAGTTCTGCAGAAGGGCACGACAGCTCGAGTGGAGATTACGTTGAGGGCTGCTGCTAATGCCTTGAAAGCGCCTTCGATTGCGCTGGAGACGGCTGCGGCGAACAAGGAGATGGGGAGGGTGTTGTTGAGGAGGGGCGGAGAGACGATTGCTGCTGGCGTTGTCATGGAGATTCTATCATAGTATTCTGCATCTGCTTTTCTGTTATTTTCATTGTTTTCCTTACGCGTTTCTGCAGATGGTAGCGGAAGGACCACGGATTGCGGGCCGCCGTGGGGTGAAAGTTGAGATCCGCTTCTCTCGCCGTGCAACTTGCAAACCAGTCACAGCTGTTATCCATCCAGCGCTCTCAATGACAGAGGAGGACACATCGTCGACTGCGTTCAAGAGCCGCATCATTGGCGGACATATCTCCAAGCAGTTGTACAAACATAAATTGCAACATGTTGGCAATGAGAGACCACCATTCATGGTCGCGCTGCAGGGTCCGCAGGGCTGCGGTATGTACGCCTGTCCCATCATATCACTGATTTCAGGCAAAACGACAATGTGCAATGGTATCAAGCAGTACCTCGAAGCAGAACGCAATGTCAGAGTAGCAGTCATGTCCCTAGACGGTGGGTCCTGCACTTGTATCACTGCTGATGTAGATCTTTATTATACTCATGATCGTCTTGAAGAGATCGCGGCTGAGAATCCAGGCAATGCACTTCTTGCGGGTAGAGGTCTTCCTGGCACCCATGATACTCAGCTTGCGGTACAGACGCTGTCTGCCGTGCTGGAGGTGAACAAGGGCACACCTGTCAGCTTGCCTATCTTTGACAAGTCCTTGCATAGCGGTCAGGGTGACCGAAGCACACAGACGGCTCAAGTGAATGGTCCGGTCGATGTCTTTATCCTTGAAGGCTGGAGTATGGGATTCCAAGCTCTAGGGCAAGAAGAGCTTGTCCGGCGCTACAGCGAAGCTCAAGCCGTCCAGCTCGACGCTCACTTCACCCACCATCCCCTCGAACATCTCCTTCCTCTCGACGAAGCCCTATCCATCTTCGCAGCCAACGTCTACCCCTTCTTCTCAGTCTTCATCCAGATCGTACCCCAGTCCCTCGAGCACGTCTTGGCATGGCGCACAGAGCAAGAGCACGCTATGAAGGCTCTAAACGGTGGTATAGGCATGTCAGACGATCAGGTCCGCAACTTTGTCGAGCGCTATTTGCCGGGCTACGAGCTATGGGGGAACAATCTACCAACAGAGCATTGGGACAGTGTGCTCAGTCTAGAGTTTGGCGAGCATCGCGAGGTGCGGAACGTCACAAAGATCTAAAGATGCATTGCATATTACTTGAGATCTATAAGTTGTGTCATTCTCTTCTCTGCCTTTGCCGTTGACCCGCTACCTCGCGCCCTGCGCATGGCGTCGTGAACGTGCCGCTCACAGAATCGCTTGCCCGCCACATCGTAGTATTCGACCATTGACTCCCTACACGTCTGCGATCCAGACGCCCCGCCTCGATGATCGCACTTCAAGTGACCAGGGTGATATCGTTGAGCGTTCGGAGCAGCAGTCAAGATACACGCGCCCTCGATAGGCTGTCTGCAAGTTGAAGCCGCACAAAGTGAATTACTGCCATCAGCTTGTTCCCAACCAGCTTGCTCACTTTTCCTCATGATAGTGATGTTGACACCATGGTTTGCCAGCATGAACGTAAAAGTCATCCCCCGCAAAAGGCTGATCACACCGAGTACAAGTGAAGCATGCGCGATGCCATTTGCCTTTAAGCTGACCATCCGAAGATGAAACGGCGCTCTTTTCAATAGGCTGACTACAGCGACGGCACTGCCATCAGCATCGCCACGCCACGCAAAACTCACAGAAGGGAG
The DNA here is from genome assembly GCA_001600035.1 of Holtermanniella nyarrowii. Classification (NCBI taxonomy): domain Eukaryota; kingdom Fungi; phylum Basidiomycota; class Tremellomycetes; order Holtermanniales; genus Holtermanniella; species Holtermanniella nyarrowii. Next base: position 524,283 of record BCIT01000004.1, on the reverse strand, counting down.
GTAAAGTTTCTTCCAGTCCGTCTCGCACAAGACAACACCGTCCCTTTCTACGAAGCGTCGCTGACCACCAACGGTATCGCCGCATTTCTGACACGTCTTGCGCCGCTTTTCGCTCGTAGCTTTGCTAGGCAACGTCCGACTGCGCTCAGGCGAGCTCGAATAGACCTTTTGCGTGGCGTGATCGTCATTCGACGCTGCTTTCCTTGGCTTCTCGACGGAACGTCGGAGCTGTCGTAATGGCGCAAACACGACATCTTCCTCTTCTGCTTCCTCGCCAATCTGCTCTAGCACATCACTGTCGATGCCCAGTCCATAGCCATCAGGTCGAAGTGAACCACTTGTCGTCGTCGCCGCGGCTCTGTCCGACAAGCCCTCGTAGCTCGTACTAGGTGTCACAATCTCTTCACTCTCACTCGTGCTTCCCATTCTCCTTCCTGATCGCGATGAAGAGCTCGACGAGACACTGCCTTGGCCTCTGGGATGACTTGGCCGCTCGGTGCTTTTGGAATGCGAGGAGCGCTTGCCAAGGCTTCCGAGACTAAGAGCAGGTGATGTCGAGCGGACAGGATCAGATGTCGCCCATGGCAGACCTGAACGGCGATCTGCTTCGCCGTCCGACTCATTGTCATAGTCGAATGCGCCTTCATCCATGCTCTCCGTCATGGATTCGACCCGCGACTTGGATCCGCTGCCAACTGAAGGCGATGGTGCACGCAGCCCGGCACCCGTGCTACTAGAAGCCATTTGCTTGTAGCGCTCAAAGAACGGAAGCTTGGATGAGGAGGTCGAAGAGCCTGCAATAGCTGATGGCTTGGCTGCGTCTGATGATGCCGAGCGCGAGAGGATGGACTCTGCGGACGAGCCTGATTTCTGGCTTGCATGCGATGGCGTAGGCGCATGCACAACAGTGGCAGTCGGGAATTCGACAGTACGCTGTGCAAGACCAGCAGTGTACTCTGCAGGCGTCTGTGTCGGTCTCTGCGAGTAGATCTGAGAAGTTGATTGCGAGCTGCCTGAACCTGCAGAATGTGGCGAGGCGGAATTAGGGGTATGTGTTGGAGGAGGGAGATCGTTGCCTGTGGTGATTGCTGGTGATCTTTCATCGTGCTTGTGCGCTGCTGCGAGCCCGACACCCATTCGAACACCCCAAGCAGCAGCTGCGAACGCTCGTCGTCCAACACCCGCCATACCCGCACCACCTCCACTCGTCGTATCGGGACCAGTCGGCGACGCGTGCGGATCAGATGGCAAACTCTGGCCTACCTTAGGCGACGGTGTCCTCTCTGGATGAGGAAAGAAAGGGTTCGTAGGAGAGGATGATTTCGGTGGTCTATCACTCGATTGATATGTCGCGCGAGGTGGATCAAGTGGTGTACGAGGAGGATGAGAATACGTCGCGTTCGTCTGCAACGTCGGCCTGTGTTCTTTCTCTCTTGCTCTGGGGGTAGAGATGTATCGTTCACTTTCGCGAGAGGTAGGTGGTTGCGGTGTTCGTCTACCTGATGAGGCTGAAGGCTTGGAGGTGGATGCAGTCGGTTGACAAATGTGTTCTTGCAGTGAGGAAAGAGGGATGGGATGACCGCATGAAGAACAAGTGATGGAAGGTAAGAGCTGAGAGACTCTTTCGCCTGCTGGCATTGATCTTGGCGGTGCGAGTGACATTGTTGTTGATGATGATCTGTAGATGTAATGTCAGCTTGTGCAAAGCAAGGTATGAATGATATGAACCTACACGCTTGGATCGTGCCTTTCCTTTGTCCTTGTTGACACTTGATACGTTTACGCACTGTGCTATCCTTTACGCGTGAGTCACGAGGATGGAATGGAAAAACCCAAAGTACGGTCCCACTCACTCGCCAAAAAGGTAGACGATAGTCAAGCTGGCGATCCCTCCTTTGAAGCCCGCTACGCCACTTTTGTCCCTTTCCACCCGCCCTTTTGTCCACCTTCCAGCTTTGTAACTATCTATCGTTTACTCGTGAGGTATTTTGCAGTCCTACAAGTGAGTGACTTGTACGTCGATTGAAGAGTCTAGATAGTTGTATGTAGGATAGGTTCACACTGACTCGCAATCTCACTCGGCACGCGACTCACCCATAAATGGAACGCCAAAAGTAAGACGCGTAAAGGTTTGATGCCGTGAGTGAGGTTCGTTCCTAGGCCGGGAAGTGATTATCTTGCGCACTATGACTTTCAACAATTGTTACAGTCCTAATGTTTAGAGCAGTGTTGTACTATATCCACATGCATGATCCATCAACAAATTAACAACACTAACGAAAAAGGGGCAGCGCAGTTTAGCGTTTCACCCTCAAATCGGCATCAATCCCGACGCCTTTGCCAAGCTCAGGAGGCTAGGCTAAACCTTTGCGCAAACTCAGGCCTTTCACGCCGAGCCCCAGATCCCAACTCTCCCATCATCACTACAACTCGCCATCACACCAGCGCCTTCACTCCAAACAGCTTCATACACGCATCCCTCACCGTGACCCTCAAGCATAGCCACAGGCTTAAGGTGCGTGCCAGCCCCTTGCGGGGTCGAGGCGGCAATCACAGGGGTCGCATAGGGGTGAAGGTACGTGCGAGAAGGCGTCGAAGAGGCATAAGGAGATGCCACTTGAGAATTCGATGGAATGATTGAATTGCAAGGAGGGAGCGTGGCAGCCGTCTTTTCAACAGGTGAAGCATCGGTATCCCACACGTAGACCATTCCGTCTTCAGAACCAGACATGACGAGCTGGTGCGAAGGCGAAGCGAAAGACGCTCGGATCAGGTTCTTGGATGTATTTTGATGGCCTGTGAATCGATACACTGGACGATACTGCCATCAGCTTGACCAGGCAAACAACTCACCATGCGCATGTCCCACATTCGATGCGAATCATCTTTACAAGCCGTCAAGAGATACTTGCCCGAAGCGTCAATCTCGACCGAGCTCACTTCGCCAAGGCAAGAAGTGAGAGTTTGTGTGCAGACACCAGCGACTGTATCCCATAATCGGATATCCTTATCTTTCGACCTGACCATCAGCTTTGCCTTGCTGCAGCGCAGCGCATCGAGTAGGCGTACCCAGAGACAAGTAGACTTCCTGAAGGGCTAAATGCACAAGCTAAAGCACTCTGCGTGTGCCCAGAAAAAGTCTTGACAGTCTGACCCGTCTCGATGTCCCATAATCTCAGAATCTTGTCATAGCTCGCCGTGCCAACTTGATTCTGCCATCAGCAGCGCTTCACCACCGTCATCAACGTACATTCCCAGGACGCCATCTGACACCATAGACGTCGCCTCCACCACCTTCAAGCACCCGATGACAAGTCGCATCGCCGGATTGCCAGATCCTGACTGTTCCGTCACCAGATGCACTGGCTATCATTGCGCCTGATGGATCCGCACAGACATCCCAGATACGTGAAGTGTGGCCTGTCAAGGTCGCTAGATGCTCGCCTGTGTGAGTCGATGCAATACGAAGTGTCGAGTCACTGATCTCAGCCGTGCATTCTTCGGAGTTACTCACCTCGAGCCACTGACTATCCGCTCGCCACTCTCACCGACAAAAGAGATGGCTTTCACATTACTACGGTGGCCTTTGATAGTCCTGACGAGTCGATCAGGGATATGAAAGACTTGATAATCATGTAAAAGACTGCCATCAGCTTGCATGTCTTCATCTGCACCTACGTCTTGACTCTTGGAGGCAACTGAGTCTGCTTGCCCGACATTTGGACTTGATAAGCCACAGCCTGCCTCAAAAGCGTCGTCAGACGATCAGGCGGCACAAAAGGTTTATTCCTCGTCACTATCCTCAGCCCTTCTCTCCAGATCTCAACTCACTATCCCGCCCACGACGTTCACCCTGTCGAATCTCCTTCCAAGTCTCCAATAACCTATCCCTCTCCGGTCCAACGCCCGCCCAATCTCTAAAACTAGGCGCATCATGCACAGTCTGCGCACAGGTCAAATATGCCAGATTGTAGAAATCAAAAGGGACGGGCTGGTAATGCTCCAGCGGCTTGAGTCGCTTCGCGAGCAGGTTGAATGCCTTTTGGGATTCGCCTTGGAGCGTCAGCACGATTTGCGGGGACGCAGCGTACGGTTCTCTACGAATTCAAGAAATTGTTGACGATACACTGCGTACAGAAATGCTTTCTGAGCATGTGCGCCTGCAAGACCAGGTTTCCCCAACAAGCTCTCCAATAATCCATAATCGCCATCTTTCCATCAGCCTGCCTGCCGTCCTTGCGTGCCGTTAAACGAACCCAGGATCCCACGTTCAACAGCATCACTATCATCCTCCCTCTCGAGTCTCCCTACATCCGCTTTCGCCATCTCTTCCTCCAGGACCCGCGTCGCAAGAGGTAAGTTGTGGCCTTCTAGATACTGCGAGATGAGGAGGAGGATCTCTTCTTGTAGTGCTGCGTCGTGCACATTGAGTGCTGTAGGTGTTAGACCTAGAAAGCCTTGAGCTTCGTTGGGAATGTCGTCCATACTGGTATGACTGCAGCTGAGGACAGAAAGGCACAAGGCAAGCTTGAGTGACGGACTTGCGGACATGACCGATCGCCGAAACGTGCGCCAAGTATCTAGCATGCACTCGGCAAATCAAAGCTGCTACAACAAGGCAACCTGAAAATGTGCATGCAGGAATAGTACAAGGAAAAAGTTCGAGACGTCTACTGTGACCGTGCCACAACAAAGAAAAGCTTCTACTCTGTCGAGCGTCAGTATCCTGTTACCAAACGTTGCAAAACTCACGCTGAGCACACTGCACGCCCGCCGGTCCACCCTGCTCATCCTCATCCATATCCTCATCCCCATTCGCCGCCTTGTTGTGCTGCCTATCGTTTGGCTCCTCAAGCGTCGCCTCATCCATATGAATCTTCTTTGCAAACGTCTGAATCGCCTTGCGCGCTGGCAGGGCCTTTTCGAGGTGAGGGATCAAGGTAGGGTCGATAGAAGTAGGGAAGACGACGTTGATTCGGACGTACAAGTCGCCCATCTCGTGGTGGCGGTACGAAGGCATACCTTGGTGAGAGATGACTTTCATTGCGCCTGGTTTGATGATTTCGCCTGGGACAATGGTGACGTGCAGAGCCCGTTCATCGAGGTGTTCAATAGCGAATTCACCGCCACCGAGAGCAGTCAAGAGGTCGATCTCTGCTTCGCAGAAGAGATCATCGCCCTTGCGTTGGAAGCGAGCGTGTTGCTTTTCTTCAACAACAATGACGACGTCTCCTGGCTGAACGTTGGGCGCTTGGTCAGACTCGCCGGCAAAGCGAATCTGTTGACCCGACTTCATGCCCTTGTCGATGTGAACCTCGAGCACCTTGCGTTCAGAGATTGTCTTTTTGCCGTTGCACTGCTTGCACCTGTCTTTGGCGTTGATGATTTCGCCAGTGGCGTCGCAGTCGTTGCAAGGTTGCTGGATCTGCTGCATCATTGGCCCAAGCTGACGCAGCATGACCTTGACACCCTGACCACGACACGACGTGCACGTCGAGACAGACCCCTTTTTACCACCGCGACCTTCGCAACCCTTGCAGATGACCGACTTTGACAAGGCGAGTTTCTGGACTTTGCCCTTGTAGAGATCCTCAAGCGAAACACCGATACGGTGCACGAGGTCTTTGCCTTTGCGTGGACCTGGAGGACCGCGAGAGCCGCCGCCGCCGCCACCGAAGAAGCCACCGCCGCCACCGCCAAAGAGTTGGGAGAAGAGGTCTTGAGGGTCCATGCCGCCTCCACCGCCACCTGATTCGAGACCGGCTTTACCGTGCTGATCATAGACTGCACGTTTCTCGGGATCGGACAGGATCTCGTAGCTAATGTAAGTTTTGAGCTGAATATTTTAAACCTACGCATGGGTCACCTCCTTGAAGAGCTCGGGGTCACCTCCCTTGTCGGGGTGAAGACGCAAAGCCCTGAGAATAGTCAGTACATCATGCACATATTGCGACCCACTTCTTCCTGTACGCCTTCTTGAGCTGATCCTCGCTCCAATCGGGCTTGGCATCCAACACATCGCTACCGATTAGTCATGTTGAAACAAAGGAGTGATCCGATCTCACTAGTATTCACTCTCAATGTCAGTAGTTGCTTCATCGTCACATTAACAACACTGTACATACGTCTCGCGAACCATGGTTTATAGGTTGCTTTTTGTTTTTGTAGTTGTTTAACTGAAACGAATAGCAAGTTCCAGAAGTTGTCAGAGCGCCCGCGCCTTGTTCGGGGAGCGTGCACTGACCGAAGGGGGGTTAAGTTCGAAATATTTAGACGGTGTTAAAGGTGTTGCCGAATATCACGTGTAAGAGGGGTTGAGGTTGACGCGTTCAAGCCGGCAGGCACCGTGCGTGTTAGTCTGATAGTCTGGCCTCTGATAGTCTGGCCTGGAATCAAGCATTCATTATAACCTTGTGATAAACAATCACAATGACTTCAACACCTAACAAGCAAGAGTAGGCTCAAGGTTGAGTATATGTAACTAATACAACCAGCGATGCTTCACTCTTCACTCCCATTCATCCCTTTGACATGGATCAACCCAAGACTTGGTACGTTCTTTGCAGCGTGTGACACACTGACTTGAACAGGGGCGGAGCCATCGGTGCGCAGTTGTACACACTGATAATCATACTGACAGCTCACAAGGCATGATGCACTGGGACAAGTGAGTTTTCATACAACTGACCGCTCGCTCCCGTACTAATAAGTCAGCGACAAGATCGTCTTCTCCAAGCGCTCTTTGCTCGAGTTTCTCAAGTGCGTCTTGAAGGCTGCATCTCGCTACACTTGCGTACAAATAGGCTAACAGAGCACAGGACTTGCAACGTGACTGTCAACCAAAACTTTACAGAGATCAACAAGCTCGTGAGTCCTCGTGCATGTGCATCCGGCTGCGGTTGACGTTTCCAGCCGAGTGCGTATTGGTAGAATGACGCGGATGACTCGGACTGATGTAGAAAGAGTACGCTTCGTTCGGTAAGCTCTCAGCAGCCGCGACCGACGCAGCTGTCAAGGACATGATCGAAGTAAGTCCAATCCACCCTAGCGAAACACTGACACCCTCAGGCCGAGATTGCCGACCCACATTCCGAGGCCCCCGCACCCGTCGAGCGTCCCTCCGGCGGAGCAGCAGATTTCCGTCCAACGCGTAAAGTCCGCGAAGCGCCCGGTGGTAAACAAACACTCAACATCTTTGGTGGCGACGACGATCAAGATCGTTACGAGCATCAAGATGCTCTGAGCCTTGCGCCTGGTAAAGGCGGTGAGGGTGTCGATGTGGAGTTGACGCATGAGGAGAAGATGAGGATTTATCTTGAGAGTGAGGAGGAGAAGAAGAAGCATGGGACCGTTGAGGAGATGTGAGTGGCTTTTCTCATTCTTTTGTTGCTCCTTGGTTCCTTGAGATTCTGTTATTTTAGTTGCTTGTCGCTGAGTGGGCTATATTGTGGCTTGTTCCGAACGGCTGATGCTCATTCGGGGGTACTGGCAAGGAATTGTGCACAAGCAGCTGTCAACAGCTGTGCGCGCGTACTTCTTCCTGACAGCTGCCAGGTCGAGATCTGAACAAGGCCGAAGCCCAAGACAGTCACAGGAGCCTTTCCTAACGCTTACTGGTGCCGGCCGCATCAGTCTTCGATCTTGGTGCTCGCCAAGATGGAACCGGTGCGTTGACTTGCGAGCAACACGTGCAGACTCGATTTGAGTGACTTTCATCCCCTAGAGTCGCTTTAGCAGACGCCTCGCGCCTTTGTAGCTGTTTCAGCTAGTAAAGGTTGACTGCGTTGGCCCAACGGCTTTTAGCTCGTTGATCCGGTGGGTGTGCGCAGGAGGGCGAGCGTGCGACGAGGTAAGGAGTGATATCCTAACAGCTTACAAGCATACTCGCCCTTTTTTTGACCGAACCTTGGTCCCGTTGAGATTGGGCGAGAAAGCCTCCCCTTGGGCGTTTACGCCTTGGAACCATCAGCGAAGCTTGAGATCTCAACAGCTGAATGCAGCTGCCCTGCCTGGTTTTTTTATGTTTAGCTACTCGTTGCGACGAGCGCAATGAGTCACTTTGAGGCTTTCCCGACTGCAAACTCCAAATGATCTTACTACGTTTTACAGAGGGCTCATATCTCGTCGCAGACAAGTGAAAAGGTTCATCTGGGCTTCCACCAGGTTAGCGGCTAAGGACCCCTGGCGAAAGCGGCTTGAGAGACGAGTGGTGAAGGCGAGGCGATCTGCCAGCCTTGTGCAGCTGCTATTGGTTCCGCAGCTGTCGGCTAATTGCGTACGGCGTCTGTGTCTTTGAAGAGATGCGATTATGGCGAGAACTAGCCTCTGAGCAGCTGTTCGCGCTCGTAGATTTCGGGATTTTCTGGCTATTCTTCGAGTCTCATTTATTACGAGGATAAGCAGTGGAAATGTGCAGACAACTTGGGGAGTGATCTCAAGAGTCATGTATCTGTCATCTACTCTTAATTCGTCCCTTCAGCTGCAGATGCTTCGGCGCATAAGCGTGAGGACAGCGACGCGTATATCGGTTGAGGCGCAGAAATAATGTAGATGTTGCAGAGCGTGGGGCGTGCAAGGCACCCGACCATTCTGACAAAGGGTACGGGCCTCCTTCAGCTGTACGCAGCTATAGTGGGCAAACTTTGTATCAGTCACGTTGTCTCGATCTACAACACTCGGGTTTGCCAAAGGCGAGCCTGGAAGCGGGATGAGGAGTGCTCTCGGCGAGTCACTTTTCCCGTCGCGAGCCAACAGAACATCGACTCACAGGCTCAGAGCAGGTTCTCGCCGTGCACTGGACGTGATGCCGCTCTGGCGTCAATTTCTTGCCTGCGCAGCTGAACGCAGCTGCAGGGCGCGGGAACGACCTGGTCGCGCTGACTCGAACTGGCAATGGTAGGCTGCGTTGAATGACTGGGATCTATCGCACGGTCTTGTTATTATTCAGTCACAGGGTGGCTTCCTGCGAGAGTCGTCTAGGCAAGGGCTCTGCTCCTCTGTAGCTAAACGGTGCTTTGACGGCAGCGAATGCCTTCGCCAGTTGCTGTCTGTTTTGCTGCAGGGTTTTTACTCCTTTTCTGTCGCCTCGCATCAACACTGACATCACAGTGAGGAAGATTTGCCTACCAAGGGCAGCATCTCGAACCCTCCTCCCGGCTTCCGCCCTACACGCAAAGTCCGCGAAGGACCCGGCGGCAAGTCTACGCTCGGTGAGACTCGTCAGTTATCCCAATATCCGGGTTCTCGACGCTGATGACAGTTTTCGGCCCACCTGAGACCGAGGAAGAGGTTCAGGCTAGGCTCAACACAAGCTCTAGGCGCTAGGCTGAGTGAGGAGAAAGCTCTTGAGGAGCTTCAGAACGGAAAACAATCTTTGAATGCATGACGTTGGATCTTGTGCTGCCTGAGGCAAGCTCTTTTGCAGCATTGACACCTTTGAACTTATTGATCTGACCCTTGACTTGGCAAGTGTGATCCAATGTGGTCTTATCAGTGACGGAGGAGGTTCAGGCTCCTCGAACTTTGCCGATACCCACCTGAACATATGCTTCTCAAAGCACCGGTGCGGTTGGGGATAGAGCTTCCTCTTCTACAGTGTAAACATGCATTTGTGACGGAGTTTGAAGGGTACATTGATACTCTCAAAGAACAGGTTCACAGTCACGAACATTATCAAAACAAAAGCACAGCCTCTCGAAGGTTCGAGAACATCAAGGTTCACGGAGCACGCTCGAGCGTCGACCGAAAGTGCCTGTCCGTCCTTCGCGGTTGTTTGTTTTCTCATGGAACGAGCGTGGTCAGGGGCTAGGATGTCGAAAAAATACAAATCTCAATGAACTCTACAAATTACCAGTGCAATAAATACAAATGAATCTGCAGGAATTGGTAGTAGCCGGACCTTCTCGGCCGCCTTTAAATCATCCGCGGCTAAAGATCGGGCTGTTTGAGCCTCTTTGGACCTGGACCTTGGGGATATGCTTAGCTCACGTCCGGCCGACCCGTACCCGATGAGCGCCCAATCACAAAGGGCACTGGCGCCCGCAACGTCAGCTACTGCCGGTGCGTACAAGAGTCAGACGAATCAGGGCAAGCGCAAGTCGGACGAACAAAGCTCGGGCTCGGAAGACGAAATGAGAGATGCAGAGTCCAAGCGGCGTAGAGCCAAGCGCAAGGGAGGCAAAGCATGTGTCTTTTGCAGGAGAAGGTGAGTGGTGTGTTTGGATGAGCTGATGAAAGCCATATGGTTTGCGAAGGCGGTAGACCTTGCGACAGATGGTGAGTATCCTTCGATGTCGACATCATGGTGCTGACGAGAAGTATCAAGCGGGAAATAGCAGACAAATGTCGAGATGATGACAAGGCGCACGGGGAGGTCAAGGCTCCTACAAGTGTCAATGCTTCAGCAGGTCCATCCAGAGCAACAAGCACGCCAGCGCCAGAGTTCACTCGTGCCGCTTCTCAGACACAAACGCAGCCCGAAAAGGTGCCAGAGATCACGCGCAATAACAGCAGCAGCGGATTCGATCCGTCAGCCATGCCTCCAGCCAACTACTTTACTCAAGCCGAGCAGTCAATGTACCCCGACGTCAACCTCCCACCAGCTTGGCCGATGCTGCCAGACGCTGCGACTAGCTACACCTCGACAGATAATTCGAATGGCTTGATGGGCATGCTAGCCAAAGGCGCTGCTGGTGGGCAAGCAGAGTTTGGAATCCTATCGTACGTCGGTGATTGCGTCTTCGCTGACCGTAGCAACTTTCTCGAGAGCTTGAGAGTGCCAGACTTGCCTGGCGGCTTCGTCGACGTCTTATCTCAAGTCGTGCGCGAGAATGAGCAGACTCGACACGACCCCTTGACGACGCTGTCATCTCTACCTGCGTCTCAGAGTGTGACTTGGGCACCGCAAGACTTATCGAATGGCAAAGGCAAAGGCAAGGACGAAGGGGATGATTCCACCAAGCTGAATGGCATCTCGAGACTGTGGGTTGTCCACCGCAATTGAGCTGACAGAAGTGACAAGTACCTTCTTGCGGCAGCCGATCAACCCAGTGGCCCAAGAGCATCACGCCTAGCTCAGGTCATTCGAGCCAAGTTTGAAGCGGGATTGCTCAAGCCTTACGACTATATGAAGGGCTACGCTCGGATGCTCAGGTGGATGGATTCGAGCACGGCCGCAGGTGACGTCTCGGCTGGGCCTTCGCGTCAGGGCAGTCCAGTCAGGGACGCCGAGCTCAATGGCAACGGCCGCGTGGCTCGGGTCTCGCCCGAGAGTCGCAGGCGTATTCTTGCCGCTCTTGCTGGCTTTCGTCCTCGCTTCCGCCAGATTGCGAGAGGCTTGACAGATGTCGATCTTGTCTTTATTGAAGAGGCATTCGAGCGGCTTATGCTTGATTATGATCGTTTCCTTGCTTGTGAGTCTCATCTATGACAGCATCGCTCATGAAAGCAATTCACACACCACACTGCATCTGGCGCCGCACAGGCGAGATTCAAAAGGCCAATAAAGAGTTTGCAATGCTCACTGGTATCCCTGCCGAGCGTTTGCGTTCCGGCCGGATATGCATCTACGAGCTTATGGACGAGTCGAGTGCAGTCCGCTACTGGGAAGACTATGGGCGGATAGCGTTTGACGCCGGTCAGCGGTCTATTCTCACGACCTGCGTTCTCCGCATCCCAGCAGCTCTCACTCGTATGCCGAAAAAGTCAACACCGCGTCTACGCCCAGCCAACTCGGTTGCTGGCTTGGAGATGCCTGACGCTGAAAGCGTGCATGATCGCTCGCGACGCAAGAGTTCGAGGATGGAGGAGATGGATGAGGAGGCTAGAGTTATTGAATGCTGCTTTAGCGTTACTATCCGCCGCGATGCGTGAGTGTTTTAACATGGCCTAGAGCTAACGAGCAGCTGGGGTATCCCCATTGCCGTCGTTGGTGCTTTCATTCCCATGTGATTTTAGTTTCTACTGTCCATATGGCTCTCATGCATGTATCCTGCCAAGTCGCACGAAAAAGTGCCCATTCCGGAAATCCGGGCCCCCGAATTGTCATAGTCACTTGCCCAGGCCTTTGCCACTGACCCACCCGCGGAGCGTCATCCTTCTTGTTCATTCGTGAGAGGTAGCAATCAAGGGCATCTCACTGCCCAGCTTCCTCTCACAACTATCTTGATCTATAACAACGATGGCTCGGTGAGTTGGCTAGCTCACTCTCGAAGCTCACGGGATACAGCGATCCTCCTGCTCCCGTGCCGCCTTCGCGCTCACCAGAGCTCGCCAATACCGAGCTGAGAGATCTCAATATCGTACCGACGAACATTGTGGATGCTGCTATCACTATCGTGCATCCGCAACTTCGAGATCTCATCGTTGCCGAAAGCAGGGGTCATGTGTATTACCCTCGCGGCAGTGAGATCAAAGAGGCTCTGTTCGGTGAATCCCATGCGGATGAGCTGAGAGCATTGAGAATCGATGACAAGGATGTGAGTGTTCCCTCAAGTACTTCGCTGACGTGATATCAGGTCACGAGCATCACCAAGACGTTTGCAGACTTGTTCTTTATCCCCAACTGCCTCGTCGTAGGGTGGGTGCAGAACCGCGGTCTGGCTAACAGTCAGTCAGGGAATGATGGCTGCTGGCGGACAGCATGGCGAACTGTACATGCGATCCATGCCGGGAAGTGCCAAAGTGCGATGGGAGTACACTGCGACGCTTGGCTCGGGCGCCATCAACAACTCCATGCTCCTCCTACCTCCTCATACAATCGAGGCGCTTCCTACCCGTCCTTCCACACCTGAGCGCGAGTATCGGCGAAGAGCGTTCTATGGAAACCCGCCCGAGGAAGATGATGATTCGGCGCCGCCGATCGATCCTCGCGTTGCGACGTATCCCAACAACGTCCCCTTTAGCCACGATCAGCGTATGCGGACGTCACCGGCTGCTCGTCATTCGCCATACGCATCTCACTACACTACGCACCAACACGGTCCATCGCGCCAAGGTCCTCGCGTCAGGCAACCCTCATCTAGCTCCACTTGCTTGCCTCCCGGTGATGACCCTCGCTTGCTGATCTCAAACAATGACCAATCCGTCAAGATCTTTGCCATTCGGCCCAACGCTACCGCTGCTTCTCCTCCGGTTTCTGACGATGGTTATCAGTCGTCTGCGCCTTCCACAAGTGCAGAGCGCATGGGTGGGAATCGCCACCAGCAGCGTGAAACCGTCATTAAGCAAGCCAAGCGTCTGGCTCGCGTCGGTGGGACCCGCTTTAAAACTGCTGTCAATCATTGTGAGCTTATAAAGCTTGACATTGCTGACAGCAGCCTCCCTCTCACCCGACTTGAAGACAATGATCACCGTCGGCGACACGACCGACGTCTACCTGTACGAAGTCGTTGGTGGGGGCAGCGACTTGAAGCGCATCGGTGTCTACAAAGGCTCGACTGATTCTGGCTTTTCAACGTGCTGGTCTCATGATGGCCGCAAGTTTGCCGTTGCAAGTCAGGACGGTCAAGTGACTGTTTGGGATCATCGGTCATCGAACCCGATGGCTATCTTTCATACTTCGACGCAGCGTAGTAGTTCACCCAGCTTTACGGAAGACTTGCATCGTTCGAGTCAGCAGCTGAGTGGTGACGATGGTGATTGGCATATGCCTGATGCGGATGGGTTTCCGATGTTGATGGATCCTGTGACGGGCAGTCCTTCGACTGGGCGTAGCTCGAGTGGTAATGAGGCAGCCAGGGTCGTCAAATTCAGTCCCGCTGGTTCAGCTAGAGATCTCATGGTCTTTACAGAGGTATGTCCATCATAAAGTTCAAGCTCATATCAGGAAAACACCAACATCCATCTCGTTGATGCCCGTACATTCGACTCGCACATTATTCTACCTGTACCGTACCGAACTGCCAACAGTCCAGATTCCCCGAGGCGCAAGGGTATGGAATCTGGTACTTGGGGTATCGCTGGTGTCGATTTTGATCCGACGGGTGATTGGCTGTATGCCGCTACGGAGAGCACGGTCGTCGAGTGGGATCTGAGAGGTATGAGGCGCGGTGGCGGTGGGGTTTGGGATATGGCTTGATCTTGATCTTGATTGTAGCTCTGTGAGGTTGTATGGATGCTTCTTGTGGTTCTTTGAGAGCAGGTATTGGGCCTGACTGCCTCAAGGTCGATGACGCACACATTGAGCCTCGGCCGAATCTAGAATGCCCAGACTTGACCCGGCAGATCTCTACTACTCGTTTGTGGTGCTCTTGCCGCATGTACACCTTGGCCGAGCTCGGTCTAGCTCACATAAGACTATCTCTGGCTATAGATACGGCAGTAAGAGTCCATGACGCACTTGAGATGATCCGTTCCGTCAATGCCAAGCTTTCGGCACTGAAACAAGCTTAGTTTGTTCAGGCACACTGCACGTTCTAAACGTCAACCTGTCGGAATCAATGCCGAAGCTGACTGGATTCCGGTTAATGGTTCATCCGAACCGGGGGGGGGGGCCGTCACTTACTTATATAGCCAAAGGAGGTCTAAGAGTACAGCTATCACAGCAATCGCCACCCACCCATCCATCCATCTTGAACAATCATGTCTTCACTATCTGTTACCAACCCTAGCGTGACTCGATTCACTGCAACTGCTAATACTGCGACCAATCCACTCAATACTCTTTCCGTCACGGCTTCTCAAGGCCCAACTCCAGGTGTGACATGGTACTTTACAGGGTCATCCGCTACCCGTACACTGTCTGGTAGCTCGGTTGCAAGACCGACCAATCGCTTGGGCTCCTGTCCCAAAGGCCAGGAACGTTTGAGCACCTATGGTCAATGTCATGTCCGTAAGTCGTCTCGTCTACTCATCCATCTACCGTAGAGCTGACCGTCAAAGGTGCCAATACCATAGGCAAGACTCTTGCCATTGCCCTTCCCATCATTTTCGGCATCATCATCCTTATCGCCCTCGTCTCGTCGTATAGACGAGGTAGAATGAGCTGCTGCTCATCCAGGCCCAACAAAGGTCTGATCACTCCTATCCAATACACTGGTCGAACACCCGCTACTACTCCCGATGTGCCTCGGGTCGTGTTCCTTCGCGCACCTGCCCCTGTACCTGCGCCGGCGCCAGCTCCTGTACGCAGTGCAGGAGACGAAGAAGATGATTTGGCCAGAGCTATTCGGATCAGTTTGACTGATCCTCAAGCTGTCAGGGCTGCGCGTGCACTGGCGCGACAGACGAGAGAGACGAGGAGAGAGTCAGAGACGGAGGACCCTCCTCCTCCGTACGTGACTGTCCCCGAGTCACCGGCTTATCAACCTCGCTGAGCACTTGTGAGTTGCATTGACAGTTGGTTCTGGACTGACTTTGCAGTTGAAGAGAGCTTTTGACTTTGGCCACAATCAGTAACGACATCGAGAACCTTTCGAGCCTCCCTGCCTCTCACTTCCCCCATATCACGTTCTTCAGAACTTTGGGACACTGCCCAAACTCGGCGCCGCCGATGAGTAGTTTCTGGTGTGGGAAGCCAGGCTTAGTTAGCACAGCGAATGTATATTGAACTTGTAAATCCAGTCTCGACGTTCAAAGACAGCATGCATCAAGGCCTCGTGTATAAGAGCAATATACGATCATAGACATCACTCAGACAATCAATCAACCTCTAGAGAACCAGCGACGCTTCCTCTCGCGCCACCATCCAATAACGACGAATGGTACGGCAGCGACAAGCAAAAGCATGCCAACGAGTGAAAGCCACATTGCTGGACCATAATGAGGGTTGTAGTCTCCTCCCCACTTGTTGGAACCGAAGCGGTGGTGAGCAGTCACAAAGGTGATGTAGGCTAGGAGCCAACCGAGGACGGCCAGGAACGCAGACAGAATCTTGAAGCAGTCAGCATTGAAAGCTTGGTGATTGATAAGGACGTACGGTGAGCCAAAAGGCAATTGCTCCGCGCTTCAAGTCCATGATGCACCAGATGAGAGCAAGGAATGCGAGTGAGCTGAAACCAGCTGCGAGAGCGAGGATGATGAGGGAACCCGTCAAGCCGTCACCGCGAGGGATCTGTGGTGCCCATGAATAGCCGACGCGAGAAGGAAGGCATGAGCCGCCGTTACACCAACCAAAAGTACCAAACTGCAACGTCAGCATGTCCGAATACGATGATCAAACTTACACGGATGCCGTCTCCGCCTTGGAGGCCGACCCAGTAGACTGATTTGATGAAGGGTGTGCTGAAAGTAGCAATCCACAACAACAGAGAGCCGACCTTTCCTTGTCAGTCTTGATCGCGTGCATATGGTAAGACGTACCAGGACAAGGACGGCAGCAATCTTCAAGCTGGTCGGAGCAAAGACAGCCATCTTGGCGAATGAGCGAAAGGGATGAGGGTGATACAAAAGACCGCTTGAATCCTCGCAAGTCTTTATACCCCTTCAAATCCTTGTCCTAACGTTACACAGTGTAAGAAAAGACGCTCATGAAAGGAGACGTGTCGTACAAAGGGAGAGGCATGAACGCTCAGTGACGTCAAAGCTATCCCTCTGAGAGATTGCGGTCGGTCTTTGTGCATTCGCCAGGAACGAGAAAAGAGGGTTGGCGCAGGGATGATCCGTTTCAGGGATCCGCATGGACAAAAGACTGTTTGAGGCGTCCTTTAGGCTTGGTGTTTGCGGCTTGACCGGTGGCTTCTGGCTGTGTGTCGTTTGTTCGCTTGTCCGCTCGAGTAATGGATCATGGTGATAAAGAGGTGACTGCGGCTTTGATTGTACATCTGCTTCGAACTGCCTGGTCGGGCCATTCGCTTTGACTTGAGGCATTTTTACATTGTCCGTCTGCGTGCTTCGTCAGATTACGCCGCATCAGAAGGAGCCGTTCGAGGGGACTGAGTAGCTATCCTTCAACCCCCATGTCGTGATTGTGATCGCCGTGTACTTGCCGACTGTCTTTTGGGACGAGAGCGGTGAAGTGCGATAACTCGCTAAAAAGATGATTGCCCTGTAGATCTACCACAGCCAGACATTGAGAGCAAGAACAGCTAATTTGATCTCGTGTGGATGTTGTGAATAGACAAGATGAAGAAGATGGCCATGCATGTGTCGCGTCATTTACGGAGTCCGAAGAGGCACAGCGAGCACCGGGTGACAATTGACCCTTTAGCATACCTTGATTGAGCCAGCACAATTAAGAGATTGTTTGGTTCAAGGACAGTCAGTCTACATCTACGAACAGAGTCAGTCATATCACTACTGTCGAGCCGGCTTTTGCTTGACGAGCACAGCGGGAAGCAAAGTGCGACGTCGATCGAGCGAGGCGCGTACGACGTCGGGACGAGGGACAAAAAAGCCCAAGCTAGCGGTGGATACCGCAGATCAGTGATTGTCCTACGGAGATCTTGTTTAAAGTGTGCTCCTCTGGACGGGGGAGAGGTGATCCAGCGGCCAGTGCGACTCTTGGCGTGCAATGCAGCAGAGGCATGATCAGGTGCATGTGCAATCAAGCGCACAAAGCGGCACAGGAGTAACAGGGGCAGGATCAAACCTTGGACGCTTTGCTCGATTGAGAAGTGCAAGTCACAGTGCGAGCAAACCTGTAGAACCTGTGCGAGACGAGTGGCTCATCCCGTGAGTTGATTTTCGATTGTTCAACAGGTAGACTATACCGGGAAGCTTACGACGTGCAGGTACAACGGTCCCGTCACGACCTCGGCTCCGACTACTGTGGTCCCGCTTGAATTTCAATCGAATAGTTCTATTGCACGTCCAGCTGCAAACCAGGCTTCACTGGCCGCTCCAACACTTCGTGGCATGCAAGGAGGCATCGGTGAATCGCCGGCTCCTGCGCACAGGTCTGGAGGAGGCTTGAGCGCGTTCTGGGAGTCTCTAAGTGGTGGAGGGAGTGGCTCTTCTTCGAGCCAGGGCTATGGTCGATCAAGTGACGATAGCGTTTCAAGGCGAAAAGAGAGCTCGAGAAGGCCGGTCGGTGAAGAGATCTATGCGTTTCCAAAACAGAAAGCGAGTGGCAGCGGGCATGGGCTTTTTCACAGACATCCACGGCCGTCCAATGGATCTATGGATTTTCAAGACTATCCTCCTACCAATATGAGTCGCTCGAGATTACCCTCTTCGACGTCGGTGCCCACTGGTCTTGCTGCTCCACCACTCCTCTTTTCACCGACGCATCGAGGTCTGGCGCTACGAGCGTCTGGCTCTGTCCCAGATCTGCGCGAGTCTATGCTCCAGGGCTCGCAAAGCTCATTACCCCTTCCCGTGTCGAATAGATCGCATACGATGTCCAGGAAATGGAACGCTTCGACAGCATGCGATACGTTCGTTCTGCCCCGACCCAAGCTCGTCGCGCACACCATCACTCCACCCGTCTCACCAGAACGCAAAGGCAAAGCGCGTGAACAGCCAGGCGACACGCCAAGCCCTGTACCGTCAGATGCAAAGGTCTTGCAAGAGGGTGATGCGCGAGAACGAGAGCGGGAAGAGTGGGCAAGAAAAGCCAGAGGACGAGGAAGGAGTTTGAGCTTCAGCAGTCTTGGTCGGAGCGAGCTGGCTGGATCTTCACTTATCAATGTACGCTCGAGAAGCAAGTCGCAGACGAGAAGTCGGACGGCCAGTATGGGTACTGGCAAGGACGTCAGAGCGAGGTCTTCGAGCTTCAGCTCGAGATGGACGAGAAGCGCTAGGAACTCGGAGGGCGATACGAGAAGGTCAGAAACGCATGGTGACCAGAGTCGGCAGAACTCTCAAAGGTCGAATGCGACTTTTACAGAGCGGCAGCGAGGTCATCACGGTGGACCTCAGCCTGCGCTAGCGCGTGTTTCCTCGCTTCATTCGCAGTCTGGTCATTCAGCTGGGCGAGCTCCATCCTTAATGGATGTTCGAGATACAGAGGATCCTTTCTCGTCGCGGCAGGCCTCTAGCGATCAGGCTTCACGCGCTATTGATCCTACTCGAGGGGAGGGGAGGAATACCAGAGGCGCTGGTGCCGGTCGAGAGCTGCGATTCAAGCAAGTGGCGCCGGTAGATGCAGGTGGCGTGGTCATCATTTCTCATCCTGCGGCAGGCGGTGAACAGCTTCAAGAGAGGCGACGGACAGTATCAGCTGCTTCAGCGGATAAACCACTTCCAGCACTGCCGCCTAACGCTCAACGGCCTGTCCCTCCACCGACAGCGCCTCTTTCCCAAGAGATTGGCATTGCCATCTCACCAGACCTCGACCGTCGACTCGCAAGAAAGCCAATTCCTGCGCTTCTGCCTGAGGAGACGCCTTTGCGGCCGCCAAGCAGTTCGGCACATGCCAGAACCTTGCTGCAGAGAGAGCATCAGCGCAGCATGACGAAGCGCGCTTTTCTCGCTCCTTCATTCAATTCTCGACCTCCTTCTTCAACATCCCCGCAGACAGTGACTACCAACTCGCCGAGAACACCGACTGCTGCTGGGTGGCAACCGCGCCATCAAGCTTCCTCTTCAGTCTCTTCTGTACCGCTGTCACCATCACCTAGCGCGCGCAAGCGCTCGACGATGGAAGAAGCTGTCGGTCGTGGGCGGGCGGCAAGTGCAGGTCAGAGTTCTCGGCCAGCCGATCTCTTCCCGGCTTCTCCCGTCAGCCGCTACAGCAATACAGAGTCCAGTGTTGATCCTGAACACCGCGCTCAGATCCTTGCTGCTGCAGGGATGCTCTCAGAGCCAGAGCAAGAATCGTCAACGCCTGTCAGGGAATTTGCTCCGGTCATCGTTCCACTGGGCGTCCCCATCTATACCGAGACACCACAACGTCCCAATTTAGACAACCTGTCCTCTCACGCATCTTCTATCTCAAGCGCAGATTGGCTTTCTCCACAGAACTCGCTCTTGCGCGCGGCTCTCGATGCGTCTTCGCCTTTGACTGCCGGTCATTCATCTACGTCGTCACCGATCCAGACATTTGAGGAGGATGACTACAAGGTGAGATCCTAACGTCAGCGTCACTGACTTCAGAACTTGTTCTACAATACTCCGACAAGACATCTCAACCCCATTGCCTCTCAGACTGCTGGTCAAAAGTCGCCATTGACGCCGACTTACCGTGCGCCCACAGGCCATGGTCTCGGTTTCGACATGAAGAGCGAATCTGCAGACACTGAATCGGTCGATGGTTCTGTCGCTGCTGCTCGAAGCAGCGAGGATATCAGCGAAGGCACTTTGGAGCTCGTGACGCCGATCCACGCCACATTGATGTACGAAAAGCAGCAGTCTACTTCTTCTCGGTCATCGGCTGTTGGTCCCGCAAGCATACAAGGCTCCGACCAAGATCCACGTTCCCTTCTACCTCCTCCACAGATTGTCGATCAAGACGAATGTGCTTCTTCCAATGATGACTCGCCGCCTATGCTGGCGCCCATGTCGGGCTTCGGACACCCAGGGCTGTCACATGCGCCTAGTAATCTCACGCACAGCTCTAGTGAGATCACGGTGCAAGAAGACGATGCAAGTGAGTACAACCTTGACGACCGAGCTGATAGTAGGCGTACGCTTCAGTCACGTCCCAGTAGGCCAGGCGATCCACATTGCCACTCCTCCAATGCCAAGCGAAGATCAAACCCGCCACGTCCGTCGAACATCCGTCATCCCCGAACGCGGCAGCAGTTCCCAAGATGACCTATTCAAATCAGCCGTCCCCTCAATGCCACCCGTCTCATCCTCCCAATTCCATCACTCCCCTCACAACCTTGTCCCAGAACCCCCCACACCTCGTCAAAGCTTCCACGATGATCCTCGGCGTAATTCTGCCGCCGTCAGCTTCATCCACGAATTCCCCAGTCCCCCACGGAACCCGACTTCCACTGGCATGGTAAGGCGAGATACGTTTGGGACATGGGACGAGCTTGCCAACTTGTCTCATGAGCCTTTGCCTGTCGACGATGAGTCTGATGATGAGCTCGAGGCTCCTCCTCGGTTGAACAGAATGGAGAGTACTCAGTCTACGGCGACTGTTGATTCGTTTGCCACAGCGCGAGAGGGCTTTACGAGCTCTGTAGAGGGCTGATGTATCTCTAGTAGAAGTAGATGGACTTGACGATCTCATGACATGATGAATGTATGCAGACGCACTAGCCCTTGTTCATCGTGTTGCCTGCTCCACGCTTATTCTCTTCGGTAAACATGGCCCAGTTTTCCTCCTTCTGACGCTTCTCTTCAGACTTGTCTTCTGCCAGACGCGTGCCGTCTTCTTCTGCGGCGAGCTCTAGCAACTCGGAAGTGGTCAAGGCTTCCCCAGATGCAGCACTGCAAGTCAGTGATATTGTTTCGCTTGGACTCACCCTCCGCCAGTGATGATATTTCCACGTCGCTGCTCTTCTTCGAGATACTCCTCAACCGTCATTGTTGGCAACCTTCTTCCCTCTCTGAAGACCTCGGCCTGTACCCTCGCACGATCCGACAGCCCCTGGGTACTAGGCAGGATCACAAACGGTCTCAAGACCTTTCCGCCACCGCTGATCAACTGCTTCGGCTTCATCCGCCTATTGATAGCTTGTACATCCAACTTCCAGGTTGAATCTTCATCTTCACCTTGTCGTGTGCGCGACCGCGACGAATCGGCTTCGGGGTCAATCTCTGATAGATGAGCTGGAGCTGACTCGAGGAGCTCAAGCTCCATGGCTAGGGATGAGAGGTGGGCTATGGATTGGGTGTGTAGGAGATGAAGGAGTTGCAGGGCTAAAGCTCGTGATGTTGGGGGTGGAGATGAGCGACCTGATGTTGATGGGCCTGAGGAGATCTTGACTTCTCCCGTTGGCTGAGGCAGGAGCTCGAGTATGAAGCTCAGTGGCGAGGACGAAGCGGATGGCTGTCCTGGCGACATTGACTGTCATCAGCAAAGACCATGAATAATCTGACTTACCGAAATCCGTTGTCTCAGCTCCTTCTCCCACTTGTACTGCCTGATCTTGGCTTCGCGCCTCTTGGCAGGATCACGGATAGCAGCAGGATCTCCAGCTCCAGCAGATTCCTTGTCTTCATCACTGATGACTTGGTACGCATCCAGTAAACTCAGAAAGTTGAAAGTCGCAGCCTAAGAGTTAGCAGAGCCTCGAATTTCATGACGCACCTGACTTCGCTTGAGCGCAGCCAACCGCTCATCCCTACCTCCATTACCCCTTTTCCCTTCCACTTCCGCAATGATCCACGGCACAGCCATGAATACAAGTTCACGATCACCCACTTCATCTAGCTCTTCATTTTCTGAAAAGACGCCAAGGGAAGAAAGCATGCGCGCAATGGTATGCAGCTGCTGAGCTGCCTCTGCTAGCAAGTCGGCTGCAATGGGTGATGACAAGCTGATTTCATCATTGAAGATGGGTAGGATTGGCTTGAGAGTTTGTGTGAGGTATTGAGGGAGTGGTAAGGACTTGTCCGCGCTTGACATTGTGAATAATGAGGATGATTTGACACTCTCTCGTTGCGCGGTCAGCTTAACTTCAGCTTTAGGTTCCTTGGGAAGTCCGGTCGAAGTCAAGAGGGATCGTCGGTGATCCGATCTTCAGGGCGCGTCGTCGCTTGCAAGGTTGATGCACTCTGGAACGCGTATACATGAATGAACACTGAACAAGTCTAGGTAACACAACAAGCAAGCAGCAGACCTGTAGAGGCTTCAAGCCACCTGCGTGACAAGCTCAGCGGTGAAGCGAGACGCTCGCGAGGAGCAAGCGACATGCTGTCTTACCTCCCGTCACCATTCGCTCGCAATTCACAGGAAGCACCGGCAGCTCCGGCAGCACCAGGAGCGTCCTCAAGTAACACTCTTCTACGGAATAAGCCTTCCCTGCGACGTAAATCATCCTCGACAAGAGGCTCTAAAGGCGGCCGCACCCGAGCTGGAGGTCGTAAGAGTACCCTCGGCCCACTCCCTACCGAACCCAACACCTCGAATCTTCCACCACCACTCATACCTTCTAAATCATCGTTCAACTCGCCCGTCAAAGCCTCTGCAGCAGATGAAGAAGAGGAAGAGCATGAGGATCTGCAGCTTGAGGATGAGGGGCCATTCGAGAGCTCTCTGGAGGATGAAGAGACTCTCGAGGCACAGAGAATGATGGAGGAGATTGAGGAAGCTGAAGATCTGTATGCTGTTTTGGGTGTCGATAAGAAGGTCCTTGACAGGGATTTGCGGAGAGCTTGTATGTACTTTTTGGGTTGCACGCTGATGCTAGATATGGCGCGCTGTCGGATCGTTCACCCAGAGTATGTCATTGGCTCCATCACGTCATGACGAAAAGGCTGATAGTGACTAGCAGACACACTGCAAAGATCAGACCACTCGCAACGACAGCCTTCCAATCCCTCTCATACGCATACGAGACCCTCTCATCTCCAGCTGCACGAAAAGCTTACGACATCCAAATGATCCTGGACGGTACGTTCACCCTCAGTAGCTCACAATCTAACGGGATCAGCGAGGAAATCAAGCACCCCGAAATCACCTCGACACTCCGGAGACGGAGACGGCGCGACGGCAGATGAGACGCTGAATGGCGTTTTGCGAGCTGTCTGGTGCGAGTTTTTGGATGGTGATTTTGAGATGATCCGTAGCATGGTTGGTGAGTTCGGTGATATCGATAAAGGGGGGGACAGGGCTAATGGAGAAGGCGCGATCAATGAGACTGCGCCTGCTGTTCATGTTGGTGATCAGACTGTTGAGACTATCCAGGGCGCTTTGGAGCGCTTGAGAGGTGCTTTACTCTGTGAGTCTTTGAACTGAGTGACGGGCTTGCTGATGCGAGAAGCTGGTGGCAAATACATTCGTGTGGTGGTGAGGCTATCGGATCGGGCTGTATCTTGACTGATGGAAAGCGCTTTGAGCTGATCAGGCTATACGAGATCCAGCTCGCCCTCCGTCAACTAGGGTGGTTCGACATTAGAGGTCGAGTACGCCTTACCATCCAACTAGCAAGGGTTACAATCTCCATGTGAGCTTCTTGCACCACCACCACTGTCATTCAAACTCACCAATTCCCAGCCCACTCGCAATCGATAAAGCAATGCTAGCCGACACTGATGACATCGAAGACTCACAGCCAGCTGGGTTACTTGGTTCTCGGGTGTCCGGTATGCTTGGAGCTGCTGTTGGATTATTGGAGGGCAGTGAGGTTTGGTTGGGCGGTAAGCGTGATCAGGTTGCTGAACGAGGAAAGACTCGATGAGGAGGAGGAGGGGAGGGGGTTTTGTAGATTTGTAGATTCATGGCACGTTGTATAGTCACGCCCTTCGGACTCCGACGGATTCGCCACTGATCTTATTACCCCGCGGGGATCAACTTCAAGTGGTCGACGTCGCCGTGCCAACACAGCTTTCCTTGTCTTTATTACCTTTTCATCTTTTACTTTGTAAATTGTATTAACTCAAGGGTCTGTAACACTACACTGAGGACTGAGATTGCTACAATGACGGCCCAGAGCGAATTGTACAAAACACCCATCGCCTCCCGACCATCCCATGGAGGATGGTTCGCAGCCATCTTCTTTCCGCTTTTCTTCAACATGGGCTTGATCGGGATCAACATTTCCCAATTCCTCATCACTCCTCTTCTCCTTCTTTCACCACTCACAGGCGGCTGGACACGATCGCTGTTTGATCGGGGCATTGATTGGACAAAGGAGTGTTTTGGCCGACTACGTGCGTGACTGGTTCGAAGCTGTGTACTGACTGACTTGCAGTCATCTTGATCACTGTCTTGTTCGCTCCTACTTCGATTGTGATTACGGTTTCGAACCCGTCTTTGACGGAGCCATCGACGCTAGATCTCGAAAGCTTGATCACTCGAGATGCGCAAGGCAATGTCAAGCATATCGACTTGCCTGATCGTCTCGTCATCATGGCGAATCATCAGGCTTATACCGATTGGATGTATACCTGGATTCTGAGCGCCTATGCAGGGCATCAAAGGGGTCTGGTGATTCTGCTCAAGAAGCAGCTCAAGAACATTCCGGTTGTCGGATGGGGAATGGTGCGTTCGATAGTTTAGACAGAGGCTAACGATGCAGCAATTCTTCCGCTTCATCTTCTTGTCGAGGTCTTGGGCTGCTGATAAGGAGAACTTGACGCTGGCGTTGACGGAGATTGGTCAAAAAGCGCAATCTCCTGATGTGGCTCCGTCGTCTGGCAGTGAAGCTCAGCCTCTGCTGAAGGGTGATGGGCAGGTCGCACTGCCCGCTCGTAGCCCAGAGCGTCCCGCTCGAAACCCTCTTTGGCTCCTCATCTTCCCCGAAGGTACAATTACAAGCGACCATGAACGCGTCAAGAGCAAACGCTACGCGGACAGGGAAGGAATCGTAAGTGGCTCGTGAAAAGATGAGATTGACTTTGTAGCGCGACCTCGAGAACATGTTGCACCCCCGTGCGACAGGCTTGCTTTTCTGCTTGCGCACATTACTCCCTCAAATCCCAGATCTCCAGCTTCTCGATATTACCATCGGCTATCCAGGTGTTCCAGATGGTAAATACCCACAAGAGTACTATGGCTTGTTCTCCGTCTTTTTGAGATCTGTGCCTCCGCCTGCAGTGCATATGCACCTCCGCTTGCACAAGCTGCCGTCTGATATTCCGTCTCTGATCGCGCAGCCTGCGACGAAGTCTGTATCGAGTGATCAAGGTGTGGCGAGCAAGGAGGAGGCGAGAGCGTTTGAACTTTGGATCAGGGAGAGGTGGCTTGAAAAGGAGCAGCGCATGAAGGCCTTTATACGTGATCAGCGCTTTGAGGGTGAAGGAGGGACGGAGCGTGTCGTCATCAGGCAATTGTGAGTCATCAAGCTACAAATTGAAGCTGATATTTCAGACACTGGAATCACTGGCTGGATGCTGTCGGATGGTTCGGCGTTGGTTCCCTGGGCATCGTCACTGCAGCCGCAGTCAGCGACCTGCGTAGAGTTCTCCAATTATGATCAATCTCATGACATGACCTGCATACAACAATTCCTCAGCTGAAGCAGTTTACAGCTCACTCCTTGATGCGGAAGAAACGCACGAGCACGCGGTGAAGCGTCTTGACTGCGCGAGCCATTTCTTCGTGCGTCGCGATAGAGTAGGAAAGGCGGAAGAAGCCAATCTCTTCAGCACCCTCATGCGGTGTGCCAGCTTGAGCATCGAAAAAGTAGCCAGGCGCAAGGAGGACCTGTACGTTAGACAATTCGATTGAGCCACAGCAACTCACCAGCTCCTCTGCCAATTCACGCCAAAGTCTCTCCATGAGCTCACGAGCAGGCTCCTCGTGGCCTTGCGCTCTCAGCACGTTGAAGTCGGGGTGGTGGCCGATATGAATGCCGAGGAAGATGAACATGCCTGCTGAGGGCGGCACAAAGCTGATCAGTGGCGTCTTGCCGTAGCCTGTGATACCGAGCTGAGCCTTTTTCTCGTCCCATTTGGTAGACTGCGACTTGGCATAGCCCGTCACGCCCTTGACGCGACCATCGAGCATCGCGACGACGTTGGCAGAATCATGCTGAAGATCAAACTCTTCTTCAAAGAGATCGCACAACCAGTCGCGGCGCATACGGTACGTCGCTTTGATGCCGCGCAACCAACGAACATAACCATCAAAGCCCCAAGTAGTGAGCATCTTGGTGATGAGAACCGAGCCGAAGCCGCATGGCGCTTGAGTGGAGGATTCTTGGCCACGAAGGATACGTTCGGCGAACTGAGGGTTACATGTGAACCAGCCGATACGCGAACCTGGTGCTACGGTCTTGGAGAAAGTGTCGAGGCGGATGACACGACCTTGGTAGTCGAAGTGAAGGTAGCTTGGGGGGAGGGCTTTGAGGAAATGTTCCATGCCGGCTGGAGATTCGTCTTTATCGAGCTGTTCGGCTCTAGCGGCCAAAGCAGTCTTTCCTAGCTTCTTGGGTGTCCATTTCTCTGCGTACAACCAAGTGTAGGGTTCGTCTTCGCAGATGATGATATCTAGCACACGTCAGCAGAGTTCATGCGCTTGCAACATACCATACTTGACAGCAATGTCGTAGATGGCCTTCTTGCGCTTGGCGCCTGCAGTCGCGCCTGTTGGGTTCTGACCTGTCGGAACGGTGTAAAGCAGACGAGGACGGCGGCGACCGCGGACACCCTCGTCCCAGTTGGCTAGGATCTCGTCCATGTACTCTGGGATAATACCCTCGCCATCCATACGCAGGGACACCATCTCAGCACCCAAAGGCAGGAAAGCACCCTCTGCACCAGGGTACGTCCATTCCTCCACGAGGATCGCATCATCCCTCTCCATCAAAAGCTGGACAACCTTCGACCATCCGTCAGTCGCACCGACATTGACCCTACAACAGTCAGACTTGTCCAAACAATCAAGCACAACTCACAAGACCTCAAAATCGGCATATCCAGGACGGAACACACGACTCGTGAAGTCGCGCAAGAACTTTGCAAGCGCAGGATGGCCTGTGCCGACCGCATACTGCAATGACGTCGACAACTGCAATGCCTCTGGGTCCATCGGGTTCTCGGCGTATTTGGGAATGATCATGGTTTGAGTCTCCTTCTTCTTCCTACCGCCAAAGATCCACGAGAGAATAGACTGCGATTTGGCTTTGGGAGTACGGGGGGGGTCCAAGGGGAAGGCGTTAGTCTGCTGGACTTCGGTGGAGATAGTTTCGAAGGGAAAGTATTCGGGTGATGGGATACCTTCATTGTTTAGCTATTATCAAACACATGATTTTACCTCCAGCGAGCGCAATCATGCCTGGCACGCGCATATAAGGATACATCTGCTTCATAGCAAAAGTCACTCTCGATCGAGCAAGCAACGAAATATGGTGCGAAAAGTCGATCGCGACAGGCAACTTGGCTGAACTGACCACATTCTGCGACGCATCATGGGTAGCTGGGATTGCGAAAGACGAGTCCATGTTTGAGGACAAGGGTGTCGAGAATTGTTGAGGATAAGAAAGTGTTCAGGTGGAGCAAAGATGACCAAGTCCATTTCGTGCCTAGACGCATGCCTCGGCTTCGGCCATCTCCGATTACGAATCAAAGTGGTTTGTATAGAATCAATAGCTAATTACTCCCTAATGGACTCCAGGTACTCATCGATGGAGGTCCATAACTCGTACAGGAAGCTTTTGCAACAGCTCTCCACAGCCCCTTCGCGTCATCTGCAGTCCGCTCAATCTGAAACAATCAGCACGGAAGCCTGTCCGGAAAGCAGCACTCACAACAAGCTCCGGAGCAGTCTCTTGGCCATTCGCAAGCATATCTCTCTTCGAAGTCCACCAACTCGACTCATCTTGCAAATGCCGCTCAATATCAAAGTCCTCAATCAGCTCATAAGTGACTTTGCCGTGCAACTGAGCGTTGAGGATCCGAGGTGGGACAACTGCCGTTTGCGGATCGCTCTGCGTCGAGAGGGCCTGGATGAAAGCTGCGAGCTGTGGTGGTGGCTCCATATCAACTGCTTCCTCCGTAATCAATCGCACATCGACGGCACTGCGAGTTAGCTTCGTTGCAAACGAGATGAGGACTCACCGATCAGGCAGCATGACGTCCACTTCAGCAAGTACACCGTACCTCGCCGAAACCTTCAACTCCACAGGCGGCACCTCAGCAGGCTCAGAATCAGACTCCTCAACCTCTTCATGTATATCATCCAGTCCTTCAAGCAACGCATCCAACTCCGCCGCCCAATCTGATTTCGGCTCCACAATCTCCGGCGCTTTGGGCAGTGGGTAGTCCACATCAAGTGCAATGAATTTATCAGTCCCGACTTCACGATACAGAAGTCTGCGACTTCGTGTAGCGGTGGACGCGGGAGGGGGAGAGCGCTGGGATTGCTGAGGAGAGACAGAGGGGGAAAAGATTGTTATGCCTGTTTGTGCCCATCTTTGGAGTGCCTGGAGGCGCCATTGACCTTGCAGAGGTGGTGAGAGGATTGAAGCTAATAGATCCGCCTCGGCAGTAGTGTGCAGAACATGACCAAGTCTGTCTATCAGCGACGGCTCGATTCCAGTTGAAGACTCACTTGGCGCGCAATCGTCGAGTCGCATTGGCAGGCCCCTGCAAAGGTCTCGACAACAACGCCTCGTAGCTGCTAGGCAGCAAAGTACCCTTGTTTCGTACAATCTCCGGATCACCAACAATCTCTGCCGCAGGAGTGATCTGAGCGAACCACGTCCCGACAGTCCGAACGCGAAACAGCGGCGTCGATGGCGCGTCCCAATCCAGAGCACTAGCTGGCGCCGGAAGAAAAGGGTACATGGCAAGTTTCGGAGTATCTGTCGTAGATGCAACGAGCGCTCGAGATTGTGGAAAATGTGTATT
This sequence comes from Holtermanniella nyarrowii, assembly GCA_001600035.1. Taxonomy (NCBI): domain Eukaryota; kingdom Fungi; phylum Basidiomycota; class Tremellomycetes; order Holtermanniales; genus Holtermanniella; species Holtermanniella nyarrowii. The sequence continues at coordinate 494,994 of BCIT01000004.1, read as the reverse complement.
CTGTGGGTCAGCGTTGCGTCAATCGTCTACTCACCTTCAGCCACGCCGTCCTGATCAGATCCTTTGCTTCCTCTGCTTGTCGGCCTCCAGTACTTGAGATCTTGTACTGCGACGTCAGGTTCGTTCAGTAAGTCAGCAACGTACCATGCCAGCTGGCATAGCTTCGATAAAGGCTCCAGTCGTCTCTGCGACCGCAGGAAGCCATCGAGCCTCGACACCTCCCACATCGTCTTCGTGGAAATACTCGTGTGCAATAGTCTGGTCTATCAGCGACTGAAGGTTCTTTGAGCAGACAACCTACTGTCTTCATGTCGTTCAAGGTATTCTCGAGGTGCGCTAGAGTTGCAGCTGTTCCGTTTGCCCTTAAGCCTAGCTCGGGCGCCTGCGACATCGTAATCGTCATGTCATTCCGATCCCCAATCTCCGAGAGGACTCTGGGAGATTTGCGAAGAAGTACAAACATCTCCATATGTGACATTGGGATGACTGTTCAAGTCAGTTCTGCACTGACGACGTCCAACAGCACTCACCTCGTTCCGTGGGCCGTCTCGCTTCTGCTTTCTCCTTCAACTCCGCCTCAATCTCCACAGGCGGTCTCCATTCCCAAGTTTTCAATATGTAAACAATCAAATCCTCCTTGGTCGTTGTCCGACTCGACCCCTTGAACCCCATCTCCCTCGCCAACTTGAATAGCTGTTTCCTCACGAAAGCCGTCGCGACAGACCACCACACTTTATCATATCTCTTCTTGTATTTCGGCCCGAATGGGTTGGGCAGTCGTTCTGGTCGATACTTTTCGAGCGTCTCAAGGGTTGGTGATTGCTCAATTTTAGACTTTTGTGGGCCGAGAGCACTAGAGCTTGCGATGGGACCTGTTTGCTCTGTTGGATCGGATTTGGCTGCTTCGCCGTGCAAGATACTTCTTCGTAGGGCCTCTGCATTGCTTTTTGCTGTCTCGAATGCTGCTCTGTTCTTGTAGCCGATGGGTCGGAAGGATTTCTCCTTTCGCGTTTTCGGTGGAGTGGGAGGTAAAGAATCTGCAGGAGCCTTGGAAGAAGAGCCGGCAGAAGAGTCTGCTTGTTCTTGCTCTTGTGCTTCCTCAGCTGCCGCTGCTGCTGCAGAGTACGGACGCGTACGAGTGGCGATGTATGAGGTTGAAGGGACGCAAGCTGGGCGCAACGATTGTCGACACAGAGATCTTGAGACTGACATGACTGCCAAGTGAAACGCTCCTGATTGTCTCCTTCTGCGAGCTTTGTTAGCAACTCTGCTAACCTGCGCTACCGAGCTTTTGTTCAAGTTTCAGAAAAGTTGGCTGCACTCGAGCTCAAGACGAAGGTCGGTCTTGCGAGCATTCGTCACGCACACGTCATTCATGAGTTTATAAGGTGACTTGCACGCCAACGATTTAGTCTGCGATCGCTAGCTAGCGTCTGCGTATGCCTCAGCTGCTCATGAGGCTCCTCACATCACAAAGCCAAAAGCTGACGCGTCAAAGATGCCGTATGGAGAATCAAAATTGATACTGCTGGCAGCAGAACTCAAGCCGCTGCCGTATACCTCTGCCTTCATGTGCTTCCCAGCATTTCTTTGGCTCGGCCACGCGACGAGCTGACTGATGTGTGTTTCAACTTTTGTAAAGTTCAACAATCCATAATGACAGCCCTCACGCCATCGGCTTCAGAGTACCTACAGTACCAGCTGATTAAAGGCTATCATATCGGTCGAAGCGCGCCAGAAGAGGTCCCGCAACACCTCAGGGAGCTGGGAAACTCGCTGGCCGAGGCAGACTTCAAGACCATCTTGTTGAGCGAAGAAGCTCGCTCGGTGCTGTCGAAGTCAAATGTCTTTGTGGACCTGGCTACTAACGGTAGCTATGAAGCAGAGAAGACACTCGAGTCCGCTGCAGAGTCTTTGTCAACCCTCATTGTAGCCATTGCTTGCTTGCATGCATTCGTGCAGCTCAACTGGACGGGCCCAGAGCTCGAGTTCTCAGTGACGGACTTGGTTCCGTCCGGTGACGACTCGACGGCTTCTACGTCGACTGCACTATCAGCCGACTCAATAGACGCCGCAGCTCTACCTTTCTTGACTCTCAGCGGTGAGCCAGCATATCACCTTTCCCGCTCGTGCTCCTTACTCCTTGTCGCTCTCCGTCTCTTCAACTCCCTCTCCGCCCAAACCCTCGAGACTCTTCCATGGTGGAATCTCCGTCTACAGCTCATTCATCAATCCCTCCTCGACGAGCCCGTCGCCCTTCCCGAAAACCTCCTTTCATCCCTCGAAGCTCTCCTTCCCACTCTCCACGACGCAGATCTCATTGCACGCCTTCACCTCGAGCTCGGCTTTGCGCACAACCTCCATTCACACGACAAGCTCGCGAACCAAAGTTTTGCACTTGCGGCTCAGAGCTCGGGCCTCGAATACAAATTGACAGGCGCGATGGGCAAGAGGACGAAATGGCAAATTGATGACTTGAGTCAACTTGTCTTGCTTGCGCGTTCTAGGCAGAGGGATGAGCAGCTGGATGAAGAGGAAGCGAAGGTCAAGAGCTTGGATAAGGAGAGGTTGATGGACGATACCATGTCGGAGACTTCGACACTTGTGCAGCCGCCTTTGCCGTCGACTTTGGCGCTGAACGATGACACGCTGCTTGAGGAGACGGAATTCACGCATTCTGCCAACACTGGTGCTAGCTCCAGTGGTCCGCTCGAGTCGATGGATCCTGCCAATCAACCTGCTTTGCATCCTTTTGATCAATCACTCCTCCTCGCTCTTTGTCTTTCGCAGCACAACAACTCTCCTTCATCAGGTCTGACTTCCTCCCAAATGCTGCCCTTTCTCGCTCGCGTGATCGCTCATCCCATCAACTGGTCCGTCCACACCACCGCCCTCCTCCTCCGCGCCCGACTTGAGTCAGGCCGTTCGCGTACAGTCGAGCGCTCAACTCTGCAGCTCGCAGCCCTCATCGACCAAATGCCAACAAGCGACTCTGAGCCTCGTGAACGTTTGCGATATTTCCACCAGCTCCCATTGCCGAACAAGTGGGAGATGGAGCGTGAGCTCGCCAAACGCTATCTTTCCATCGGCGTCACGAGATCTGCGCTGGATATCTTTACGCGGCTCGAAATGTGGGAGGATGCCGTCAAGTGCTTGCAGCATATGGAGAGGGATGATGAGGCTGTTGCGATTGTCAAGGACTTGCTGGAGGGTCGTAAGACTGAGACGGATCTTGTGCCTTTGCTTGGTAAAGCGACGTTGACGGGTGGCACACGGGCCAAGATCTCTGCAGCACGTCAAGCGAAGCTTTACTGCCTGCTTGGAGATTTGGCACTCGCAACACCACAAGGCAAAGAGGAGTCTAAAGCGCACTATGAGCACGCATGGGAACTCTCAGGGCATACTTCATCGCGTGCTATGCGATCACTCGGCTCGATCTACGTGGCAGAGAATGACTACGAGGCAGCGATTGAACCCTTGCGCAGGGCTCTGGCCATCAATCCCTTGTATGCTCGGACGTGGTTCGTACTTGGTTGCTGCTTTGTGAGAGCTGAGAGGTGGGAAGATGCCAAAGAGGCTTTTAGGCGGGATGTGCAGGTTGATGAAGAGGATGGAGAGGGTTGGAATAACCTTGCGGCTGTTTATATGAGAATGGGCGAGACCAAAGGCGAGGTGAGTTTCCGTCGCTGCATATCTGGACTGATGTGTAGACACCTGGAGCTGTATCGTACGACAACAAGCTTCTTGCGTTTCGTGCGCTCCGCAATGGGTTGCGCTACGCTCGCGACAATTGGCGAATGTGGCAAAACTTCATGATCATCTCCATCGACGTCGGAGAGCTTTCGGAGGCTGCTCGTGCAATGACCGCTGTTGTGGAAGCCAAGCGCAATGTCGATGTTGATGTGCTTGACAAGCTCGTTGACAGCGTCACGCGTGACGACTGGGCGGATCGTCATGGGCGCGTGGCTGTCACGTCCAATGAGGGTTTGGGCCTGCTGCCTATTGTCGAACGATTGTTCGATGTCGTGATCTTGCCTCGAGTCTCCGACTCGCCTCGAGTGTTCCGAGCTCACGCGAGGCTATTGAGATGGAAAGAGGATTGGCCGGCAGCCATTGATGCGTACATCAAGGCTTATCGATGTGGCGTCGCGTCGCGCCAGGCCGTCGAGACGGATCGCGAGCTGTGGGTCGAGGCTGTGCAGGAGGTGGAAGACGTCGTGGATGTCCTGCAGCTGCTTGGACCCAAGGCAGCTGCAGGGAATTGGCGCTTCCAAGCGAGGGGTCTGGTACGGACGTTCATGGGGAGAACAAAGGCATCGTGAGTCGCCACTTCTTTTGAACCTCCACTGACGGTATCTCAGCTTTGAGGATGAACCAGAGTTTGAGCGCTTGCGGGAGTTATTGGAGGAGTTCAAGAATTAAAAGAGGAGGTTGTCGCATTCGCATGCATCGCATTGTCATAGCATTGAAGTTCTGGTCAAGTGCCACAATCCTGCCACATCTCTTAAGGATCCCGCGAGATTGACGTCACCAAAAGGACCTTGGCGGTAATGAGATCCACGTAGTTCTCCTTTCTTCTGTTCCCATCGCATCTTCATCTAAAACTCCAAAAACACCTTCTTATCTCTTCTTCAACAAAACAACAATGCCCGTCACTTGTGAGTATTCTTGCTGGCTGACATCCATCAAGCACTAACGAGCAGTCGACTTCAGCGTACGCGTGCCTGACTAACAACAAGTTCCGAACTGATGTACAGGGAACCACGACCATCGTTACCGGTGGCAACAGAGGTAAGATAGGCTTTCTTGCCGATCACAGACTGATCGCCAGGTATCGGATTCGCCATCTCTAACACCATTGCCAAGGCAGGCGGCAACGTCGCCATCGTTTACAACAGCGCAAAGGATGCGCCCGAGGTCGCAGAGAAGATGGCGAAGGAGCACAACGTCAAGGTTCAGGCTTGGCAGTGCAACGTTGGTGACGCCGACATTGTTTCCAAGACTTTCAAGGAGATCAATGACAAGATGGGTCCCGTTACGGGTCTCGTCGCCAACGCCGGTGTCTCGGTTGTCAAGGATGCCCTTGAGATGAAGAAGGAGGACTTTGACTTTGTCTGTGAGTGATCGCTGCTTTGTGAGATGCTGAACTACACAGACGGCGCAAACGTCTGGGGATCATTCACCTGCTCGCAGGCCATTGCGGACATCTGGGTCAAGTCTGGCTTCAAGCAGGGAAGCATCATCATCACATCAAGCATGTCGTCTCAGATTGTCAACAAGGGCATTCACCAGGTGTTCTACAACTCATCCAAGGCTGCTGCTTCCTCCATCGTGAAGCAGCTTGCCGTAGAGGTGAGTCTGGAACCAAAGTCTCTTTCTTTGCTGACATGCAACAGTGGGCGCCTCACAGCATCCGCGTCAACGCCTTGTGCCCCGGTATGTCGCCTGACAACAGTAGTACATGCACTGATATTGCTAGGCTACGTCGCTACTGACCAGACGTAAGCAAGATCTCGTTTGACATCCATCTAACCTGCAGCGCCCACATGGACCCCAAGCTCCTCAAGTGGCAAGAGACCGACCTCGTGCCTCTTCAGCGCTTCTCCAAGCCCGAGGAGCAGGCCTACATGACTCTTCTGCTGCTTGACCCCGTTATGGGTGCTTAGTGAGTGTTGGCGTTGACAATTAAGCAACTCGACTGACAGTCGCCAGCTGCACCGGTCAGGGTACGTTGACTGACGCGAGCGTTAACATTCACTTACCCGCTTCCCCTTTCAGAGTACTTCGTCGAGTGAGTTTCTTAGTCGGTTTTGAAAGACACTGACATATTTCAGCGGTGGTGCTCAGGCTTGGTAAGAGAAAGCGATAACGAGATGCATATGCTTTTTTGCTTCCTTGAGGTCGCGCATCCTCAATTTGAAAGTCTCAGGGCGCTGCCGTCGTCGCAAATAGTCCATTGCATCGTGATATCAGCTCTGCAAGATGTACTTGCGCGTGGCGGCGGTAGTCCCATACGTGTGTTGTCCATTGCCGAGGGAATAGGTTCAATTGGATGACAAACGCTCGTCGGATTAATGCGGAAATGACATGCAAACTGAACTTTGCTGACAAGCGTTCGGTCCCTCGTGTAAATGTCCCGGTGCAGGCATCATAGCGCGTAATACCTTCGCGAATGACAGTTGCCTTTCGAAAGCTGCTGGTAACTTTCTGGGTCTGACGCGAGCCGTGAGCCCGACGTTGACCCCGAGAAGCAGCAGTACACCGGGTCGATCTGTACTCTATGTATGGATGGATGAATCGATTATAGCTCTTGTAATAGCTCAACAGGCACTCTGCATTGGTGGCTTTCCGAAACAATGCATGAAATCTCAAGACGCGCAAGTTGCCAACTGTTTCGTCCCCACGAGGTGAGGTAGCATTTCGGGAGGTCCGCAATGCTTTTCGCCTTCGACTTCTCACTGGCAAAGGCAAGCCAAGTCCATTGCACAGCCGTCAGAATCCGCAGATGGATCATTCTGTCTCAAATTGCATGCCAAAGTCTTTCACAGACTCATCCCCAAAAATACCAAAATCGATCCCTGAACGCTACATTTACCTCAATCCCTATCAAGCACAAGTTCCGTTCTGCACCGAGAATCCAAGTTGGCAGGCAGCTGGGTAAAGTTTAGCTTCAAGCTCATACGCCCAGTCGTGACTTACAGACAACACAAGCACCACCGGCACAAGACACGCCGCCGGCTTGAACGTGAGGCAGCAATGTGCAATCGATCCCATCGCCGAGATAGGAACAGCCACCGCACGATTCAAGCTCGTACAAGGTGTTGATGCACTGYTCATCAGCGTCGGCTCAGTAGTGCTGTAWTTTWTCTCACCTCGACGGCACCTTTYCCTCCTCGAATGGTACAAGCCTTGACACCTTYAGTCGGGGGACAGTCCGGATGCGCTAGAAGCATCTGCTGGTACGCTTGCTTGGCACTACGCCTTCTGCGCGCCTGGGCACGCTGTGAAGACAGCGGGACACCTTGACAAGCGTAGCCTCCYCCTGGTGCCAAAATCACATCGCCTTCACAGTTGGAACAGATGCCTTGTTCAGGATCCGTGCAAATCTCCTCCAACCCGTAACAGAACTGGACGTGTTAGATAGTCAGAGATGGGGATGAAGCTGGTGCGTACAGTATTTTCGCCGCAGGCTTCGCCACATCGACCTGCCATCAGCTTTCAGACACAAGTCTGCGCAGATTAAGCCTCACCTGTGAACGACGATCACGTGTTGAGCCTCGGATTGCTCGTGCAATCCTCGTTTCCATTGCACAGTCCCAGTAAGCATTGATAATTGTCAAAGTATGCAGTTCCACCAGCTTCTTCACAAAGGGACTGGCACCGGACAACCTCCTCAGAGTCGTTGGTGATGCAGTCATCATAAGAGCACGACGCCTGAGAGATTAAAAGACTGCTGACAGAAATTTTGACTTACATCAAAAGCGTAATCTATTCGCAATCCGGTCAGTGAGGGAATGGGATGCCAAGTTCTTACACATGAATCCAGCTATGAAGTCAGCTTTCCATCAACATTGCTGCGACTTCTCACCTGGACAACGGTTTGAATACTCATTTGGCCCAGAGCAGATAGTCCCCTGCACTCGATCAAAAGCAAAGTACGCGTCTGGACAGGCCTGCGATGTATGTCAGTTTGCGAGCCTTAGGGGGACAGGGACTCACCACGCCAGTTTCAGTTGGCCTAAGGTTCTGTAAGCTACACAATGCTCCACTGGGCTGAGCCCTCCCTTGCGTATAGATCAAGTAGGCTTGTCCGCCCAAACACTCCTCAGTATATTGAATTTGAGCGACTACACTGGCAACGGCTAGCGCTGCCACCGAAAGGAGGAAACTCGCTGACACTCGGAGCATTGTTGTTTGTGGCTTGCAGCGTCAACACGCAGATCTTTCCCTCTTTGTTTTTCCCGACGGAAGTAGATAACGTGCCTGTGCCGGTCCGTTCCTTCGGGGGGGGGGAAGCTTGGCAGCTCTTTGTGCTATATGAATCTGGGACGACGCCAGTCAGCGAAGAGAGACTGCATCATGACCACTAGCCTTCACTCGCATATCAGGCTTGCGATGAAAACCCATACAGCGCCAACCTTCCAAATGATCAAGAATTTGTGCAACAAAGCAACCATGAATTGCTCAGCAGCGCATCACGGCGAATGGACCACGACTTGGGCTTGCACGCGCGTTTGAGCTCCTCCGAATTCTTCGAAAAGTCGTCGTAGACACCAAGGGCGCACACAGATGTCTAGCCGGTTTGCTTGTAAGCTGTAGCCATGGCCGTCTTGAGGCTTTGCTCGACTTGTACTGATTAACAACCACCAATCTTCACGCCAAAATTAGAGCAGTTGGGGGGAAATTGACGACGCCATTCTTTCGGACAGAGCAACTGGCTTTTCTCGAGCGAGGTCTCAAAACTCTGACTTGAAACGCTCTTCAACGCTCGTTAGACAACCGCTACTCCCTTGGTGCATGCCGGCTCGCTTAAGCCACCCTGAGGTTTACACAGCGCCACTCTGAGCTCAGATGGCTTCTCGAGCTCATTTATCGTTTGCCTCTCCAACCATGGTCCGTGACGAAGCGTCCCAAAAATCTTCGTACGAAGCTGGCAGAATATTCGCGTGATGTGCTCGTCAGAATACAATACAAAATCTTGCTACTCCTTCTGCGCCTCATCGCCTTCTCGGCGGCGGCGTGCTCGACCTCCTCCTAGCTCTCACAGGTGACCTCGACCTTGACCTCGATCGGGATCGACTTCTCGAATCCGAAGGCGAGCGTCTACCTCTCACAGGGTTACGAATTGGCGAGCGCGAGTCTGTCGGTGAGCGGGCGCGACGCTTTGCCACTGGCGAACGCGAGCGCGAGCGTGAATCGGAAGGTGAGCGGCGCCTGCGCTTGGGAGGCGGTGACTGGGAAGGTGATCGCGAGCGCGAGCGCGAGTCATCGCTTCTGTAAGGCAGAGGACTGCGACTTCTACTGCGGCCTCGGCCCTGAGGAGCGTCATAATCGCGTGGCCCTGATCTCTCAGGCGAGTCCTCGCGACGACGGTCTGCCCACAGGTTCTTGGGTGGTCTGGGAGGGAGGGAAGTTGCTGGCTTTGAAGCTTCCTGTTGTCTCCTGCTCATCAGTATCGACTTGGAGATGGAAGCGTCAAACGCACTTGTAATACTCCTCTCGTCTCCGGATCTTCTCCCTCTCAACCCTCTCCTTCTCCCTCTTCTCCTTTTCAATCTCACGCGCCGCAACCTCCTTAGCTCTAGTCCGATCCCTCTCCTCCCTTTGAGCAAAGCGTTCCGCTTTCTCTTCATCCGTCTCCCGAACAAACGCTTCGCCTTCTTTGTAGTCTGATCGAACGCCAAAAGCCGAACGAAGTTTAGACATTTCAGCTTGTTTGGCTTGTGCAATGCCGTGCGAGTCTGTTGGACGGAGGTAGGGCCCTGCGCCGGCTGCCGCTTGGATGGTCAGCTTCTTGCGAAGCTCGCTTACGCGGTCGAGGATGTCATCTTCGTCGACGCTGTCAGTGTCAGCTTCGTTCTTGGTAGCGTGCGAGAATATATGGAAGAGAACAGAAAAAGATATGAAGATAACGTCCCCCTCCCATCCCACGGAAGAGTAAAGAGATGGCAGGTTCTATTGTCATCTTCTCAGCAGAGTTGCTTTTCGCTAACCGGATCGCCTCGAATCCCTATTGATAAAGGATAGGGCACTGTCTATAAGGGTTGCGGTGTGATGTAAAATGAAGCTACACTACAGATGCCAAAAAATCACTTACCCTTCCTCTTCCAATTGCTCCTGCAGCTCAAAGCACTTGACTTCAATCTTGCGCTTGCGCTCATGTTCAAGAATAGCGGCATCTGGAGCACGATGCACAGGTGGCCCATAGTCTAGCTCTGAAAAGTCTTTCTGGCCGAATTGACCGCCAGGAGGCCCGTCTCTGATGCGGAGGGCGGCCTTGGACTTTGTGACATAGCCGTTGGTACCACTGTTATAAGTCAGAATTGTTACGCTGATGAGCTAGCAGCTGGACGTACCTTCCACGAGCTGTTTGTAGACCGATACCGTTGTAGGACATTGCAGAGGAATGATGAGGGTTTGCGAGGTCGCTTTCAGCTGGTGTATCGGAATTTCGGAGTTAGCCGATGTTCGACCCCCTTCTGCCCAAAGGCGGTGTGGCGACCGCCGAGATGAACGGCTGTCGGAGTTGTGGCATTGCTGAAGAACCCGTTGAGTCTTGGTCGTAAAATCAATGCATCGCTGTGAAGTATACCAGGCTACAGAGCAACCGCACACAGTAAACAGTGCGCAGTCGGACCCCTGGCAGCTTTTCTCGAAAATTGCACTTCAGTTTCAACTATTGCTCCTTGACTGATGTCGAGGGGAGCGCTTCTACACTACAAAGTCATCAGAGCATACAGTAACTGGCAATTAAGACCAATATAGAGCACAAGTGGGAGCTTATCTTGTCTTTGTTTCTCTTCAGGGCAACTTAGGGCAATTGGCCTTAGCGCAATTTGACCCCTGCCACTAGGGAAAATCACCGCTAGCCACAGTCGACGGCCAACCGCTTCAACATCTCCATCCTCATCCGCCTTCATTGTCAATCAAATCCACAGTCTCTTGCACCCCCAAACCCAGCATTCTCTCTAGAGAGAGCTCACAAAACACGTCTGAGAGAATCTACATTCATCGGCTCGCCAACTCGGCATTTACGTTCTTATCATTTCAGGCACAAAGCACTACCAGGAGGCTGTGGAACTCAACGCGTTTCTCACGTTTTATTCTCTCCAACCGTGTTCGCGAGCTGCTCGAGCGGCATGCCAGTTATGGCCTGGCAAGGTCTGATCTTCCTCCTTGCTGCATGGCTATCAATCACTTGCATCATCGCGACACCAATCCCACCCATCTCACCCTTCACCTCCTCCCCGTACATCCCCTTCAGCACGACAGAATTCCAAAGCCCACCCCGCGACTGCCTCGTGATCGCTCGCGTCTTTCACAGATACGACGTGTTCGGTAAACCGTATCCCGTCATTTATGATTCTGCGCCTCTGTGTGCAGAGGGTTACGGCGCGCCGTTGGCAAACGACGCGAGACCGGCGTATGTGTGGATGGCACAGGAGAAGGAGGATTTGCCAGAGGGAAGGCATTGGAGGTTTGTAGCTTATGGAGAATTGGAGGTTCATGAGGGTGATGGATGGGTTGCAAGACCGAAATGTGTCTTTGAGAGTGGCAAGCATGGATGGTTGGTCAACTTGATACCCTACTAGGCGCTAATAGACAGCTTGACGGAAAGCGAATGGCTACCCGAAAGATCAGAAGTCGTGAATCCATACCTAGAGCCAGAAGGTACGTTTTTCCTCTCTTTCCCACTGACATGGCAGGCAGCCCACTGTACTCATTCACCCGCAAAGTTCAATCCCCAAATCTCCCCCATCCCGCACCCCAAGCTCGCATACCACGCATCCCTTCATCATCTACATCCACATCCACATAAGAATACGCTACATCTCATTTGAACATTTCAGTGTACTTTTTCGTGCAAGAATACCTATCACGACTTGTCAATACCATCTCCCATCCGCAAAAAGAAAAGAAGAGGACGCACCATTCCCAGTCAAAGTTGTTGTTGATGTCGCACCAGCATTTGTTGCGCGTGTGAGCCTCGCCTTGAGGGCAGTGCTGGGAGTGTGAGCGGTCGCTACAGGAAAATTATGTATCATCTTACTTGGAAAGGTTCGTGTCGGTATCCGATATCGTCAAAGAAGTGGATCTGGTCTTTGCGTGCAAACAGTGCTGCGCCAATGGAATGCACAGGAGCGTCTCCCTTTCCATCAGTCTCTTCCGGTAGATTTCACTTACCCATCGCTCGTAGTAGAAACCGCCGGCTTTGTCCAAATGCTCAAAGTAGTCCATATAAGGCTGGGACCGCCAGAAATTCAGATCTCCAATCTCAAAGTTTGACCAGACTGGCGTCAGTACAATCCTTGCGCAAGAACACATACAGTGACACTTGTTATACGTCTCGCCACCGTCATCACTGAGGAAAGCCATTGCGTTGTCCTCTGCGATATGTTCCGGGTGTTGCTTGATGAACTCTTTCGTCGCGTTCCATAGTGTTGGGATCGTCTCGATGTACTCGAAGAGTGACAACGTGAAGCCGTACACTTTCTTCTGATCTTGCATGAGCAAGAAAGGATCATACGCTGATGATCAGCCCCGTCACGCCACTATCACCATCAAATACTCACTGACGTCGCAGAAAAACTTGACAGATGGCCTGCTCATCAGCATCACTGCCACACCAAACGCCAAACACTCACTCGACACGCCAGTAGTAATCGTAATCAGCAAGCAAAGGATGCCTGAAGAAGAAGCCCGAATTGAATCTACACATGTTGCGATACGGCACTGAATGGCCATAGATGACCTTTTTGCGAATCATATCTTCTCGTGCTTTGGTGGCTTTCTCTTCGTCGATCCAGTCTGGTTGATGCCAGTGAGACGGCTCAATCTTGCCGTACGAGCATTTTGAGTTTGTGAGTGATTGTGTATACCTTATGATCAGTTTGCTGTCATGCTGGGTCAGCCGCACCGTTTGAATTCATCTGAAAAGTCCTGAGCTGTCAACTACGCGCAACGGTGCCAAGAGACGGCACGTACATCATCATTCAAGAAGACATAGTCGTATTTGGCCCAGTGATTGAATCGGTCCTCCATCTGCCGCATAGAATCCAAGAAAGCCCAAAGATCAGAGTTGCGTGCTTAGGTGCATCAGCTTCGAGTCAACACCGTACAAGGTACTCACCCAACACGACAAAGACAGCATTGGCTTTCCGTCTCGATGGGTCTTCCAGATCCGTCGGCACAGCCGAAGCCGGTGGCTCTACCCCAGGCCGCCACCCAGTCTTATTCAATAGATTTGAAGGCGATGTAACAGTTGCATACGGCTCATGAACGAGCGTGAGAATGAGATGTATGGACAGCTGTGCGGTGTCAGGAAAACGCCAAGACCTAGCCAAGCTTGCATGAATTTTTCTTCACTTGAAGCACTCACCAGCATTCCGACTGCTGCGCCAACATAGCGCCATTTAGGAATCATCATCGTGCAGAATTCGTGTGACCTGGCAGAGTGAGCTGCGGAAAGCGTGGCCCAGCGGCGAATCGAGCTCACGGTGTACTTGACGTCAATCTCGATACCAGATCGAGTTCCTTTGCTTTAACAAGAACGACTTGCACTGTATACTATCAGTAGTATTGCAATCCTATAATGTGCCGTTGTAATTCTTTGATAGGTCTTTGTAATGAGTTTCAATATTCACTTTGGTGACGGACCATCTGTTTGTCTCCACAACCCCGCAGTACGCGCTAAGTGAGGGGTGCACGCAACAAGTGAACTGCCAAACATCCAACATCTTCTTCCTTCCCTTACTTCTACTTTAGAGGAGTTGAAGCGTCATGTCGAGTAGAGATCACGAAATACCATCCAGCGGAAGACCTCGTGATGGTCCAAGAGGAAACGAAAGGACGCACGGAAGAGACAGAAGTCGCTCACCACGAGCCAGTGGCGGTCGAGGTTAGTCAAAAGACTTTATGCAGTGCTCTAACGACAGCAGACCGTGATGACGATCGGGACAGGCGCAGTGGAGGAAGAGACAGAGGTGAAAGAGATAGAGATGGGAGAGACAGAGACTATGAGCGTTCATCTCGACCAACTCGAGACGATGGCCGAGACAGTCGTTCGTCGCACGGCGGTAGCGGTGGCGGTAGCGGTGGTGGTCGTGGAGGCTCACACGCCGGGCGGGGTGATAGGGGTGGCGGTCGTCCAGCATATGGCTCGAGGGACGACTATGCTAGACGACGTGATGATGACGATGAGAGAGATAGGCCGCTTGATCGACGAGCCATTGAAGAAGGACGGAGAAGGCGCGAAGAGGAGCGTGCCCGAGGTGTGCGTTACGATGAAGTTGAGAAGGATGCACAAGGTAAGTCAAACTCGACAGTCTGCGTTTGCAAGACACTATTGACATCCACAGCCAAGGCTAGCACAGGCAAATCAGCAACAGCCTCACATGGCAACAGCAACGCCAATTCCTCAAGGCCAAGAAATCGCTCGCGTTCCCGTTCCCGCTCGCCGGGCCGCAAGCGCGAAGGTGACCAAAGCGGCGACTACGACTACGACAACGATATGGAAGAAGGCGAGATGGACGAAGATGAAGAAACAGAAGACGCAGATGCAGCTGCCATGGCCGCCATGGGGTTCGGTGGCTTCGGGTCGACCAAGGGTAAAGGTGTCGATGGGAACATTGAAGGAAGTGCCAATGTGAAGAAACAGAGGACTTGGAGGCAGTATATGAATCGACGGGGCGGTTTCAACAGGCCTTTGGATAGGATCAAGTGATTGTATGCATGGTGCTTGCGCTTCCGTTTGACTGCTCATTGTTACAGCGGCGTGCACGCTGTGTACTCAGTAAGTGTGGATACGATCTGCTTTGATGTGTTTTCGGTGGTCTTGTAGCCTGCCAAAGTCCTCTGGCTCGGGAGGTTTCCTCTGGCTGAAAAGTCATCCATCTGAGCTTGCAGCCTTCCTATAAAGGATATGCTTTACACTCACACTCAGGGCGAAAAGCGCCGGGTGCATCGGACAGCTGATACAAGTACTAAAAAAGAGAAGACAGCAGTGTTTCATTCGCGCAGCAAAACGCAGAAGGATAATTTGGGCCACAGAGATCACAGACGAGGCTTCCTCCAAAGTCGGAGCTAGAGAGATGGTAGTGGATTGCTCGCCTAGCGTTACAAGCTGGGCAAGGAGTGCGTGTGGCATATGCATGCGGTGCCGCATGTTGGTGTTATAGGTGTTGGCTCGATTGGACTTGAAGGCTTTTGTAACGCTTATCCTTGATCTATAAGCTGTAGCTGGCCCAGATGTATAACGCGTTGCTGTCATTATTGGACGTGGACAACTTGCAATTGATGAATGCAGCTGCAGCTGTGTCCGCATGAAACCCGGCGGAGACGAAGTGCCACGCGCTCAGGGCTAGAAGCGCTAGCTTGAGCCTCACAGAGTTTGACGCGTCCGCGCGCTTCTCCAACTGCTGTTCAAATTTCTATACAACACCATGCAAACCGTATCAGACGACCAGCTCTTCCAAACCGATGCGCAACTAGCTTTAAGCGACCGGCATGCCCGAAAAGCCCAAGTAGTCAAAGACGTCGGCCAGCCTATCGCTCTATCGAGTAAAGCTTTGGATCTGGTGATTCTCGGGAACGACGCTTGGACTGCTGAGAGTGGATGGCAGGCTCGACGTGTGGATCTCTTGGTGCGTGGGATAGGGAGGGTACTGTGCTGATGTGGTAGACGGGAAAGACAAAACGGCTGTATAGGCATCATGCGGGGCCTGTGACTTGTGTAAAGGTGCTCAAAGTCAAGCCGGCACATGGTGAAGCTTGGTTGGCGCTGTTCACTGCTTCTTGGGATAAGAAAGTAGCCATCTGGAATGCCGATGTAAGTCTCCCTACCTAACCCCATGCGCTGACTCCACAGACGGGAGATCTACTCTCAAGCTTCGAGGCGCACGCCGACTTTGTAAAGTCTCTGCACATCCTCGAGGCTTCAAATCTCCTCCTCTCGAGTTCTTCAGATCGTACAATCAAAATATGGGATCTGACATCTCTTGCCTCATCTGCGCCAGATGAAGTCAAAGAGCCACAGCATCTAGCAACGCTCAAAAGCCATACTCGGCCCGTCGAATGTATGGCTTCCATCCCCGCCAGCTCTGGTGGGGCTGCGACGCTGTATACGGCGGATAGTATGGGCGTTATCAAGATCTGGAGTATCTCTGGTCAAGCGGCTGTGCTGATTGAGAGCGAAGAGAGGGGAAGGATCTCGGAAATCTCGGTCGTGCCGGGTCTTGGACAATGGGAACGATATGGGCTGATTGGGGAGATAAGACGACATGAGACTAGTATCGCCGAACTTGTCCTGACGTCCGATGGTCTCTGGAGCGGTAAGCTATCCATCTGCACTACAAAAGTCGCTAATTTCAAGCATCCGTCGATAACGCAGCAATCTTCCATCCCTTCCCCCACACACCCTTGAACCCCAAATATCAGTCAATTATCCACTCAACATACGTGAAATCCCTCCTCCCTCTCCCATCATCCTTTCACTCCAAGCCCACACCGCTCGTATTGACCGGTTCCTCGGATGAAGATATTCGCGTCTGGGATACCACTAATTTCGAGGATGCGAGTGGGGATGCCAAGCTTGTGTCGCTCGTCGAGGGGCATTTCGGTGAGGTTGGTGTATTGAGAGCTTGGGTAAGAGATGAGGAGGGGAAGAAGAGCGGTTGGGTCGTTAGTGCCGGATTGGATGGGTTTTTGCGACGATGGACTGTGGACGGTCAGTCTTTCGCTCTCAATGCAGTGGTGGAAGCTGATGAGTGTATAATAGATCTGCTACATCCCAAACCGCTCAACTGGGATCTAGCGCCTGAAAAAGAAGAGACGGGCTTGACGACTGAAGAAGAAGCTGAACTTGCCGAATTGATGGATGATGAATAGACCTAGATGCGATATAATGCGATGAAATCAAGATAGACCTGCATTGCGATGATAATCGTACATACATACAAAAGACCTGAAAGAGAACGAGAAAAGCTCTAGAACATTGTATCTTCGTCTCTGAGGAATTCTCCTACGTCGCTTTCAAGTCAGCATGGCAGTTGATGGCAAAGTTTGGACGAACGCTTGGTGAAACACAATGATACCTGTTGGATCCAATTTCCGTGTATCGATTGTTGAGCGCGCCGTGACGCCGAAACCCTTGGCCATCAGCCAATCCGCTCGAGAAACCTAGGCAAAAGACATACGAGAGGTACATCCGCCATACTGAAGACGACAACACCCTGATGTTCAGGTGTGTCTTCAGTAATTCTTCCCAGATGAGCTTTGACTACGTGGTTTCCGTAAAGAAACGGTAGTTCTCCAGGTGGTTTGATCCAAATCTGTCCATCAGCCTTTGCTTTCTTCATAAAATGCACGACGAACCTTGTATTTGGCGTATTTGGCAAGCCAATCAAGCGCAGTGATACCCAGCTTGAATTTCCCACCTTTTGAAAACTTGCCAAAGCATGTTCCCATTGCGATGAGGTTTGGACGGGCGATGGAGGTTGCGAGGTGCATTGTCTTTACGGGCAGGTAGTAGACTCTGTTGTCGTCTCAGCTGTGTTTGGCCATGCTGGGAGGGAAGAGACGCACCTGTCTTTGTGTAGTCTGAAACAGTAGGCATCATCTTCTTCTCTATCGATCAGATGTACGAGGTTCTTGCCCTTGCAAGAGTTAGTATTGATGCGAAGAAGAGCGAGTGGCGGCGTACAATATAGTTGGCAAGCTCTACACAGCACCGTCAGCGCTCGTTCTTTCATACTAATAACAGGGTACTCACTCTCGAACACTGCTTTAGTCTCTACTTCAGTCAAGGGGCGCATAGTGTGTTGCTGTATACTACAGTTGTTTGGTGCAAGACAAGTGGACGAAGGTGGCTCTAACTTTTGAGAATAGGATTAATAGGAAAGAATTGAAATTGAATTGATATTAGGGTGGGCCACGCGTTGCTGCCTATGACTGGAGAAGGAGACCAAGCAAGAGGGTATAGGTGACCAAGGAGATATACAAGGATCTAGGTAGACACAGAGACAGACAACATGGTACGTGGTACATAATTCGGCCGAGAACGAGCTCTTCACGAGCTCGTCTCGCGAGGCAGCATAGCACAAACGCTGACGTCCTCCAGTTCCGCAACTCGTATGATGGAGACAACACTACTTTCGTGAGTGGCGCTCCTTCGTCTTCACCAGAAAGACCACTGACTGTCAACAGAGTCCGCAAGGCAAGCTGCATCAGGTTAGAATCACCGTATCAGCGGTCAAAGGACACCAGCTGATGACGTTCAGGTCGAGTACGCCATGGAAGCTGTCAAGCAAGGATCAGCAGCCATCGGTCTGAGATCAGATACGCACGCTATTCTATTGACGCTCAAGGTGAGACTTCCGCCCTTTCTTCCGAAAGCGCAAGCTGACGACGGACAAGCGTTCGACAGGCGAGCTAGCGACGTATCAGAAGAAGATGATTAGGATCGATGATCATGTTGGTATTGCTATTGCGGGGTTGACGAGCGATGCTAGAGTGTTGAGGTTTGTAGCTTGTATTGGTGAAGGGAGGTTTGGCTGACGGACAGCAACCACATGCGTCAGCAGGCAATGCAGTCGAGGATGCTTTATGGACGACCTATTCCTGTCAGCCGTATTGTCGCTAGCATTGCTGAGCGTGCGTCTTTGGGAAAGAGGTAGAGGCTGACGAGCAGGAGCTCAAAGCAACACTCAGCAGTATGGCAAGCGGCCTTATGGTGTTGGTTTCCTCGTGATCGGTCGGGACGTGAGTGCTTGCTGAAACGAGCACGAGCGACAAAGCTGATGATATCAGGAGACAGGCCCTCATCTGTACGAGTTCTCACCTGCCGGCGTCGCATTCGAATATTATGCCCATTCAATCGGTGCACGCAGTCAAAGCGCAAAGACGTATCTTGAAAAGAACTTTGAATCCTACCGCAACTGTACGTCTATTTTTGCAATCGCACATACTGACAACCAGGCGATCTACCAACATTGATCCAGCACGGCCTCAAAGCCTTGCGCGATACTCTCCAACAAGACAAGTCACTCACAGCGCTCAACACTTCCATCGCCATCATTGGCCCCTCGACTGACCTCGAGCCAAATGCGAATATCGGGGCAGCGGCAAAGGGTAGTTTCAGGATGTTGGAGAATGAGAAGGTTGAGAGGTTTTTGGAGGTTATGCGTGCTAGTGAGCCAGTGGCCGAGGCTGAAGCGGATGCTGCTCCTACGGCGGCTGATGCGCCGGGACCGGCAGCGGATGCGACGGCTGCGCCTGCTGCACCGACAGAGGATGAGGATGGTGATGTTAGCATGCAAGAGTAGATGACTGCAATGTCAATGTATTGTAACCTTTTTCATAATGACAAGTACTCCCCCTTTCACACGGAGTTGTCGGTGCGCCGTCCACGTCATGGTAAACCTTCGCCACCGGATAGAACTTCTTTCCTTCCCACCACCACCACCACCATCTCATCTTTCCTTTCTTGAACAGAACTTAGTTTTGACAACCAAGAAAGATAGACATCCCAAGGAAAGCAGCTCGATATGAGCTCGAGAAAGAAGCCAACCTACGCCGAGCGTAAGTCGACCTAAAGCGGATCCAAAGACGTCATGCATGAAACTGATACATATCCGCAGGGACCATCAAAGCCCTCTGGCATCTCCATCACGCCACTAGACGTCCAGTTCATGTTCAATCTGTCCACGCTCAAGTCCGTAAAGACACTGAAGGCGGCGGTGACTCGCTCGGACCTCGTCATGCGGCGTTGATTTCGCGTTCACTCAAGACTTTGGTGCGTTTCTTGGTCATGAGTGTGACTGTGGCTAATAAGGATAGACTGATGCTGGGTTGCTAGAGGTTTCCATCGCGACGACTTCGTCTTCTTCTCGTCGTCGTTCGAGCATTGGAGGCGGCGCGACGGGTCATACGACGAGTCACGGCTATGTCTTTACCGATGCGGGAAAAAAGTATATCGCTGCTAGCAAGAAGACTTTGAATATTGATATGGAGGTCGAGGCTGATGAGTTGGTACGTTTATCTTTTTTTTGGGAAAACTAATGAGATTAGAGATTGTGGCATGCTGTAGCCAGGCACTTTACCACCCTCGCCGCTTTACAAGGTCATTCTGAGGCTGAAGGAGCCGGAGATGAGGATGAGGGAGTGGCTGCTAGTCGTTCACACCGTCGACGCTCTTCTTTGGCGATGCCTGACCGTGCTCAATCCCAACCTGCGCGTCGGCCTCGCGCATCCATGCCCAACATGACGGCACGCGCCATCAAGCGTGCTGCTCGTCGCTCAAGTATCGTGACGGCCCCTACAGGTCGTACACCCATCAAACAAACCCCAGCAAGGAGCAGAGCGACCAAGCGCAAGCGAATGGCAAGTGTCGGCGAAGACAGCGATGAAGAAAGTGATTTCGAAGTCACGCCCCGTCCGCGTACGAAGAAGAGGGCTCTGGTAGTGGCTAACTTGAGAGTGGCGGAAACGCCGTCACCACTCGACAAGGACGCCATCAAGCGTCGTCGTGAGGAGTTGTTGAAGCGGGCCAAGGAGTTGGAGGAAGAGAACAAAAAGCTGGATGATTTGGAGTTGAAGTTGGTGGGTAGTGAGGATGGCTTTGCGTCGCCTCTGCCTTCGCAGGAGCTGGGTGACTTTGGCGGTGATGACTTTGGTGGCATTGATGATGGCATAGGGATGGAGTTGGACTGGCCCGATGACAAGACTGAGACTCACCCGTACGTGTCACGAAACTGTGCTCAGCAACTGATGTGATAGGGTCACTCCCTCTCAGCCGCCTAAAGAATCAAGCGTCGTTCAGGCGACCCATTCCGGTCTTCACACACCGCCTCATACGTCGCCAGCCTTTTCTCCAACGCCAACAGCACCCTTCGAGGCCCACCTCGCCGAGCTTGAGGACATCCTCGGCATAGCTGACGACGGCGATGATGTCTTGCCCTTCGACGAACGCCGCCTACGCGTCAAGGTCGATGTCACGCGCTGCGTCGATATCGTCGCAGCCATGGAGAGAGTCATTATGACTCTCCGAGCATTTGCTAAAGATCCTGCGAAGTCTGAGAGCTTGGAGGAAAGCTCGCTGGATATCTTCGAGAATGAAGCTAGAGAGTGCATGTTGAAGTTGTCACATCAATTCCAGGATCTCATGAAGGAGAACGACAAGGTATGTTCATTGATAGAGGGTTTTGACTGATGATAGATGACGCTATCTGTTGAGGGTCTCAAGAGCAGCAATGAAGGTGTCGAAGCGCAGCTTGACACCATGACCAAGCAGCGCGACGACCTCTTGACGGCCGTCAATGACGCTGCGACTGCTCACGACGCGACCAGATTCGAGCTCGGCGAGCTGCAAGAGTCGACTGCTGCCCTGAACGACAAGATCAAGGAGCAAGAAGCCGTGCTAGCCGACAAGGCTCAAGAATTAGTCGCTTTGCATGCAGAGCTCGAGTCCGCCAAATCCTCAGACGACCTTGTTGAAGCAGAAGAGAGGATCGAGGAGCTCGAGAATGACCTTACGGTAACTCAAGAAGAAGCTGAAGCTGCCAAGTCTGCACTGTCGGACAAGAAGGCGGAGAACGAGAAGCTGGCGGAGAAAATCGCCTCAGGCGAGACGGCTCTTGCGAATGCTTCACTTGAGCTTGGTCTCGTTCAAGCGGATCTTGAAAAGCTTTCAGTCAGAGCTAAGGAGCTTGAGGGACAGCTTGAAGAGGCGCAAGCTGAGCTCGGCGCTGCTCGTGCTGCAGAGGCTGCGGCTTATGACGAGGCTGCAAAAGCTACAGAGTCGTGGCGCGCAGAGGTCGTGGTAGTGAGTGGCTTGCGCACCTCGTTGGAGATCATCACCGCGGACAAGACGACGGCCGAAGAAGCGCTCAAGACGTCACAGGCGGAGCATGCCGCTGCGCGCAGAAAGTACGAGACAATCGTCGAGGAGCAGCGCCGCAGAGATGAGTTGCTCAAGCGCGCGCTTCTTGATAGGATCTTGGCTTCTGTTCGGCGTTCCAAAGCCGAATCTGCGCTTGCGGCCAGTGAAACGTATGTCTGATTCGGTTGCATTGAAGGCTCCTGCTGATGAATCTAGACGTCTGTCCAATTTGCAGGAGACTCATGACGACGCTACCAGGACTCTTGAAAAGCAACAGTCGATCTTGACGTCGTTCGGGGCGGCCTTCACGACCTATCGAGACCATGCGCGTGAGCACCGATTGGAGGAGGACCGTCAACTGCAGACTATGGTGCGTGGTCCAGGGCCGTATGCGACAGAACTGATGTCGCAGATCGCCCCTATCTTGAGCGCAACCGCCGCTGTCCAAGAAAACGAGGTTAATGAAGAGTAACGACACGATTTTTGGAGGATATTCATTTTGCTGTACATACATATGTTGATCGATGACACGTTGCTATACAAAACCCAAGCCATCTACGTCCTGCCCCAGCCACCAGCCTGCTGCTGTCCTACACCCTGACCTTGCAAATTCCCAAGCCCAACGCCCACAGGCAGTTCCTCACCCGCCTGGTTCTGAGGCCGCATGAAGGGCGCCGGCACAGTCGCCTGCGGCATCGAGCCCTGAGCCGCAGTCTTTGCCTTCTTGGTCGCGTTCTTCTTAGCCGGCTTCTCATCCGCCAAATCCTCCCTTGCACGCTTCTTCTTCGGCTTGGCCGGGTCGGCAGCTGGCTTCTTCTTCTTTTTCGGTGCAGGTCGGTCTTCCTCTTTCGTTCGGAGTTCGGAGACGGATGGGGAGGGGAGAGGTTGATTGTGTGAGGAAGCGACTGAGCCTGGGACGTCGGATGCCCGGGTTGAATTGGGACGTGACGGATCTTGTGATCTGTTTGCCTGTGCGTCTTTGGCGCGCAAGATGGTATACCTAGAGCGTCAGTCGCGCATGTAAAGGCCGGCTTGGAACTCACTTTGGCTGGAAGCCTCCTTTGTGCAAGCTATCGCCAACAATGAGAACCTTACGAAGCTTGTCGAGCTCGCTGTTGTCTTCACCTTGCATTTGGCATCCGCCACGATGATATGTCCCATCTGCTCCGAGATTTGGTCGTGCCGGTGCTGTCAGCGCCAACGAGAGCGCAGCTGTTCGAGCGGCAATCATGGATGTACCCAGATATAGCGGAGGCGAAGTTGCAGACTGCGATTTCAGCTTACTCCACAAGACTCAGAGACTAACCAAGATCCTAGCTTCAAGATCCAATGCGGCGCCATCACCCCAATGATCACCTTTTCTTTCAATCATCAACTCAATAGTCTCTGCAAGCGTCTCGCTCGTCGGTCGCATCACGACCCTTGTCTTGACAGGCTCTGTGACGGGTGAATTGGACTTGTTAGGAGATATCTGGGTGTTGGAGGAGGATGAGGAAACTTGTTGGTAGGGATTCGTTTGAGAGGTTGTTGGACGGAAATCTTGGATCTCGACGACTAGACAGCCATCTATAAATGATACTGGGGGTTGGAGGTCGTAGAGCGTTGGGATTAGGGAGGCGGGAATAGCTTGAGCACGAAGTGCCATGAGAAAGGGCTACTTGTTAGCTTCAGCACTTTTGAGACGAGACAATGTACCTTCATAGGCCCGTCATATCGAAAGGTGGTGATCTGTAGTTGTCAGCCCAGGCTCTATAATCTCGTGGAGCGCACTGAGTTTTCGAATCGCCAATGCGCAGGATACATCTGCACGACCAAGGACGGCTCCCATTTCCTCGACTTCTTGAGGACAGCACGCGCAAAGCGCATGTGGTTGTAGCCTGAAGCGCTCGCCATGATGACGGCGAGCTGTAATTGAGGACAGTAGGCTTGTTGATGCTGCTGATCAAGGCTGACGCTTTGTCGATGAAGATGCAGCTTCGTTGCTATGCTGCCGCGGGGTGTACGCTCATTACCGGACATTTATGACGTGTCGCGTTCAACTCAATCTCGACATGAGGTCCATCGCGGTATGTAGCCATCTTGAGAGATTTCAAACGATCATGACTGCCCCAGACACTGTCAACGGCGTATGCGTATTGTTTGTAATGCAAGAAGAGAGGCCTAGGCTCACTGCTCAGCTGCGCCTCGTCTCCCGGCAAAGATCCAGTCTACGCGAATGCTGCCAAGTCGGTCGGTGTTGCTGTTGCTGAACGTGGCTACACGTTGATTTACGGAGGCGGTCTACGTGGCTTGATGGGTGGGCGCCGATTTTAATATAACATAGACGCAGTACTGATCTGCCAGGAATGACAGCCGAAGCTGCTCTGTCGCACCCTAAGGGCCGAGTCATCGGCGTCTTGCCAAAGGCACTTTCATCCAAGGAGACGACAAGAGCTCTTGACAAGCCAAAAGGCGTCTCGAGCACTGAAGGTCGTGGCGAGCAGGTCGTCAATGATGATACCTACGGTGGTCGCATCGATTTGGAGCTTGTCGATGACATGCACTCGGTAAGCTTAGCACGTTCAATTGTGAAGAGAAAGCTGACGACCTGCAGCGCAAGCAGCGCATGGCCGAGCTGTCCAACAGCTTCATCGTCTTGCCTGGTGGTTTCGGCACATATGAAGAGGTGCGTACTACTTCGCGCCCACATTCGTCCCTGACTCTCTCAGCTAATGGAGATGGTGACTTGGAACCAATTAGGGATTCACAAAAAGCCCATCGTGGTCCTCAACAGTGAGTCCGACGCTCATTTCAAGAATTGACGTGTAGTCAAAGGCTTCTACACACCCATCATGACTTTGATGCATCAAGCTGTCGATGAAGGCTTTATCCAGCCTCAGAACCTCAGTCTTATCCAAGTCGTGGATATCAAGGAGGGAGAGGACGTCGGCAAGATTGCGTTGGATGCTGTCGAGAACTGGAAGTGGGAGGCAAGTCGTTGCAAACGCAAGCTTAGCAACGCTGATATAAATAGGATGGAGCTGGCTACGATCTCACGTGGACAAGCGGGGAAAAGGTCAGCGCCTAGATTGCATATATGCATTACACTGTTGAAACGAAAGCAGCAACCCGAGTTTTCTCTGTTCTCAACGGCCCGATACACCTGTACAACTTCAACTCTTAGCAGGGACGACATTCCGCTTTTCGAGAGACACATCCAGCGTCTTTCCGCTGCTCACGCGTACTTTTCCACGCGCGATGGTGAAGATGTCTGGGGTATCTGGCCAGGAGACGAATCCGTCTGGAACGCCGTCGAGGCAGCTTGTTCCGCTCAAGACAGGGTCGGCAAAGACTTCAGAGTACGTTGAGCCGCATCCTTGAGCGTACTGATAGGCAGGTTCGGATCCTTCTCGCCCCGAAGGCATTGCCGACAGTTGAGCTACATCCAGCGCCAGCTGGTGGACTTTTTAGTCTCGATTTATCTTCTGACAATCTACCACGACGACCTCTGATCCTCGATCCGGAAATTATGGACCCGAGAACGGTGAATCAGGCGTTGTTCATGTACAAGACGACCAAGAGGGACGCTTATGACGCTGCGATTGCGCGATGTGGTACGCTCCTATTAGACTATGCGATTGCTGACACAATAGCGGCTTTGGTGGATTTGAAACCTGGTGTAATCTGCGAGGCTTTGCTTCATACTTCAACGCATATCACCGAGTCATCGACGTCTAACATCGCCGTCTTTTCGCCAGACCCTCAACACCCCGATGCTCCGTCTTTCGTCACGCCGCGCTTGATAGAAGACGAGACGCCAGGGCTACAAGGCGTGACGAGAGCCGAGCTCCTCGAGCGAGGACTCATCCGAATCGGCGAGGTTAGCATTCAAGACTTCTTATCAGCAGTCGAGGAGGGTCGTCGCATCATCGGCTTCAACGCCCTAAGGTGAGTAATCTACAATCCTCGACTGACAAGGCAGAGGAGTCTGGGAGGCCGAAGTAAAGCGGTGATGTATGCATGTCCATGGATCATCCCGCGAGCGCCACTACCACATCAACGCGGCCTCGTCCAAAACCTTTGCGTTCTCCCTCTGCACCATGTCAAGCTCTGTCGCGACGGCGAACTCTTCTTGACGAGCGGCTTGCCAAGCACGTTCAAGCTCTTGAATCGGAACGTGCAAGTGCTCGAGCTCGGCCAGCTTGGCGTGCGTGTCTCGATCAGACTGATTGTAGTTGTTGAGCATGTACTTGATGGCGTGGTCGTTGACTGAAGCCTTGTAGTCTTCGACTGATTTGTTAGAACAATTCGATTCTTTGGGTACTCACTCTTCTCCATCTGCAGCCTCATCATTTCGTTGGTCACCGGACTGAGGTCAGCATAGTCCACATCTTGAAAAACTCACCCCCTGTGCGCGAGTCGGGCTTTACGCGCACTCTCAGTCTCGCCATCAACCCTCTGCCTAGCCCCCTTGAGGACAAAGTGAGAGTCAAGGACTTTGGGTGAGCCAGGGAAAAGCTTGTACTGTTCGCCGCAGACACGAGTCATCGTGTGCAGCAGGTCGCGAAGAGCACGAGCTTGATCGTCTTTGATGGTCTGATCGGGGAGGTTGTCTTGCTCAGAGCTGATGCCAGCGAGAGCAGCAACGGCGGTGTCGAGGGAGGAGAGACCAAACGAAGTCCTAGAGTCGATCTCGTGGGTGGAGAAAAAGCATGAAAACTGCTGAACGTCGACGACCTCATTAATCTGCGCAAGCATCTCCGCAACCGTGAGGATCGGAACAGGTTCGGTGTCGTACTCGTCGTCAAACTCTTCGTCGTCGACGTCGGCAGGATCACCGATGATCTCGTCGTGAACAACACCCGTGATGACTGCGATCTGCGAGTCGTCATACTCGGACTCGGACTCGAGCTCTGGCTCGGGCGTCGGCTCTGGAGCGGGAGCAGCCTTGGGCACCTTGGAAGGCTTGATGACAGGAGGCTTGAAAGCCTTCTCCTTCTTGCGAGGCGCAAAAGCAGGCTGCTCGCCAATGAGCGGTACAGCGACCTGAGGCTCAGGAGGCTTGACCTTGGTTCCACCCTTCTTGCGCTTCTTCTTCTCCTTGTCACCCGTAGGCGTCGCGTTCGAAATGGAAGAAGCAACCGACCCCGGTCGCGTGACGGACAATGCCGCAAGTGAGGCTTGGCTGATGGATGGGGTACCAAGCGCGGGGAAGCCAGTAGGAGAAGCAGGCCGCGAGGAGACTGGTGTGGGAGTTGCCGAGGGGATAGGCGTCCTAATCTTGAGTGACACTGGAGTCGCAGAGATAGAAGGGATGCGCAAGACCTTGGCGCGAGGAGCAGGAGTCGCCTGGCTCTCCGCCTTGACAACAGGCGGAGGCGTCGCCGGCCGCTCAACCTTCGGCTTAACAGCCGTAGAGACGGTCTCCTTCGGCATTGTAAGAGCCTCAGCCTTGACCTCGACTTTGACCTCCTCCACCCTCTCAACAGGCGCAGGACCAAAGACGTCCGACGCCGGCTTTTCGACCTCGACTTTCGCCTCCCTAAAGACATCGACCTTCTTCTCCTTCTTAACCTTTGGTACGCGCGCAGAGTTGACTGGCGCAGACAACACTGGAAAGTCGGCGGTTTGGCCTGGAGATTTGGCAGGAGTGTCGGGAGGAGGCTGGGGAGAGGCGACGAGCTCGTGCTCGATTTTGACAATGTGTTCGGCTGGGCCTGGAATAGAAGGTGGTGGTGTGGAAGGCCGAGTGATGGTGAAAGCAGGCGTTGAAGCCCTCGTCGGCGTCGGAGCCGGCGCGTGAACAAAACCCAAAGGCAGCTCCAATTTTTTTGATTCATTAAAAGTCGTTTCGTCTAATTCATCTCCTCATCAGCCCCATTCCACACGCGCAATAACTCACAATCGTCAAGTCGTAAAGGTCGGTCAGGTTGTGTTACATCAAATCGAGAATCATCCACGTTGATCAGAATCTGCGGTAGGCTTGAAGTGGGAAGAGGAGGGGGGAGCACAGCATAAGAGCCTGCGACGGGTTCTGTGTGCGCCCCCCGTGGAGAAGGGCACGACGGGGACTTACCTTGGCTGGGACTAGGAGAACGGAGCTGTTGAAGGTGTTGAAGCATGCGCGCTGTTGAATGCGCTTGGGCGGCGTGCGGGTCGTGAGGAGGGCGCATCATGGCGATGGCGGGATCCTGAAAAGGCGATGCATCTACAATCAGCCCTGTCCTCTTTCGATCTCAAATGAAACTCACCTCGAGGACCGAGACCCGGCGGAGGCCCTCTAGCATCAGGCGAAGGCAGGGACAGCACACCACGCTGCAGATGCATCTGAAGCTGCTGGATTCTAGGATCCGTGGCATTCCACTTGACTTCTGTCTGTGGCGGCATCGGCGAGCTCTCCCTCCTCGCAAACCCAAATCTCGACGCTTTGGCCTGCTTGACAGCCTCGCCCTCATCCATCTCATCAGGCGCAAAGGGGTCAAAGACACCCGCATAACTCTTCTCATCGCCCATCCCAACCGGCCGAACAGCCATGAGCGCCGAGATCCCAAGGGCCGGCAAGCCATTCAATACCCCTCCAAAAGTCGCAAAGGGCTCAAAGCTACCAGCCGCAATCTGTCGATCAATCTCTTCGTCTTTGAAGCCAAACTCGAACACGAGTGACGTGTCGTCGACAGCTTGGGAGAAGACGTCGTCGAATTCGGGGTAGGGCGAGTGGATGGGGTAATTTGGAAACTGGACGGCGGCGGGTATGGGCGCTGTTAAAGAGCTTGAGGCGATGGCGGGGTCGATGAAGGGTGGTGGTGTTGCTGCGGGATCAGAGGTCGGAGGCGTTGGTGACGCGGAGGAAATGACAACGGGACTATCGATGATGATAGGCTCCGCAATCGGTACCGATACCTCGACGACCGGCTCAGGCTCAGGCTCGGAATCAGGCAACAGCGCCACCTCAACCTCCATCTCCACTTCAGGCTCTGGCTCTGGTTCTGGCGTCAACACACGAGGCGTAACCTGCTGCTTGACCACAATAGGCTGCTTCTTCTCCTTGGTAGGCGTCGAAACACTCGACGAGTTCGAATAAGACCCCGCAGGTCTGCCCAGCGGCACGAGGTTCAACACGTGTTTCTTGCCTGCTCGTCTCGAAGTCGTGATGGGCACTGAAGGTGCAGCAGGTGCTGGACGGACACCCCAACTTGCTGATCTTGGTAAAGCTGGCGCTAAATGTTAGCGTAATGAAGTAGCCTGTAGACAAGACGTACCCTCGACCGTCTCATCAGCAGATGGTTTCGGCCAAGCCGACTTCTGCATGGCCGGGATGGAAATGACCTTGGCTGGTCCCGGCACCGGATCCTTCATCTTCAGAAACGCCGCCGCCAGTTCATCCTTGGTAAAGGTATCATTCTCTCCTCCCCACTCGTGCAGATTCAGACATGTCGCAGGGTTCTCGCACTTCAACCCCCTCAAAAAGCTATCACAGTACCTTGCGGTCCCATGACTGGCCTTCAACGTCTGACCCGGATTCTGGGGCGCTGGAATCCCATCGAGCGCTAAAATTGCACGCGAGGCATCTTCCCTTCGGACATAGGTGATGTGAATGCCCGTCTGACCGTCGGTAGGTCGCCTGATGGAGAGCTTGGAAATCTTGCCGTATTGTCCGAAATAGTCGTTTGATCGAAGAATCGGGATGGCTTCGTCTCCTGGTGCAGGGAGTTTCATGCCGACGACGTAGACGGTATTCTTCATGACGATTCGAACTTCGCGGAGGTGGCGACGACCCAGAGCTTCGAGCTGTTTGTTGATTTTGGCGCGTTGCTGCTTTGACGCTTTGACGCGCTTGATCCTGATGATTAGTTTGCTCGGTGGCGGACGGAGACGTACGCTTCGAATTCTACTGGCTGGAACTCGACGGCTTGCTGGTCGTAAGGCCTTCTACAGCCTGGACAGCGTGCATCGGTCGTGAGGAGCTTGTTGTAGCAGAACTGGCAGATCTTGACACGTCAGTCTGTGATGACTTGTTGATACGCCGCCACTGACCTGGAGACCACACTGGCACGGCTTGAAGTTGAGATCCGAAAGGTCAAGTGGTTCTGCACAGAGAAGGCAGTCTGGGTCGTCCTGTCATACGTTAGCTGTTCGAGTAGCTAAAGTTGAACAAATCAAAGAGCTACAGCAAGACTCCCAAGTTGCCATTCGAAGGTAGGCAACAATGGCTAGTTCCCCGCGAGCTCCAGCTGCTCAGTCAAGTAGTTACTCACCTCGTCATCACTCCACTGAACATCAATCAAGCTGCGAAGGACGTCCCTGCTGACTGCGGCTGTTGCGGATGACGTGGCGCCATGAGGATTGGGTGGAAGAGAGTGATGAGAATAGTGAGCTGGTGCCATTATTATATACTATAGCCGTGTATAACCGAGAAGAGGAGTAGGAAGAGGAGAGTTATAATGAAAAGGTAGGGCACGAAAGAAGAAACACGACCAGGACCGCAAGCTCGCACCGAGGGGTTCGGAAAAAGTCGGATAATAGCACGTGTTGAACCCTCTTCTGGCCGTCGCGTGGTTTGGGGACTTGGTCGTTTTGGACGATGATTCGGAACTGAGCAATACACCTATACTTGAAAATGGCAGACCTTAAAGCCTACTTGGCTCAACGATACATGTCAGGACCCAAAGCAGATGCTATCTTGGCACGAAAAGCAAATGATGGAGAGCGGCCGAAGAAACGAAAGAAGAAGTCGCAAGCTGAAGAGGGAGAACCGAAGGCTGGGCTGGTGTTGCGGGATGAAGATGTTGGCCTTGGAGTGAGGGAGGAGGATGAGACGGAGCTCGAGTCGCCCAGTGAGTCACTGGGAGGAATCTATGGGCTGATGGAAGTCGTGACACAGGTTGCATCGCGATTCTTGAAAACCAAAGGCGCATGGTCAAAGCTTGCTGATCTCTCAAATCCCGATTCAGAACCTGCAGAGCCCTCATATCAAGAACAAGATCAAGGTAACGCCGAAGCGTCCGGCTCTGCCCTTCCCGTCGCAGCACCACTCAAGAAACGCAAAGGCGGACTGAGAACAGCAGCAGAGCTAGCCATCGAACAAGCAGCGCACGCAGCCGCTCGAGCAAAATCAGCCTCTCCAGAACCCCAACGCGCAGCCGAGACGATCCACCGAGACGAATCAGGTCGAGTGCTGGATCTCAAAGCCTTACGAGCGGAAGAGAAGCGGAAACTGAGGGAAGAGCAGGAGAAGGAGGCCAAGAGGATGGAATGGGGTAAAGGGATTGTACAAGCTGAGGAAAAGGAGGAGAGGAGGAAGAGGGAGGAGAGGGAGAGGTTGAAGGATGTTGCCAGGTGAGTGGTCGCGGAGTTGAATGCAAGGGGGAAGCTAACGATGACAGGCATGCGGATGATGTGGATATGAATAATGAGATGAGGCAAGAGGAACGATGGAACGACCCAGCAGCAGCTTTCTTGACAGTGAGTATCAGTGTCACCGCGAGGCTATCTGTGATCACCTCGCCGACCAGCGGTAGACGCCCGTCGTCAGAGTGAGGTCACAGCCGAGCTTTCCACCCGCCTCCTTTCTCTCGCTAACGTTGGATAGAAAAAGAAAACAAAACAAAAAGGTCCACAGAAACCGAAATACAACAAGGGTCCAATCCCAATGAACCGATTCGGGATCCCACCTGGCTATCGATGGGATGGAGTGGATCGTTCGACTGGCTTTGAGAAGAAATTCTTCCAGTATCAGAATGCTGGCCAGAGAAGAAAATTGGAGGCTATGCAGTGGAGCGTGGAGGATATGTGATGCATTTATTGCTGTGATTGGAGGTGCGTCCGGTTTGTGCTTTTGGTTGAGCACTTGCTTGCACGTCTTTCTACTGCTGCCCAATCGCTTTAATGGGCTTGTGTGCAAATGAAGACCGGGAAGGCAGGCAAACAGCTGCAGCTTATTTAGCCGCTCACTGTCTACATGTTGCCATTTCAAGCTAGCCTCCCGTGCCATTCGCAGTCAAATCTTCGACATGTTCTTCGTGAGGACTTGGATATTTTCACTATGGAAACGAGGGCTCTCTCCCGCACCATTGTCTAACAGCGTGAAAGCAGGCTTTATTGGTGTTGTCACTGCTGTGTACGTCGAGCATCGTCTGGGAAGATACCAGTGTGGTGATGGACGTGAACCATCAGTGACGCCTATGCATAACTGATCGTCTTGTTATCCTTGTCGTTCATGTACTTCGTCATGACCTTATCCTCAGTGCCGGAGGCCAACGTTATTCTTTCAATTAGGCCACTGGGCAGCTGTCTCAAATTGCTGAATAACATCAAGATGTGATTCACGTTTAGGACTTCATGTTGCAATGACACACGTCGACGTAATGCCGGTTTTACGTCTTGCTCAACGTCAACGGAACTAATTTGGCAGGTCAATCAGTACCGGTCGATTCAAGGTAGTCGTGGGCACAAGCATACCGGTCAGGTCAGCTGGGCACTCTGCGAGATGGACTCACGATCAGAATTCGGATCAGCTTCAAACGTGCAAGCCCAAGTCATCGAACTTTCGCTGTCGGGTAAGTGCGCAGCTGATGGTTGCTTTGATGCATAATTCATTCTTGATCAAGTGGATAGTTGGCGTTGTACGGATTTTTCATCGCAAACCTGATATGCGAGTGAGGGCTAGTGCCCATAACGCAGTTTCTCTTTGCTGAATAGCGTCATTTCAGTGTCATAAAGCACAAAGAGCCAGCCAGCTGCCAAGCTTCCCCCCCCGAAGGATCGGACCGGCACAGGCACGATATCTACTTCCGTCGGGGGGAAAAACAAAAGGGAAAGATCTGCGTGTTGACAGCTGCAAGCCACAAACAATAATGCTCCGAGTGTCAGCGAGTTTCTTCCTTTCGGTGGCAGCGATAGCCGTTTCCAGTGTAGTCGCTCAAATACAATATACTGAGGAGTGTTTGGGCGGACAAGCCTACCTGATCTATACCCAAGGGAGGGTTCAGCCCAGTGGAGCATTGTGTAGCTTACAGAACCTTAGGCCAACTGAAACTGGCGTGGTGAGTCCCTGTCCCCCTAAGGTTCGCAAACTGACATCGCAGGCCTGTCCAGACGCGTACTTTGCTTTTGATCGAGTGCAGGGGACTATCTGCTCTGGGCCAAATGAGTATTCAAACCGTTGTCCTGGTGAGAAGTCGCAGCAATGTTGACGGAAAGCTGACTTCATAGCTGGATTCTTGTGTAAGAACTTGGCATCCCATTCCATTCACTGACCTGATTGCGAACAGACTACGCCTTTGATGTAAGTCAGACTTTCTGTCAGCAGTCTTTAACTTCTCAGGCGTCGTGCTCTTATGATGACTGCATCACCAACGACTCTGAGGAGATTGTCCGGTGCCAGTCCATTTGTGAAGGAGCTGGTGGAATTGCAGACTCTGACAGTTATCAATGCTTACTGGGACTGTGCAATGGAAACGAGGATTGCACGAGCAATCCGAGGCTCAACACGTGTTCGTCGTTCACAGGTGAGGCTTGATCTGCGCAGACTTGTGTCCGAAAGCTGATGACAGGTCGCTGCGGCGAAGGCTGCGGCGTAAACACTGTGCGCATCAGCTTCATCCCTATCTCTGATTGTCTAACACGTCCAGTTCTGTTACGGGTTGGAGGAGATTTGCACGGATCCTGAACAAGGCATCTGTTCCAACTGTGAAGGCGATGTGATTTTGGCACCAGGRGGAGGCTACGCTTGTCAAGGTGTCCCGCTGTCTTCACAGCGTGCCCAGGCGCGCAGAAGGCGTAGTGCCAAGCAAGCGTACCAGCAGATGCTTCTAGCGCATCCGGACTGTCCCCCGACTRAAGGTGTCAAGGCTTGTACCATTCGAGGAGGRAAAGGTGCCGTCGAGGTGAGAWAAAWTACAGCACTACTGAGCCGACGCTGATGARCAGTGCATCAACACCTTGTACGAGCTTGAATCGTGCGGTGGCTGTTCCTATCTCGGCGATGGGATCGATTGCACATTGCTGCCTCACGTTCAAGCCGGCGGCGTGTCTTGTGCCGGCGGTGCTTGTATTGTTTGTGAGTCACGACTTGATGACCGGTCCAAAGCTAAATCGAACACAGCTGCTTGCGAACCTGGATTCTCGATGCAGAACGGCACTTGCGCCTGACCATGGAGATTGAGGTAGTAGTTGTGTTTAGGGAAAGCTTTGGGATTTTTTTCGGGCAATATTTCGGGATGCATTTTGGGTTAGAGCGACTTATCTGCTGATTCTCATACGCATACAGTGTAATTAGTTCGACTTGGTTAGTGACCAACTGAAGCAGAAGACAAGGCCACATGGCGAATGCTACGAACAAGGTGCCACTTTTGCCGGGATCAAAAAGTCGGCGACCTTGCCCGCGTCAGATTCGAGCATCTTTTCCTAAGCCTGCGAAATGGAGGACGTGTTGAGCTGGTACAAGAGCCACAATGGCTTCATTCATCCGTCCATAGAGTACCGACAGGGTGGGTTGTTGCTGATCTTGTTGAATTTTGGGCTCGCGGCTCATGTCAGATCCAACGTACGGGTTTGCGCCCTTCACGACGGCCACCATCAAGGCCGATGAACGGATCGTGTCCTGCCCCTTCGAGCTCGCGGTCACTGCAGTAAGCTCCTTACAAGCTATCGAGGCTGTCACCGGCGTCGATGCTTCCGTCAGCAAAAGTTGGAGTGATCGAGTCAAGGTCGTGACATATCTGGTGCTGCATTGGGTTTGGGATGATATGGTCCTGGCCGACGCGAACAAGTTAGTACTTATGCACATGCGTATCATCGGACGCTGATAATACAGACCGAGACCGCAAAGCCTGATCCACGGGCCTTATATCGCGTCCTTGCCCGCTCAGGGCACCATCCTCACCCCAATGTTCTTCTCCGACGCTGAGCGTTCGCTGCTGAAGGGCACAAACTTGTACGGTGCTACAATTGCTCGTGAAAAAGATTGGAAGGCAGAATGGCAGGCTGTTGAAGCCGCACTTGCATCATCAGGTGACGATGGCGAGGCAATGGCAAAGTCTTTCACCTGGTCAGTCCACTTGCTATCTCCTTGCCTCTGCTGATGTATTGCAGGGATCGGTGGCTGCAAGCGTCTACCTTCCTGACATCACGAGCTTTCCCTTCATCGCTGCTCGAAATTCCGGAGGGTGAAGTCCGAGGACCTGGCAAATCCGTCGAAGGGGCGCACGCGGCGCTCGTGCCCGGTCTCGACACGTTGAATCGTGAGTCAAAGTGAACCCACTCTTCAAGCGTTCCCTGACTGTTTTTCAGACCGCCGAGGACAGCCCATCACATGGCTCTCATCTCCAGTTGCAGCTGCCAACGCCGGGCCTGCTGTACCAGCCATTTCATTCGTTGCGCCAGAGGAGATCCAAGCCAACCAACAGGTCTTCAACAACTATGGTCCCAAGCCAAACGACGAGCTTCTGCTAGGCTATGGCTTCGTTCAGTGCCCCAATCCCGATGAGGTTGTCAAGCTGAAGCTCGGAGCGACGGCCGATGCGAAATTGGAGGAGCTGCTCAAGGCCAAGGGAGTCTCGATGGACAAACCATTCGTCGTTGCAAATGATGGAACTGTGCCCAAGGAGTTGATTGAAGTCGTCCGCGTCATGCTGGCTGCTGTCAAGCCATCAGCTCATGGCCATGCACACGAAGGGAGTGAGGAGGAGTTGCAGGATGAGCTCGAGGCGCTCGAGCAGCTAGGAGGCATGTTGGATGATCGTCTTGTCGCCATCGAAGACGCTCAGAAAGAGGCAACTGGTGACGTCAGGGAGGAGGTGAAGATCATGTGCGATGTCTACGTCTCAGGCAAGTCCTCTGTCCTCTGTCCTCTGCCAATTTCACTGACTCCCACACAGGTCAAAAGACAATTCTTGAGGCTGCGCTGGGCAAGATTTCGGACCGGATTGAGGTTGTCGAGGAGCTGATTGGAGAGGGCAATGGGTGCGCTTGCTGCCTGTGAGAGGACTATCACGTCCTTGAACGGCGTTCGGCCGAAGCGCAGCATGGTTGGTACTAGGCGTGGCGGCAAGGCTCTAGCACGACCGACGGTGCCTGGCGAAGCTGTGACCTTCAGCTCCTGGTCGTGATGTATCTCTTGCGCTCGGCATCTTGACTTTTGCATGCACATGGGCATCTTGCGCGCGCTCACGTCTGCTCCTTGCCTGAACTAAACTTTCGCGTCAACATTCTTGACACAGACGTACCAACCACCGCAAAGTTGGCCAGCACGTACTCGTTCATTATTGTCATGATACTTGAGAGCATGCCGGCTGGCTCATTGGAGTTCAGCGCCATCATGACCTCTCAATGAAGTGTCCGCAGTGGCTTCAAGACGCCCATCGCCGTCTGTTCCGTGATGTTTCAAAGTGCAGCTGCCACGGCCGACGGGACCAAATCTTCGGGTTTTTTGGCGAGTCAGTGACGATCTTTCAAAGGTGAAGCGCGAGTCAGCGAAACAGTCTTCAGCACAATGTCCTTCCTTCGCAGCACCTCAGCGTTCGCCAGACCGTCAGCTTCAACCATTGCTCGGAATGCTGTTCGTGCTGGCAGCACATCTGCTTCTCAAAAAGCTGCTCATCAACCCGGAGCAGGCAAGCCTCGCCCTATTGATGACAGCACCTCTGCCTTGGATTGTGAGCTCCTTGGAACGCTATAAATGTTTCTGATACAGCTTAATAGACAAGGCGACCCGTCATTCGCGTCCTCCTTCTCTTCCCTCCTTCTCACACCCTCGCTCACCGTCTGCCGAAGAGGCTGTGAACAACATTTTGTACAACACGCCTCCTCCCAGCATGGAGCCCTACAAAAAGTGAGCTGCGCCAATTGAAAGGACATGACTGATCAATAGGCATCTGCTGAACTGCCTTGTTCAAAACGAGCCAGGAGTGCTGTCCCGCGTATCGGGTATTCTCGCTGGCCGAGGCTTTAACATTGGTATGTTCTCAAGACGTTTGCCAGGCGCTGACACTACAGACTCGCTTGTCGTGTGTCAGACTGAGATTCGTGACTTGTCAAGGATGTGCATTGTACTCCGTGGGCAAGACGGTGTCATTGAGCAAGCTCGGAGACAACTTGAGGACCTGGTGAGTTATCTCCTGTTTGCGGTGTGATTCTGACGCGTATAGGTACCCGTGTGGGCCGTTCTCGATTACACCAACACCTCCACGATCGCTCGCGAGCTCATGCTTGCGAAGATCTCCATCCTCGGGCCCGAGTACGCTCAGGCGCAAATGTCTGGAGGCCCAACACACAGCGCCACTGAGCCCCTCTCCCCCTACGAGCAACAGCACCCTCCCGCATTCGTCGCTGCCGAGGGCGAGCAGACGGCCTCTCAGGCCGTCGACAAGCCCGCACGCGAAGCTGCTCTTGCGCGTTCATTCGAGAATTCGGCTCTTCCCAACGCCGTCTCTCGCAAGGACGACATGTACCCTTCGAGGCAGCAGACCATGTCGCAATCTGAGGCCCTTATTGCCAAAAACCTGCACTTCACTGCTATCAAGACCTTGGCCGACCAATTCGGCGGTCGAGTTGTCGATGTGGCTGAGAACAGCTGCATTGTCGAGCTCACTGCTAAGAGCACGAGAGTGGACGCTTTCCTGGCCTTGATGCGCCCCTTCGGTGTCCTCGAGGCCGCCCGGTCTGGTAAATTTTGATCAGTCAGAAGTCATCGCTGACCCATTAGGCGCCATGGTCATGCCCCGTACCCCAATCTCGCGTGGTCCAGAAGAGGATGTGTCAGACGAGGCCGAGGGTATCGATGCGTCCCTCCTCCCTCCCGGATAGATGTCATGAAAACGGTTTCTGTTCGTAATGATGTACATATGCAGCAACTTCAGATCAAAATCACCATCAGCAGCAGAATCATGAGGATTATAATCAAGAACACGATGCACCACCCGCTCTTCGTTTCTGTTGCAATTAGCGCCGGTGTAGATTGAGCTGACATACCTTCGTTCTTGCGAATGAAGTCTTGCATTCGTTTGGACGCCTTCTTCAGCTTCGAGTCAGTGACATCGACTCTTGTTGAAAGATCATCCAGCATTCTGCTCGTCAGCATCAGCCTGAATTGCTGAGACACTCACTCTCCCTGTTCACCGACTTCTTGCCCTATCAAGCCAGCTTGACTCGCAAGATTCGTCAAAGCACCGCTGATGACGCCAAGAGTATCGTCTTGCCGCCTCATCATGGTCTATCATGTCAGGCGTGCAAAGTGTGACCACCTGATCATTACTGACCTGCTGCTCCTCCCTCTCCCAGCGCTCGACCTCGTTGTCATCGTTGCTTCGCCGGCTATCGGCTTGGCCGTTCTCCATGTCCGGTGCATCTCGGAAGGATCGTTCAACACCCTTGCCTTTGTCTCGACTGGGCGATTCACCCGTAACGCTACTGCGTATACTCTGAAGCTTGGTTAGCAATGTGCAGTCGCGACAATTGGCTCAGCTCACCTGCAGCTCTCGCCGTACGCTCTGCACAAAAGCACGCCGAGCTCGAACTTCTTTGTCATCGATGCCCCACCGCCCTCCCATTTCCTCCACGACCCTCACGCTCTCCTCTAGATCTTCTAGGTCGCCTTCCAATAAGGTCAGATGCCCTTTGAGCTCATTGCGAGCTTCAGCTAGCTGAGGCGAAGACTGTGACACAGTGGCCGCGATGCGCTGGAATGACGACAACAGCGTGTGGGTATTCGCCAAAGTGGATTCGACATCGCTAATGGTCAGTCAAGCCAGGGATGTATTGTCTCACTTACCGCTTGACGTCCAAGTAGGGATCTCGACTCATGTCGAACAGCAAGTAGTTGAATTGGACGTCGCCTTGAGCTTTGTGTGGTTCGGGTCCAGACCGGAGCCCGAAGCGATTGGGGGGTCCCGTCTGACCCGGGTGCGATCGCGTTGTCCTTTGTCCTATGCATATGCATATAGAAGTCTCAACTACTAGCGAGTGCTTTCTTCAAAGGAGACGAGAACCCTTGTGCACGTTCTCAGCTACTTCTACTGCTGCGGCGACGCTGCTTCGTTCGCACTGCACCAAAATGAAGAATTCACCAGCTCAAAGCCTACCAAACCCGGCAACCTCGGTTTTGAATGCTTCAAGACAAATGATCAAGAGCAGACGTGTTGTCATCGTCTTCTCCATCATTATCAGCTTCTTTTTGCTCGTCTACAACCAAACGACGATGCAGCGTGGACGGTTGCGGCCGAAATCGAAGCAGAGCTGGTGGTCAGCCCACCCAAATAATGCGGGAACAGAAAGCGATACGCTGATGTGGAGAGACGGCGATACCAAGGTTGACAAAGGCGAGGATCATCTCTCGCCAAATTTTCATTCTCTCGGTCCAGATGTCGATGCCCTCTACAAGCTTCGTTCTTCGGACTTTGACAGGTGAGTGGAAGGAGCAATTGCAAGCGCTAATCTCTCTGCTACATGAGCAGCCTCCTGGCTAAAGCATCGACCCTATTCCAGCCAGGCATGGCTCAGAATTTGACATATACAATGCTGAGCTACTTTCCTA
Organism: Holtermanniella nyarrowii; assembly: GCA_001600035.1. Taxonomy (NCBI): domain Eukaryota; kingdom Fungi; phylum Basidiomycota; class Tremellomycetes; order Holtermanniales; genus Holtermanniella; species Holtermanniella nyarrowii. The sequence goes on along the minus strand of BCIT01000004.1, from coordinate 455,890 downwards.
ACTCATCGATATCGACACGCGCACCCTCGGCAGCGGAAGATAGGACTTCCACAGTGTTGAACGGACCTCACGCTCAAACGATCTGGCAGACATTCAAAGACCACGCAGCGTGGCGTGCAGAGGTTCTCTTATGGGATGAGATGCATAGGGACATCGGCTGGTCGACTGACAGACTTAACGACACCGATGCAGACGCTTGGGTTCGCCGTCACTTTGCAGACACCGATATCGAGTGGGCTTGGGACTTCATGACGCGACCCGTCCTCCGAGCGGATTTGCTACGCTACCTCTTGATACTGGTCCACGGCGGGCTCTACGTGGATGCGGACGTACGTGGCTCATCGTTTCAGAGCTGATGTGCCAGACCAAACCCTTGCATCCCATTTCCGAGTGGGGCTCGCTAGATCCAATCGTCTTAGACATCTCTTATACTGATGGACCTCATTGGCGTGAACAAATGGCCGAGAAGCCAAGCGTTGTTTTAGGCTTGGAGTCGGACCCGTGCGTATTGTCATTGCTGTCTTAAGCTATTGGCTGACCTCACGCAGCGTCGCTTGGGAGCATTGGAATGTGTGTGACGGTGACCAGGGAATGACAGACTGATGAAATAGGTATGGGTTCAGAAGACCAATTCAAATCGTCCAGTTTGCCTTTGGCTCTACAGCGGGGCATCCTATCTTTCTCGACGTGATCGATCGGATCGCGCAAGAAACCCGGCTGGTCCACGAGAGGGAACAGTGGGTGGAGGCGGACCGCCAATGGCGTACGACACCCGAGGAGCAGAGCTATGTCCCGATGATTCAAAATGAGACCCGCAGGCCTTCTGTACTTGATGTGAGTGACTTGCGCAGGAGTTGTCCGAGTTGGCTGACCGTTTTGACAGTGGACAGGGCCTACAGTGCTCACAGATGCCACCGTCTCATGGCTTATCGCACGTTACAAGATCTCGTGGCAACGACTTCGAGGGTATGGTCGCCCCATTCGCATTGGTGACGTGCTTATTTTGCCCCGTGGAGGTACGGCTTGGAAAAGGTGGCTACTGACCGGCAGCTCTCGCTGCAGTCGATTTCCCAGGTTATGCTGACGGTGTGTACTGTCCGCAAGCTCAAATGGAACATTACCTTCATGGCTTTATGGCCGACGGTTGGAGGCAGAAAGGTCTTTGATAACCCGTGTGAATGCATTCTTGGCTTACCAACGTTTGTATCAATTCAAGCTGAGGCTCTGTGCCGGTCCCTGATCTCTTGCACTCCAGATGACGAGTCAGTCGTGTCCAGTCTTCAGCCCAACCTTGTAGGCTAGCTTATGGATCAGGCTCGCTGATTGACGGAACTAAAGTGCCATGCACCACCCCATGGCAGCTCCTTTGAACCGCGACCTATTAGCTTTGTCAAAGGAGTATCACAACCTTTGTCGATGATCATAAAAGTTGATCATGTTCACCATCAAATCTTTTCAAGTCCCTCGACATGATGAAACGGTTCGCCCCACAGAGCCTACCGAATCCTGCCACGCTGCCCTCGACTTCTCGAAGACAGGGACCGAGAACCAAAGCCGCTGTGACGCTGAGCGTCCTCGTCACGACCTTGCTCATATGGAAAAGCGACATACAAAGGGAGAGCTTGATTAGACCTGGTGAATGGCTCAGTGTAGCGCTATCTGCCGGGGCGTCTGCGGGAGAAGCCCTGCGGTGGAGAGATAACTCTCTGACTATCGACAAAAGCGAGGTCCACCTTCCCTCACACTTTCATCCTCTTGGCCCTGACGCTGACGCTTGCTATAAATTGGGATCACCGGACTTCGACATGTGAGTGTCATGGACTGCTTTCGTGCTGATCTCGGCCAGGTATATGAGTAACCTTTTGCTCAAAACATCGACCCTCTGCTCGCCAGCAATGACGGTCGACATCGCGGACTCATTTCTGTCTCACTATCCGAATTCCTCGCAGCCTGACTATAGCACCTCTGCGATTGAGGGAGACGCTCCCCCTGTCTTGTATGGGCCCCATGCTCAAAGCGTCTGGCAAATCGATAAGAACCATGAAACGTGGCGGAATGAATTGAGATCTTGGGACGAAATGCACAAGGAGATTGGCTGGACGACTGAACGTCTAAACGATGCTGAGGCAGATGCTTGGGTGCACCATCATTTTGCAGGGACTGACATCGAATGGACCTGGATTTTCATGACACGGAGGATACTCCAAGCCGATCTCTTGCGGTACCTGCTTCTCCTGGTACACGGAGGTTTCTACGTCGACGCGGACGTGCGTACCAACCCCTACGCATACTGACCTACAGACAAACTCGTTGCATCCAGTTTCCGAATGGGGCACGCTAGACCCTATCGTCTTGGACATCTCTCGTACTGACGGACCTCACTGGCGCGAAAATATGGCTGAGAAACCAAGCGTCGTGCTCGGTCTGGAGGTGAATCCGTAAATCCTTCGTACTGCCATTGACGTTCGGCTGACGTCTACTAGCAGGGCATGGGAGGGCTGGACTGTGCGTTTCCAAATCAGTTGCTTACGCTGACGACCATAGTGGATCGCGCGGCCTATCTCGTTCGTCCAGTATGCTTTTGGCTCCACGGCGCACCATCCGATCTTTCTGGACGTTGTCGATCGCATCGTGCAAGAGACCAAGCTTATCGCTGAGCGGGAGAAGTGGTTGGAGGCTGAGCGGCAATGGCGCCAGACTCCAGAAGACATGGCTTGGATGTCGCAGATCGAGTCTACGTCTCAGCGACCTCCCGTCCTGGAGGTGAGTCACTAATGCATCCATGGAGGGGCGACTGATCATTTCTGCAGTGGACTGGACCTATCGTGTTCACGGACGCCATCATATCCTGGCTCACAGCACGATACAAGATCTCATGGCAAAGGCTTCGTGGTTATGACCGTCCAATTCGGATTGGGGATGTGCTGGTGTTGCCTCACGGAGGTAAGCTCCCGACCAATTGTGATCAATGTTGACCGGTAGCTTTCAGTGCCGTTGATCTTCAAGACATCAAAGGAGGCTTCTTGCCGCAAGCGCAGCTGGAACACTTTCTGCATGGCAATGCGGAGGATGGGTGGAAGAAGGACGGCATGTAAGCCTTGCGCATTGAGCAATGCTATAAATAATCCACTTTCACTGTAGAGCGAGGTTTCGGCGATCGTGGCTCGGCAGTCGTTATTCGACGGGTGCAATTACTGCTTGTTTAAAGAGATGCAACAATCTTCGGTGTTATATGGAGTACGAACTACGAACGCTCCTGAGTTTCGTCTTCCCTTGCGAGCTCAAATTGAGGTGCGTCCCGTCCAGCAAGCAGCTGCAGCTGCTGCCACTTACACGTGTCACACTATATGATATACAGCTGCAGCTGCAGCTGCAGTTGTGCCCGTAGCGTAGCTACCCACTCTGTGCCTCAGCACCGTCTATCGTGCTGATGGAAAATTCAATACTGGCAACTTGCAAGATGCTGGTCAGCAGAATTCCGCAGGCGCCCAAGAGCATGTGATCTCTTGACCAGGCTGACGATCCGTGGAGCCAAGCAGACAAAGGAGCAGCTTTAAGTTCTGTAACACTGCAGTTCCCGGAGGCCTTTACTTCCATTGTTTCGCATTAGTCGGCGATCAAACTGATAATTACAGTCTCAGGCGCAGACAAGGACGCATACAAGCGATCAACGTGAATGGAGCGGGTCTTCCATTGTCGGGGGGCTCAGGGTTGAGTCTAAGATGGGCAGCACTCGGTGATGTCCACGGATGTCGCGCATTATGATGAAGAGCACCCCGTCCACGAGCCTACCAAACCCTGCAACATTGCCGTCCCGACCCCGAAGACAAGGACCACGAACCAAAGCGGTTGTAATCGTCACTCTCGTCCTCACGTTTTTGCTTCTCTATCACCAAGACCAAGTTTTACAGAGCTTACCCCTAGGCGCGGCGAGGAGATGGCTGCGACCAACACCGGTCCCGGCAGTGCCATCGGCTCCAGCGGACGAAATTCCCAGGTGGAGAGACCGTTCATTACTTGTCGACAAGAGTGAGGATCACCTTCCTCTCAATTTCCACTCTCTGGGTCCTGATGCCGATGCTCGGTATGAGCTGAGATCGCCGGACTTCGACAGGTGAGCTGATATTGAAATGGTCAATACTGAGAATCCCCAGATACATGAGCAGCCTTTTGCTCAAAGTGGCTACACTGTATTCACCAGCCATGGCTAGCGATGTGACCGGCACGATCATGAGCTACTTTACAAACTCATCCATACCAGATGGAGAAGGCGACTCTAAGACTTTGCACGGTCCCCACTCTCAGACTATCTGGCAGACTGATAAAAGCCACACCACCTGGCACAAGGAGTTTAAAGAATGGGATGACAAGCACAGGGAAATTGGATGGGCGACCGAAAGGTTGGACGACGCCGAAGCGAATGCCTGGGTTCGTCATCACTTTGCTGGTACAGACATCGAATGGACATGGAACTTCATGACGCGACCCATACTTCGCGCCGACTTCCTACGTTACCTTTTGGTAATAGTGCACGGAGGATTTTATGCTGATGCTGACGTGCGTGCAAGTCGAGTGTCTGAGCTGACATCCAGACATCTCCCCTTCGTCCGGTGTCTGAGTGGGGTACGCTTGACCCCATCGTCATCGACATATCGCATACCGATGGACCCGACTGGCGCGCCAACATGGCCGAGAAGCCCAGCATCGTCTTGGGCCTCGAGGTCAACCCGTGAGCGGCTTTTTGACAGCGTCGGTCAGCCAGCTAACTCGACGCAGCATTGCTTGGGAAAATTGGGCGACATGGATTGCTCGTCCTATTTCCTTCGTGCAATTCGCATTCGGCTCTACAGCGCGCCATCCCATCTTTCTGGACATCGTCGACCGCATCGTACAAGAGACCAAGCTCGTTGACGAACGGGAGAAATGGATGGAGGCAGATCGCAAGTGGCGCAGGACGCCAGAGGAGAAGGGTCACATCTCCCAAATTGAGAACGAGACCCAAAGACCTGTCGTGCTCGCTGTGAGTACTAAGCGACAGCCTGCGCAATGTGCTGACACCGATCGCAGTGGACAGGGCCCGTCGTCTTTACAGACGCCATCATCTCCTGGCTCACAGCGCGCTACAAGATATCATGGCAGAGGATCCGTGGTTATGATCGCCCCATTCGTATCGGAGACGTGCTCATTCTGCCTCACGGAGGTACGTACAGTCTACTGAATTCATCTGATCCATAGCCCTCAATGCAGGCCTCATGCAAGACCACGTCAACGGGGACTATCTGCCGCAGGCTCAATTGCAGCACTTCTTGCACGGCAGTGCAGAGGACGGATGGAAGCAAGAAGGTCCTTGATATCAAGCATGCATACAGTGTGCACCCTTGAACCCTACGCTCGTACAACATATCAAGCTGACCGCCCAGCAGTTGGGTCCTAATCGTCAATGCGTAGCCCTGTCAAGATCGACGTACCTTCCAAATCTTCAGGGCTTGCAGCTCACCAACAACACCATCCGCCGAGGAATCGCTAGTGTCCATCTCGTCACCGAAACGAGCCGTCTCAATCTGCAAGCCCTCCTCGTTGGCTAGATGCAGTAGACAAATGAAACAGAACGAAGTTGAGATCTCTGACATCTTCTCTTGAGGATAAGTCGTCCGCAGCGACTGGATGACGGTGTCGAATGTCCGTGGAGCTTCAATCGCAAGCTCCTCATCTATCGAAGGCGTGCGAGGCGCATCCTTCATGTCAGCTGACATGTTGTCCAGATCACGCACCGAATCGTCCTCCGAGTCATTCTCGGCCGTCTTGATCTTGAGACCAGACCAGATCTCATCCTTGAGCCGCTTGACGTCGACGCGCTTGGCCTTCTTGGCATAATGCACATTCTCAGGCCTGGCTTTTTTGAGCTCTTGCCCTTGAGTGCCAGCCCAAAGATCATCGGCCTCATCGTCCATACCGCCAGCATCACCGAGCAAACCGTCATCGACGAAGTTGAAATCGGCGCCGTCGTCCATGTCGTCGTGGAAATATTGCGACTCGAACGCTTGCGGCTGACCGTCGTCTGCTTGATCAGTACCATTCTCCTCATGTATCACTTACCTTCACCAAGATCGCCACCGCCTTCGGCCCTGTCGGCAGCTTGCTGAGCCCAGAAGGCCTCGTCCAGCTCGCCGTCGTTCGCTGCGGCGTCAGCATGATCTCATCTGAGACTGCTTTACGTACCAGGCATCTGCCCGCCGGCTCGCCTCCACATACGCAGCTGCAATGTCAGCGCACCGCAAGACAAGACAACTACAACGCACCGTGAATTTGGGCTTGAGGAAAAGCCGAAGCAGCTGTCGACTGCTGAAGTGCATATCATCTGGAAGAAGCCATTCTTCCCTTCGAACCTTCGCCTCTGAAGCATTCTTGCGTGAACTACGCCGGGCACCTGTAGTCTTCGAGATTGGTAGTGTCGTAGAAGCTCTTGTTGCCGCTGCGAACAGAGCTTTCGGTTGTTGTGCAGCCGTTGGCTCGGAAGTGAAGTCGATCTCAAAGGCAGTCTTCTCTTTGCGAACGCCTTTGGCAGCTGCTGGAGCGGCAGTATCTACATCATCAACATCCCTCCCGACGTTTGCAGATGCACTCACCTTTGCGCGTCACTTTCCGCAGCTTCCAATGCTCATGACCAGCCCAAGCTTTGCCAAAGCCCTTGTCAAAGTAATCAAACATGCCATCGTCGTCCCCATCCAGCCCACCCGTCATAGCCATGACGAGCTCGCCACTCTGAGCAGTCCGACGTGGATCGAAAGGCAGATCCTCCGCCGAGCCCATGCCGAGGCCTTGTCCTTGCAGTCCGCCGTCGACGGAACCAGCATCATCATCAAAGCCTCCCATATCGCCACCCATGTCAAAGTCGTCTCCTCCAAAGAAATCATGCTCGCCGTCACCGCCACCTGTATCACCGCCAAAGACATCGTCATCGTCGTGATGTGTGGATCCGGAACCCTCGGCATGCTGGGGATTGCCGTAGGAAGAACTGATCGTCAAGGTGGAAAGATCTGGCATGTCGTTGGGATCAGCTGAAAAGCGGAAGCCACCGAGCGTTTCGGAGATGGTGTAATCCATCATGTCCTCGGCCGAAGGTATGAAATCTAAGATCAGCGTACGGCCTGAGATCAACACACCTCTGAGCTTGGTAATGTCGACAATTTCATCCCCGACATCCTCATCCTCCTCTTCCTCCTCAACAACGCCAGCGTCTCCAGCATCAAAGACGACGCAACCACGTCCATCAACACCAAGATGATTCATCAGCAAGCCCATTGCACCGCCTTCGTCAAAGTCTGCGGACGTCTTCTTGAACAACGGATCAACGGTGAACTCGAGATCAAACTTCTTCAGCTGCAATGTGGCAAACGACTTGGCAAGCGTCGTCCCGGAACGATGGGCCTGATTGTCAGCACTGTCATTAGCAAATTTGAACTCACCTTTCGCGTCGCTTTAGCTTCTCCTCCATCATCCTCTGCATCCTCATCCTCATCAGCATCGCGCTCATCGCCATCACCTGCCATGAGTACTACCCTCAACCTGCATCAACCTACCACCTCCACTGAGACCGCTCAACAGCTTGCCGGTCTCCGTCGCGACCGAATCCACACGAGACGTCCAGATCTTGACGCAGCCATCCAGAGTACACGAAGCTTTCTGGAAATTTATGCCTGATACGTCAGCCTTGATCACGGGCCTGCGAGACTCACTCTGGTCATCAGGCCCATTTCTCAGCAAAGTGAGATCAGCAAAGTAGTCGATGAGAGCAAAATTCCAAGTGTTGGTAACAGTGATTTTCTATCCCCATCAGTACTGTCCAACTCAACCTCCAGCAGCATTCAACACGTACGTTATCCGTCGCAAGCTTCATCCATTCCTCAAAGTTGTTACTCATGACCTCAATGGACACCTGTGGTTCCTGTACAGGCCTCGAAACCATACTCAGTCTCTTTCCTTTAGACTGTACATTCTGCGCTTGTCCCTGAGCCTGAGGTTGAGCAGGAGAAAAGTGTGCACTCTTGCGACGATTCGCTTTCTCTGCGACATCATCGTTCAAACGACCGGCTGATGGCTGTTTATTTGAAGTTGCAAGCGGAGAGCTGACTGGTGTTGGAAGCAGCGATTGACGCTTTCTTCGCGCTGGTACAGCTGCCGGAGATGCCATCCTGCTTGCTCAGTCTCTCCTTGTGCACACTCTTGAAGCAGCTGAGCGGCGACAACAACAAATGACCACGTGCTAGACGCGTCCAAGGGGGTTAAGAGCGCATTCCTAATGAAATCAAGATAGAAAAGCTAATCCATTACCGAAACCATTGTACGCGACCAAGGATGCATTGCTTTTGTGTATATTAAACCCACTATGGAGGATGAGAGTTGGAGAAAAAGAAACAGGGGAAGAGGGGTGGAGAAAGGTAGGAGGAGTGAGCGCACACACGCAAGCTATAGCTCGGTGACAATGGTCGTGCGCCGTGCGTCTTGAATGACGACCTACTGTCTCTGTTCAGCTGGTGTCCCATCACATCAACGGCTACTTACCTTGCTCTTGGCAGAGCCTCGGACACCAGCAGCACGCTTGGCGGCACCGGCCTTGTAAGTCTTGCGGTAGAAGCTGTTTTATGAGCCATCGTTCACCTCACCTGACGAAGCCAACGTACTGGATGAAGAGGAAGAGGTAGCTAGTCAAGAGCGCACATCCAAACGCAGCAGCGCCCTCGGATCCCGAGCAGTCTCCAACACTGGGCATGAACGGAATGTACTTGAAGACAAAGTGGGCGTAACCTGTAAAAGCACCCTCGTCAGCTTTCATTCTATATGGGCATCACCAAAGGGGGAAGGAGGGTAAAAAAAGACTGTGGAAAGAAAAGGGCAGTCTGAAAAGAAAGGGAGAGAAAGAAGCGAACGGTAAGAGAGGAGACACGTGCTGGCAAAGTACGTGATGAACAAGTCGATCACGAATTGAGTGATCTGCATCGTCGTGAGGTATTTCTTCCACTGGTGATGTTAGCTGTCGTCCAGTTAAGTGAGGCAGGACTCACCCAAATCTTGGCACCACCTGCAGTGGCGTAGTAGTAGTAGTACATGATGACGTGAACCCAAAGGTTCAGGACAATGACAACCCATTGCTGCTAGTCAGAACGCGTGCTGTCATCCACACTCACGACCGAGGTCTCGCCCTCGAGCTGCGTGAAGCAGAGAATGGCAGTCGCGGCGTGGTGGAAGACGTGGAGGAACGCTAAAACGCGTCAACACGATACGACTCCGTTCCGGAAAGACCGGAACTCACCCAAAGGCTTCTTCTTGAGAACAAGGAAGACGGTGTCAATGAGCTCGACGTATTTAATGTAGTAGTTGATCATGTAGTAAGACACGAGGCGCTAAAAAAAGGAAAGATGAGCACAAAGATCGTCATTGCGCACGGACCCCTGACTTACAGGGGTATAGGCGCTAGGGCTGCAGATGGAGTAGAAAAAGCTGTTCTTCCAGTAGAGAGGGATGCTTGACTGTCAGATCGTTTTCAGACGCGCGCAGGCGACTCACATTTCCTCGAGCATGAGCGCGAGCAAAAGACCGGAACCTGCAGTCAAGACCAAGTTATGGATCTGGAACAATGTCTGCAGCTTGAAAGCCGGGCGGTTCCTATCCTGTGAGCTTGTTTCTTTCCCAACACTAATCCAACATACCTCATGAGCTCCCTGCCGCCAAAGATGACGAGCAGGTACGTGCCGATAGCCACGACGACCTCTTTCTGGGTTGAGAGCGGTGTAAAGCCAGGAACCCAGCTAGTCAAGTGCGAAGGAGGGACCATGCTTTTAGGTGTAAACTTTTCGATGACGGTGTAGATTGGGCCTGGGCCGGGGGTCGAGCTAAACAACATTGCGAAACGAGTGTGTGAGGGCTGGTGGTATCAACCGAGTTTGGACTATTGTCTATCAGCGCGTGCTTTTTAACAGCCGGTCATACTATACTAACGTGCGAGTGTTGTGCTGTTGACCGAGGAAGAGGAGTGAGAGAGTGCTACCAGCTAAAGACTCTACGATGCGCGTCCTGATACTGGTATCAATTCCAAGCTGCCAGCTCGTCCCTCAAATTGGTGCCGAGAGAGAATTCGACGTGGCGGGAGAAAAAATCCTAAAACAAGGCAAAGTGGCACTTTTCGGCTATTCCCTTGATTCTGAACCGGAGCGCAGTCTTACAATCCACGAACGATCCACGATAAAAAAGAGACCATGCGTTGCAATTGTTCTAGCTATCAAAATCATTACCAACCTTGGCATTATCATGCGCATCCAAAGGGCAGCTCAGAACTCTGCCGTCTCGTCCAAATCCAGCTCAGGGTCAGCGCGGCGCGCGCGTCTCGGCAGGGCAGCCCCTGAAAATCACTCACGACAGTTGGGTTCTGCTTGAGCATGTGTAGCTGGACGTCTTTGCTTTGCGCCACTTCTTCGAGGACTTCGTTGCGCTCTTTGAGGTCGCTGGCTTCGTCGCGGGCAGCGGACAACAGGCTGAGAAATGAGCATTGAACCGCGAAATGTTACTGACAGCTCGAGTTCGTTGACTTTGGCCTGATGAGCGGCGTGCAGCTTCTCCATCGAAGCGGGAGATTCAGGCGCTTTGCGTGGGGATGCAGGAGGCGTCCGTCGAGCAGCAGCGACTTTCTTGGCTTCGCGCTCGACCTTCAAGTGAGCAACAGCCTCAACTTTGCAAACTCACCTCGAGCTCAGCTCGTAGTTCACGTAGCGCAGCTTCATGTGCGCCCGCAGCAGCCTTGACATCCCGTTCATGCCCTGCACGCAAGTCATCAATAGACTGCTGATAGCTCTGCTTGTTCATCTCGAACAACTACTCGTCAGTTTTGGTGCCATCAGGTCGACCCACCTCTTTCGTAGTCGACAGCTCATCCTGGACGGCCTCGAGCTGAGCTTTGAGGTCACCGTCGGCCTTGCTGCTCTCCACAAGCGTCGTCAAACGCTGCACCTCCTTATCAAGCGTCTGGATACGCGCGTCCTTATCCGAGATGGAGTCCTGAGAAGCAGCGTGCTCGCTACGCACTTCACCGAGTTGTTTCTCCAGGGCCCCCAGGGCGGACTTGTGCTCGACTTGCGCGCGCTCGTGACGAGACTTGTGTTCTGCTTCGAGAGATTCCGTCGCAGACGCATGCGATGTCTTGAGCTTCTCGATCTCTACAGAGTGTGCTTTCTGCGCCTGTGTCCTCTCATCTGTCAGAGTCTGTTTGTGTTCCGTCTGCACGTCAGTCTTGAGTCCTGTTCATCACTGACTTCAATTTCAGATCGCAAAGCCGCAAAACGAGCCTCGTGCTCTGTACTGAGACGCTCGATCTCGTCCGCCTTCTCCTTCAACTCCTGTCCACCATCAGCGTCCTCGTCCGCCTCGTGCACGACACAACTCACAAATGTCAAAGCCTCAACCTTTTTCTCAAATTCTACAGCCCGAAGCTCAGCCGCATCAGCTCCCTTCTCAAGCTCCTCCTTCTGTCCACGCAATTCCTGCACAACAGCCTTCAACTGCGCAACTTCCTCCTCAGCTTCTTGCAGCTTCTCGTGCTCAGCTTCCAACTCTTCGGCGTGTGAAGTGGACATGTTGATTGAAGTGTTGGCTTGAGTGTCTTCGGCTTCTGCGAGTTGGCGCTGAACGTCTGCGAGTGTCTTGGTGTGCTGTGCTGCTTTGGAGGAGAGGTCTTCGTGAGTGGCTGCGAGTGCTGCATGGGCTTCACGCAGTGACTCGAGATTTGAGTGCTTGGCTGCCAGATCTGCCTTGGCTTGTACTAACGCCTCGGTCTCAGCGTTCTTGTTGCTCGCCTGCGAGTCGATCTGTGCTTGAAGCTCCTGGATATGTCAGCTCCCTCCATGTTCAAGTTTTACCTTGCGTTCCTGAGCCCAAGTCAATTGCTGATCTGCCAAATTCGCGTGCTCCGCTTTGAGCAACTCGACCTCAGTCTTCAGCTTGGCAACCGTCGCCCGCTCCTCCGACAAGGCAGCTTTGGCACTTTCAAGCTCCTCCCTAGCAGACGCCGCCGAATGCTCAGCCTGTGCAACAGCAGCTTTCGAAGCCTGCAAAGCCTGTTTGGCACCGCTCAATTCGACCTGAGAAGCTTCGCTCTCCTTGCTGGAAGCCTCAAGACGTTCCACGTGCTCTTTCGAAGCTTCCTCTCTGGCCGCAGTCTGCGACTGTAAATCAGCAAGAGACGCTTGGTACGCAGTGTCCTTTTGCTCAACATCTTGCTGGACAGCAGTGAGCTTGGCTTCGAGTTCGGTGATGGCTTGTTGATGTTCGGCAATCAATGCCTGCTTTTCTTCGCCGAGCGTCTTGGACAGTGCCTCCTTTTCTTCGGCGTTCTTCTTTGCGAGTTCAACAAGCTGTACGTCAGCTCACGACGACATGTGAACACTACTGACCTTTGCAGCCGCCTCGTCCTTTGCAGCTTGTGAAGTCCCATTAACAGGCCGCTTGACCGGTGCCGCAGAAACACTGCTCGCAAGACGCCTGCCTGGCCCACCCGGTAGACCAGCAGCAGAAGTCCGAGCAGGCGCAAGACTAGTGCGTGCCACAGGCGTCCGTGAAGGAGGTGGCGGCGCACCTGCAGCTCGTGCCCTGCTCGCCGCAGTCGAAGTAGCAGTACTGGAGGAATCCGAGCTGATTGTTCGTGTTCGAGGAGGGACCGTACGTGCTGGAGGAACGGTACGGGTTGCTGTAGTTAATGGACGGGAAGCAGCTGGTCTGGAAGCTGTTGACGCTGTTGTGGGTTTAGCGGTTGTGGAAGATGCAGCTGCTCTGACGCGCGAAGCGGCCGTGGGAGCCGTGAGCGAGGAGCGTACACGAGGAGCAGTAGTCGAAGGAGCAGTAGTCCGACTAGTCGTAGGACCCGAGCTTGCAGTCGCACCAGACCGAGCAGGCGGTCCGAGAGATGGCCGACCAGCAGCTGAACGTGCCGCAGTTGTAGTAGTCGCCGAGCGAGTAGATGAAGGAGTAGGCTTGGCAGAAGTAGAGCCTGTTCCATCAGCGTCAAGGCTTTCATATACATCAAGGACGAACCTCCAAAGACACTGCGCATGACCTTTTTGACTTCACCAGTCGCAGAAGTGCCATTGACAGATTTGCCCAATAGCTTCTTTGCTGGCGTAGGCTTGCTAGCTGGTGAAGGTGAGGACTTCTCGGCGCCTTGCTTTTCCTCGATAGGTTGAGGCACAGTCTCGAGACTTTCCGCACGGACCTCGTCCTCCTTCGGTGCGGCAATGTCCTCCACTGCTTCGGCCTTGGCCTCTACACCTCCCTCTGCCTCAGACTCTGTTGCGACTGGCCCAAGAGGACTGACAGCCTCCGCTGCAGCTACAGATACTTCATTCGTCTCCTGATCGTTCAGGCCCTCCTTTGATGCTTCCGAAGCTTGGACCGGTGCCATCTCGTGCAACTCGAGATCATCTCGCTCTGCGACTGTCGACATGATCTATGCAAGATATCAAAGTGCGCTTGCTTTGCGCCTGGCTGCGTTTGTGAGCTACCTGATTGTGCTAGAGCTGTTAGATGTTGCTTTGACCGACGCGCCCAACGACCGTTTCAAGCTAAAGCTCGCGGAAGAATAAAGGGAAAGAAATCAAGCCCAGGCGCGAGCTCTATACAATGTCATACAACATTCGTGAATGCATGCGCATGATCGTCAAGTAACTAAACAGCAACGCCCACAGCCTCTTCCTTCATCTCATGTCTCTGTGTTTGAGCCTGTCCATGTGTCGGCAGAGTCTGCACCTGCCTCGGAGTCTGCAACCCTGCGCCCTCAAGTAACGCGACCGACGCAAACGAATCACAGCCATCGTTCCAAACCATCTCGTATTCCGGCACCAACATTCTCGTATAAGTCGTAGTGCCCACATCCATTCCTTCGCCCAGGATCCGACGTGCAGCTTCGTCGCCAATGACTTCGCGCAGGTTGCCTTCGGCGTCGCGGAAGCGGTGGCGGGTGGGGAGAACGATGGGGTTTGGGTCGTAGATTGGCTGAATCTTTGGGCTGATCTGTTAGCTCAAGATACGGCCAGAGAAAGGAGAGAGGCTCAAGAGAGGCAGAGGAAGGAGAGGGGTAAACTCACTAGATGTGGTATTTATGCGTCTCTTGGTAGATCTCGACTCTGTATTCATGGTGTTCTTTCCTGATCACGCGTTCCTATCATTAGCGTCTTGCTTCATGCATAAACACTCACTTGAATCACAGGCTCCAACCAACGCGTCCGCACATCAACAGTATCTTGAATCCCCAATGTCGCTCGCAATCCAGCCTTCTCAAACACTCGTCTTCCCTCCTCACTCTCAACCTTCTTCTTGGACCGACTCGCCTCTGCCTCGGCGATACCCATCACCAATGCCTGTCTCTGCTCCTCGAGTGACGAAACGCCTTGGCCTAGCGCAAGTTTCGAAAGAAAGACGTTGGGTGTTGCGGATGGTTTCGGAAGATTGAGGTGCTGAAGGTGGTAGGCTAGATGAGCTGCTGATGCTGCTGCTGTTTCTTGAGAGGTGGGGACTTTGAGCTCGTGGTTCGAGTACCAGTGGTTATTGATATACCTCGGGTCTGTGACTCCCGACGTTGATGTCGAGGTAGATACCTCGTCGATACGACCCTCTGTTCTAAGATCGATCTGACCGTCTGCCAGCGGCACGGTCGGTGTCCCTCCTGTCGTCGGTTGACGAACCGACGAGATCCGAGCTGGAACGTGTGCTGGTGCTGAAGAGCGCGATGATGACGCGGCAGAAGAAGGAGTCAATTCTTGCTGAAGCGAAGTGACGTGAGGAAGTGGAGGCAGTTGCGGTGCGTTGGATGGGATAGGGGGATTGTTCACGTTGGATGAAGTAGTTGGTAGATCAGGTCTAGCCGTCTCTGACCCCGCTAATACAGCCGTCGGTACCAAAGGCAAAGGTTTCGTAGCGGGTTCAACGTTCTCTGGCGGTGGCGGCGCTCGCCGATCAGGGACGTATCGGTGCGAGCCTGATGCCGATCGGGGCTTCTGTGTCTGAACCTCTTCACGCTCACGTTGATGCGTCAACGATTGCCTAGGTGAACTCGGTGCAGAACCATTGGAACTAGTCGAGCCGTTACGTTTGTGTTTACCGAGGCTGAGCTTGTGCAGCGCGGCTGAAATGGATGGCATGGTGTGAATTGAAGATCCGTGTTGAATTTCAATCTAACAACGCTGTTTAGAGGGTGAGGAAAGGGAAGTGGATAGGAACAGAACGCTGTGCAAGTCGAGGCACTGCGCACACGGGTGAACTCGTCATCTACCTCGCTTCTCTTTGTGCCCTGACTTTGAGATCTTTACCGATGACGCGCAGTTTGTAGGAAAAAGGAACGAGGAACATGACCAAAAGTGCCACGTTCCAGAATTACTGTCGTTTATGGGAATCGCAGTCAGGGGTTCGATCGCGGGGACAATCTCTCCTTTTCGCTCACCATTTGCAAAATCAATCCCATTTCAACTGAGACTAGCTCTTGATTCTGAATAGATTAGACTCAGGGCAAACACGCAGTTGGTCACGCTTGAGACAGGCTCGCGTGGTCGGTTCCCCAATGACGGTGACAACACTCGCACGCGAGTATGACGCACTTGTCAGGTTCAAAAGTGGAGCATGTACGTCTACGATGATGCGATGCGTCAGCCTTCTCTCAGATCGTTATGCGTCATTTCGCTAGACTGGTGACGACACTGTTGCCGACTGGGCCTTTATAAACCTCGTGCGGCTTCCTACGTTCTCTTTCTTCTCAACTGCATCTTTGCTTCTACAACCTTCAATCCAAACAAAACTCAAACCCAGATCAACTCATAATGCAAGCTGTCAAGACTTTCCTCAAGGAATCCCACAAGGGTGACTCGACCGAGGTAAGTGTTGTTGCATCGCCGCTGGATAGTCACTGACCGGAACAGGTATGCTCCGAGGTCGCCCCCGAGGTCGTTCAAGAGCACGTCCGTCGTCAAGAGCACGTCGAGGTTGCCGAGGCCGTTGACGAGGAGCGTCACGTTCACCACCACCAACACCGTGTCCAGCCCGTCGAAGACCACCGTGTTCTTGCCACCAAGCACGTCGAGCAGACCCTCCCTACCCTTACGCGCGAGCACAAGGAGGAGATGAATTCCGAGCACAAGCTCAAGCTCGACCAGCAGCGCAACATGCACCAGTCGGCGCAGGTTGTCGGTGACGTCGAGAAGAGCCAGGCTCATCTCGGTACACACGCCAACGAGCACGTTCACCACCACATTCACGAGACTATCACCCCTGTCATCCAGCGCGAGACTGTCCAGCCCACCACTGTTCACACTGTTCAACCTATCCACTCTGTCGTCCATGAGGCTCCTATCGTGCACGAGGCTACTACCCTTCCTACCATCTCCCTTGATGAGCTCCGTCAGAAGGCTCACGATGGACCTCACCTCCACAAGGACGGTGACCACTCTCACCAGTTCTGTGAGTTTGCTTTGCTTTTGTAACCAGAGCTGACATTGCAGACGACGGCCAGCCCAAGATTGCCGGTCACGGTGTCGCCGACGCTCACCACCACAACACCAGCGGTGGTGTCACCGGGGCTGTTGGCGCCGCTGCTGCTCACCACGAGCAGAACAAGCACGCCGAGCGCAGAGACTAGATGTAACGACATGTCAATGAGGAGAGAAGAGAACTAGTCTACATGCCACGCGATATATACTGTACAAGAGCAATGCTATTCTTAGCTACACATTCTTGGCTTTTGCTGCTGCTTTGGCGTCTTAAACTTGCGACAATTCTTCTGTGTTGGGCTGTGGCGAGTTTCGTTGTGCTTCTAAGAGTCACCAGCAAGTGACAACCACGTCGCCCCACCCAGCTCGTTCAGGTACGCGTCATGCATGCCGAATCTACCACCGTAGCGCATCTCATCTAAACCACCCACCAACACCTATTCCAACACCCTCAATCCCCTCTGCACAATGCCACCACCCTTCAGGAACAAGTAACGTCTCCCCAGGCCGCAACACCACTTCGCACGCCAGCTCGTCCTTGAACGATTCGTCTAGCTCGCCTGCTTTCAGCTCGTGTGGCGGACAGGGAATGCGTGAGGTATTGGTGTGGGGGGGACTGTTGGAGAGCTGTAGATTATGCTGTTGGAGCGGTGGGAGAAGATGGAAGCGTTTTGCGCCGTGGACTGCTCCGTCAGCTTGCTGCGAGGGAGGTGGGCATTGGGTTGATTAAGGTAGATCCGGACGCACTTTGAGAGAATAAACCATGATAAGGATCTTTATGAAATGGCGTGAATGTGCCAGAGGGTCCAAGCCATAACGTCCGTCTCCAGAACTCTCGAAGCGGACCATGATGAAGATGTGGAAGGATCGGAGCGTCTTCAGCTAGTTGCGGTATCTTTTGTGCGTCAGCTGCAGTTTGCGTTCAGTCCAAGCAATGCGCACCGAATCTAGGAGATCCGATTGTGCGAGATAGCCTATCGGTAGATCTTTTGATGATGACGAGGTTGGGATCTTGCCGAGGATGAATGCGTCCAGAAAGAGACCTGTTGTTTAGTACGCGTTGGAAGGGAGATGGGAATGTACCGAAGCCCATGGGGACTCTTGCATGATTTTGATCAAGATAGCCTCGTCTGATGGGACCGATCTCGACTTCTACTTCTCTTTCAGTTGGCACGGCGGAGCGAAGACGCGCAAGGTCATCGGCTGGCGTCCACGCTTTCAAAGCATGGTAGTGCGAGATCAGACCCGGTAAAAGCAGTGGCTGTGGATTCTGTTGGACTAGATGAGATGTCAACGTTTGAGGTGTACAGTTGCGCAGTGAGGCTGGGGCTCTTAATCGCTGCATTTCACGACTTTACCATGCTCGCCATGGTTTGAGAGTGGCAGAGTGGAGGTCTTTCTCCACCTCATTCTTCTTCCTTTCTCCTCGTTCGCGCGCCACGTCGCACTTTAACGGGAGCAATTTCGCCACACTGGTCAGCTTGCGCCGGTAGTAGTCAGCAATCAGCAACCAGCTTGGAAACATCATCAACAAGCATGAAGTTCCTGTCTCTCTTTGCACTCTTGCCATTGCTAGCGGCTGCTGCGGCTGCGAGCGATGTGTATGACCTCACGGCTGCCACGTTCAAGGACGAGGTTCTTGGTGAGGATCTGGCGCTTGTAGAGTGAGTCTTGGAGGACAATGGATGACGATGCTAACGATGCAGGTTCTTTGCACCTTGTATGTGCCTGCTGCTGTTTTTTGGTCACTGACAGCGTCAGGGTGTGGTCATTGCAAAAAGTAAGCTCAATTGGGTGACAAAACTGACGAAAAGCCTTGCACCTCACTACGAAGAGGCAGCGACGGATCTCAAGAACAAAAGCATCAAGCTTGCCAAAGTAGACTGCACAGAGCAGGCTGATCTCTGCCAGGAGTATGGGATCGGTGGTTACCCGTACGTGCATTGTTTGGAGCATACAACGTGAAGCTGATGGGTCAGCACCTTGAAGGTGTTCCGTAACGGTGTCCCTGTCGATTACAACGGTCCTCGCAAGGCCGATGGTATTGTTAACTACATGACCAAGTGAGTGGTCATTTGAGATAGTGCACGGCTGATGTAAGGCAATCCCTCCCCGCCGTCTCGGACGTCAACGCCGCCAACCACGACGAGTTTACCAAGTCAGACAAGGTGTAAGTCTCTAACAATCTTTTTATCTGACAGCAGTGTCATCATTGCCTACGGTGACGATGCCCACCCCATTCCCGAGTCATTCAAAAACGTCGCCAACTCGCTGCGCGACACCTACCTCTTTGGCTCCACCACCGACTCTGCCGCCGTCGCAAAGGCTTCAGGCTCACCTTCCCTTCCCGCCATTGTCCTCTACAAAAAGTTTGACGAAGGCCACAACGTCTTGACCGATTCTCTCGAATCCACAGACGAGATCGAGAGCTTTATCAAGACCAACTCGGTTCCCGTCCTTGACCAGATCTCACCCGAGAACTTTGGGTCATACGCCGACCAAGGTCTTCCTCTTGCGTACTTGTTTGTCGACCCTGCCGACACTGCTCGCGAGGCATTGATCAAGACGATTGAGCCCATTGCCAAGAAGCTCAAGGGTGTCATGAACTTTGTTTGGATCGACGCCATCAAGTTTATCGATCACGGTAAATCACTCAACCTTGCAGGCGACAAGTGGCCTGCGTTTGTCATTCAAGACCTTGCCGCCCAGACAAAGTTCCCTCTTTCGCCTTCGTCGGTTGTTGATGCTTCGAGCATCAAGCAGCTGGTTGACTCTTGGGTAAAGGGTGAAATCAAGCCTTCCATCAAGTCGGCTTCTGTACCTGCTGGTCAGGACGAGCCAGTCTACAAGCTTGTAGCGGACGGATGGGATCAGTTGTTCAGCGACGAGTCAAAGGACATCTTTGTCGAGTTCATGGCTCCTTGGTGCGGTCACTGCCAGCGTCTCGCTCCTATCTGGGAGACGCTCGGTGAGAAATACGCAGGTGTCAAGGACAAGCTCGTCATGTGAGTCTCACCCTCCCTTTTCCTTCCTGCTGACATGCGTAGCGCCCAAATGGACGCAACCGAAAACGACGTCCCCCCAGCAGCACCATTCAAAGTCTCTGGTTTCCCAACACTCAAGTTCCGCCCCGCTGGTTCATCCGAATTCATCGACTACTCGGGCGACCGATCGCTTGAAAGCTTGATCGAGTTTGTAGAGACTAATGCGAAGAACTCGCTCGAGGGTGTTACGCCTTTGGATGAGGATGAGGGAGACGAGTTGGTGGATGAGGAAGAGGAGGGGCTCGAGGCGCACGAGCATGATGAGCTTTAGAGTGCGGTGATGGGAGAGATGCAGTTCTTGAATTTTATTGGATGAGGTCGCTTGTGAGATCTGTCCTGAAGGCGGAGATGGCTCTCCTTGATCGCATTCGCTCCCTTCATGCTTAGGCCCTTTCTGCTGCTGATTCAGGACATGCGCTTGGAAAGCATAGGTCTTCTCCCAACTGATCATTCACAAAAAATCATGTCAAAAGACAACGTTACCTTGACCCCGAAGTGCAGAACAGCAACTGGATCGCTTACAATTTGATGGGAGAGGTCTTTCTGGACGACGAACCCATTGCATCGATGGTTACGGGCCAATTGGAGACACGCAACTTACGGTGATGGACCTGGTCCAAGCTATGAACGAAGCGAGCAGCGTCCGCTGATAATCACGTCAAGCTCGTGCAGGACAAATCGCAACATCTGAAGATGGCAGCTGATGCCGCTTCGACCGAAACGTGATAGCAGGAAAGAAGTTTAAGCCCTCATATGATCATAAAGCACAATGCCACATCCAAAGCGGCGCGAGCCTAACATGATTGCGGGAAGAGGTGTGTTGCAGAGATGGAACTGTGCCGTCGACGCATTGTCAAGCCTTTTCGATTGGACTTCATTGAATGTACACACAGTACCGGGGATGGCAGGCTCTGCACTGAAGTCCATGCCAGTTTGCGCTTCTACGCCTTGCGATCAAATCGCATCGAGTGAACAACCAATACGTCTTTTCCGACGTCTTCCTAGATAAGTCCCTTGTTTCACCCGAAATCTTGCTTGCTCGATTCCAGTTCGCCTTGAGCACTACATGGTGTCTCAATGTAGTCTTTATAACTGCAGTCTTGTCGCACTGCCGTTAAGCTACCGTGAACGGACGATAGATTTCATTCCCTCCCGCCACTTGTCCATACTCCATCGCCTCCTACGCTCTCGCCTGCAGTATGCCAGCGGGTTACATAATGCATGGTGACAAGGACTGATGACCTCTTGAACTCTAGCTGCTGCTGCGTATTTGCGCCTGTTGTCACGAGCTGCTCGGTGGTTGCCGGGTGACAAAAATGTAGAGAAAGTTGAGCTCAATTGCGATGCATGACGACTCACGTCAGCGCTTACATTACCGCCTACCAGACTACGTGTCGATCGGGTGAATGAAGAATGTGTAACCCTGTAAATCAGCCGATGCTTTGGTTGAAAATTAAGAGAGAGAAAAAAAACATCATCTCGCGCCGCCGATGAATCAAGCGGTGAGGTAGAGACGCTTTCAGCAGGGACATCGAGTCACACCGGTGCACGCTAACCTCGTCGTAGGCTCGAGGCAGGTTTACACCTCAGTCCCTATTCCGGCCTCGGCGATAGCAATCGACCAGAGCGCACGGACGTTCGGTAGTGCGTTTCGACTGACCATGACCCACATCGTGCCACGGACGATTACTCGTGGGCAGCACATAGGTCATTGGGTCTGAGCGCTTTGACACGCTCGAAACCTGGATCCGCCATTCAAAGCTGTCTCAACTGCTTTGCAGACTACAGCTCCCACCCAAGGCTGAAACAAGGCGACGCAGAGAGATCATGCACCTGGTGCGTGCGTCATGACCATATGAGATACAAAGGTCACAGCGTCGCTGCCAGCGTACACACATTCGCCACCGCTGAATTGAAAAGGATGATCTCGCGAGGCTTGAGGATCAAGACCGACGAGGCAGAGACGCTTTCAGCGTGGCCATCGAGTCACACCGGTTCACGCTGATCTCGTCGAGGCCCGAGATGCGTCTACACCTAAGTCCCTAGTCTGTCGTCGGTGGTGGCAACCTACCGGAGCGAACAGATTTTCGGTAGTGCGATTTGATGGACCATGACCATGAGCACTGTAGAACGACGTGAGTCATCCATCGAGGCACTCAAATATCATGAGGAGAAACCGCGATTTACACGGCAAGGCCCCCCTATATCCGCCATTCAAAGCTATCTCAACTGCTTTGCAGACTACAGTTCTCGCCAAAGGCTGAAACACACCACACTGAGATATCGTGCACCTGGTGCGTGCGCCATGACCACATGATGACTTGTGGTCACACCGTCGCTACCAGCTTACACCTGCGAAAGGCCCACAGCACCAAGCTGAGCGAGAAGAACTCACTCTCGCGAACCGAAGTCGATGGGCAGGCCCTCGTGGCTGACAGATCTTTGATTGTGGCTACTAGATTGATCAGTTCTCATCCACTTGCTGGAGTGCTTACCACACTGTGGTGAGAGAAATAACGGGGTTGCGATGAAGGGATAAAGACAGACGGCTGAAGGTCTCAACAGTGGCGATTCGAATCGCCGGGCATGGGAAATGCGGAAGCTGATGAGATCATAAGCTCTCACGCGGTCCACCCACTCCTTTACCAATGACGAACCCGGTATTGCCAACAGGATCATGTGGGCAAGATCGGCTCGCTGGTTGTAAGAGTATCGATTTTTCGACAGTAAGCATGCGACTCGGGCTACCGCGAGTAGAGCTGTGGCACCGTGGCCTCTGGCAGTGGCTGAGTTTCCATCACACGACGATGAGTTGCTAGACAGCACGTCGCCGATCACCGCGATATGGCTCAGTTCTGCAACAAAGTGGAGCGCCTGTTAGCTAAGAACCCGCGCCCGAATCATCGAATTGCTGCAGGTGACTGATGCGTGATGACGCAGATCGCCACCAGCCGATCCTCATCCTTCGTTGCTTCCGGAGGCATAACTCATGGCAGACCAATCCCTCTCATCTCGTCTCGATCAAGGAGGGGCAGACACTGATCCTCCGACCTAAACGCTATGCCTCGATCGAACTCTTACAAACTACGACCGTATTATCGTCCGCAGCTGCCAACGCCGCTGGCGTTTGCGGACGCTAGACAGGTACCTTCCATTCTCGAATTCGCCTCCGTGAATCGAGGCCGTGCTGTCCGCCTTTACCAAGCAAGTGCTTGGGAGTTCACCACAAGCGAGATCCGTCGATTGGCTTTCCACGGAGACGCCGAACTCTCGCTGGCTGTGCCACAGATCCTGAATCATCACTACCCAAGAATCGCCTTACAAGGCGCAGCCGTGAGTCACACCGGGCTGCAACCAGTGCATTCATCGTTGACGAGGCTCAGGCTATCAAGAGTATCATGGTCTCCAACAATGTGCTTGCTCGTCTCGCCATGATCCTCGCTCTGGATCAGCGAATGTCGGTGGCAGGCCAGTCAGTCCGTCTTGTGACCTGGAAGACATGGGCGGACATGTTTGAAGCATACGTCGGGGCACTTTGGGCCGAAACGTGGCTGGAGTATGCATTTGGATCGGCGGAGCAGACTCACAGACAATGCGTCGTGAGGCACTGGTTGAGCCAAGTATCCTCTCCGCTGGTCTTTCCAGACTTCAAGATCTCGCATTCTGGCAGACTACAGATGCCTCGGCCCGTCAAGGTGAGCATTCGCACTGCAAACGCTGCGCTGACCCAGTTCAGACAACGTTTCACGGCGCCAGTGGTCACGATCAAATCCGCAAAGTCCAATGCCGGTCCATCGGGGTGAGTGGTCGGAAATGTGGACACATCATTGAGTTTGAAAGACCTCAACTCGTGAAGACGGTGTAGGCCAACTGTCAGCTACTCGGGATGAGGTGCAGAGACATAAGGTTCAGCTGCACAAGCAAGTGCGTCCCAGATACAGAATACTGCTGCGCTCGTCCGGGTATACACAAACAGCTGCTGGCCCGAGTTTCGCGCAGAGAGTCATACGAAGAGCCAAGACGCTGCTAAATATCTTATGAAGATGGGTCGATGGCATCGGTCGTTTGCGTGCGTCGTCTTTCGCGTCTACACCTTCAAGCCGCGGCATCGTTCAAACTTGCAGACCGTCGTACACTGGCACAAGTTCAGTCGCCACATCTTTGAGTAACGTTCTCCTGCCTTGCAGCTGAGTTGCCAAGAGCATTGCTCACATGCTCGCCCTTGACCTGAGACGATGCGAGATCCAGTAGAATGGGCACGGGCCTTAATCGACTGAGACGATGTGAATCAATCCAAAAAGTGCAATGCATCCCCAAGAAACGCGTCTACTCCAAACAGACCTAAACGTGGGCCTGCTTGTACTTCCTCCGGTACATGCTGTCAATCTCAGCCAGGTAGTAAGCACCGGGCCAGATGTTGTCGAGCGAGCCTGAAGGAGTGTACTCGACGGCGTTGTGGTTGGCCTCACGAAGCTGCAACATCAGCTACAGCGCTGTAATTTATGACATACCTTGAGAGCAGTCACGTAGTCCTCGCAAGGAACGACCTGCATGGCCTCGAGACGAGCAGTGAGATCAAGCTTGGAGTGAATCTCAGCCGTCGAGCCAGCAACGCGAATCGCAAAGAACGAAGCAGCGCAACCCGAACCGTAAGCGTACATGCCGATACGCTTGTTGGCCAAAGTGCCAGCATCAACGTTGCCGAGAACGCTGGCAAGAGCACCGTAGAGCGAAGCAGTGTACATGTTACCGCAGCGCTTAACGACGTCAGTGGTCGGGACGACACCAGTCTTGTAGTGCTCGGCAGCGACGCCTACAAACGTCTTTTCGACAACCTTGTCGGTGAAGGTCTTGGACTTGTCGAGGCCTTTGATGTTCTCGGGCACGTTGGCGAAGAGGGGCGACTCGGGGTTGCGGAGGTAGTCGTTGTAGAAGAGACGAGCGTGGCCCTTTTGAACAAGCTTGCCGTAGGGGCTAGAGTTAGTGGATGGGCATGTATCTGACTTACGAGTGCAAGCAGAGGTAGTCGAAACCATCGGCGGTGTCGATCTTGGCAGTGGCAGAGGCAGAGCCGTTGGTCTCGACGGCGGTACCGTTGGTGACACCGTTGATGAGGGCAGCGGCACCGTTGGCAAGCTCGGTAGCCTTGTCGACAACAGTAGCGGCGATCGAGGCAGCAGTGAGCTTGGAAGCACGAGCGCGCGAGCGGGCGGCCTTTTCGACGTAGGCGTTGTAAGAGTTGTCAAGAGCACCGAGGTACGAGGTGATGGTTAGAGGGCCGTCAACGACGGGGTACTCGCTATTATGTCAGCATGAGAAAGAAGCCTGAGTGCACTCACGCAGAGAGGTCGGGCTTGTAGAAGTCCCATGCGTTCTCGATGAAGGTACCGTGAATGGCTGAAATCAGTACCGCCATGACAAAGGCAGTGACTCACGCTCAACAACAAGAGGAGCGTTGGGGCCAATCAACATGGCACAAGCACCCATGCCACCAACAGGACGAGCAGAGCCCTCCTTGTAGATCGCAATATCACCCGCAAAGACAATGGCGTTTCTGCCATCCCAAGATTCACTCTGCATCCAGTTGATAGTGTTGAAAAGAGCGGCAGTGGAACCGTAGCAAGCGTTTTTGGAATCAATACCCTCGATATCGTGGTTGCCTGAAGCGTGGAACAGATCCATGAGAACGGTCTTGGTGGCTTTGGATTTGTCAATGAGGGTTTCGGTACCGACGTCGAGGCGGCCGATGGAGGCAGGGTCGACGTTGTACTTTGCAAGAAGCTGAGAGACGGCTGTGGTGTCAGATGATGCAATTGCTACACACCGTGATACTGACTGGTCAAAGCGACCGAGTTGATGTCTTCCCTAAACGGGGTCAGTGCGCACCCCAAAGATTACAATCAAACGCACCGGTCGTCGGTGAAGGCCATGAACTTTTGCCCAAGGCCAATTGTGTACTTGCCCTTGGCGACACCGTCAAAGTCCTCGAGGGCATCCTCAGAGATACACTGTGTGCAACAAAAGCAAAAAAACGGTTGTTCAGGAGCAGACAATGAAATGGGGGGAAAGCTCATCAGCACGATACTCGGCGAAGCAATTTGGACTCACCCGTTTTGGGAAGTACATCTCCATTCCGATGATTCCAACATCCTTGGGGCGGGTGGGGATATCGAATGACATGTTTGTGAAAGAGTGTATGAGGTGAATGAAAAGTTGGTGGGGTAGCTGAGGAGCAATGTTAGTGTGCTGCAGATTGAGAGCTGGCCTTTGCCAATGCTTTGACTGTTGACGCAGTACTTACATTGCTTTGTTATAAGAAGGGTTATAGTCTCAAGAAGATTGGTCAAGTTATGGTGGTTGATTAGTTTTGGGTTAATCTCTCGTTTTTCGAATCGTCCGAGCTGCTACTAGGCGCGTCGTACGACATGCCGGCATGCTATCGCGTCCGAGTGTTGGGGTGGAAGCGAGAGCAAGAGGTTCGTTAGCAGAACGTTAAGAACTATGCTACACTACTGCTCAGTACATGCAACACGGTCCGGCGTCTTTTGTTAGCATCAAAAGTTCGCCGAACAGCGTTCTGAACGGCTTGTCTCTACCGGCGCCTTGTCTCTTCTGGCAGCGTAAGGTAGGACAGTGTGGACAATGTGTACTGAATGACTCAGAAGACCGCAAGTCAGACGATGCTTGACAAGGAGGAGCAATGAAAACAATACGTCTGTGGAGCTTAATCCGTCAGGGAACTGACTTCTCTCTGCTGGAAAGTAATGGCCGGTACCGTTGCATCTATTATTATGGCCGTCGTGACTTCTAACTTTTTCCTTTTGACCCATTCCTTCCCATCTCACGTGCTCAAACCCGGAGAAACGCCTCAGACGCAGTGGACCTCGCCGTCAGAGTGAGTGTCTGACAAGTCAGTACGGGCGATTGGGATCCAGAGGTCACTCACGGCAAGATGCAGCAGCGGCAGTGGTGGGTGTACCGGCAGCCTCGGCCGAGACAGCAGCAGCGGAGGTGGCGGCAGGTGCAGGGGCAGCAGAGGTGGCGGCAGCTGAAGAGGCAGGGGCAGCAACTGACGAGGCGGCGGCAGCGGCGGCAGATGAAGCAGGGGCAGCAGCTGACGAAGAAGCCGCAGCGTGGTCATGCCCGTCATCGGCAGGAGCCTCGCCAGTGCAGCCTTCACCGACGTAAACGGCAGTGCGGAGCGTACACATCAGCGGCAAAGTACTGCAGGGTGTGGGTGTTGTAAGGAGCCCACGTCGAGTTGTGAATGGCAAGCTCGAGGCAGTCGGTGTACGAGTCGGCGTAGTGCGAGACCTTTTCGTTGGAGATCTGGGGAACGTGCCACATGCGGTGACTAGACTCAGCAAAGGTATAATGAATGGGAACTCACAGCAAGTCGGTAGCAAAGTAGTAGCTGGCAGAAGAGCCGGCGACGGTGTAACCGTGTTGGCAGAATTCTTCGAGACCCTTGCGAGTCTCGTACGACAAGGGGCAGATGACAGTCTCGGCAGTAGCGTTCACACCACGCCAGTGACCGTTCCAGCCCTCTTGGCCACAGTTGCCATCAATGTCGTCGCAACGAACAACGACGCCGGTCTTGTCACCAGCAAGCAGACCCTCGTAGGCACCGATAGCAGCGAGCCAGTCACCCTTGCCAAAGTAAGTCTGGTAGACGGGGTCGTTAGGGCCCTTGGCGAGGATGTAGTCGCGAGCGGCCTCGGCAACCTCGAACGTCTCGGCCAAAGCTTTGTTCAAGCAGCGGACCTCGGTCGCATTGCACGACTCGTGGACGGTAATGTTTTGCTCCCAATCGGCGAGCTGGCGAACGTGAAGCTCCTTCTTGGAGAGCTGGGCGGGCGCAGCGAGTGCGAGGGTAGCGAGGAGCGATGCGGTGATGGTAGCAGCGAGCATTTTAGTTGAAGTTGTAAGATGGAAGAATGGTTGGAGATGAGAGCAAGATGCTGGTGATCTATATACGAGCCGGCAAAGCCTCGAGGCAGCCCTCACCGCCCAGTTGACCGCTCGCCAAGAATCCTCACGATGCTCCTCGGGATCATCATCTCGTATGGGCCTGGCATAATCCCTGATCAAAGACCCCATCGGGGTGTAATGACCCATCAATCTCAGGGGAGGGAGACCAGGCACCATGCCTATTAACCGGCAAGGTCTCCGCCGCCGCCACCCATGCAGACCTATCCTACCTTCCCTGAAGGTAAAAATTTACATCACAGCAGTAAAGAGACGATCTCAATGTGCCTGTGTCCCTCGTAAAGCCTCCATTGATCGGATATATGCCGCGTCGGACGCTATAAACTTTCCCGCCACTCTAAAATCGCTTGGCACCACTCGGATTCGAGGACCCGCGCGGACGTCAAGACCAGTCTTTGACCGTTATTGAGGTAAACGATGCGCGCTTTACACTTTTTACAAGGCCAGAGACATTGCTCATGCCAAGAATTTATCGGTTCAACGTGTCTGCATGACTCTTCTGCGGACCTAAGGCTTAACGAGACGATCGGAGTTGATGTATATCTGTCGCAAACTTCAAAGTACCTTTCTTTGCACTTTACACATCATGCGTTCTCCTTACATCTTGAGCATCCTTTTCGCAATCTCTGGGGCTTCGGCAGCGGCCGACGCTGTCACACGCCTTGACAGAAGACAATTAACACCCAGCCCGACCAACTCTGGTGCTTGCTCGCGGTAAGCCCAGCACGAGTGTAAGCGCACGCATCTGACATGTAGCTCGGGAGCAGGATGGGCTTGTGATGGTGCAGCATCAAGCACTGGTTCAGCTGCAAGTCTTTCATCAGCTTCGGCAACTGTGTCTGCTTCGGCAGCGTCTGCCACTGGCAGCGGTGCGGCAGACATCCCGGCCAGTCCTACCAACTCGGGCGTTTGCGTACGTCTTGTCTCTGTATCGGTGACACTACTGACAATCCAGTCTCTCCATGTCGATCACTGGCATTGCGAAGGTACAGCCACAGGTGCTCCTGCTGCAGCCGCGTAAGTGATTGAAATACCACAAACGAGGCTCATCTCCAGCTCTGCTGCCAACGCCGCCGCGCGTGGGCCCGAGCCGACTGGTCGTGGAGTCTGCACAGGTACGTACAAAGCCAGACTTCCAAAACTCACTCGTCAGCCCATGAAGATCACTGGGACTGCGAGCTGGCCGAATCAGGTGAATCAGATGTCATCTCCGAAAGTGGCGGCGCAGGCTGCATTCAACACGGTGCCCATTTCCATTGTCCTCCAGGAGTGTCTGCCGGCTGCGATGCTTTGGATCTCGGACCCTACGACCTCAACGTACACATTGCAGCCGTCTTTGTCTTGCTCGCCGCGTCCTCTCTTGGTGTCTTCACACCGGTCATCTTTGGCAACAGCCCCAGGAAGCTGCTCGTCAACATCTTCTTTATCTTTAAGCATTTCGGTACTGGTATCATTATTAGCACTGCGTGAGTTTTGTCCTCAGAATCATCGTACTCACGTCCAGATTCATCCACCTTCTCATGCACGCCTTTGTCATGTTCGCAAAGTGAGTGCAATACTCGTCATCAGACCTTGCTGACCTGCCAGCGAATGCATCGGTGAACTCGAGTACGAAGCGGTCGCCCCCGCGATCGCCATGGCTGCCGTTTTCTTGATCTGGCTCTTTGATTTCTTTGCCGCTCGCTGGGTGAGTTGTGAAAGGACTCATAGTCCAAGCTGACAATATAGATGTCTGCGCGCTCTCTGCAGCTGTCATCACCGCCAGGTTCACCCGAATCTGAACGACCCCGGACAGACAAGCAGGCCAGCTTCGGTGACCTCGGACACGATCACTCCTGTGACGGGCCTCTGTTGACGTACGATGGAGCCAGTCGTCAGGCGCACTGGGACGTCACGTTGCTAGAGACTGGTATCATCTTCCACTCGATCATGATGTGAGTTCCCAAGGCCCTCGGGGGACGTGCTGACATTGCAGTGGTGTCACTCTTGGTGCTCAGGCCGGCGATGGTTTCATCCCTACATTCTGTGGTAAGTCAAGTCCACTGCGTCAGTAAGTTACTCACCTTTGCAGCCATCGTGTTCCACCAACTCTTTGAGGGCATGGGCCTCGGCGCACGCATTGCTGGTCTTAGATGGCCTCACGGTGGAGGATGGAAGAAGTGGTTGATGTGCGTTGTTTATTCCTTGATCACACCTGTTGGCATCGCCATCGTAAGTCATATGGACTGCTATCGCCATTGCTGACAGACGCAGGGCATCGGAATTCACGAGTCCTTCAACCTCAACGGTCGCTCCGCGCTACTTGCCATCGGTATCCTTGACTCCATTTCGGCTGGTATTTTGTTGTACAGTGAGTGATTAAAGCATTTGCGCATGTCCTGACACTCAAAAGCTGGTCTTTGCCAATTGCTCTTCGCAGAATGGGTGATTGGGGAGATGCGCAGCGCTTCGAACGCTCGCGTTGCTGTAGCTTTGGTCTCGCTCATGCTGGGTTTGTTTGCAATGTCGTTGATTGGAAAGTGGGCGTAGATGGTGCTATGCAATAGATGGTTCTACGAGGAAGATGCGGGAGTGAAAGACCTCGTACATGGTTGCAGCTTAGTGCCTCCAGCCTCTCTCTTGCATCAGCTAGCAAGCACCGCGGCAGCTGTTAGTGTGGGAAATCTCGGAAGCAAATCGCTGCATGACGCTTATTAGCTGCACCCAGCTCAAAGTTGAGATCGACCTCTTCGAGACCATACACAATGTTCGGACAAGCAGGCTCAGCCACAACTACTTCCACCCTTCCTGAGAATGCAGGTTCGGCGTCTCTCGAAGAGCCCTTGCCTGGACCAGAGGCGCAGCATCGTCGAGTAGCAGACTTCATTCGGGTAAGTACCTATACTCATCTGCTCGTACGGCTGCTGATAGTTAATGCAGGAAGCACCTAACGCTAGCTACACATTCGATTCCGCTAGAAGAGATGAGCCTGACGCTGAGCTTTGTCGGGTACAGCCTAATGGTGGGAAAAGCTGTATCAAGGTGAGTGATGGTCGTCGATGGTCTGCGGCTCGTTCTGACGGTTCAGCTGGCGCTGCAAAGCAAGGCGCTCTTCAAGAGCATGCAAACACTTGGTAAGTCTACACTTGACTTGACTTGGGCATCGCGCTCTAGCTGACGCTTCGATGCAGGGTTCTACTGTGCCCTGCCTGCCAACCCCGAGCAGACACACATGGAGTGCCGTCAGATCCAGCGATAGCGAGTCATGGCATGGAGGACAAATGCATACATTGTTGTTACAAAGTCGGATCGCGTGACTGCAAATGCAGATTCATTATGCGTAGCCCATGGCGCTGTTTACAATAGATCGGAAGGCTTCCTTGCGCACAGGAGGAAATGATTTGACCGAACTGCTAGACTTGTCGAGCAGTGACTTGAGCGCAGTATGGAGATCGCTGTAGGATGTCAGTCGAGGATGAAAGACAATGATGTCAGGTGCCACGTACTCGAGCGCAGGGGAGCACACCTGGATGTAGTTCTCTTTGGCCAAAGCCGTTGCCAACTCCACTTGATGGTTGTCCATAAGAGAGGTGTTTGGTACTACGAGCAGTGGTTTTGAAGTACGCAAGACTTGCAGAATCGTTCCAGAGCCTGCATGTCAATACTACAGCTGAATGTTGCTTCAACTCACCCGCGTGGCTGACAACCACATCACTTTCTCCTATAAGCTCAAGCAGCTCATCCGTGAAGCGCAGCACTTGTACCACCAGCGCAACACCCTCTCCTTCCTCCCCAGGGGTCTTTACACGGAAGACGACCCTGCCTCTCCCCTCCTTGTCTACCTCTCCCGCCTGAAACAGCTTCGAGGGTAACTTGGCGCGACCATACTGCACGACCAACTCGTCTACACCAGTGCTAGCCAGTAACCTGAGGGTAGAGTTCTCCAAGGCAGCATCTGTGAGAGCTGAAAAGAGGGTTGACCCTACAGTTACCAACACCTTCATGTTTTGCCGATTGCCGCCGGCGGAACTTCGACATGTGCCGAATAAATGGTCCGTTTCAGGTCCGAGAATAAAGAGTGGCATAATGACACTTGACTTTGACTTCAGTATGTGGCGAGCTCCTGAGGTCATGGAGAATATATTAAAGCATGAGATATCATCACCAAGATCCTTACATTATCCTCGGTCGTGAGGTCTTACAGATGGTCGCTCATCACAACCTGTATACAGTCATAGAAGGGGCCGTGTCAAAAGAGCCGTGTCGTCGCCTCCCCGCACTTCTCCAACCGGCGAACCAACTTTTCCCCAGGGTCTGACGAGCGCGAACCGTGTACACGACTCGCCTACATCGCATCTTAACCATACTAACAAAACTTCAACATGCTTGCTGAAGCTCCCATTCCCTTGTACAAAAGCTTGGAAGACATCTACCCACCCGGTGCTCTTTCCAGAGAAAGGTATGTGATGGCTTATGGAGTGACTGACCGCAGACCGCGTTGGACAAACCTCGTTCGGAAATTCGAAGAGCAGTTTGGAGCTCAGCCCACGTATGTTGTACGCGCTCCTGGGCGGGTCAATATCCTTGGAGAACATGTCGACTACTCCCTCTTCGTATGTGCCGCCCGCGGACCACGAGCTGACACTGCAAGCCAGTGTTACCGACAGCAATTGAGGAAGACATTTTGATTGCCATTCGCGAGATCGATGAGCTCAGCGTCACAGTCGCCAACTTGGCGGGAGCATACGCTCCTCAAACGTTTGCCATGGAGTTTGGGACGGAATGGGACGTCAAGCTCGACAAGGATACCATGGGCTGGGAAGGCTATGTAAAAGCCGCGGTTATAGGAGTCCTTGAAGCCCACTTTCAAAGTGGTGGAAAGCCTAAGGGCATGCAGATGCTGGTGACTGGCAACATTCCTCCTGGGTCCGGACTTTCAGTGCGCTTGTTTGAAGGTGCAGCGCTGACTTGTAGAGCTCAGCCGCCATGGTAGTGGCTTCGTCTCTTGCAGGTCTGACCGTCAATGGACTTGTTGGATCGTCGACCAAGGGAGACCTTGTGAATCTGGCGGTAAGGAACGAAAAACGCGTTGGAGTGAACTCTGGAGGGTACGTTTGAACCCGAGAGGCTCGGTCGCGCTAACATCTCAGCATGGACGTAAGCTATTCCTGAAACATAATGAGCACTCACAATCAGCAAGCAGCTTCAGTCCTGTCCCAACCCGGCTCCCTACTCCAGATCAGCTTCCATCCAGAGCTATCAGCAAAACGGTTCCCTTTGCCCCCATCAGCCAATCTTGTCCTGTGCATCACAAACTCTCTTGCTCCACACGCTCTCGCTTCAAGCGCAGCAACGCAATATAACTTGCGCGTCGTAGAAAGCTTTGCCGGTGCTCGTCTGCTTTCAGATGCATGGGAGCAAGCGCACCAGAAGGAGCGGCCTACGTTGATGGACGTTGTTGAGAAGTGTGAAGGTAGCGATCTGCAAGCCAAGTTGCAGAATGCTTTGGATAGAGCTGGTAGAGTTCTTGGTGGTGATAAGGCGGAGCGCGGCTGGACTGTCGAAGAGATGCGCGAGGCAACTTTGTTGTCGATTGAGGAGTTTGATCGTCTGTACCTGAGATGGCTGGAAGGTATGTCACTCCGGCGAGTTGCGCTGACAAACAGTCGAGGCAACTTACTTCCACTTGTTCAAGCGCGTGCGCCACGTTCTAGAGGAATCCTTGCGCGTGATCGCGTTTCAAGCAACTGACGGCACGCCCGAAGCACTCGGCAAACTCGCTCGCGCATCTCACGCAAGCTGCAGAGACGACTATGAGTGCTCTTGCCCCGAGCTCGATGAGTTGGTACAGGTCTGCCATGATGCCGGTGCCAGTGGCAGTCGGGTGACTGGAGCTGGTTGGGGTGGATCAGTCGTCTCCCTTGTTCCAGAGTCAATCTCGCAAGAGTTTTTGAAAACTGTCAAAGCCAAGTATAGCAAATATCAAGGCTTGAGTGAAGAGGCACTGGAGGCTGCTGCGTTTGCCACAGTTCCAGGAAGTGGAGCAGGAAGTAAGTGTTCGGAACTGCACTAAGCTGACATGATCAGTCGTCAACCTCGCAGACTTTGCCATGTAGACAGCATAAAATAGAAATAGACACAAGACGAATACAAGACGAATACGGCAGTCGTTCATTCCTCATCTGAATCCTCATCAGGGTCCGCAACCTTCCGTTTCTTTTGTCTTCTCGAATCATCCTCTTCGTCACTAAAGTCACCGCCTCGACCCTCATCGAATGGCTGTGCTGCGTTACGAGCGCCGACGTTGGGATTGTCAAGATCATCGTCGTCTTCTCCAACTGCGTCCTCGTCGTCCTCGACTTCGCCAGTTCTGCTGTGTTGGCTGAATGCGGCACCACCTCCTGATCCATGAAGCAGCGGTGCAGCAGCCTTGGTCGGTCTGCCATATGAGCACGAGCAACAGTGTAACAAGACACTTACCGCCGGCTCGCGGCCTGCTGCTCTTGCGCTTCCTCGCACGCGTCAACCCAGCTGTAAACGTCAGTCAATGCCCGTCAAAACGTTGGCATGCGCACTCGTAGTACTAAGTAGTCAGCAGACGCGCGTCTCTATGCTGACTCACTACATCAACACCTTTGGACAAGTCTGA
The DNA here is from genome assembly GCA_001600035.1 of Holtermanniella nyarrowii. Classification (NCBI taxonomy): domain Eukaryota; kingdom Fungi; phylum Basidiomycota; class Tremellomycetes; order Holtermanniales; genus Holtermanniella; species Holtermanniella nyarrowii. The sequence continues at coordinate 421,712 of BCIT01000004.1, read as the reverse complement.
TACATTGTCAGAGGATCGCGCCATGGCGCTTGTTACGCACTGTTGATCGGTGTTCTATACTTTTGACCACACGTCTTGCAGCTCAGGTCACCGAACATTGATTTGTTCTTGTCCCTACGCAGTCAGCCTTGCGATAGCCAGTCTTCTCGAGCCCACGCACAACTTGACAGTGACCGACTTCTCGTGGTGGCAGAAGAGACATTTGAAAGAGGTGGCTTGCATATCAGCTCCGTGTCCGACGTCGCTGAATTACATACATAGTGGCTCTGGGCCCTTCTTTGTGGGAGCCTTCTTTGAAGACTTGCGTTTGCCCATTGTGTTACACCAGCTGCAATATTAAGTCGTCGAGGACATGAGACGTTGAAGCTGTTCGTGATCCGCGGATCATCAGAGGCTTAACGCGCGTTGTCATCGTTCGGAGTATCGAGTGCGTGCTGCCATCAACTGCAACATGGATCAGCTAGGGATAGAGCTCAAGGTCGAGGTGAGCAGACACGACATGGATTTTCCGTCCTGACAAATCAGGACCCAACTTTGCCGGCGCAGTTGTCGGAGAAGCAGACGCTTCTCAGCTCGCTGCCTTCGACTGACGATGAGCTGTACAGCACTTGGAGGCGGCTCGAGGCGCACAAGGAGTTCCTGGAGCTTCAAGAGGTGTGTAGTAAAGTGCATAGAGTCCCAAGCTGACCGAGTCAGGAGTACATCCGTGACGAGACGCACAACCTCCGCCGGGAGCTCCTTCGCGCTCAAGAGGAAGTCAAGCGGATTCAGGCCGTCCCACTTGTTATCGGGCAGTTCCTCGAGCCTGTCGATGAGCGTCGCGGAATCGTAGGAAGCACGACTGGTGCGAGAAATTGTTAGTCAGTGCTGATGAACAGGTTCCAATTATGTCGTCAGAATTCTCAGTACAATCGACCGTGAGCTGCTCAAGCCGTCTTCGTCGGTCGCTTTGCATCGTCACTCGAACGCTTTGGTCGACGTTCTTCCCCCAGAGGCAGACTCTTCCATCTCTATGCTGGGTGACAATGAGAAGCCAGATGTCAAATACTCTGATGTTGGTGGTCTAGATGCGCAGAAGCAAGAGATTAGAGAAGCGGTGGAGCTGCCGCTGGTGCAGGTATGTTATGTGTCACCGTAGCTCGCTGACATATAAGATGGACTTGTACCGCAAGATCGGCATTGACCCTCCTCGTGGTGTATTGCTCTACGGACCTCCGGGAACAGGCAAGACGATGCTGGTCAAGGCCGTCGCCAATGCCACAAGTGCGTCTTTCATCCGCGTCGTTGGTAGCGAATTTGTGCAAAAGTACCTTGGAGAAGTGAGAATCGTGCCCTGACTGCACTGACATTTAGGGTCCGCGTATGGTTCGTGACGTCTTCCGGATGGCTCGTGAGAATTCGCCGTGCATCATCTTCATCGATGAAGTCGACGCTATCGCCACCAAGCGTTTCGACGCTCAAACCGGTGCCGATCGCGAGGTGCAGCGTATCCTGCTCGAGCTGTTGAACCAAATGGACGGTTTCGATCAGACAAGCAACGTCAAGGTCATCATGGCTACCAATCGTCAAGACACGCTTGACCCAGCTTTGCTTCGTCCAGGTCGTCTCGACCGCAAGATCGAGTTCCCATTCCCATCGCGCCGTGAGCGCCGTCTCATCTTCCAGACTGTGACTGCTAAGATGAACCTCGGGCCCGATGTCGACTTGGAGGACTGTGAGTGGTGCTAAGATTGAAAGTGGCAGAACTGACATGTTAGACGTCTCGCGTCCTGATCGTCTCAGCTCGGCTGAGATTGCGTCCGTTTGCCAGGCCGCTGGTCTTCAAGGTGAGTACTACAACATTGCTCAAGTTGACAGTAGCTGTCCGCAAGAACCGCTATGTGATTCTACCCGTTGACTTTGAGGAGGGTTGGAAGGTGCGTCAAGAGGGGTTAGGCATTCTGAAACGCCGACTGACGGCGAAATCTGCAGGGCGTTGTGAGGAAAGGCGACGACACGCACGAATTCTGTCAGTTCCTCTCATCTTTACTTTACTTTACTGACTCTCCACAGACCGTTAAGATGCAGACTAGTACGTTGCGCGACGAACGTGAGAAAAACTTAGCTGACATCCAGGATTGCAATGCATGCCATGTCTCATTATTCTGCTTGTTCTGTGACGCATTGCTTGCTTGCCTGCTCTCTCCCACTTCCTTTCCGCTTATTGGTGTTATTCCAACCATCCCCATCTCGGTGGCAATGGTCATCCACCGCCAAGCGCAGAACGTCACGGTGCTCATTTGCTACCGCGTCGATGGCTTCAAGCTTTTCACGACGTGGCGCTTCACAGGCGCTGGACATTCTTTTCTCTGCTCGCGGATGTTGTCCGAAACCAGCTGCTGAGCTGTCTCACAAGGCTTGCGGTCGCGATTGGAGTATGTGACATGCTTTGAGCGTTCATTGGCCTTCACAGCCTGACAGGACACCTTCAGCTGCCTCATGCAGCTGATCGATTTTCTGCTATGCTGTGTTGATCCGTGATATCTCAACAGGTACCGCGCCTGCCGAGTTCTCTCCCCTTGTTTGACTGGTCTGCCCGGCCGAGAGCTCGCGGTGCGAATCGTCTAGCTTTTTGTCAAAGCGATTTTCGGCTGCTTTTCGGCTGCAGGCATCTATTTCTTTCCCTTCCATCTTCTCTCACTTCTCACTTCACCCTTCTGTCCCTGCTTCTTCATTCATCCTCCATCCTCCAGGTGCATACACTCTGCGTGCGGTGCTTTTTCACACCTGCATGCTATTTATTGAGTCACCCAGAACCACCCCCGGCGCCCTTATCCAGAGGAGTCGCCGCCTGCTACTCACCGTGCTCTCTTGTTTACGAGTGATGCGGTCCATTTAATCAGGGCATATTCGTAGTAATCTCATGCATGTTATTGATAAAACTTCTCCGGCATCACTTTCGTCGCGGCCCAGTTTGTAAGCTCTGCAACGGGATCTCACTGCATTCCATGTACTTCGGCCCAACTTTCAACTCTCGGCCGGCCATGACGGTGCGCCGCTCTGTCCTCTTGAAACAAGGTCCTTGCGTGACGCAATGATGCGCCCTGAACGCGAACTCACCCTGAACGGCGCGCGAACCTCCGTTGCGCAGCAGTCCTCTGGCGGACAGAGGCTCTCGCATACTGCTCACAATCTGATGCGCGCCGAGCGCCGAGCGCAGGGTCTTCATGACAGCACAACTGGGATGCAGTTAATACCGCCTCTGGCGGCATTCGTGGACTTAAGCATGTCGGTGAGGTAAACCTAGCATGCCACGTTGAAGATTCGTCATCAGAAGCAAAAGTCGTATGGACACGTTCCTGAACTCCTTTCCTTGGCCACGGAGACTGCGCTTGACTTGGCCGCAGAAAGGAGGTGGTAAGGCGTTCAATGACGTCTCAAAGCGTCATAGCAGCATCCTTCAACATGCCTGCAAAGTATATAAGTCTGCCCGCCCGCTGCCTCCTTCCCCATCGTCTTTGACTCACCTTTCAACTACTACTACTAGTACTACTTTTTCACATTACAATGTCTCCTCTCTCTGGCAACCACAACACCACTGGCACTGGCCACGCCACGACTGGTCACTCTACTACAGGTGCAGCTGCTCACAACCAAGGTATGTCTGATGATGTGAAGACTGCAGTACTGACAGTCAGTCAACAAGCAAGCCGTCGAGCACGAGCAGCGCCACCAGGGTGCTCACAAGCCCACTGTTGGTGAGAAGATCTCTGGTACCGTCGAGGCTATCGGTGAGTTTTCATTTCATCAACTCATAGACATACACTGACATCTTCAGTTGGCAAGGTTACCTCCAACCCCGCCAAGGTCGAGGAAGGCGAGGCCAAGAAAGCTGGCTTGATTCATAAAGACGCTCAGCACTCTGCTGGCAACGTCGGTCGCGATACTACCCATTCGTCTGACACTGGTGCTGTTCTAGGCGGCAACCATGCTACAAACAACCACGGTACCGGCCTCACCGGCAACCACGGCACCGGCCTCGCAGGCAACAACCACGGTACCGGTCTCACCGGCAACAACCACAACCACGGCCCAGGCGTCGGTGCACACGTCCCCGGTACCAACGTCGGCTCCAACACTGGTGCCGCTGCTCACGTTCCCGGTACAAACGTCCATGTTCCTGGCACAGGTGGCACGGGTGGCCATGGCTTGACGGGTGACAACAACCACGGCCTCACTGGTAACAACAATCACGGTCTCACTGGTAACAACAACCACGGTCTCACTGGTAACAACAACCACGGTGTCACCGGTAACAGCCACGGTACAGGTCTGACAGGCAACAAACACGGTTCTGGCATCACAGGCAACAACCACAACCACGGCCCAGGCGTCGGCGCACACGTCCCCGGCACCAACGTCGGCTTAAACACTGGCGCTGGCGCTCACGTTCCCGGTACCAACGTCCATGTTCCCGGTACTGGTGGCACTGGTGGCCACAACACCTACTAGGCGCGCGCGATGTAGGGTGAAGAGAGAAGAAGAGAAAGAGAAGAAGGAAACGAATTGTGATGAATGCCATGACTACTTCATTGTTTGCTGCACTCTCTTGTCCGACCCTGCTCTATTTGCGATGCCTTATGCCATGCTTTGCTTGCTATTGATATTCTGAAGCTTGACCTCCCTTTCATGACCGCCGCTTGTATCAGACTCCAGCTCAGCCCCGGCCGGCGCGCCCAATGGCAACCCAGAATCACTCTTAGCGATCTCAATCTCGGTGCGATGTCCAGAAGCCGACTTGCGCTTAAGTAGCTGAGTACCGCCATCCCAGCCGAGCCACTTGGTAGTATGTGGTCCTCTGACTCATCAGCAAGGTCACGAACACGAACGTACCGAGCAAGTAGGACGAGCTGGCTGAATCCCAGAGCGCCGACCATGACGCCAGCAGTCGGTCTCCAACCTATCGAATTATACAGCTTTGTCAAAACAGCCATGCCGGCGGTCTGAATCATGTCAACCTCAGCTGCATGCGCTGCTAGGAAGACTTACCTGACCCAGAAAGAGACTAAGGATGTAACAGCTGTTGAGTCTTGCGCGAGCTTGAGGATCGATATTGGCGACTCGACTGGAATTACTGACTTGTCCCAACTGGAGACCGAGGTCAAAGACGATGCAGGTGATGATGACTGCCGCGATGTTGAGTTGTGCTCCGCCCAAAGCGACGAGGAGGCCAATCAGCTGACAGTCAGCATGTGCGGTTACTCGTGACTCACCTGCACCCAAACGCCCAGCATCTGCCCAAACCAAGGTACGATGTGGTCCACCAATCTCCCAGTAAAAGGCGCACACAAAACCCCAATAGCACCAAGGAGCCCAAAAAGTCCAATGATAAAAGTGTTATACTCGTAAGGCTCATCACTCAACAAGAACGTCAGAAGCGTCCAAAAGCCAGCAAAGCAAGCACTAGATACAAAACCCAGCAAGCAAGCTTGTACAAGGGTAGGATACGTGACGAGATATCGACCCATGGACCAGAGGACTTGGGGGTAGGTCATTTTGATGTTTTTATCGGGATAGTCGGGGAGAACGGCGTATAGCACGATCAGGAGTGTGGCTTGAAGACCGACGGCGAGCCAATAGGTGTTTCGCCAGCCGGAGAATTCTGCGACTGTTCCGGCTAGGACTCGGCCGCAGAGCATGCCGAGGAGGAGGCCAGAGAGGGTGATGGACATTGCGCTTGCTCTGCGTTCGGGTGGAGCCAAGTCGGCGGATAAAGGGATCATGACTTGAGGTGTGACCTTGGATGTCAGCCATGTGAGACTACGCACGGATACGCACGGTGAAGATGCCGATTAGAAAAGCAAGCGCTTCAAAGGCTGCTAAATGGTGGACTAAAGCCAGTCCGACCGTGAGAGCTGTCGTGACGGCCAGCAAAGCCAATGTGAGCTGCCGACGTCGCAGAAGATCCCCAAGAGGAGTCAGCAATACAATGCCAACTGCATATCTAGTCTTGTAAGCATCAAGGGCGTCTTTGCTTTCGCTGCGCTCACCCAGCTTGACACAAGACTGCCACCTTTGATATCGTGTCGTGATCGACTTGAAAGTCTTGTGCCATGTCAACAAGCATGGGCTGTACATAGTATAGATTCATGACTGTGATTGTCGCAGCAAAGGCAAACAGTATGTTGAGAGCTAGCGTGAAGGCTGGTGGGTTCTCGATATCGTAGCGACAGCGTGATGGGATTGGGAGGAACCCGAAATCGAGCTTTCGTAAGGGCTTGACGCTCGACATGGCGAGCTATTGATTGTAAGGCAAACTCATTTGCGGGTCAGGCGTTATCAGAAATCAAGAGCTCTTCGAGTTTATGCCTTTACACTGACTCTCAGCAGCTTTCTCAGAGTCTTTGGCCGATCTATAGCAAAAGTCGCCATGAAGAACAGGAATGAAGATTCTGCCGTATGGTTGCCGTACTACGGCACGTTCGGCTGAGGTGCCCCCAGCTCTTGTCGTGTTGTTGTCGACTCTCAATGGTCCTGCGACGTGACAAACACGCAATCTATAAAGTTGTATAGCTTGCAACCTGTACCCATGTCAAAGAGCAGAGCCAAGAGATACAATTATACTCGTAGCATAGCATAACTCGGAAACGGAAAGAGCTTGTCCGGGACAGTGGAGGTCTGTTGGAATGACCCATCCAACAAACTAGCCCCTCATTGCTCCTCACACAAAGGTACAAGAAATTGCAACAACTTGAATACGAGCGCAGGTCTATTGAACGACATTTATAATTCACAGAGGATTACAGGGATAGCAAGCAAGTCACTGTCAAGTGGTAGACACACATGCAATGTCCTCTTCCACAGGCCTGTTAGCGGCGACGCGGCCGCCAAGCATGGGAGAGCGTGTTGCAAATGTCACTAGGTCGAAAGGGAGGCCAGAAACAACAAGAGGGTCAAGCTACTTTGAGCAATACGGTGCATACAAACCTCAGAGATCCGACAGCTTTACTCTCGGAACGCCAGGGGGCTCGACAGGCTCAAGGCCCTCTGTCCAAAGTCGATCCGTCTCGTCAGGCTCAGTCCCACAAGTCGTTAGTCAACCTTCATCACCCGTTCCAAAACCAACCTTTTCCCCGACCACATCAAAGACGCAATCATACGCCCCACCACCCGCTTACGACCCTAGAGCCATCTCGCTCGGGCTCAGTCTGGCTGCCGCGATAAGCGGCGACGACGAGCTACTGATCTCTGCGGGTGACTTGCGGCGCTCCCAACCTCCTGGCAGACCTATCTCGTCGTTGATTCGACCCAAGCCAGGGCCATCTACGTATTCGTTTCCTTCGCGGCAGCAAAAGATTCGCGCGAGTTCGTTTATAACTCCAGACGGTCCTCACAGCAGCGCCGGGCCCAGTACCAGAGCTTCAGAGACAGTACAGGAGAGAAGACAACGCAAGGAGAGGCAAATGGACAAGAGGCAGGAGGCACGAGAAACTGAGAGGACGAGGGTTTGGGCAGAGGACACTGCAAAGTATCAGAGTGGCAAACGGCCGGAGCAGATTGCAGGCAGCTCCAGGGGCCAGAGTCGGCATGAACCAGTTCAGAGAGATGATCTTGGTGAGTCATCCGCATAGTCTGTACATCAGCCAAGCTTACAACGCCCAGGTTCCGTCTCAACCGAGTTGATGGACAGCTTCATCTCAGAGCTGAACCCCGAGTCTGAGCGTTTGAAAGAATTCATGGCGCGGCCGTCACCGTGGCAGCCGTACGAAGTGCCAGAAAATCTACGAAATCGCAACCACGCCCGACGAAGCAAGGTTTTGACATCAGGCGGGAAGCGTCCCGCAGCAGCAGGTTCTTCAGCGACGTCGAATGGCTCAGAGAATAGCGTATCTCGAAACGAGCTGGTCATCCCGGCATCAGTGAGCCGTCAAACATCTGTTTGCTCGACATCTTCGAGCATGTCAGCTGTGCCATCCATCACCGACATTGTTCGCACGCACTCGCCGGCTTCGCGGAGTGCTAATGGCAGCGGTAATCCGCGCCGGCAAATTCCGTCTATTGATGAGATCATCAAGAAGCATGCTGGAGCGACTCGAGCTGCGCACGATGCAGTGCACAAGTCGATCACGAGGTCACAGCCTGCTTACCCTTCTCGCCAATATACAGCTTCGCCACCTGCTCGGACATCTTCGCATACGACAGCTGTCGTCAATGTCGTTCCTCCTCGAACGTCATCTCTTCGTGATGAAGACACGCGTCGAGTGTCGAGCGAGTCGATGAGCTCGGATGTCGGTGCGACTCGGGCTTTGCTGGAGAAACTGACTGCGGATGAAGAGGATGTCATGGTTACGCCTGAGCGGATCAGTGTTCCTACACCACGGCGTTCAGCAAGTTTACATCGCAGTTCCTCGACGAGATCTCATGCTCCATCAACTACATCCTCTGCTCGTCGACTTACACCTCACGCAGAAAGTCATCCCCACTCCCATTCGCCAACCCCAACTGATCCCGCCAAACACTCATTAGCCCTCTACCTCCGTTCTCCACGTCTCACTCGCATGGTCGTCGTACCTGGTTCACCACCTCTCAACGTCTCTCTCGCTGACGTAGGCTCACCAGATGGCAAAGTCGTTCTTGTCTTTCTGGGTCTCGGTGCAGTCCGTTACCTCGTTGCGCTGTTCGACGAGCTGGCTGAAGCGCTTGGTCTTCGCTTGATCTGTATCGATCGTTGGGGTCTCGGCAAGACGGATGATTCCTCGCAGGATCGTCGAGGACTGCTGGAGTGGGCACGAGTTGTCGAGCACGTCGTGAATGCGCTCGAGATTGATCGCTTCAGCGTTCTAGCGCACAGTGCAGGTGCGCCATACGCGCTAGCGACTGCCATGAGGCTCGGCGAGCGGATAGTTGGTCCGATACATCTGCTCAGTCCATGGGTAAGCTCTGATGTCGATGGAGGTGAGTAATCTGCTATCAACAAAGCTAACATGAAGGCTACAAATGGTTGAAATTCGTTCCAAACAGTATGATCAAGTCGGCTCAAGCGGCGGAATGGCGAATACAGGGCTGGGCACTTGGCAAACCTCCGCCTTTGACGTATGACCCTATCGGCTTTGACGCTTCGGCGCCTGTTACAAATGGAAGTGGAGTTCAGGTGGACGAGAGCTTTGATGATCTTGCCGACTTTGAAGGGCGGTTCGAAGGTGAATCGCCTTTGCGTAGTGCGAAGCCACCTGCGTTGGGCAAGAAGGTCTCCAAGGTGTTTCGAGGCGGCTTGAAAGCATCACCACGCACGTCAAGCAGCACTCCACCTTCAACACTTCATCAGCGGCCTTCGTTTGACGACGTATCGGAAGGCATGTCGCGACGGCCAGCGTCGTACTGTCCTGGCTCTGTACGGTCGCATAAGCTGGAGGTTGGCTTGGGTGACAGCTTCGAGACGTTGGCGGGCGATCTCAACACCTCCTTGCACAAATCCATTTCCGTCCCTTCACGCTCATCAGTCCAGACGGACACATCTCCTAAGCGAAGCCAACGTCTGCCAACATCGCCCGACGGATATCACAACCTTGATGGGCCAACATTCGGCACAGCGCTCCTTCAAGCTTCGCATGCCGAATCGCTGAATGGCGGCACAGCAGACCTCATGGCCATCTTGGGCCGTGACTCTCGACCTTGGGGCTTTTCATACACCGACGTCAAGCAGCCATGCAAGATCTGGTACGGGGCAGAGGACGATAAGATTTCAGAGAAATCTATGAGGTGGTGTGAGAGGTGCATGGATGCTGAGCTGTTGATCGTACCTGGCGAGGGACATAATTTGATGACGAGCAGTAGGGTCATGCTTGAGGTGTTTGAGAGTCTAGCAAGAGATGCATAGGAACCAAACAGAGCTTTAAGCCATTCCTAACCCCTGTTCGAGATTTACCGGGGGTTAAGCGAGCGACTTCAAGGTCGTTGCGTTCGCAGTCCTGGTGCACGTCTTTCTTGCTTTTCGCAAGCTCGAGCAAGTGGCTTGTAGTAACGCAGCAGCTTGAACAGAGAGTCGAAAGCTGCAAAGAGCGCTCAATTACAGCAACAGCAGCAGCTTCAACAAGTGCTTACAAAATGTCTGAACGGTCAGGACCGCCCTCTGACGAAGGGGATGGAGACCGCATTCGTCCGTTTGGAGAGGATGATTCGTCTGAGGAGGAGTCACAAGAGGATCCCGAGGAAGTTCAGCGCATTAAAGATGGTTTCATTGTTGATGAGGACGAGGAGGATGAAGATGCAGATGCCGCAAGTGATGATTCTGAGACGAGGCGCCGGAAGCGCAAGGAGCGCAAGAGGAAGAGAAGGAAGAAGAGGGGTACGTGTACTTCATGCTGATTGCTTGCTGACCTGTAGTGGAGAGGGAAGCTATGGAGCTGTCAGATGACGACTTGGACCTCATTGGCGAGAATACAGGTCGGACAGATCCGTCTCGTTCGTCTCAAAAGCTCAACAGACTGAGAAGGCGCGATGATTCCTTGTCTGGAGGCGAGGAGCCTGGGCTGCAGGACATCTTTCGTGATGAGGAGGATCGCAATGAGCAGCGAGCAGCGAATGATGACATGGACGTCGACGACATGGACGATTTCATTGAGGATGATGACGAGCCTGATGGGTTCGATGGCGAGACGGAGGAGGAGCGCAGAGCGAGAAGACGAGAAGAAAAGCGCAAGAAGCGCGAGGCGGCTCGTGGTCGACCTAACGTGTCTGGCCTGGCTCAACAGTGAGTACATTTGAACGACAAAGCTGACATGCAGAGCGATTGATGAAATGTACGCCGTCTTTGGTGATGGACACGAGTACGACTGGGCGCTGGAGGGCGAGGAGGGCATGGACGTCGATGAGGAAGACGCGCCGCTGAAGCAAGAGGTAACGATGGCCGAGGTCTTTGAGCCTTCCGAGATGGCTGCCGTATTCAAGACGCAAGCGGATGAGATCATCCGAGATGTTGATCGGCCAGAGAGACATCAACTGCTCAGCTCCAGTTTCGCCGTCAACCCGTCCATCGTTCCCGCAGCCGACTTTCCTCCTCTGGATCTTGCCATCGAATTCGTCCTCCCACGCATCTCAGTCCGTACCAATCAAATGTACGTCAACCCTCCTACACAAGAAGACACTCGCATGTGGATGTCTCTGCCCGAGATTCTTGGCCCGTTCAAGACAGCAGTCACAACTGCCATGCGGTCCATGTTCCTCGAGCACTGCGAGGTACCTTTCCTGTGGCAACAGATGCAGGATCATTGGTACTTTGTTCAGCGTGATCCTTACGCCAAACACGTACTTCTCGATCAACACGAGCTTTGGGCAACGTATAACCTGGGCTGCAAGTTCCGTGCAATCTACGAGCGCCGTCAAAATCTGCGCCAGACGTTTGACAAGCTCAAGGAGAGGAATCCTGGGTTTGAGGATGAGCTTTTCGAGACAAAGGTAATAGATGGAGCGGCTCTGACGAGTCTTGAGGCTTCGGTGGATGGCCAAGATTGGTTGGCGACGAGATATCCTCGGGAGATTCGGGCGCTGAGAGAGGAGGAGCTGCTGGCGGAAGGTAGTCGGCGTCGTCCTGCACCACGCACTGTGCAAGAGCGGACACGAGAAAGCTCGCTGAATCGACTTGTGGAGATCTTTGGCGCGTCGCCGAGCTCGGTCATCGTCGCCTTTTCGGAAGCTACACGACAAGAAGAGCGCTCGACGGATTACGCCGTCAACCCTCATGAATTTGCAGAAGAATTTGTGGACGAGAGCACGGGTCTGAATACGGGCGCGGATGTGTTGGCCGGTAAGCTCAAAATAAATCGAGAGACATTGACCATCAGCTGCGCGATCCATTCTGCAGCAAGAATTCGCTAAACATCCACTGCTCCGCATGCAAGCCCGCGAGTTCTTCCAGCAATCAGGCAGGGTGACGGTGTTCCCCACAGAGCGAGGCTCGGCCAAGATTGACAAGTACCACATGTACTACGTGAGTAACGCCTTATTGGACACTATCTCATACTTTCAGAGCTTCAAATATGTCACAACCAAGCCGGTCGAGCTTTTTGCCAACACCGCCCAATTCCTGCACATTCTGGCGGCGGAAGCCGAAGGATTGGTCAAAATCGAAATCGACGTCGTCCCCGAGGCATCATCTAATTTCGTGGATGAACTCATCAAGGCATACCTCTCCGAGGCGTACGGAGAGACTTCGAAAGCTTGGAACGAGCAGCGTGCAGAAATTGTCCGTGCAGCATGGACGGAGAGTCTGATGCCGGTCACGACCAAGTGGATCAGGGAGCAGCTGCGTGAGCAGGCCGAGACGCACATGGCTGAACGATGTGGCGCCGTCTTGGAGTCGGTACGTTTTCGAGGCCTGAGATTGTGCTGATCGTAGCGTGCCCAAATGGCACCTTTGTTCAAGACCCCTGAAGGTGAAGTCAAGTCGATCTTGGCTGTCTCCAACGGGCGAGGAGCTCGCGACGATCCGGTTCTCTGCGTCTTCGTTGATCGTCATGGTCGCGTTCGTGATCAGACTCGATTTGACAACTTGACCGATGAGAAGGGCAAGGAAGGCTTCCTTGATTTGCTCAACAATCGTCCACCTGGCGGTATCGTCGTCGGCGGTCTCTCTATCGAGACGTCCAAGCTCTTCAATGAAGTGCGGGCGCTCATTGGGATTGCTGTGGACCAGGCTCATCACTTGGAGTCGATGGAAACCATCTACCAGCAGGTTGAAGTCAGCTTCAATGAGTACGGGACGAGCGATCCCGCTATCTTGACAGAACAAAAGGCGCAGGCGCGAGCGGAACGAGAAGAGCTCTATCGCGTGCACGGTATCCCGGTATCCTACGTCCCTGACTCTGTGGCGCGTCTCTACATGAACTCGCAACGAGCGCAGTCGGAGAACCCAGGGCTGCCTTTGACAGGTCGCTTTGCTCTTGCTTTGGCTCGGTACGCGCAAAACCCTCTCAACTCGTACTGCTCGCTCGGCGCGGATATTGTCAACGTCACTTTTGTCGAGCATCATCAGAAGCTGGTTAGTCTGCGTCTTTCTGCCGTCATCTCTGACCTCCAGGTACCCCAGGAGAAACTGTTGATCCAGCTTGAGCGTGCACTCGCCAACGTCGTCAATTCTATGGGTGTCGACATCAACGCCTGTATCGGCGACCTCTACAGGAGGACGCTGCTGCCTTTCGTTAGCGGCTTGGGGCCGCGCAAGGCCCGTGCTTTGATTGAAGACATCGGCAAGAGGGTAAGTCTTGTATTTGATCCTGCTGACATCTAGGGGAACGGTCGCTTGTCCAGTCGAATGATGCTGTCAGAGATTGTAGGGTGGAATGTCTTCAACAACTCCTCTGCCTTCCTCTACGTCATCAACGATCTCCAAGACTACGACATGGACATTAAAGATGTTACCATGGAGGGCTTTGCCGATCCGCTCGACATGACGCGCATCCACCCTAACGAGTACGACCTGGCGCGAAAGATGTGCGCAGACAATCTCGATCTTGACCCCGACGATGTCGCCGACCAGCATCCTTCGATGGTCGTCAAGCAGGTCATGGAAGACGAGGCTAGCGCCGAAGGCCTGCGGTCCCTTGCTCTTGATGACTTTGCCGACAGCATGAAGGACGACAAGAAGCGCATCTACCTCGACCTTATTGTAGAGGAGCTCATCAACCCTCGTGCCGATCGCCGACCACCATTCATCATCCCTGACGACTGGGAGGTCCTCACCATGCTCACTGGCGAGTCGAAGCGCACAATCGACCGCGGCATCATTGTCTCTGCCTTCGTCGCGCGTGTTTCCAACAGCAGCGGCGTCTTCTGTCGCCTCGACTCGGGCATTGATGCTTTTGTTGACACGCAGTACATCTCGGATGACTTTGACAAGAACGCCGAGGACGTCGTGCAGCGGAGTCAGACAATTCAAGCTGTTGTCGTGGATGTGAATCCTCGAGACTTCAAGCTATCGCTCAGTCTGCGTGCGGGTGACATTGAGCAGGGTCAGCGCCTTTTGCCACCGTTCCGCCAGGACGACTGGTTTGATACCGATCGTGAAGAACAGGCTTCTGCCGAGCTTGTGCGCAAGAAGCGCAGAGAGGCGAACAAGTCGACTCGTGTGGTCAAGCATCCCAACTGGCACAATATGAACTCTGGCCAAGCCGAAGCGTTCCTTGCCAACCAGCAACGCGGCGACGTTGTCATTCGCCCATCCTCCAAGGGTACCGACCATATTGCTGTTACCTGGAAGGTTGACAATGGCATCTTCCAGCACATTGACGTCCAGGAGCTCAACAAGGAGAATGAGTTCTCGCTTGGACGTGTGCTGAAGATTGGGGAGAAGTTTGTGTATGGCGATCTTGATGAGCTTATCGTCAAGCATGTCAAAGCCATCTGCCGCAAGCTGGACGAGATTGCGCTGCATGAGAAGTACAGAGCTGAGGAGGACTTGGGTGAGTTGATCGTGCAATGAGGCGTTGCTGATAAACAGAACAATTCTTGAAGACATATGTGCTTGCCCACCCTGGAAGAAGTATCTACGGCTTCAGTCTCGACTCGAAGAAGCCTGGCTATCTTCGTTTGTGCTTCTTGAACAAGGCTACCAAAGATGGCGGTGTCATGCAGACATGGGTGAGTCTCTTGGCCTATTCTACCAAGCTGACGTGTAGCCCGTCAAGGTGCTTCCTGGAGCCTATCAGCTCGGCCCTGCCGTAGTGCCTGGTGTACTGGAGCTCTGTAACGCTTTCAAGTCTCAGTACGCTGCAAGGTTAGATGAGCAGAATGCAGGTGGCAAAACACCCGGCACGATGCTTGGTCGTACGCCTATGCACGGTGGCCGGACGCCAGGTGGAGGCATGACGCCTGGCCATTTTGCTGGTGGTCGTACCCCGATGCACGGCGCCAGAACTCCAATGGGTCGTCCTGTTGGCGGCGCTACGCCAAATCCTTGTGAGTTCTTGAAGTCTGGTAGCATAGCTGATGAAAGACGCTGCTCCGCCGCGAGCCGGTATGCCGCCTCCCCCTACTCCTTACCCAGTTGCTGTCGGCTATGGTCAACAGCCGCCTGGTGGTTACCAGAACTACGCTCCTCCACCACCCCCGCCACAAGCTCATGGACCTCCTGGTGGCTATGGCGGACCTATTCCACCTCCTCCACAAGCCTATCCTCCTCAGGGCTATCCTCCGCAAGGCTACCCTCCTCAGGGCTATCCACCTCAGAACTTTGGTCCTCCCCAGAACATGCCACCCCGATTCCCGCCTCAACAACAGTACGGTGGCGGTCAATCTGGAGGAATGAATCCGGATAGAGCGTAAGTGTTCAGTCGGCATCTTGGACTATACTGACGTCCAGGGCGATGCTATCGAGACAAGGCAACTATGGGCAATAGAAAGGAATTTGAGCAGTGTACCAATACGCATAGCATGATGCACCGGTTGTGTAGAGACGAATGCATAGGTCATTGATGAAGCAACATGAAATCTAGACGCGAAACCCAAGGAAAAAGATGAGAAAAGGAAATCAAGCAGCAGGGAAGCCGGGGAAACAGTCTGCAAGAGTCTTGTTGTGCTTGTTGGAAGCGTGCTCAGAGAGCCTGGTTGTCAGTCAGGACGCGTCGTTGTCTTCAAGTGAACGCACATAGGAGCCTTGGAAGTCTGTTGGAAGGTCTGCATGCACGTCACACACTTGATGGTCTGCGAAGCCTGAGCTGTCAGCATGATATAAGGCAAGGACAAGGACTTACAACGTTGGACTTGAGCTGCGAAGTAGGACCCTTTTTGGCATCTGCGCCTGCGCGGTCACGCTTTTGTTGAGCTTTGGCACCCTTTGGTCGTCAGCTTTCTGCTTAGACTTTCGCAACACTCACGTTTCCCATGTTGTTGATTTGATGTACAGTAAATGTTTGAGGAGTAGAGTACAAGATAGGGAGTAGCTTTGAAGCAAACAAAAAGTTGGGATAATTGCCGGTGGTCGGAAATCTATATCGACACCCCTCACTTTGGAAAGTCATGACGGACGCCGGCGCCGGGATAACTTGGAATGTCTTTAAGACTGTAGAAGTGCGAGAGTCTGGCAGGCGTAGTCATCATGATACAGCAACCTGGAACGCAGATCAAGTACGTATTCACTGACTGGCACAATCTCAATCGCTGATGAGGCAGATTGACAAATGTCTCCATTGTCAAGATGAAGAAAGGTGGCAAGCGCTTCGAGGTGTGTGAACTCAGGCGGCGGACCTTTCTGACGCTCGCAGGTAGCTTGCTACAAGAACAAGGTGTCTGAATATCGCTCAGGAGTGTATGTGTATTCAGCGGACCTTCGCTAACCGCAGTGAGACCGATTTGACCGAGATCCTCCAAATAGAGCAGGTCTTTACAAACGTCTCCAAAGGCCAAGTTGCCAAGACGCAAGACCTCGAGAAAGCTTTCGGGACATCAGAGGTCTCGAAATGTGTGGAAGAGGTGTGTGAATGATCAAAGTGCCAGCTGATGTAAGATTCTGAAGAAGGGCGAACTGCAGATCAACGCCGCTGAACGAGGCCACCATCTCGCTTCCCTGTCTCGTGAAATCGCCACTATAGTGTCAGAGATGACGGTCGACCCTACGACAAACCGACCACATACAGTCGGCATGATTGAAAAGGCCATGACGGAGATTGGCTTCAGCGTCAAGTCGGAGAAAGCAGCCAAGGGACAGGCATTGGAGTTGATCAAGGTTCTGTCGTCTGGCGAGACATTGCCCATCCAGCGCGTACGAATGAGGCTGAGGATCTCGATGGCTGCTAAAGACGGCAAGCGCCTTAAAGAGCAGATCTTGAAGGATGTTGAGGAAGTGGAGGAAGATACGATGGAGGATGGAGAATGGGAGGCTGTGGGTCCATGCTGCTGAGAGGTGTGCTGACGGCAGATCGTACATACAGCCCCTGCAGCTTTCCGAGCGCTCACAGACCTCGTGGCATCCGAGACAAAAGGGAAAGGCCGCGTCGAGTCCATGGGCAATGTCGGTGGAAAGAAGGGTGGCGGCCTCGACTAGATCGATAGCTTCTGTTGTACAATGCATGCATCTACCTAATCCATCCCATCGTTGTCATCGACGTCCATCCCACCCATATCAAGCTTGCGCTTCCTCCCACCAACAGCCTCACCCTTGCCGTACGCCAGGCCAACCTTCAACCTCAGCTTGCCAACATCGACGCTGTTCTCTTCAGCCCATTCGAGCACCAGATGCCTGCCCAGCAAATGCGTATGCTTGAGTGCCTCCATGGCCGTCTCTGCCTCTCTACGCGTCGTGAAATCGAGGAAAGCGAAACCACGACCGTGCGATCGAGCATCGTGCTTTTTGGGCAAGCGCACAGACTTGAGCTGGCCATACGCGCTGAAGAGTTCCTTGACTTCTTTGCGCGTAGCTTCGAAAGGCAAGTTCTTGACCATCATCTTGGTCGTCTTGCTCTTGCCAACAACCTCCTTGCTCGATTTGCCGCTGTCATCGGCAGCACCACCCTCGCGCTGAGCAAACTTGACGTCGAGAGCGTGACCATCGACTTCAAAGCCTTGCAGACCTTTGAAAGCGTTTTGAGCCGCTTCGCGCGTCTTGAATCCCACGAAGCCATAGCCCATCGACAACTTCTGACCCGGTCGCTTTGGGTCCGGTTTTTGTTGAACGCGAGTGAACGAGAAGCCAGGAAGCGATGAGAGGACAGTCGCAAGACGTTCAGAAGTCGTTGAGAAGGAAAGGTTCTTGAGGAAGAGGGTCGAACCCTTCTCATCCGACTCTTCAGGCTCTTCACGAATCTGTGTCGCCGCACTCTCGACAGCTTGAACGGCACGCAAGGCATCAGCCTGGTTGCGTTCCTTGATGCCCTGTGCACGCTCTTCAACCGTCTCCTTGAACATGCCGACTGGGCCCTTTTCAAGGTAGATGACCGAGTTACCGATGCGTCGATAAGCAAGAGCTTTGAAAGCGCGACCGCACTCTTCGGGTGTGGGATATTCGACAACGCCGAGCGTGCCTGCTGGTGGTAACAGGACGCGCATGATTTCGCCGTGGGGTGAGAAGAGGTCGGTGAGCGTGTTGATCGTTGTGCCGTACGGGATGTTTTTGACGAGGATGATGGTTTGTGAGCGTGGAACATGGCTTGCGAATGCGTCGAGCTGGATACCTTGCTGCGAGATGTCAGCATCGTTTTATGAAGCTTTTCACTTACCTCTTCAAAGTATTTCTTCGTCTCTTGAATGACGTGCGTCTCTGCCAAAGCAAGCTTGACAGCTGCATCACCATTTTCGCCATTCAACAACTCGGCTTTGCTGATCCCCATGCGATCCGCAACAGAAGCCACAACAGCATCGCTCTACTCATCAGTTCCGTTTCGGTCATCAAAAACTCACATTCATGTAAAGCGTCGCCCAATTCATTCCTTTCCCAGCCTCACCCTTCCTCTTCTCCTCGACACCCTTTTTGATCGCGCCTTTCTCCAATACATCCTTGCCCAGTACCTTGGTCTTCTCCTCAAGCCCACGCTGAGCAATCTCTTGACCGGGTTTAAAGCGGCCCGGTAAGACGTGTAACAGACGGCCTTGGAAGGCTGTCTTATCAAGTGCGCGATAGGCGGCGAGCGCTGCTTCGGAGTCAGTGTACATGATGAATGCTGTTCCGAGAGGCTGGGATGTCGTTGAGGAGACTGGAAGATGGCATTCGGCAATTGTGCCATACTGTGCGAAATGGGAGGAGATGTCGGCGGCTGTTGTCACGAATGCTAGATTTCGGATGAAGAGGCGCGATGTTTGCATGATCAATGCTTCGTTTGCACTCAGCTGCGATGTCAGCTTTGACTTGGTCCTTTTTGTAAGAGCTTACGCTTGGATCAGAGCTCTCAGCAACGACAGGCGCAGCTATATCCTGCTGAATAGTCTCCACTATCCGCTCTGGCACCTCCTTCGTCCCAGTACTCTCCTTTTCCTCAAGCTCAGGCTTCCGACTCGCTTGTTCCTGTCGTTTCCTCAACCAAGCAGCATCATCGTCTTCGTCCTCCTCCGCCACTTCCTCGGGCTGCGCCACAGGCTCAGGGACAGGCGTCAGCTCTTTCGCTTTGCCTTTGGCGCCCCAGCCTTGGTCTCGAGCGGGTCCGCTACTTGATGAGGCTGATGCGACGGGGTCGGCACCTTTCATGACTTGCATGAATTCGTCGAGTTGCTTGTTGGGTTTCGGGGGCTTTGAAGAGGTGCTTGCGGATGGTGTGGCGTTGGATGAAGTTGCTACGTCTGTTCGAGCTCGCTTCGCAGGTGGAGCCATAGCAGCCTATCGCGCATCAGCCTACGCACGGAAATTGACAACTGTCAACTCACATCTTCGCGCACATCCTCAACAGTGATCTTGGTCGTCCCGACATACGTTCCGTTGAACCATTCCTTGACTTTGGCGGCCTCCTCAGACGTCTTGTAGCCCACAAAAGCAAAGCGTCGCTTGGCGACGAGCTTGGTATCTGTCAACGTGCATCCGTTGAGCGACGCTGGTGCGGTAATGTGTGCTTGAAAAGCTGCAGGTGTGAGAGTCACCGGCAGGTTTCGAAAGATGAGACGTGACCTAGAGTGAGCGCTGAGTTGTGCGGATGGCTCACATATTGGTATCGATCTGAAGGAAAAGATAATTCAAGCGCTATCAGTAGGTTCAATAATCCTTGTGAGACAGTCCTGCCAGTGATTTGAGTCTTTCTTTGTTAAAGTCGAGGTGGTGCAGAAGCGATCAAAATTCTGGGTGGCAAACTAGCACGTGAGAAATCAGTCTGCTAGCGACGTGCTAGCCAGATACAATGGGGTTAAGCATCCAACTTTAACTTGGCTTGAATTACAGCTGCTGTCGACGCAACGACTTGTCTCGAGCTTTCACGTCATCACGTCTTAACCTACACCTCAAAAGATGGCTGCACCAGGTGACGATATCGTAGAGGACGCTCTACAAACACTAGCAACAGCAGCGTCCCTCGAAGTTGGCCATGGCCATGAAGAACACCGCGCAGCTGCAGCTGCAGACATATCCATGGATATGATAGATCCCGAGCTCCAGGTGAGTTTGTCTGTCATTTGCGACGAGCTCATGCAACAGAACCAGCCATTCAATGCGTTTGATCAAGCTCAGTATGATTCGACGACTTCATTATTGAATCTGAGCATGCTGCCTCTGCCGCTTCAAGCAGAAGCTTCAGGAGAGCCAATGGCATTCACGACGCCTGTTCAACAGACGCGTAGTGGTCGCATCTCGCGTCCACCAGCACTCGATGCTCAACAAGCGTTCTTTGCAAACCTGCAGAACCCAAATGCTCTCCCTTTGAACGCGGCAATGGTACAGCAAGTGACGAATGCAGTCATCCAGAACTGGCATCTCTTCGCTGGACAGCTCCCGCAGTCTGGAGCTATCGCAGGGACAGGGCTTGGGATGAACTACCCGGAGAGTGATGCGGGCTCGACGCCTCGTCAAGCAACTACCTCTCAGACGGGTGGCAAGAGGAGGAAGAGGCGGACAACGACGGATGATGAAGAGGATGAAGCGCAGGCAGAGGCGGATGAACAGGAACAACAGCAGGCCGCGGGTGCCGCAGCAGCAGCACCAGTCATCCTTGGGTCAAACGGCGCCGCGTTGCCTGAATGGCCACTACCTCCCAAAGGTCCCAAGTCCCGCAAGACGATGCCTCGCGAAGAGATGTTGGCGAGGCGGAGAGCGAGGAACAAAGTCGCAGGTGCGTACGCTGCCAACGTTAGTGATCAGAAGCTGAAGCTAATGTTTCAGCGGTCGAAAGTCGCAAGAAGAAGAAGGAGCAGATCATGGAAAAGGAGACTAAGCTGCAAGAGGTTGAACGCATGTATGACGAGTTGTTGGTACGCTATAATGCACTGGAAGACGAGTACGTCTATGCGACTTGGAAGATGGCTGATAGATAGAGTCATAAGACTCCGCGGCTCTCAAAGCAGAGCAGGTCCAAGTCATTCAAATGCCTTTCACCGCCCCAATCAACACCAGAACCACTACCAACACCCATGGCACCGCCCACACCAAGATCAAGGCGTAGGCTTCAGCGCTCTTTTCAGCGAAGATGAAAACGATGAAGATCCGGAATTCATCCCTTCATCCCCCGTACACCGCCTCGACGGCGATGCCGACTCCGACTCTGGTTCCGACTCTGGCTCATCAGATGAAGACGACGATGATGATGATGCGGAAGACGAAGATCTCTTCTTGCCCATCACGGATGTTCCTGTCCCTGAGACGGCGAGCGAGGTACAGAAGATGATGAGTGAGCATGGATTGGATTTCAATACCCTCAAGATGTTGGGTGAGAATGCGAGGAGGCAGGGGCTTTTAAATTAGTGGCGACTTGGCTGAGGGAGGGAGGGAGGAACAGGGGGTGGCGCTTGTTTCATGTCATGTATAGTTTGTCTTTTGCTTCAACGCGTCGCGAAATGTGCAGCTAAACTCGACGACAGCTGCTAAAAAGCTGTCAAGATGCCTGCATTGACTGCACAGCAAGTCTCGGCGAATTCAATCCTCATGCCAAGTCAATCGCCGTTTGTATTCATATCTTTCTCACATGAGCAATGCTGATCTTTACAGTGGCGCGATCATAGGCGTCGTGCTCGTCAGCGTGATCTTGTGCGCCATTATCGCGCATCTCATTATCCAGCGTAGGCGCAGGCGCAGCCGCAGCCGCCAAAGTCAGGCATGGTATCCAAACGCCAGTCACGAAAAGCAGCGGTGCCGGCCACTTGCAGCGCAAGATGGCACACCGACATCGATGCCAACGAAAGAAACTGAAGATCCCTTTCGTTACAGCCCACCTCTTTCATTCCCTCCTTTCCACGCTTTTCCACGTGTCCACTTGCCGCCCGATTCACCTTCTCGTTGCCGCGTAGCAGCCACACCTCTCCCCTCCCCATCGCCATCGCCATCAAACCGCCACAGCCACGAAAGACAGCTTGTCATCCCACGAATGTGGACGAACCCGAAATCCCCATCAGGTTCCAGCGTCTCTTCCTCCCTTTTCGAAATCAACAATGAAGATGACGCTGCCATCATTCAAATGCATTTTTCAACTGAAGATCTGCTGAATGCGCGTGCCGCGGCCGCGAGCGCTGAAGAGGAGAAGAGGAGATCGACGATCAGTGTATATTCTTGTGCAAGCGGGGTAACGAGAAGGTTGTAAATTAATGAATGGGTCTAGAGAGGTTGATGCAGATGGTCAAGGTGTACTGTACAGAAAATGAAAGCTACACAACGTGCCCCGCTCGCACCACTCCGCTATGCGCACACGCCTCAAGCAGGTGGCATCATCCCAGCGTTGATCATGTCCTGTTCCGTCATGGTTGACGAATCAATCATGACTCCTACACCAATCTTGGACGTGTTCTTCTCGTCAGCATGTCGCAATCAGGAATGTAAACTTACCTTCATATGGTCAATCTCACCACCAACCAGGAATGCGAAAGCCGGTGTAAAGCGCTGCTCAAGGAGCATGGCGACTTTACCCTTGGTATCAACCTGACCTCTGAACGTGGCCATTCGGAACTCGTACTTGGCACCGAGCGTCGCTGTGCCCTCTCGACGCGCAGGACCCATGGCGCTAGGCGCAGCATTCACAGCCTGGAAATCCAGCGCGACGTCTACTTTCTCAGACAAGCGCTGATAGTAGGTCGCTTGAAGGATACCAGCTGGTTGCAGCTGAGCCGTTGCGATCCAAGAAGGTGTGAACGGTGCGCCGGTGGACGCCAGGATAGCCGAAGGGTTTTGCAAAGAAGTGAGTTTAGCGAGGTAGGAAATCGTTGTTTCGAATGCACCGGGTGCCATGTGCTGAACGACCGCCTCGAACCCGACGGACACTCTTGGGGAGATGGAGTGAAGAAGTGAGATCATGTGGACGCCTGTGAGGTCTGTAGGGGAAGGGTTGATGGAACGGAGGTTGAGGGAGAAATGAGGAGCGATGAGGTCATGTTCGAGTTGGACCATTGTTTGACCAGGGTTGGAAGACAATTGGCCTTGAACTTTTGTGATGTTTGCTGGGTTCCATGTTTGGTTTGCACGCATTGTGACTGCTCCTGAACCATCTACACCTCCTTGCAGCAGAGTCTGTTGTCAGAAGACGGAAATGATAGCTAGACGTACGGAAGCGTTGGCAAAGACTGCACCGAAATTGTAGCTCGCCGGCTGGTTGGCACTGGCCAATGCAAACGAGTGCGAGACTTGGAAGGCAGGGTTCATGCTGACGCTCTTGCTCAAATCGGCCCGAGCGCCCTCGAACAAATAGTTTGTCAAATGAGTCTCTGCGTCGTTAGGGTCCTCCGAAACACACAGCTGCATTCACAGCTGCTGGTCAGAAACAAACGACTCACGCTTAATCTCCTTTGTCAAGTTCTCTGCCGTACCAGGCTGCGTCAAACCCCAACTCTCCTTGTACGAATGAAAGCGATCATAAGTACTGGCGATCGGAGTTATGACTGGCCTGAACGCATTGGTGAGTGCACTCAGGTAGTCTGCTGTTGCTGGTGGTGGGTTGTGATTGATTGGAACTGACATTGCTGACTTGTCCATGATGAATCAAGGTGGTAATCCTGTTGCTACAGCAAGCTTGGTGATGGCAACAGCTTGCTACGTTTTGAACTTAACACCCAACCAGCCGGGCATTATCGGAGTTGATTGGAAAATAGTTAAAGATGGATGCGTAACCCCTCTCGTCGAGCTCAACCTGCATGTCCTCAAGCTAGGGTAGGCAATGACAACAATGACAAGCAGTACACCTACACCCTCAGTAGAGTCTTTCGCACTCTCTTCAGCACTGCTAAGAGATCTAGTCTCATCATGGGTTCCACCGACTTTTGGAGTCACCAAACCTGCTGCGGAACGAGAAAAGGGATTCGTAGCGGCAATGAGTCGCGGTGGACGGCGCGGGGCAGAATGGGAGGCTGAGAGGTAGGTATCATTGTATTCAGAAGCTCATTGGCAGATTAGGACTTGGTCATCCATTGTTGGAGCCCGGAGCAGCAGCCACAGCAGCGAGTGCAGGTCCAAGTTCAGTCCGAAGAGATTTCTTAACAATCGCCAAACATCTCAATAAACCCGTTTCAGAAAGCTCAAAGGCCAAAAGAACGAGGGAAGAGGAATCAGACGAAGAGGAAGAAACGTCGAGATTTAGATCTGTGGGTAAAGGCAAGGGACGAGCAGAGGCCGCGGGCGTTCAGGCGCTGTTGAACGGGAATAAAAAGAAGAAGAAGAAGGTCAAGAGGGACAGTGTTGGTGCGATTGAAGGCAAGAGTGGTGTTGGATTTGGCACCGAGGCTGGCGAGACAGGGGAAGAGAAGGAGGAGGCACCGAGTATAGCGCCGCTAGCAATCTTGAAACCCACCCTCGTACCCGTTGCAATCACCGCACCTTCACCCTCGGCCTCTCCAGAACGACATGTACCAGCGCAAAGCACAGGCAGCTCAGGCATGACCAAAGCCGAGCGAAGAAGATTAGCAAAGAAACGGCGCAAGGAAGAGAAGAAGCGATCGGGGCCGGGTGCTTAGTCTAGTCTACACTCGTATACATGAACTCTTCCTCTCTCTATATGTCGTGAATCGATAACCGAGACTGAAGCTTATGAGCCCGTGAGGATCCGGACTGCCATGACTAGGCATGCGAGCGAGACATAGGGTGAGAGCCGCTCGCCTGAGGTCATCAGTCCGCCCGTATGAAGCTTGCGGTTTTTAACGTACCTATCCGTGCACTCTTGAACAGTAAGCCAGTGAAGCTGGTCGTTAGCGTGAGCATGTGTATAAGAATAGAGCTCACCCTTCGCGATTCCGATCGATGAGTCCTGGCGCAATGCCTCGTGCGTATGTGCAGGTGCAAATCATGAGGATGATGACTAGTAGCAAGGATTGGAAATTGAATAGTGCTGACTGCGCTGGATCAGCTAGGCCTCAAGCCATCAGAAGCTTTGTGTACTTACCATGCTGAAAATGTGGACGCGTTCGAGCTACCCTTAGCTTGCTTTACATAGGCAGCTTCCAAGTGCAGCACACGGGGTGTCGGGATCCGGATTGATACATTCGGACTCCGAAGATACATGACGTGGATCCTCGGGAGTCCGTTCGCACCTCCACTTCTTGACTTTACACTGGGCTCTCTACCTGTTGGACGCGTCCTTGCAGTCATGCCTCCTCGCAGGGCTCCAAAGTCCACTACAACTATCCGAAATGAAGCGCCGACAGCGTCTTTACCGTCAAAACCTGTCAAGAAACTCTCCAGACTGAGCTCGGTGAGCTTGAGAGCGTGATGAGAGGTCAAGCTGATGTGGACAGTTTCAGTCGACTTTGGCTTTCGCGCCTGTTCCGAGTCCCCCAAAGGCAAAAGCAGAGCCAAGTCAAAGGAATTCGGAAGATCGAAGACGCTCGGCGTCGATGTCTATGCCTCCTCCACCTGTTCCTCTCAAGCGTCAGAAACGTGAACATGTCACCGAGCCAAGCAGGACGGATAAAGGCAAAGCCAAGGAGGTGATAGTGATAGACGATGATGAGGATGAGGATGGGGATGTCAAGATGCGCTCGGTGTACGAAGGTGAGTCTGCTGGCAGTGAGACGCGGCTGTTGATGGAGAAATAGATGGGCATGCAGGAGTGATGGAGATGTGGAGTGAGCGTTTTGCTCCAACCAAAGAAGTGCGTATTTGGCACAGGCAGAGCTGATGGCCAGTCCGAGCTGGCACCGTCAAAGCCTCGAATCACCAAACTGCGACAATGGCTACATGAAGCGCTCGAAGGCGTACCTTCGAACATGATCGGTCGGGATCACGAAATGTCGACAGAAGCCAAAGACAGGATCCGGAAATACAGAGTGAGTCTCTTGCTTGCCCAAGTCAGCTCGCTCATGCCTTGAAGCGAGTGCTTCTCCTGACTGGCCCAGCTGGCGTCGGCAAGACGACGACGCTTAAAGTACTTGCGAGCGAGCTAGGGCTGGAGTTGATCGAATGGGGAGATGGAATCGAAGAATGGAGTCTTGGAGGCGACGGAATCACTCGTGAATCAGCCGCTTCGAAACTTGCATCCTTCCTCTCGAGGCATTCTTACGCCCCATTGGAACTGACGTCCAACCCAAGCTCGAGTTCGAGATCGAGATCGCAGACGTCAAAACGCCGGGTACTCGTCATCTCCTCTCTCCCAAACCTCACGCACCCATCAACGCGCGAAGCATTCCATACAGCGCTTCAACAATTTGGACAGAGCTATCAAGCTTCATCGTGTCCTCTTGTGATCATCTCGAGTGCTACTGGGGATGGTGGGCGTGCTGAGGAATCGTGGATGGAGAGAGAGAGGGGAGATCCTGGGATTGGGCAGGAGATCAAGGATAGTGCTTGGTGTCAGACCATTGAGTACGTTCGTCTGGATTGGCAATGATGCTGATGGCAGCTTTTTGCCGATAGCACCGACGTTTCTCATCAAAGCGCTGAATCGTATCGTACCGCTCGCATACCCCAAGACTTCGACACGTCCACCACCAGAAGCTCTACAACTCATCGCTCAATCCAGTAACGGCGATTTACGCTCCGCCGTCAACTCGCTCGAGTTCCTAGCGGCGCAGACGATCCCGAAGATGCAGGCTACGGGTGGCAAGAAGACGGGGAGAGGTAGTCGTGGAGGTAGAGGAGCCAAGATTGATGCTAGTGAGCAGATGCGTGCTTTGTGTGTTTGAGAAATATGGAGTGAGGCAGCTGACGATTATAGACTGGATGCTGTCTCGAGACGGGAGCAGAGTTTGGGGCTATTTCATGCGCTTGGCAAGGTGTTTTATAACAAACGTACGTTCACATGGCTTCGGGTGACAATGCTGATGGGCTGACAGGACTCGACGACCCGCCGGTGGACACGGATGATCAAGAGGAGATTGCACGTTTCACAGCGCTACCACCACCTCTACCGCTCCCCGAGCATCTAGCTGATTTCGATAGGCGACGCTCAAGGATCGACATGGAGCATTTCATCGCCACAGTGCCTGTCGACTCGGCAACATTCTCTCTTTGGCTTCATCAGTCTTTTCCGCAGTTTTGTACGGATATCGATCAGGCTTCGCTTGCGCTTGATGACTTTTCGAGAGCTGATTGCATGCGCACTGATGAGGATCTGGTGAGTCTGAGAAGGAGAGAGGTATGATAAAGCTGATGGTTGGTAGTGGCAGTCTAGTCCTAGTGCTATCGCTTATGCTTTTCATATACTCACCCGCGGGCTGCTTATGGCACTACCTAGTCCTGTACCAAGGTGAGCTTGCTGCATCTACTCGTGGCTATGGCTGACATGTTAGGAACGGACAAAAGGTCATCAAGCCTGCGTTCTTCGAGTCTTTCCGCCGAGAGAAAACAACACGCGAGAGCGTGAACACTGTCGCCTCACACCTCGCTTCACGCGCCGTCAGCTCGAATAGCTGGGCCGGGCTGCAATCACCCACCGTCCTCATCACTGAAACAATACCTTTGATGGCCAAAATCCAGATCGCCACTCATAGTAAGTTTGCTGACGCCGGCCGCCGGTTCCTGACCGTTAGACACGAACCTTTTGCCGCCTAACATGCTTTCCGTCACAACCTATGCTGCACATGATGATAACGAAGAGCTAACGGAGAAGATGGAAGTTGAGGATGAGAAGCTGCCGGAGCCTGAGGAGCAAGACTCGCTGGGGTGGTATGAGACAGAAGTGCAGGAAGAAAAGACGTTCCTTGAGGACGATGATATCACGGAGTTTTAGGTTGCAATTGAATCAAGATGAAACGTTTACCTGGGCGCCTTTCAACGCCCTGGCCCGAGGCTTTTCACGGATGGTCCCGTTCGCTTGCGAGCTTTAGTAAATTCGCTCTGTCTTGCGTTGAGCTCTACACCGTATGCTTGCAGGTAGCGCGTCCATGTCAGCCATGCCTGACGTCGAGCACAAAGGTTAGGATCTGTGTACGCAAAGCTGATATCAGTGACACCACGTCCCGTACCCAAGCCAGCTGTCATTCTCAAGAGCACCAAGCAAGAACGAGATGCGCTTATGGCCTTTCTCAAAGACGGGCCACCAGTGTCTTTATCACCGCCCGTCACTTCCAAGAGTAAGACAGGCTGGCGCAGACGATGGAGTGGTCGTTCAGATTCAGATGATCCACGACGAGAAGTCCTCAAGCCTCGTGTCAGTCCGCAGACTGGAAGCAGGAGAGCTGCGGGGTATGCTGTGTAATGTGATTTGGCTAATGTGACAGTGCTATCCATGTACCAAGTCGGCCCCCAATCAGTCCCCAGAACCTCCCATCGCCGACTTTGTCCAGCCTCGAAGGCTCTTTAATGAGCATTGGTGAAGACTCGCCAAAGAGCATCACCACGTCGCTCAATGATTCAATCGGCACGAAGCTGGTGCACAACCCCCCAATACTCGAAGCCAAAGAATCTCAAAGCGACGATGAGCTCCTCACGCGATTCCCAATCCCCGAAGTTCGACGGTCTCCAGAGACTATGCGTCGCCGGCAGAGCATCAACGGCTTTGCCGATCCCTTTACGACCTCCTCGTCGCCACTGTCATCATCTGCCAGTCGTGCATTGTTCTACAACCCTCACGAGGGAACCGATCGTGTCATGCCAGCGCACCGAACTTTTCGACGCTCACCTTTGACTGCCATCCCACCGCCAAAGCCAGCGCCGCAGATCCCTCTTCCTCGAGCACCTGCAGAAGTGCAGGCGGTACAATTGGGCGAGCCTCTGCAGATCAGCACTCAGAGACTCCAAACAGGTGCCCAGCGTCAAGTCGAAGACTCGCCAAGCGCTGGCAGTCAAGCCAGCTCGGAATCGCCAGGTGATGATCGTCCGATGACACCAGAAGCCGACAATGCTGGTCAGACAATCGATGACCTCCTCGCCCTCATTTCGCCTGCAGCTTCCTTGCTCAACTCCCAATCTCCCCAGTCACCTCCTCACGCGCTGAAGTACCAGCGCTCGCGCTCTTCGACCAACACGAGCTCTGTTCCAAGCTACCGCACGACGGTGACTGCAAGCCAACGCAGTCTTGATTGGGACGTGCAAGCGGCGCTCGAAAAGCTACGCGAAGAGCTCAAGCGAGAGAAGGCCCGGCGCCTGACTCAAGAGGCAGCTGCCAAGACGTACAAGCGGGAGTTACGCACCTTGAATGACTGGGCCATGGCAGAGATTGACAAGTGAGTGAATGTTTTTGCGTGGCTTACCCATAGACTCGAAGGCGACGCTCTGGCATTGCGCACCGAGAATCGAGCGCTGCGCACAAAGTTGACAATGATGGCTCCACGACACGCAGAATCTGAAGGAGAGGGCAGCGCTTGACGATATTATGCCATGCAATGATGCACTACAACCCGTTTACTCCCCTGATTCCCTTCCCCTAAAAAGATCGCCACTTGTTGACGTCGACACCGAGCTCTCTGATAATGTGGTCTCGAACCTGCACGACCCATGGCATGTCGGGGCTCGTTTCCCCACCGAGCCATACCTCGATACGGTCTCCTCTGGCTCTGCGGTTGGCCACGACGCCACAAACGATGTTGACCGTCTTGCCTTCTTGTTGGGCGGTGGGAGGAGGGGGAGGGCAAGCTTGCTCGAGCGTGCCGCCTGCAAGCAACAAGACGAGGTTGAAAAAGATTGTGTCGATCTATAATTCAGCGTATTCGAAATCAATGACTCACGACTTGTCGATTGCAAGGTATCGTCAATTTACCACCCTTTGCACACATTTTGTCTTCCCACATGGGCCTCACGCTTTCCTTGAAGAAATGAAAGTTGGAATCCTGAACCAATGCTCTCAATCCAAGCCCTTCATCTCCTGGCTCAATCTTCTCTCCCTCCTTCTCCACCTTGGCTTCATTGCCCGTCATGGTAGCCACACCTCTTCTCAACGCTTTCCAAGAGCCAAACAAGTCTTCAATGGTCTTGGAAGTGAAGAGTGGCGTCAGGCCGTGCGAATAGAGGTCGGCGGTGGAGTCGTTGGGGTTGGGTGTGGAAGCGGCGCTCGATTTGCGGGAATGGGCGGCCGGGTCTTTGGTGATGCCTGTGTTGGAAAAGTACAGAGTCCAACCGCTTGCGAGTGGGTGAGGCTCGGAGCCCAGTTCTAGCTTAGCCTTTTCAGGAGTCGCCTCCTTCCTCTCTTCTCCATTCGCCGTCACATTATCTGCCTTTTCACCATCTTGAGACTTCTCCCCAACCTCTGTCTTTTCGACCTCGCTCTCTTCGACCTTGATCCCAACGTCTAGCTTCTCCCCCTCCGTCACCGTCTCAAGCGGCACAGACGGCTCTCCAATAGTATCCACAACCGGCGGTTGATTTTGAGTCTCTTCTGACATTTTCGCAAGCAATGATCTCAACGGCCGTCTTCGATTTCAACTTTGGCGTGACAACGCTAGGCGATTGCTAGGTTCATGCTAAAATGCTGCATCATGATGGTGACTCTTCGCCAACTGCTACGCCAGAAGCACTGATAACGGCCTCGTAGACGCCCAAGAAGACTGCTCCACCTAATGAGATCCACATTGTCCGTGGAATGACGCCTGCGAAGAGGGCTTTAGGACCTTCTGTTTTGAGAATGTGGATTAGACGCGGTGGAAGTGAGAGGACTGATGGTGTGAATTGACTTGCGACACCGCCTTTGACCGTCTACCGCTCAGTCACATGCAGTATATGAATGTCAAGTACTCACCTTGGCCTCGAGCATCACTCGCGTCTTCACAACATCCAGCGGCGTCGTCAAAGCAGCCGCCACACCACCCGCCACCATCCCACAACCAGCAGCCTCGTGCGCCAGAGGCTTTCTCCCAAGATATGTCCGCCCAATAAACCCTTTCAGTGCCTCGTAAAGAGGGAATTGAATCGATGTGAACGGTATCTCTCGCGCGATGGTGATGCCGAAACCTCGATAAAAGCCACGCAGACCTTCGATAGCGAACAGCTGTCGTGCTGAAGACCAGGAGGTGGAGGATGCACCGTAAGCTGATGTTTGGGTTCGTGATTTGACGATTTCTGTTGGTACACGGACGAGGCACGCAACCTGCTATCAGCGCTGTACAACGCAATGCTGATGGGGACAGCGACGTACGAGTTCTCCGCCTGATGCAGCGGTCATGTGTGTCAATGCTGGAGAATTGCTAAACGTCGAAGATGCAGCTGGCAGCTTATCTTTCAGCGCCTCATACGTCGTAAAGAACGCAGCAGCTTGACACACGTTAACCCAAACCAAGTCACGTCGAGTTTAGCTCACCTCCAGGTGCACTCCCAGCACCAACACTGCCAACGCCCTTATATATCCCTTTCAGACCGCCTGCTTTCCAGAACCCATTGGAAGACTGAAGACGCGTCTTGACCGTGTCGAGCGGGAAGAAGAGCAAGTCGACTGACAGGCCCGAGAGGGCACCGGCCTAGCGGTCAGTAAAGTCTGTGCGAGAGAGTGAACGTACGACAAGTGATCTCTGGAATGTAGGAGATGATGTGGGATGAGCTGCTGGGCTAACGGCTACGGGGCTTGGCAAGGCCGTACTACTCGAGGCAGGGGTCGACATTTTGCCAGCTGCAGGTTACAGGTGATCTCGAATTTACTGCAGCTGTCGAGGTGCTTTCACCTCACGAAACGCTTTCTATCACTCTGAATGGCCCGTCCTGTAGTTCTGGATGCTCTACGTGCTCCCAATGGATCAAGCTTCGAGGTGTAAAAGCTAGGGTGACTTCAACCGAGTCGGCCGATCATGCTCACGAACAACCGGACTTTACTTTCATGTGGAGCAGCGGATCTTGCTCACCTTCGCCGCTGCTGCAGCTGTTCTTTCTTCACCTTTCACCCATCTTGCGCATCTGACTACACGTTAGGCGCCCACGCAGGACCACTATCACATAGACAGGAGATCAAAGGGATCCCGTTTGTCTCAAGAGGTCACGAAGGAACGCGGCGTAGAGCTGCTGCGTGTCGTTGAAAAAGGTATCATGGCGGACACCGACTATGTTCAGGTCGGGCCCCATGTCGAGGCTGCAATCAGAGACTGGGACCAGGGAGGTAAATCCACAGTGTACGTACCCAGTGGCATCACAAGAAGATGCTGACATGACCAAGACTATCCACGCTCCGTGCAGACCAAGGAAACAGTCTTCTAACGACTTTACCTTGCCACCTCGCCTTGCGCACAGTATTGCAATCCTCGACACTCTCCGTGGATCAGATTGCCGAATTGCTGAAAGAATCAGCAGAGGGTAATGAAGAACTCTTCGAGACGATCCTTGATGTCACCGAGACTATTGAACAAGAACTCGAGGACACCAAGGATCTTGTGAGGGAGCCGGGTGAGGGTGACGCTGTAGAAGCGGCTCCGAGTCCCAGCAAGGCTATGCAAGTTGTCAAAGCTCTTTTGGTACGTCTTTCCGCTTCGGTGTCGCTGACTTGTAGCAATCCAATGCCATGCCGAGTCATCTCCCATCGCTCTTGTTGAGCATGTCACACTTTCCGACACTAGGCCTCACCAACCCAGGCCAACCTATCCTAGCGCTCCAGCGTCTTCACACACGTCGATACACCAACGCCGTCATCCGTCAACTCAAACACAATCTCCTCCGCGAATCATCCGAAGGCTTCTCGGCTCTCATCCTCGTTCTCACAGACCACAGTCTCCAAAGCAGAACAGCGGCGGAAACTTGGTGCAAAGCAGAGAATATCATGGGCTACTTTAACCTCGCTCCTGCGCGCGTACTGGATGTTGTGCTGGATGTTTTTGCGTGTGCGGTGGAAGATGAGTGGGTTTATTGGCTTGACGTGATTAAGTGTACACCTTGGGGTAAGGAGGCTACTTGGAATGGGAGCAAGGGCAAGGGTCGAGCAGAGGTAAAAGAGGTCGCTCAGCTTGGTACCGACAAGATTGAGCCTTTCATCCTGCGTGAAAAGGGCGATCGTGTCCTTGCAGAGGTGCTCGGCTTCAAGTTTGCAAATTACCAGGTGAGTCGTACAAATTCCTTCTCAACACAACAGCTGACGTGTTTAGCGTGAGGAGACCGAGGTTCCAACGCCGATGGGCCTAATTTACGTTGCGGCATTGCTCATCAAGGAGGGCTTCGTGAGGACAATGGACTTGTTGCCTTTCGTACGTCTCTTCACGGGACGCTGAGTATCGCTAATCCTTCCAGCTTACTCCCGACGAGAAGCAGTTGGCTGCTATCGCGACCAAGTACATCGACGATATTCGTGCACAGACCGGCAAGGGCTCTGTTGGTCTAGCCAATGCAGCTGCTTTGACCGACGAGCCTGATGCGCCGGCTGGCGCGCCTGTTGTCGCCGCACCTAAGGTTACGGCCACTGCACCCGCGGCATCGATCCCCGATGCGCCTGCTGTCTCAGCAAAGCCCAAGGAGATCCCGGAACAGCGCATCCAGCTCCTTCAGGCTTTCCTCGGTCTCGGCTACATCTCTGGCGCATACTTTATCCTCGCCACCAGCCCGAGTCTTCTCCAATCGCATCCCTCAATCGCCGATCATCTGCTACGCCTCATGGCTGTCGCCATCGAGCCAGTCTATCAAATGGCTGTACGAGACGTCAAGAACGACGACGAGTGGGAATTGACCATGCCTAGCCGAAACTCTCCCAAGCCGCGCACGACCCTCACGCATTCCCTTCCCTTACCAATCTCGTCGCGCAACGAAGAGTTTCAATACTTTTACTCCTCCTGGGCCGATGATCTACAGACTTGGTCATCACCTGATGAGATGTGGTCAAAGGGCAGCAAGCTATTCAAGCTTGCTGGCTGCATGGGTTCGCGAGACATCGTGCTTGCGACTAAAGTCTGTCGCATTGCTGTGTCTTGCTTTGCCCGCTACAGACTTGAGAAGGAGCAGGCGCTTAGTCTTCCGCCGGCTGAGCGTAATGCGGCGTTTCCTGAGCAGCTCGATTTGCCGGTACCTGCGTTTGTGGCTCGTAGCTTGGAAATCGAGAAACAGCTTGCTGTAAGTGTGTTTTGTTCATTCGAGCGCTGACATCAGCCTACTGCAAAGGAAATGGCCCCTTGGCTCCTTTTGCTGCGCTCTTTCCTCCTTCCATCTATGACTCTATCAGACTCCAACTGTGCATATTCGCGCGAGATCTGGGAGCTGCTTCGCTTTCTACCCTACTCTGTTCGCTACTCTCTCTACGGCGAGTGGCGCGACGTGACCACCAGTACCACCAACCCCCGATCCACATCCGCCATGACCCCCGCTTCGTGCGAAGCTGAGCGCCTCACCAAGATGGCGTTGCGCAAGCTCACCATGAGTGACTACAAGCAGCCGGGTCGAATGCTTGCAAAGGTGGCTCAGTCCAACCCTTGTGCAATGTGGCGCATGATCATGGATCAAGTCAA
Organism: Holtermanniella nyarrowii; assembly: GCA_001600035.1. NCBI lineage: Eukaryota > Fungi > Basidiomycota > Tremellomycetes > Holtermanniales > Holtermanniella > Holtermanniella nyarrowii. The sequence goes on along the minus strand of BCIT01000004.1, from coordinate 387,365 downwards.
AGCCTACAAGATCGCGGGAGATACCGTACCTGACGCAATGCGCTACATGCCGCAGATTGCATTTGACATGATGGCGTTTGCCGGCTTGGATGGGCTGACTGAACCTCCGAAAGCCAATGCGAAAGCGGAGACGAAGATGAATCATGTTAGACGTGAGTTAGCGTGGTTTAGTGGAGATCCGAGCTGATGGTAGATATCTCAAAATTCATCGGCGAAGTATGTCGGCGCAACTCGATTGACCTGGAACCCATCATTCAGTTCATGATCAACCGCATGCAATCTCGCTTGCCTGATGATCTGGTGATTCTCGGCACTATCCTCACCGTCTTGACTGGGGATGCGCCAGTCAGTAGCCGCTCGATCTCGGTCGCACAGTGTGCAGCACTTGCTGGTGGACCGGAGCTCATCCATGAGTATCTTTACGAAACAAGAACGACTTATCCCAAGCCGGAACACGATGCCACCATTGCAGTTCGTGATACTGGAGTGCACTTCAAGCCCCCACCTCCGACGAAGAAGAGCAAGCAGCGTCTGGCGGACGCTTTGCGAAGTACGGGACTGGCGGTGCCAATCTGGATTGCATTAGCTCAGGCTAGGCAGGGCTGCATTGAACAGTTGGCTCAGATGGAGGATGCATCGACAAAGGGGATTGCCACAGGATTCGATGAAGTGAGTGATGTAACGGCGACGTGGCTGACCTCAGGTCCACGATATCTTCCTGCAGTACAGCGGTTTCCTTGCTGAGCAGTTTACTGGAGAGGAGCATATCCAACTCATGCCCAAGCTGACCGAGCTGGTCCACGACTATCATCTGCAAGAGGCTGTCGCATTTCATATGCTTCGCAGCAAGTTGACGGCCGAGATGAAAGAAGCCCACAAGGCCGACGTCGAGGCTCAGCGAAGACTGATTGCTGAGAAGGCCGAGGCAGAGAGGGCCAAGGGTGCGAATGGAGAGTCGGCTTCAGCAGAGTCTGATGCTGCGTCCGCAAAGGTGTGTTCGTCGATTGACGGTGCTGATGATAGCGCAAACGCCAGTGGTGGCCTGCTGCTCTGCACGAGGTCATGCTCGATTCAAAAGACATCCTTCCGTTGGATACTGTCAGAAGGCAGACCATTCTGCCTTGTCCCTTTTATGCCTTTTTCTGGCAGATGTCCTTGGCGGATCTCGAGGTTTCTCTCGCAAGCTACGACGCCGTTGTTACAAAATTGCGCAGAACTGCCAGTGAAATCAAGACTTGGCGGCCTGTGATAAACAGCAAATCCCCTCGACAATCCGACTTCATCAAGGATGCCAGACGCTTTGAGGAGCGCGCAGATGAGCTTGAAAAAGAGCGTGAGGTGCAGATGACCTCCGTGATTGGCTTGTACCGCAAGAGCTTGCGGCAACGCGCTGCCAAGTGGTTTGAAGGATGTAGGCGACAGAGAAAGTGTCAAAGCTGACATGCAGACGGCGAGACTATGGCTGATCAGCGTCGTCTCTCTCGCGAGCTATACCAACGCTGCTTCTTCCCACGTGCTATCATGTCCGCCGCCGATGCCGCCTACGTCGCGAATCTAATCGCCCGCTTGCACGAGTATGGGTGCGCAGGGTTCTCTGTGATCTACGCGTACGATCACGTAAGAATTCTCACATGGTGTGCTTCGCTGATTGCAGTTCTTCTCCGAGCAGCTCGCAGCTGCCATCTACATTTGTACTGAGGATGAGGCGCGCAACTTTGGTATGCAGATTCAGACGAATACGCTGACATCAGGCCGCTGTCTTGCTCATATCCTCGGCGAGCTCAATAAATGGCACCTAGACGAAAAGCTGTTCAACGAAAGCGCCTTGGGTATCGGAAAATCTAAAGACAAGCCAACAGAACCTTCTCTTCCGGGTTTCCAACTTCGCAAGGCTGCCGATACTATCTCTTACATGTCGTGGTCCGAGTTCAGGCGTTGGATGCTCAAAGTTCACAAGAATTTGACGCAGGCCATTGTGAGCTGTTTGAATCAGGGCGACTCACGGCACGTTCTTAACGGTATCACTGTTACGCAGACAGTACTCGAGCAGTTCCCGCTGGAGGAGCAAAATGGCAAGGATGTTCAGCAGGCTTTGAGCGCCTACACCGGTTCGAGATTACAGGCGGATGGAACGCTGAAAGTGAACGAGGACGGCAGCAGCATTCGTGAGGACTTTCAGAACCTGGCCAACTCGTGAGTTTTTCTTTGTAATTGAGCTCAACGCAGATATTCCATGCAGCTGGGTCAAATGCGGAAGCTTCGACCTTGGCTGTCTCAAGCTAAGTTCTGTCCTGTAAGCCACGGAGATCTTCGTCTGACTGACAATAGCCTCTTGCCCGTGCTCGAGTGGCAAAAGCAGCTCTCACTGTGCCGCCTGCACTTGCTACGCCGGCTACCCCGATTACACCTGCTCTACCCTCGGCAATGGACGTCGACAAGAAGCCCGAGGTCGACGTGAAGCCCGTCGTCAACGGCAGCAACGGGCTGCCTGCTCTTCCCACAGGCCCCACCGCAACTCGCCTCACCCGGGCAGAACCCATCCGCGCGCCCTCTTCCCCGGCCAAGGACTTGCCTATGTCCCCAGCTCAAGTCGCTGCTTTGCGCGCTCGCGTGACCGAGAGCCGGAAGGCGTCAGACGCCTCTTCCTTGGGAGACAGCAGCAGTCGAGCTACGCCCATGGCACCACTTCGCCGCGGCTTGCCCCCTCATATTGAAACAGCAGTCAATGGCTACGGGCGGGCAGCCAACGGCGTGAACGGCGAATCAACGGAGGATGAAAAGCTTGCACAGCAGCGCATCCTCGATGCCCGTGCTCGCAAGTTTCAGAGCCCAGTGGGTGGTGCTTCGACGCCTCAGTCGCGTTCGCGTGACATCACCCCACCGGCGATCCGCGCTCCTCCTCGCGAGCCCTCGCGCCGCCACCGAAGCACTAGTGTTGAGAGTCGAGTGAGCGATCGCTCGCGCACCAAAGACTCCCGTGACGACCGCGTACGCATCGATCGCCATCGTGATGATCGCAGTCACCGCGACCGACGCTCAGACGGCTCACGACGCGACGAAGAACGCTCGTCTTCCAAGGTGGAGGCATCGGATGCCGGGCGTTCCAAGCGGTCAGAGAGCGGGCGTGACCGTGATCGTGACCGCGAAGATCGGCGCCGAGACAAAGACAAGGAGAGGGACCCTGAGCGCGAGGCTCGTCGCGAGCAGCGCCGTAGTGAGCGACGCAAGGATGAGGTGAGTATAAATTGCTGATTTGTTCTGACGGCAGGACCGCGACATTTCGCGTGACAAAGACAAAGACTCTCGGCGCGAGCATCGCTCGGATAGGGAGCATCGCAGTCGACGAGATGACTCGGATCGCTCAAAACGTGATGAGGGCAGCTCGAAGCGTGACGAGATCAGTTCCAAGCGCGACGACAGCGGCACCAAGCGTGAGGACAGCACGTCTAAGCGTGAAGACAGCTCGTCCAAGCGTGACGAGAGCGTCAAGCGCGATGAAGGCAACTCGAAACGCGACGAAGGCAGATCAAGCCGTCGCACAGACATCCCTGTCGCTCCACGCGCTGCAATGTCGCAAGCCTCTGCTTTCACTCCTGTGTCGACCCCTTCACCCGCTGTGCAAGCTCCCGCAATCCCTCCGGGCCCAGCACAGTCACACGGCCTCCCAGCGCGTCCAGGCTCGGCAAGCGGCAATCGCCAAGGCCAAGCCGTACAGTCACTGCCTATGGCACCCCCACCTATTCCAACTCAGCCAGCACGCAAAGAGACTTCGGTCCCGCGTCAAGCTGAGAATGCAGCTTCTCCTCGTCCGGACAAGCGTCCTATAGAAGGTGAGTTATTGATGTGTTGTGCGTGGCTGACGACGACAGATGTTGCTGCTCCTGCGCCGCCTCCAGAGAGAAAGGTCGTCAAGATTGATAGGAATCGGGGCAAGAGGCCCGGAGCACCGAGCTCTTTGATGTCGGCTATGGCAGGAGCTGTGCGGTCGGTTGAGAGTCGTAAGCAGGGATGATCGGTAGTTTGGCTCTGCTCTTTGATGTCACTCAATGTGTCTACTTCTGAACTGCACGACATGGGTACTTTCATTCTGAATGCAAGCTGACTGCCTGAGTGGTCATTGAACTTGTCGATTGTCGTCGATTGTCACTGCGATAACAACCAGGCGAGTCGTAGCGAACCGCAAAGTGATTGTGCATGAAGGAAGCCGTGTGGATCGATATCAATCAACGAACGAAGAAGACAACATTCAGCAGGTCAGCAAGGTCCCGAACCAAAAGTGTATCTCAGAGCAATGCATGCGCTCTGCCAATACAGCTCCTCCCTCCAACCGCGCAACCCTCTTTATGACTCTGCAACCTCGCGAAGACGACGGATGGTCCTGTTTCCCATCAGCCTCCACCTTTTCCCAAAACACGAAATAACTCACGAGCGAACGGTCGCCGCCGATGGGGTACCAAGAGCATAAGCTCCACCGGCATAAGCCTTTGAGCAACCCTTGCACTTCCAGATACCGACTGCCGTACGCTTGACGGCGTGCTTGCCGCATGAAGGGCAAGCGTAGCGGGCGTGCTGGGTGATTTCCATCTTCTTGACGCTGAGAATGTCAGCTTCTGGCATGGTTCTCTCTCGTGTTCCGAAGCTCTACAGATGCCTTGGTATCTGTAGGCACTATCGGATAGGGCAGAGAGGTGAGATGAAAGCGAATGGACTCACGTCTTACGGAGCGAGGCACCGTAACGGACACCGTACTTTCCGGTTACTCCTACCTTCTTTGTGCGTTTGGTCTGGAATATCAGCGTTGCGCAGTTGAACAAGACTAGGCAGGCGGCAATGCACAGCTGACAGCAGGTGCGATGTCAAGGATTCCACGAGACGAGGCAATTGGCTAGCTACAGTTGAGCGGCGCCAGCTGCCCTACTGTCACTCGTTCTGCTTCCGATCCTCATCGTCTCGCGGTTCGCCTTCATTCGCCATGCTGTCCTTTTGTCCTGCCTGCCTGCCCTTTTGCGATCTACGCACCATTTTGTTGGGTGTACTTGTCGGTAACTCCAAACGTTGCTTGTACCAACACGGATTTCGTACCACACCAGCGGGATCAAATTTGGAAAGAGCGTTGAATTTCTTGAGGTTAAACGCCGCGCTGATAAGAGATAACACCGGGCGTGGTAGCTTTTAGGGGTTTGAAATAGGCATGTCAAGCTTGCGCACGTGATACTTTGTGACGCTATTGGAAATTCCGCTTGGCCTGCATGCTCCAAGCTCATGCAAGCTTTGGGTATTATTGCTAGCAACGCTAACTGCTTCCTTACCTACCATGGCTTCGCCTGTTCCAATCCCAGCAGGGATCTCCAAGCAATCAGCAGATAAATTAGCAGAGCTAGGACAATCTTCAACAGGTAGCTGGGAGCACGGCAGGCTCGGCCGAACTCCTCCAGCTTCAGAGCAACTCACAGGCAGTAAAGCGCTACGCGAAATAGATAACAAGTATACACGGACGTTCAGTGAGAGACCTCAGAGAGAAGGTTATGGCTTTAGGCCAACTTCTGGAACGACGACGCCCAGTGTAGAGGGGCAGAGTTCGGGTGGTGGTTCGCTGGCGTGGCCGGGCAGGCAACAGCAGCAGCAAGGGGAGGAAGAGGAAGAGGGAGCGGGCGCGATAGATATCAACGCTTCGGCGTTGAGCTCGATTCGGAAGTTGAACCTTGGTGGACGGAGTGGCATGGAGACGCCGATTCCTGATGTACATGGATTGGGATGGCCAGGTAAGTCGCGCAGACTGGAGGAGAACAGCTAGATTATCAAAGAAGATTCTCTCGTTGAAAACGAGTGGAATCTTCGGAACAACTTTAGCTATACTTTCCTTCAAGTGGACGACTGACTCCTCAGCTAAATCAACCCATCTCCGCCTCCATTCGACGCCATCCGAATCATCAGCCAACCTCGCGAAACTCTCTGGTGCATTGAGGACTGTATTGGAATGTATCGGCGAAGACCCAGATCGCGAGGGCTTGCAACGGACGCCTGAGCGATACGCCAAAGCCTTGCTTTGGATGACTAAAGGCTACGAGGAGCGTCTGACCGGTATGTCACATTACACAGCATAGCTGGATGCTCACGCGTATAGATGTCATCAATGACGCAGTCTTTGCAGAAGACCACGAAGAAATGGTCATTGTTCGCGATATCGACGTCTTTTCCTTATGCGAGCACCATCTCGTCCCCTTTACAGGAAAGATTTCCATCGGCTATATCCCCAACAAACTCGTTCTCGGTCTCTCCAAGCTTGCGAGGATCGCAGAGACGTTTAGCAGGAGATTGCAGGTCCAGGAACGTTTGACCAAGCAGGTTGCGTTGGCTGTGATGGAGGCGATCAGGCCTAGGGGTGTGGCTGTTGTGATGGAGGCGACGCATTTGTGTATGGCTATGAGGGGAGTGCAGAAGCCTGGGGCTTCGACTGTGACGAGTACTATGCTTGGATGCTTTAGGGATCAGCAAAAGACGAGAGAAGAGGTAGGTGGAACTTTGTTTCTTGACCTTGAGCCGTGCTGATGAGTAGTTCTTGACGCTTATTCGGACGCCTAGCATGGCTAGACACTAGGCTTTGCTTACTGATCAATGGTTCGGGGGAAAGGGCAGAGATAGAGGGGGAGAGGACATCAACTGTTTGTACTTTTAACATTGTGGGCTACATGGCCTTTTTCATGAACGCGATTCAACCGCACGAACCCTGATCTGCCTTGTCGTAGCTCTGCAAACTCGATTCATTGTCCACGAGTAGAATAGAGTCACGAGCTTCACTGTACTCTACGTATAGATAGGGAACTATATAGCTGGAGTTCTGTGCAGCTGTGAGAGTCACGTGTAGTCGTTGATCGCCACCCGCGGCCGGCGAGATTACAAAACCAAGTTCAGAGCAGCTAACTTGAAAAGTTCAAGCTAAAGCAGCGACCATGCCTCCTCGAAAGCGTCCCACAAACGTCGTACGATCAGGAAACGCAGGTAATTCAACCAAAGCTTCGCCTTTACCTTCTACCTCGGCGTCAGCTCCTCCAGGACCCAATGATCCACCACCTCGTCCACCGCCACTGTTTCCATTAGGCTACAAGACGCCTATTGCGCTCTTGACTGAGAAATGTCAGAAAATGGGATGGGAGAAACCGGTTGTCGATGCGGTAGGTTTTGCCCGGGCTGGGAGAGGCTGAGACGTATAGCGACCGAATCCTCGTTCGGATCCACAGACTTTCACAGCTATTGTCACACTCAAGAAACGGACGAGTAAGAACGTTTATGATCTTGATAGTGTACGGTTGGTGCCGCTTCCGCCTATTGAGATGCCTACGGCTCAAGAAGCAAAGCATTGGGGAGCTTGCTATGCTCTATTTCGTGTACGTCTTACCTGCAAGCTATGGAATGAAGCTGACTTTGGTCAGTTTTGCTCGCATATGCCACTTGCAATGGTTCTACCTCCAGCTGTGAGACCGTATTGGTCGACTTTGATGGCGGATAAAGCAGCTGCACCTGAACATCGCGCTTGGGAGTTTGCGCCGGATCCGTTTGCGGCCAGGAAAGAAGTTGAAGGACGGCAGGAGAAGAGGAGGGTCGTTGAAGCGCAGAGAACTGAAGCTGCTGCGAATGGTGGAAGTGGGGCTGCAGGGTCTGGCGGTGGTGGTGGTGGTGGTGGGAAAGGCAAGGGACGAGAGGGGGGTGGAGCCGGTGGATGGGAGAAAGCTCCGGAAGTTCGCATGGCGACTGCTTTACGCGAGCAGGTCGAAGCAACTGTCCGCAAGGCGAGTTGTGCCTTGAGAGTGCGGAGGCTGATGACAGATGATGCAACGATTTCCGACGGCTGTACTACAAGCAACGCGTGAATCAGCTGCTACGCACTCGACTTTGCCTTCCGGCACTTCGACACCTGGTCTCGATACGGCGGCCCTGACGACGCAGCTGGCGACGCTTGGCTTCAGGCCTTCGCATATTGCTTCGTCTTTGACGGCGCTCAATGCTGCTCATGTTAGGCTTCATTCCAGTGGCGGTGTCGGCTCGACGAATGATCCACTAGTGTTATCGCTCAGTACGCTATCTCCACTTGAAGCTGCTATCGAATGGATGTTGCTCCATCTACCAGAAGATGACATGCCACCACGCTATCGCCCATCAGCCTCTTCATCAGAATTCATTTCCAGTGCGGGCTCAGCAAACCGTAACGGCGATAATCAGTCTACACTCGTTCGAGGCTGGGTCATAGATCGACTTGTCAAGAAAGCAGGGTTTCCTCGTAAAGCCGTGGAGAGAATAGTGATTGAAGGCGGCGAACAGAGGGAGAGTGTCGCGATTGATTTACTTGGGCGACGGCTCTGTGGCTGGGAGGAAGGGGAGGAAGGATGGGGTGTTGAGGAGTATGGGTCTGGGTGGCAGGGATCGGAAGAGGAGACTGCTGAACGAGCTGAGAGGAGAGATGAAGAGGTTATGGCTATTGAAGCTGTGCTTGCGGATCGCTATCATCCGGATACAGCGACGGAATTCAGTATCGATATCCATCCTACATCCGGCAAAGATCACGTTTCGCTTCGTGTTCTTTTCGATGACGCTTCCCCGTATCCATCCTCACAGCACCCGACACATCCCCCATCTTTCTACCTCACGTCCGATACCCTGCCAGCGTACATGCGTTTACACATGCACGCCCAGCTCCTCCGGCAATTCCGCGATCCAGACCGTCAAGATCTGACTTCTGTCCTGGAGAGTGGCTTCGGTGGCGCAGTGCTGGCGATGGCGGAGTATCTAGAGGGGATATTGGACGAGGTAGTTGACAATCCTCCTGATGTCGGCGAGGTCACAAAGTTTCTTTCGCCGCGCGTGGAGGAAGTTGCTCCTGAGGTTGTTGCGAAGGCGTTCCAGGAGCGGCCTAAGCAGAGACGGACGAATCAGGGACCGAAACGAGCTCCTACTGCCGCTGAGCAGGAGGCTGTTAAAGCTTCTTATAATGCTATGGCGACTCATCCCGACTACGAAGCTATGATGCAGGTCCGCCGCAAGCTGCCGGCGTGGAATGAACGGGAGAACATTAATACTATCTTGGACAAGTCGCGTGTGCTTGTCGTTGTGGGCGAGGTGGGTTGTCTACAGAAGCGAAGCTGACTTTAGACTGGTTGTGGCAAAACGACGCAATTACCGCAATTCATCTTGGATCATGAGATCGCCGCTGGACGAGGAGCGTCCACCTCCATCGTCATCACCCAACCACGAAGAGTCTCAGCACTCGGTGTCGCAGCTCGTGTAGCTCAAGAAAGACTCGAAGATATCGATCGCGACCAAACGCCCGGCACCGTCGGCTACGCCATTCGTGGCGAACGAAAAAGTGGTCGCGACACTCGGCTGCTGTTTTGTACTACCGGTGTCATCTTGCGACGGATTGGTAGCGGTGGCGATACAGATCTGCAGGGTATCAGCCATATTGTTGTTGACGAGGCGCATGAGCGTGGCGTTGATACTGATTTGTTGATTTGTTTATTGAGGGATCTGTTGCAGCGCAATACGACGATCAAGGTCATTCTTATGTCGGCGACTATCAACCGTGAGTGACGAGGTCCTTTGGGCGCTGGCTGACAAACGCAGAACAGACATTCATCAGTCAGTGGTGGTGATAGCTGCTTGAAGAAAAGGAGAGGCTGATCTTTAGATTACTTTGGCGGCTGTCCTTACCTTGAGATCCCTGGCTTCACGCATCCCGTGCAAGATCAGTACGTCTTGTCGTTCACATCTGTCCGCAGCTGACATGCAGCTACCTTGAAGACGTCATCCCAAGCATTGGCTACCGCCCAACCGCCCCTTCGAGAGGTCCAAGGCAGACTGCAGAGCAGCAAGCCGCCATGCGCAAAGACTACGAAAAGCTGAATCTTGACCAGGACTCACTACGCACGCTGGAGATACTTTCATCATCAGATCGTATTGCTTACGACCTCGTCGCGTCTGTCGTTCAACACATCGTGCGCCATGCGGAGGACAACAAGGGTGCCATCTTGATCTTCATGCCCGGTGTCATGGAGATCAAGCAGTGCATCGATGCTTTGAAGAGCGTGTCTCTCGGGGCCGTTGAGATCATGCCCCTTCACGCCAACCTGTCTAGCGCCGAGCAAAAGCGCGTCTTCCTTAGCACCCACTCGCGCAAGATCGTCGTCTCGACAAATGTGGCCGAGACTTCAGTAACTATTCCCGACGTCGTTTATGTGGTCGACTCTGGACGAGTCAAAGAGACACAGTACGAGGCCGAGTCGGGAATGCAGCGTCTTGTCGAGGCGTACACGAGGTTCGTGAACATGATAGGCTTGCTTGCTGACTTCAGTCGCGCATCAGGTCGTCAACGAAGAGGTCGAGCTGGACGTACTCAGCCCGGCCAATGCTACAAGCTCTACACTCGTCGCACTGAAGCCAACAGCATGCCGAAGTTCCCTGTGCCGGAGATCTTGCGTACACCGCTTGAAGCGTTGTTCTTGCAGGTCAAGGCGATGCGAGAGGAAGAGGATGTCAAGGCTTTCCTACTGTGAGTCTCACGGAATTTGCTAGGCTAACGAACAGCAAAGCGATCGACCCGCCCAAGATGGATGCCATCGAAGCAGCATGGAAGACGTTGCAAGATCTTGGTGCAGTGGAAGGAGATGACTACACGAGCAAATTAACTGCGCTTGGGCGTCATGTGCGTTTGATTATTGCGAGTGGAAGTTGATGATTAGATGAGCATGATTCCAGTCGACCTGCGACTTTCAAAGGTAGTGATCCTCGAAGGAATGCGCTTACATCAAGATGCTGGTACTGGCCTCCATTTTCAAGTGCTTGGATCCGAGTGAGTCTGACATCCCCTGATACTGTGCTGACCGCAGTCCTCACGGTGGCTGCCATTCTGTCGTCAAAGCCTCTGTTCACATCCCCTCTTGACAAGCGTGACGAAGCCAAAAAGTGAGTTTATCGATGTGCCGTGTTGACATCTCAGAGCCCGGGAGAGCTTTGCTTGGGCCAGGTCGGACTTGTTGACGGACGCGCGGGCTTTCGACGCCTGTGTCGCCATGAGAGCCCGAGGCGAATCGCACGGTGCAGTGAGGATCTTCTGCGAGCAGGTGAGCGCTTGTAGCTAGCGTCACTGACAACAGAACTTCATCAGCCCCAATGCCTTCCGTGACATCGCTGCACTACGCAACGACTTTCAAGCTGCGCTCAGTGAACTTGGCTTTGTCGGAAGAAATGCTGCTAGTGTGGCTGCCCTTAGCGTCAACTCGAGCAACGACAACCTTGTCAAGGCCATCATTGTCGGCGGTCTCTACCCACGGATTGCGCGCATCACCATGCCTAAAGCGCAGTTCGAGAAGATCCATGCTGGTTCGGTACAGAAAGACGTGAGTCAATCTTCTCTGTACATGTCTAACGTACAGCACCAAGCGAAAGAGGTCAAGATGTACGACCAGGCAGGCCGCGTCTTCATCCATCCAAGCTCGATCCTGTTTACCGAAGCGGGTTTCAAAACCGGTTTTCTCGCATACTTTGGCAAAGCCGAGACAAGCAAGGTCTTCTTGCGCGACGCGACAGAGGTACCGCTGTATGGCTTGCTTCTGTTCGGCGGGCCCTTGACGATCAATCACTTTGCCGGAGGCATCATGATCGGCGACGGCTTCATCAAGCTGCGCGGCTGGACCCGTATCGGCGTTCTGGTCAACCAGCTTCGGAGGCTGCTTGACGCGCAGTTGACGGAGCAGATTGAGACCCCTAGTGGCGGCTTTACGGCCGGGGACGAGGTCATCAACACGATGATGGCGCTGTTGCACCGGGACGGCATGACGGCCTAGGGATGCATACAACATTATTACACGCCCGTACGATGGACAACCTTTTTCTGCCCTGAATACCTAATCACCTCGCGCTTCTCAAGCACATACAGACAGCGTTCAAGCGCGTGCTGGCTGTAGCCCTGCTGAGTCACAAACTCGCGCACCAAAGACTGATAGCTCGTACTCCAACCAATCGGCAGTCTGCGCTTGAGCTCTTTCTCAATCTTGTCGATCTCGTCGTTGAGTTCGGTACGTGTGAGACCGTCGACTGAACCAGCAGAGACGGCATCCATCGTAGAGAACTTGAAGAGCCGGATAGACTCTTCAACGTGGTGTGGAAGGACGGTGGGGGAGAGGGTGATCTTGGCGAGTGATTCAGAAATTCGGATGATGGCTTCGAGTTGACGGACGGTGATGGGGATCGAGCTGCGTTCGTCGTTGTCGCGCTCGACTTGTTGAACTTGCTTGCGCAAGCTGACAAAGTGACTACTAAGCATCTCGGAAGCCTCCGCGGAGAGTCTAGGCGCGCAGCGACTATGGTCAGCGATTTCACCCTCATCAGCTCACGATTTGCAGTAAGCGACATAGCGCTTCATCTTGTCAATGTCAATCTCTCCAACAGTCTCCGTCTCATTCGGTCGATTCATATGAATGTTCATGACATGTTTGGCGATAGTCTTTCGTAAGCTTCTGCCCCTACTTCATACATTGACTCACCCTATCGCGTTGCTCATTATGCTCATCCTTGACAATGAAAATCATATCGAATCTCGAAAGAATCGTAGTCTGGAAATCGATATTCTCTCCCGGAGACTTCATATCGTCGTATCGACCGAAAACGGGATTGGCAGCTGCTAGAACACTGGTTCGAGAATTGAGAATGGTAGTGATACCTGCTTTGGCGATAGAGATGGTTTGCTGTTCCATAGCTTCGTGAATTGCGACTCTATCTTCATCGCGCATCTTGTCGAATTCGTCAATGCACACGACGCCACCGTCTGCTAGAACCATGGCGCCGCCTTCGAGGTAGAACTCGCGCTTGAAAGAATCAGCATCGCGTTTGCGAGTAGGAACGTACAGTGACGGCGTCTCGTTGGACTGAAGCTGTCAGACCGGCAGCAGATGACCCTTTGCCAGAAGTATAGACTGAGATGGGCGAGACTTTTTCAACGAATTTGAGGAGTTGAGATTTGGCTGTTCCGGGATCACCGAGTAACAAGACGTTGATATCGCCACGGAGACGCATACCATCAGGCAAGATCTTCTTGCTACCACCCATGAGAAGACACGTGATGGCTTTCTTGATATCTGCTATGTCAATGTCGCTCGATTGGAGCAGAAGAACGCACCGAGACTACCAAAGATACTCGGCGCAACGGATTTCGCAAACCGTTCATAAAGCGCCTCACTCCTCGCCATAGTCTGAAACTCTTCCTCCTCCTCTGGCGAGAAGCTTCTCGAACCAGGTGAAGACGCAAGCGAAGTATCCAATTCCAATCCCAACACCCTCAAATACGGCTGTCTCAACGCCGGTGCGCCGGCCGAACCACCTTTACTCTTCGCCGGTGCGAATGTCGAATAGATACCTGTTGCGATGACTCGAGAGCCGGGGATGACTTTGGCGGTGAGGTAGCGTTCTGCTTGGAGCAGCATATGTCGAGGGAGTTCACCGACTGGGACCATGTCGGGCGCTTCTTGTAGTTTGATGGTTTGTTGGTCTACGAAACGACAGCGGTCGTGCATGATCATGTAGGGGTCGAGGGGACAGTCTTTTGTTTGACCGTCTAGGGGTGCACTGGTTGTCAGCCATACTGACACAGCCAAGCGATTAAGACTGACGCATCACACCGTCTGGGTAATGAAGCTTTGTCACCTCCCATTCCACCAGGGACCTTGATGTTGATGACACTGCGACAGCTTTTGCACTGCAACGCAAGCTCAAGCGCGCGCGTCGAGAGCTGCGACGCATTGATGACGATTCCTGGAAGACGAACAAGCTTTGTCAAGGAGTTGGCAGTTAATTCACGGAATTGTCGCATGTTCATGCTGCTTCGTAAAGTCACTTGAACATCTGGGATCGAACTTGCGGCGTTGACGGTGGATGATTGTGGGTCATCCGTTGGGTGCAGCAAGAGACGCGAGAGACGGAGAAGGGCTGATTCGAGCTACTGTCAGCTTGGAGGAATGTAAACACGTACAAGAGGGATCATCTCAGCTGGGGTCTCTTGAATCTTTTGTGCCAACTCCTCATTGTAAACCATTAAATCATTCAGATCCACATCGAGCGTGTGGTGATTCAACAACAGCGACGAGCGCAGCCGATCACTGTTCATCAGCCTCCATACCCTCGAGAGAAACGCAAGACGCACCGATAGACAAAGTCTCCTCCGACACGGAAACCGCTAAGAAACTCGAAAAACGCTCGTTCGATTGCGCTGTTTGAATCTGGTTGTTCTTGGCCTGCGTAGACTTGGACTGAGATGATCCTGTTGGGTTCAAAGCCGGACTACTGTGTGAGCTGTGAGCGCTGTGAGGGTTGACATACCATGGTGTTGAGTTGATTGGGAGATGACTGTACCAGTACGCTGGCATCCTTGAGACGCGTCGGCGATGAGACGCGTCTATCGTATCAATATTGAAATGAGTCAGCGATGACGTGTGCTATGACGCCGACCATGCGAGCTTGAGCTTACTTAGCTATACTCTTGCCACCTTAGCGTCTGTTCACTGCCACCGTCATGAAGGTCACTATAGATATGCTCCCTCCCATCCCAGGGACACAGAAAGACCACCATTACATCCCACCACCCAAAACATCCTACCTCCCCTCAATCCCCTACCTCACCACACCCCTTAAGAAACCCATCTCCGGCCCCAGCCCAATTCCCTATTTCCAAAATCCATGGCCTTCCTATCGCTCAGCATCACTCACAGACATTTATACAGCCTACATGAAAGGCGCAGAAATTGCATTGCCGAGACAATCGGACAAGGAGGCTGATGAGCTCATGGCTGAATCCATCCGGGAAGCGGGACATGGAGGATCAGATGGGCGGTATAGGGATGAAGATGAGGAAGAGAGGGTTGAGGATGATGAAGAGGATTGGAGGGAACCGCCGGTGGATGTTAAGGAGACGGATGGGCGGGTTTGGGAGGAGGCGAGTGAGACGGAGAGCGTGACGTGGTTGGGTCATGCAGGTGTCTTGTTACAGATTCCTTGGAAGGCACAAGGAATGTGTAACATTCTGTTCGATCCAATCTTTTCGTACAGGTTCGTTGATCCAAGTGATCACAGGCAAGCTGACGCGTCAAGATGCTCGCCGACACAGTGGCTTGGTCCAGCACGATACGTCTCGGCACCATGCAAAGTCTCCCAACTCCCCGCCATTCACTTGCTATTCATCTCCCACGATCATTGTGAGTGCATGTTTTCTTTACTGCGGCGACGCGTTCGAAGGTTCCACACAAGTCACGGTTCGAGATCTAGTACCACGGCGCGAAATTCATCCAACGGAAGTAACCGACGCGCCGCGAGACTAGCTTGATGTGAAGCAGGCAGAGACACGGTAGGGCTAAGTGTTACCAGCTAGGACTCAAGGCAATCCGGCGCATGTACTGTACATGCGCTCTGCGCAGGTCTGGGCTTTAGCTGCGAAGATTGCAGCCGAGGTCAATGTCTCTGTCCTCTGCTTCATGAAATTACTCTTCCTTCAGCTTGAGAGAAGAGTATATGTATCGGCAATATCGGCGTCAGATGTGACGGTCAACCAGATGCTGCTATCGGATGGATCGGGCTTGCAGCAGATATCTGCTGTGTTTGGCTCATCGCCTTTCGAGCAGCCATGGTCTGTGAATATAGCTGCCATCCGGTGTCGGTGCTATTGGGGTCCTCGTAGATCCCGACTAAGGGGGGTCGTTTGGGACACTCGGTGACGCGCAACTGAAATGTTAAGATAGATCTTCAGCTAATTGTGTCGAGAAGCCAGTCGGCTAGCTGCTGCACTGGTCCTCCTGCGTAGCTGAAAGGTCTGAGAAGGCGTTTTAGCTCATAGAGTACTCGGTGTGGCGCCTGAATCGAGCTGATACTTAGTAGTTTATTCTCGAAAGAGTTGCATGAGGCGATGAGACTTGGGCAGTCGCATCTGCTTGCGTCTCGATTGTTTAAGAACGCCTCGTGAAGGATTTCTTTGCGCCGCAACCGCAAGGGGTAGCAGGCGACCTTGAGCAGATCTGGCAGCTGCGAAACGTTCCCAAGGTGGCTGGATGCCTCGTGGGGTACTCAGCTATTCGATGATGTTTCATGTCTGCCTGCCTGTATGCTAACTATTCCCACGTGTCGTGTGAGAAATCTCTCTACCAAACTGGCGTTGTGTCTCTTGTCCATGAGGAGGAAGGCCATTCCAGCCGACTCTTTTGCAGCGCATGAGCTTCCACACAAGTCGCTCCTACCGGAAGTCTCAGCTTCCCATTTCGATTGATTCGAAGTGTCTAAGATGATGTGAGACGCTTTCTCGACTCATGCGTCAGCGAGGCGAAGTCTTGGGCTCCAGCTGTTAAGACGCGCGCTCATGCACTGTGTCTTCGCTCTGCTTCACAAGAATCCCTCAGCTTGAACCTTAGAGTAATGAGGT
Organism: Holtermanniella nyarrowii; assembly: GCA_001600035.1. Lineage (NCBI taxonomy): Eukaryota > Fungi > Basidiomycota > Tremellomycetes > Holtermanniales > Holtermanniella > Holtermanniella nyarrowii. The sequence continues at coordinate 370,918 of BCIT01000004.1, read as the reverse complement.
ATACCGGCATAACAGCTCGAGCTGCGATGTTGCCGGACATGGGCTGCTCTCGGCAGGATTGAGCGTTCGGCAGATCCGTTGCTGAGCCTAGCAATTCAGCTCAGAGCCATGATCTGTGATTATGACTTCTGCCATTCATGTGAGAAGAGGTTGGACAGAGCAGGTTGCACTTTGCGTTTGCTTAGACGGGTTATAGCTATATCGGACCAAGTTAGCAAGCAGGCGGCTAATTCAGCGTCCTGATCTCCGCCAGGAAGCTCGGAGGTCTGAAGAGGGTTCTCGCTCGTCCCGTGCTACCTCCCGTGGTTTTCAAGACATCAAATTGCTTTTCTGTCCCCTCACGACCTTGTGTCAATCGGCACCGTGCAGTGATAACCCGCAGCCGTTTCACCGCATCGCCAGAATATTAGGTGGTTTTGCGTATTGATGGTCGCTGCAAGACATAAGCTATGTAAAGATGCTCGGTCTAGGGAAATTCTGGCCGGCGGCCAAGCGCGGATCGAAAGCTGTTAATACCCGTAGCACCCACAGCACACCCAACCTTGTCCTCCAGCTGCAGATTTCAGTGCGCGCGTCTGCCAGCCTCAAGTCTTAGCGTGAGGATTCTGAATCGGATTGTCTTTCCTAGTCACTGGATCTGGTGGCTATCTCGTCACTTCGCTGTTTTCGTTCGTATTGGCACACTCTTACGACGTTGTGTGTCCGGAGGCTATAAATTGGCAGATCCCGCCTTTTCAGCTGAGGTATCCCATTTCCGAGGCATTTGCTTCGCGCGGGTCAACTCACATCAGCTGGTTTATTTGCGAAGATCACCTGCCTACACTGCTTTGATGATCGCAATACTACGACAAAGGTCGCACACGGACCAGGCCGAAGGCTTTTCTTGTGCTTTGCTGGTGATGTGGTGGACGGCTGCTGGCTTTCATTCATCCTGCTCACGAGCTAACTTTTACCAGATGATCATCTCGACTACGAAACGATCAAGCAGGTTTGGCAGCATCACGGCACTACGGTCCACTTTGTTCTTCCACTGGGTGAGTCCAGGATTGGACCATGCATTGACTTCAGGTCTAAAGAAGTGGTTCCTGTCATGCAATATCCCAGAAGACCGCATCACCGAGATGGACTGGTGGGATGAGGGTATCCTCTCATTCGCCTCGCCGACAGAGTTGTATCGCGATGAGCGTGCTTCACTCGAGTCTTCATCGTCGACCTCGGCCGGCGACCCTTTGTTGCGTCTCAAGATTGCGTGCACTCCTGCCCAGCACCGCTCCGGTCGTGGAATCTTTGATCATATGACGACGCTGTGGGCCTCTTGGGTCGTTGCTGTTGTCGGCAAAGGTGAAGGAGATGCTAAGGCTTTGAAGGAGAGGGGATCAGAGGGGCTGAATGGTTTCCGCTGTTACTTTGGCGGTGACACTGGCTATCGATATGCTTCTGCTCCTGAGGAGGAAGAGGAAGCTGTCTGTCCGGCTTTCGAAGGTGAGTAATGAGATAGCCTGGGCGGGCTGACTTCAGAAATCGCGAAACACTATGCGCCATTCTCATTGTCAATGCTGCCTCTGTCGCCTGGGTCATCATTGCCCTATCTGCGCCAGATGCTGTCGCTCTCATTGCATCAGCATACTCTCACATCGGCTCAACATCTCTCGCCTGGTGATGCGCTCGCTTTGCACTTGCTTCTGAAGTCGAAGCGGTCGCTCGGGATTCACTGGGGCACTTTCAACCCCGAGGAAGAGTCGCGCGGGACTCGTGTTGAGTTTGGACGCCAACGCCGAAAGCTCAAGGTCAATGGGCATTGGACTGGTGGTGAGGAGCACAAGGGTCAGCTTATGGACAAGGGTAGATTCGTTATCAGTGATGTCGGAGAGCGACTTGTCATTCCACAAGATGCATAATGATAAAGATGGATAGCTAACCCCTCTGATAAACCCGTTTGGTACTTTCGAAATTCCGAGCTGGGTGTCAGGCTGTGGCCGGCGGGGAGCGGGGCATACTATACTGGCTGCTGGTAACGGCGCGAGAGAGGATAGCAGTTTACACGACTAGAAACGTGAGTAGCGTAAGGGTTGATAAGGAAGAAGAAGGGCTGATCTTGCGTTTCCGACCTTTTCCAACCAATTTGGCTTACCCGTTCATCCGCGCCGACTTTTTCTTTCCACACGACCTATAAAGCAGAACTCCGAAATATCACGGAGCCCACAGAATGTCTGTGGCGTCAAGAAACCCTTTCGACCTTCTCGGTGGTGTGTTTGTTTGGCGCATGAGCGAAAAGAGAGGGATGAATGTTGATTGAGTTTGTAGACGACGGAGACTCGACTCCTGTCGCTCCCAAGGTCACCGCCCCCAAGGCCGCTGCCCCTGCGCCTGCCCAGCGCGTCGTTCCTGGTTCAGGTAACGACAAGCCCAGGCAGCCTCGTAACAACAACAACAACAACCGTGGACCTCGTCGGGACGCCAAGCCTCAAGACGACACCGTCGCGACCGACTCTGACCCAGGATTCGGTGGAGAGCGTCTTCGTAAGTTGATGATGGAGGTACAGGGACGAGCAATTGACATTATACAGCTCCTTCCAAGGGCGACCACCGTCCTCGTAACGAGAACCAGCTCGCCAAGGGTGGCCGTGGCGGCCGCACTGCCCGCGGTCGCGGTGCCGGTGCCGGTGCCGGTGCCACTGGCTCCAAGCGCGTGTACGACCGCCGTAGCGGTGGACACGTCGACACTGAGAAGAAGGTCAACTCTGGCTGGGGAGCCGAGGAGGGCGAGGCCGAGCTCAAGGACGAGGTTGAGGGCGCCCAGGACGCCGAGAAGGAGCCCAAGGCCGAAGTCGAGGTGAGTTTGGTCTACGACATTGGTATGAGTAGCTCTGATAATCAGGGTTCCGGTGGACGGGACGCTGCGCCTGCCGCTGAGGCTGCGCCCGCTCAGGGTGGCTGGGATGTGAGTTTGGGTGTTCGGTGAAAAGCGGAAGCTGACAGACAGGCCGCTGAGACATCAGCCCCTGTCGAGCCCGAGGAGCCCGAGGAGGTGACCAAGTCGTACGAGGAGTACCTTGCCGAGAAGGCAGCTCAGGTTCTCGGTGGTGTCCTTGCTCCCCGCGAGGCCCGTAAGGTTGAGGGTGATGAGGCCGCCGCCTTCCGCAAGGAGGACAAGGACTTTTACTCTGGCAAGGTGAGCATTCTCCACCTTGAATTCACAGGCTGACTCTTCAAAGGAGAAGACCACTGCCCCCAAGGCCAAGGCTCCTAAGAAGGAGAAGGTCTCTATTGAGATTGACGGCAAGTTTGCCACGCCCGGAGGTGACCGTCCCGCTCGCACTGAGCGCTCCGACCGCCCTCCTCGCGGTGATCGCCCAGCTCGTGATGGTGACCGCCCCGCTGGCCGTGGTGCCGGTCGTGGTCGTGGTGCTCCTCGTGGTGCCGCTCGCCCAGCCGCTTCAGCCGGTCGTGCCAACACTCAGCGCCCCGTCGATGCTTCCGACGAGAAGGCCTTCCCCGCCCTTGGCGCTTGATACTCTTTGTAGTGTCCCTCTTTCTTTATTGCAGCACAAAAATGAATCTTTGTCTAAGCTCTCGTTACGATTTGCTCTTTCGCCACTTGTGTGTGTCCAAGTGAAGTGAAGTGATCCGCGGATTTGGGGAGGTTGTACCCATGGCCAGTCGTCGCCACTGAGCTTGGACCGTGAGATTGAGATTCTGCATCGATTGCGATAGCGAGACAGGCAAGACAGTGTTCACGAAGTTGAACAAGAGATAGCAAGACCGCGAAACCCTGGAAACAAAGTCGCAGAAACAGAACGAAAGCTACAGCACATCAATCGCAAACGTCATCGCTTCTCCTATCGCCATGTCTGCAGAGCCAGAGACGCCGCTGAAAGCAATCCAGGTCAAGCTCGTCCTCCTGGGTACGTTCTGCTTGAGGGCCTTAATGCTTGCTGTGTACTGACAAATCAGGCGAGGCCGCCGTTGGCAAATCTTCCCTTGTCCTTCGCTTTGTCTCGAACGACTTTAACGAGAACAACAGCCCAACCATCGGCGCTGCTTTCTTGACGCAGAGTGAGATTGATCCTTGCTTCTTCGAGAGAGAACTGACGTTTCAGAATGCAGACTGGAAGACAAGGTTATCAAGTTTGAGATTTGGTACGTTCTTGCTGCCGAGGATTGCTCGTACTGACAAGTAGGGATACGGCTGGCCAAGGTAATTACTGTCGCTGCTAAAGTCCTTCTTCCTGACAATGGCTAGAGCGCTTCCATTCTCTTGCACCTATGTATTACCGCAACGCCGCTGCCGCCGTCGTCGTGTACGACGTCACCAAGGCTGTGCGTAACTCCGCAACCTCCAGTTGAATAAGCTGACAGGCAGGCATCACTCGAAAAAGCAAAGGCTTGGGTCAAAGAGCTTCAGCGTCAAGCTAGCCCCAATATCATCATTGCTCTCGTCGGAAACAAGGTGAGCCACCACCGCTGTGGAATTGGCTGACAGAAGGTCGATCTGGTCTCCGGCGAAGCTGCGGGTCTGACCGACCCACAAGCGGAGGAGGAGTCTGCTGAGGATGACGAGGATGAGGCTACACCGACTCCTGAAAGCGAAAACCAGCGACAAGTGCCAACTGCCGAGGCTGCTGCGTACGCCAAGGAGACGGGCCTGCTCTTTTTCGAAGCAAGTGCAAAGCTTGGAACCAACGTGCAGGACATCTTCACTGAGATTGGTTCGTGTCTCCACGTGAATTCTGCGCTGACGAGCAGCCAAAACTATCAAGGTGGACACGATGCTCAACAAGAACGCACCAGCTGCCGCCAACGGTGCCACCCGCCGTACAGCCGCGACTCAAGAAGGCGTCAGTCTCGACCAGGGGCTCGGCGCCAAGGTGCGCGGCGGTTGCTGTTAGTCTTCTTCTCTATCCTTTGACTTGGTTTGTACAGTGATGTGGCATGTATGCTTTGCTATGCTAGCGAGTATCCGACTGTTGCGAATAGCTCCACCTGTCTCGATTGGTGTACTGCTCGCGCGGTACCGGCGTGTACTGAAATTAGCTTGGCCGGTGAGAATCACTTACGGCGCCCATAGGCGGTGCAGGAGGAAAGTAGTTGCTGTCTTGTGTTTGCGGATTTAGTAACGGGTTGTTGAGCAACAATGTCGGCGTGAGCTCGAAGACATGTTGACCGATGCCCTTTGTTCGCTTGGCTCCAGACGCGTCGTCCGGTCGTTGCACGATGTGAATGCGAGCTTCTTGAGATGATGTCTCGTCTCCGTAGCCACTGCTTGTCAGCTTCGTCTAACAACATACCCACTTTGGTCCTGGCGTATCGAGAGCGGAGATGCTCGAGCTGCCCGTGCCATCCCATGTACACCGAATATCGCGCCCAGTGTAGATCTGCAGAAGCTTGGCCGTATCGATATGCCTGATCTCGATGAACGGTGACGAGATCAGCAAGAGGTAGGGAGGGTGGAACGCGACAAAGTCTGGCAAGCCTTCCCACTCGATGATCTGACAGTCGCGGTTTGGCTCGCCATGGCGGTCGACGTAGATGCCAAAAGTGTCGTAGCACAACAAGAACTCGCTCTCTGTGGAGCGGAACATACCCAGCGGCTTGGCGGTCTCGCAGCGACGAGCAATATGGGCGATGGCAGGCTCTTCCTTGACCTTGTGGGGCGCCAGAATTGGGATCGAGCCGCCTTTGAGACTGTTGTCAGCGTCGCTGGGTCTTGGAACTTACTCTGTGAGGTCCATAATCTCGAACCCTTTGGCACAGACGATCGCAAGCTTGGCCTTCAAGAAATGGACGTGCAGAGCATCCGTCGGGATGAAGAAGTCTTTGTAGACACGGAACCACTCTGCACGGCTTTGACCGAGCAGACCACCGAATGGTCGCCGATTGCGCGCTTCCTCCATGCCGCGACCGACAATCGGCTCGAGCACGCGGAAGACGCTGTCCATACCCTTCTTCTTCATGTAGATGACGAGGGTGCGCCCGCCCAGCTGGCCCACAGAGAAGAATTGGATGTCGCGGACACCGCTCAGCTTTTGAGGTCCAGAGCGCATTTGCGGAGAAGCATTGCTCGGAACGAGAGCTTCGAGGTGATAAGCCAGTAGACTCTGACATTAGCGCGTCCCGTCGTGAGGTCCTCACCTTATCGGCCAAGACGAGGAAGATGCCAAACTCTTCCAAGACCGCGCATTGCGTGACAGCCTTGACATGCAGCACCTTGCGCAGGGCTATTGTTAACTTGACCAGCTCCAAGACTCACACTTGGGATCGTGACGAAGCCCTATCCAGACTCCCTCGTGACAGCCGACGGCAACAAGCGATCGTCGATCAGGCGTGACTGTCGTCAGAATCGACAATGCTTTGACTTACCGAAGGGCACACTGCATGTCACCCGCCCAGTGTATGGGCTCTCCTCGTCCGTCCTGGGCGTGTATGCGGTGTAGTTGGGACTGATGAAGAAAGTGTCCTGACTGATGGGAGTCATCTCGAATACCTTGTTGGCATCATTGACCTCTGCTCTGAGCACTTTGCCGTGCTGCAGCTTTTCCAACCACTCGGTACGCGCCGCAGCCGAATCAGTCCACAGCGTGTATTGACCACCCTGCTGCCCTTGACCTATAAAGTCGAAAGTGAAGGGATACACTGTACGAGAGTCGCTCTGCACCGGCCTTCCCGGTTCCTCCTCGTGTCTTTCGCCTCGGAATTGCTTGAGAAGCCCTAGGGATCTCGTCTGCGCGGCGTCTGAGAAGTTCCGCAGGTTGAGCAGCTCGAGTGGAATAGGCCGTCGGTTGATGCCCCATTTGACCAGACGTTCCTGCGAGCGGCTTGATTTGACAGGTTTGGCCAGGACGACTGCTGTCAACAAAAACCGCACCACACACTCACAGTAGTTGTCGAAGAGCAAGATGAGCAGCTCTGACCAGCTTCCGCTACCAATGGAAGACTCGGGCTGCCTGAAGACCTTGCCTTTGTGGATAAGCTCTCGCATAGGATTCAGCAGGTCGAGATCGCGTACAGCGCGACTCCCAAATTTGCCACCGTCAAGAGAGTGCTCAAACTGCCACAATTCCACTTTTGCCTCGTTGACGACAACACCCTTCTGAGTAGCTTTTGCCAGCTGGTCAATGAGCTCTAGGACCTGAGGGATCGTCTCGATGTCTTCGTGATCAGGTGGTCCAGTGATCTTGAGGGACTCGAGGATCGGAGGAAGCAGTAATCGATACCGGAGGAAGCGGCCAACCGGTCGGTAGGTAAAGTGATTGATGTCTTGCTTGTTGGACATTGGGTTCTTCTGGCAAGTCTCAAGAAAGCCAGCAAAAGCTGGGTTTCGCTGCTTCTCTTCTTCGATCTTGGCTTTGGCGATGGGATAGTGGGTGACATACTCCATGTAAGCCTCCTGCCAGTTGAGAGCCGCATCAAAGATGAGATCTGCGATGGCGCCGATGTGAGGGTGCTGCTCCAATTGCCGAGTTTGAAGAGAGTCAAGGAGCCGACTGTGCACTTCCAGCAGACTGCGGTAGTTGTGGAAGACCTCGTCGAGGAAAATCTCCAACCGCGAACGCTCGATGATGGGAATCTCAGCTTCGCGCAAGCCTGCCACGAAAAGCTGAAGTCAGCTTCTCCCGCGAAGATCACTCACTTGATCGACAACTTCTAGATCCGAGACATATTCCATCTCGCCCTGAATCAGCTCCCATATTTGCCTGTCATCAGCGCCGCTCGAACAACAACTCTCACATTTGACGCTTTTGCTCGTGTTTTTCAATCTGCGCTCGTTCATTCTCCGGCACAAGATCATGCCATTGCAGTTTTCCACCTTGCCCTCTTCCTCCAGAAGCATGGAAGATCTTGAGCTGAGACATTGTCGACAAGTTGCTGATGGCGTGCATCGCCTCGACCAAGAAATCTCGATCTGGGTGACCCTCAGGCGACGCATCGAGAATTCCCTCGAGAAAGGCCGGATACTGGCGAAGCTGAGCTGAAGGGCGCGCAATGAGATGCTTGATATCTCTTCGACGATTCGTCTGCCGCGCGACCCCCTCGACAAAGAGCCTAAAATCCGCATTGTGCTCCAGCTCTTCATTGAGCACTCTCTCAGCCGTCGGCAGATTGCCAAGGTAATCTGGGTAGATATTGCGAAAGTCGGCAGCGGCTTCAAGGTACAGATCCCCAATAGTCTGAATAAGAGGATACTGTTCTCTCTGTCGGATCGCAAAATTCTCGCTGAGCCGACGACAGGCGTCACGCAAGTCCAAGACGTTGCTGAAAAGGTTATGCAAGAATTCGTCAAGTCGACGGGGAGGCGAGATGATCTCGGACCGACGAAGGGGGATGATGAAGAGCTATCGTCAGCTCAGTATTGCATTGCCGCTCACCTCCTCAATAGCCGAGAGATCCTCTTCGTACTGCTGCTCAGCCGCAATCGCTTGATGAATGATCTTTTGGCGCTTAATGACGGGCTCCGACAACGTGGCAAGCACAGACCGATCAACAGTCTGCTCCCAGGCTCCAGGCGTCTATTGTAAGCTTCCAACTAGCATCAAAGCACCTTACCGGATGTTGGCTAACAGGCCGCGAAGGCTCAGCAACAGGCTGAATCTTGACGGACCGCAAGAACTGATCCGGACTTGACTTGTACGGACACCTAGGCGAGTAGCACAGCCTATCTGCCGAACAGCTGGGACTATAGCACTTGGTCGCCATCGTCTGCACACCCCTGTAGTTGTCAGCAGAGAAACCCGGCAGACTCACGAAGGCAGCATTCCCGACAGGTCCCCCCCTCCGCCGAGCGCCTCCATGTCACCCATAAACCTGAAAACATCCTCGGGACTATCCTGCATCGGCTTGATGTCCCAATCAACCTCTACAAACCACAGTTGGTTCTGCAGTGACAATGCGATGCAGAATGCAAAGCGCCTGTCGGAATTGGACGTTCTAGTGTACGCAGGTAACAGCGCTTGAATGCAGGTCTACCGTCAGTGTGAAACAGTCAAGACACTCACGATCAGGTCACGACCAGTAAAGCTTCCGACCCAGGGAATTCCGCCCTTGATATGCCGACCGCGCTTGACCTTGTCCTTGACTTGCACACTGACATGGCTCAGCAGCGCAGGGTTGAAAAAGTTCATCTCGTTGGCTTCCTCGCCGTCATCCAAATCATCATCATATAGCTCCGAACCATCATCGGCATAGTAGCCGTCGCCGACGCCAGTCTGATGAAGTTCCAGCTTGGTCTGGACCCAGCGCGCGGGTGGGCCGCTGCTTGACGCTTGCTGGCCCCAAGATGGCGAAAGAGGAGCTGGGTCGTTGGATGATTGGCGACGATGAGTCTGCACAGCTGGATGAGGGATGGGCATACTTCCTGAGCCTGAAGACTCGGGCATGTAGTCTGCGTATGAGAAATCGCTAGACACGGAGGATTCTCGTAGCGCCGACACCGAGTCATACTGAGCAGGATGCGGGCTTGGGAAATCGAGCGCAGGAGTATCGATGAACGACCTGGCATGATTGAGAGTACGCATAGGGAGCTCGCCAGGAGTTGAAGGCAAGCCTTTGCCCTCTTCAGGCGTGTGGATTGTAGGGAGGCTTGGTCTAGTCGAGATGCTCGTCTGAGTGGACATTGTCCGACTTGGAGACTGGCTTTGAGAGGGAAAGTAGGATGAAGTGGTGCTCGAACCAGTGACGTTCGTCTCGGGTTCATATAGTGACGGTGATTTGTACACTGGAGACTCTGCCGGGCTGTAATAGCTCACAGCTGAATTGGGAAGAGGTCGTGGAGGAGGAGGAGGAGGAGGGGGACCATAGTCGTATTCAGCTGCAACGCGAGCATTTGCCGTCGCACTTCTCGCCAGAGGACTAGCGCCCGTCGAGATGACTCTATCGCGCTCGGACCGACCGGGCGGTGTAGGAGGTAATGCTGAACGAGTGCCGGATTGTGATGGCACACGGGGTACACCAGGAAGTGGACGTCGACTGGTCGATGCCATAGGACTGAGAGAGACTGGAGGAGCAGGTAGACTTCTCTGGCGACCGCTCAGCGAGCTCGGGGATGGCGAAGGAAGGGCCCGTCCATCTTGTCTCTCTTGTACTTGACTCCATGGGTCAACCTTGCGGTCCGAGTATGAAGAAGGAGAGGAAGGGCTGTAAGAGTCCCCGTATGCTGGAGGGAGGTTCCCAGAGGTGGATGATGAACCTAGTGGACGGCCATAGTCGTCGTAGCCATGATAGGTGCCGTTCGAGTCCGTAGAGGGGTAGCCGTTGGGAGTATTATGATCATGTTCTCCTGACCTCTGGGACTGGCTCGTATGGGAGGTATGGCTATGGTTTGAGGGAGAGGGGGGCTGCATTGCAAGCGGTCAAAGTATTGCAAGCTAGCAGCTCGACATGGGTACTTGCAATTGGGTGATCTGTCCCTTAAATCCTATATCCAAGACTCACTACACCTGTCTTTGTGATGCCTTCTACTGCCTTTATGTTTGTTGGTATTGTCACTTGAAAGTGATAATGTATACACACTGCACCTGAACCAAGCAAGCCGGTGATCGAACGCAAGCCGACCAGCGAAGCGAGTGGCAAAAAGCATCAAGTGGCTTCCATGAAATCATCTCATCTCGCTCGTCTCTTAACAGTCCCACTAGCTCCAAGTTCTCCAACTTCGACAACATGCTCATCTTTCCCATCTGCCCTTGCCTGAATTTCCATTTCACGCTCAAGCATGACTCCAAGACCTTTAGCGCCCTTACCAACAGTCAGCACAGTCTTGACGCCCGGTGCGCATTCAGCGTATCCGATTCCTGGTGACCAGAGTCTCCGTGTGACTTTGCCCCAGCGAAGATGACGCGTGAGGTGGTTGAGGAGACCTTGGCGGGGGTGGTCGAGCTGAAGTCAGTGGTGTTAATTGGAAGGGCTTACAGAGGAGGTGGTGACTGGGTCGATGATGCACACGGGTGCTTTACCTGAAGGTTCATGAAAGTGGACGCCTTCGAGCGCTTTGCGGAAGATGGGGACGGCGTGGCTCATGAGCGGTGTATGATAGGGACACCTGCCATCAGCTCAGCCTCAGCTTCTAACCCACGGCATTGGGACATCCATCACAGGCATAGCCAATCCCTTTTCCGTCAGGTCTTCAATCAAGTTGATCGTAGCATCATAAGTCCCCTTCCATCAGCCACACACATCCCATGCTACACTCACAGAAACAACACAAATCTTGTCCGAATTAAGCATCGCTACCCCCGTCCAATGATCATCAACATCAACTTCCCCAACATCAAGTCCAAGCTCCTCTTTCTGGAAGCGCCGAATCTCATGCAAGACTTTGCCCATTGGTGTCAACAAACTTTGTCCGCCTTCGCGGTGTACTGGGTTGGACATGGAGTGCGATGGGTGCGTTCGGGCTGTTAGGACGGTTGTGAGGTGCGATTCCCGGCCCCGGCTTTTGCCTTTTGGATACGCTGGTAGGAGAGCGTACATACGCTGACATCAGTGTTGTTCAGAGTCGATACGTACAGTCAACCTGACACCTTCTTCGAGGGAGACCCGACCTGCAGCCACCAAAGCAGATAGCGTTCCAACGAAACCATGGCCGAGCACAAGCCGAGTATCATCAGGCAGCAATCCAGGTGTACCCGTATTTTCCTATCATCAGCCTCACAACTATGTAAATCCCCACCTGAGCAGAAGCAAGGATCGCAATAGTCGACGTCAGAATGAAAGCAGCAGTCACATCAGGCCTCTCCATAAGCTCTTCCTTTCCATCAGCTCGCATCAAATCCTTATTCTTACAAGTGTTCGCCCAGCTACCCATCCACGAAGTCCTTCTTTCCATTCCTTACCATCCAATCCCTTGGGCGTGTAGCCCATCCTCGTATCCGGTTTCAGCAAGGCGTCCGACGCTTGAGCCCAGATGTCCAATGACGCTTTCGAGGGATTCTTCGGAACGTGTGGATATGTTCCCTACTGTCAGCTGAGTTCCGAGATCGACTTACCAGACCGGCCAGGAGCAAGGCTGTACCGGACCGTCCACTGAGGTCGGAAGCAGCCGCTTTGAGCCATCCTGTCCACTCTGTCGACGACGCAGACGTTGACGCATGTCGCTGAGACAATGTACATTGTATCTCTTGCAGCGATTTGCGCGCTATGAGCCTACTCGAGCTCGCCATGATGGATCGTTGAAAGAAGTCTTGAACCCTGAACGGTTGCTTGAGCTGCAGTGCGGGGAAGTTCGGTGGCGACCCGGATGGCCCCGAAGTGGCATTTTCCGAGGGCATTGACACGAAACAAAGTCTTGCTATGTACACTGCATCTAACTATACAACACGGCTCTTCAATCCTCGTACTGTTCATCAGCTCAATCAGCAAAGCATAACTCACCTCTTGCAGATCCAGCGTCAACGTCTTGGAGCTATTGATCTCTTGCTCGCGATAAACTCCAACCAAGCTATCAGAACGCTCATACCTGGCGTCAGCAAGCGGATTCCTTTCGATACACGTACAAAGAAGACTTGAGTGAGATGATCAAGAACTGGAATGTCGGACTTGCCTGCTCGCGAATGTAGTTGGCAAGCTTGGCGACGTTGGTATTGTCGAGAGCAGCGTCGACCTCGTCAAGAACGAAGAACGGCGAAGGCTGATAGGAGTGAATAGCGAACAGCAGCGCCAACGCAGCCATCGTCTTCTCTCCACCCGAAAGCTGCTCAATCTCAACAAAACGCTTGCCAGGAGGCATCGTATTGTACTTGACGCCGCTCAAGTACGGCTCGTCGTCGTCCTCAAGACTGAGATAGGCGACGCCGCCCATGGGAAAAGCTTTGCCTTTCGTCAAGTCTTTGTAAACTTTGTCGATACAGCCCGACATGTGGCTAAAGGCCTTGTTGAACAGATCGCACCGCTGTTTCTTGAGTTCGTTAAAGTCTTCACGGGCTTTGGCACTTTCTTCTTTGGCTTGTCGAGCTTCCTTTTCTGTTTCGCTCAGCTTGGTTTGGACGTCGTCGAAGCGGTCGATGGCCTTCATGTTGGGTGCGAGTCGCTCAATCTCGGAGGTGATTGATGCCAAGCGCTTGTCAAAGTTGGCGGCCATCTCAGGCGATCCATCCTATCGTTAGTTCGCTCCATCAACACCACAACCCACCTCTCGCTCCTCATCCTCCAAAGAGTCATAATCAACCTGAATCCCAAAGTCATCGACCTCGATAGCCTTGTGCAAGTTGTCTTCGTCGACAGCAATGATCTGCCCGTCTTGCAGATTCTCATCGAGCGGTACAGCGTTCAAAGACCCTTTGGCAAGCGGCAGATCGAGATCCTCGAGCTTGCACCGACGGTACAACGCTCTTCGCTCTGCAGCCAGCTTCTCAATCTCGTCATTGGTAGATGCGATCTCGCGCAGACACTTGTCGAGAGCACGCTGAGCGGTCGTAGCAGCCGTCTTGGCCTCGTCCGTCTCCTTGCTAGCATTGCCATAACGCTCTCCAGCAGCATCGACGTCGGCTTGGAGATCCTCAATCTCACTCTCAGCCTCCTTGAGCTCGGCTTCCAACGCCGCCTTTTCCGTCTCGAGCGCCGCCAAGCCATTCTTCTCAGAGGCAATCGTAGCCTCCAAACTCTTCAATCGTTCTCGCGTGTTCTTGAGCTGGTCGGCTTCGAATGCAGATCTGTCGTCAGTTCTCAGCACCGACTTCGGACGTACTGATGCGTCAAGCGCGCAATCTGAGTTGCAAATTTGATTCTTGCCTCGCCCTCCTCCTCGGCCACCCTCAGCTGCACGTCCTCGTACTCGCGGATGTCTGCCACCTTGATCCGCTTGCAAAATGCCTTGAACACCTCGTCTTCAGCAGCATTGACGACTGCAAGCAGCTTCTCGCTCTCGCCGTCCTGGTCTGACAGCGCAGCGGCACGTTCCTGCAGATCAGGCGTCGCTTTGGTGATCTCGTCCTGGACATGCTCGAGCTCCTTGTTGGCAGACTCCAAACGGCCCCGGACGGCGGCGAGCTCATCTCGAGCGATAGTGAGATCAACGTCTAGTCTCCTCATGGCGTCTAGCAGAACCTCGTCATTCTTGGCTTTGGGCTTGGATTTGGCGAGTTCTTGTAGTGCAGCAGTGTACTTGTCCCTCATACGATAAAGGTCTGGTGTGAGTCAGCACAATTGACATTCAGCGATCCACCCACTTGCAACCTCTGCCTCCCCGAAATGCCGCTTTTCTGCACTTCCCTGTCCGCCAGTCATCAAGCCCGACTTGTGCACGACAGTGCCATCAAGTGACACAGCCTTGACCTCTTGATTCAACCCATACCTCACATGCTTGGCAATCTCGAGCGTGTCGCAGATCAACGAGCTGCCACACGCATGCTGGATCGCGCGCGAAACGGCGGGATCACACGTGAGGACGTCGGTAGCGAGCCTGGCGCCCTTGGCGATGTTGCGAAACTTTTCTTGAGTAGGCTGAACCTGAATGGTATCGAGCGGGATGAACGTTGCCTGTCCAGCGCGCTGATTCCGCATATACTCGATACACTCGATTGCCGTCTTTTCGTGATCGACGACGATGGAGTCAATGTTGCGGCCGAGGACAGTCATAATGGCCATTTCGTAGCGCCTGCCTGTGGGTTTCACGAGATCGACGACGCGGCCGTGGACGCCACTGAAGACGCGTCTCAGATTGGCCAGCGTCTCTTTTAGTCGAGTCTCACGCTCAGACTCATGTTTGCTGACGCCGGCTGCGAGGATTTCGTTGAGCGTGTTTTGAAGCTTTTCGTTGGCTTCTGTTTCGGATTGACTGATTATGAGCGTCTCACTCGATCACCTTGAGCTCACCTGATCCTCGCTCGTTCTGCTGCCGCCTTGTCGAGATCAGCCTTGATTTGTATCTTCTCCTTGTTCATCGCATCCAATCTAGCCGTCATCTTTCATGGTTAGCCCCACCAGATCCCTAATACCGTCTCCCGCGTAACTCACCGTCTCATCACGCTCCTCGAGATCCGTCTTCTGCTCAAGCAAAGCCGCCCGCTTACGCTCTAGAACCTCGAGCTTATCCCTCGCAGCCGCAACAGCATTCCTCGCCGTCTTCTGCTGACGCCTGATGCCCTCATGCTTCTGACGCTCAGAGACAGCGAGCACATTTGCTTCTGAGCGCAGCCTGCGGTACTCTTGCAGATCCGCAGCTGTAAGAGCAACACCTTTCTTGGCGCTTGCCAATCTCTGCTTCTCGGCCGCCGCATCGGAATCTTTCTGAGTCTCCTTCAGAGCAGCCGTGAGTGTCTTGACGCTATCCGCCTGCCTGGCCTCGTCACGCCGTACACGATCCGCAAGCTCCTTGGCATTCTTGCTCTTCTTGATTGAATGCGCAATCTGCGTTTCAAGTGCAAACACTTCGGGCTTCTTTTCCTCGAGCGCTTTCTCGGCTTTTTGCACGGCTGCTTGAGCCTTCTTGACATCAAGCTTAGCGGCACTCTGAGCTTTGCGCTTGTCTTCAAGAGTCTTGTCGCGAGCCTTGACGTTCTTTCGCAGGGTTTTGGTGGTGCTGCCGGCGACGTCGACTTTGGCGACAGCGATACCGATAGACGCATCGATGTGGAAGAGCTTCCACAGAATCTGCTGCAGCACGATCTCGTCCTACTCATCAGCTTTGCCGACCATCCCAACGCACCTGTTCATCCCTTAACGTTTCCCACCTGGCAATCTCCTCCTTCTGCTCCTTGAACTGCTTGAGCTCACTCGCAATTCCTCGCTTCTTTGTAAAGTTGCTCGTCGCCAGCTCTTGTGCCTTCTCCTGAGCAGCTTTGGCTGTCTCATACGCTTGAGCGAGATCAGCAGAGCCGCTGACTCTATCAACAAGTTTGGCGAGGTCTTTCGAAGACTGGCTTGCAATCTGCTCGACGTCACCTTGAAAGACGAGAAAGTTCTTGGCTTTGACGAGAATGTTGTGTTGTTCGAGAGCTTGGTTGTAAAGAGTCCATGTGACAGTTTTGCCGTTGTGTTGATAGGAGGATGTGCCGGCTGTGGAGATACTAACGTCAGCTGAGTTACGCGAAAGGCGCACATTCTTTTGAATTTGTATTCTTTGCCTTCGGCATCTTCATACACAGCCATAACCCAAGCAGTCTTGGCATCATTGTTCTTCTCCGCTTCCTCATCATCATCACTCAGCTCACTCAGCTCCTCATCATCCTCGTCCATAGCGTCATCCGCCTTGCGCTTCTGTCCGGCACCCGTCAGCTTCCTCCCTCGATACACCAGATCTTTCAGCTGTGTCGACCGTAACTGTGCTGACTTGACACCGAGCACGAAGGAGATGGCGTCCATGAGGTTGGACTTGCCGCTGCCATTAGGACCGATGATACACGCAAACGGCGAGTTGCCAAAGTCGATCGTCTGTTTGCCGCGATACGACTTGAAGTCTGAGAGCTCTAGACGCTTGAGCGGCATTGTGCTGGTGCTTGGGCCCCTCGAGGACACTCCGAGATTGGCAGAGGATGAAGAAGGTTGACACCACCTTGAAGGCGCGTCGACGCGAAGAACCAAGCGGAAAACGCTCGGGAGTCCGATGTGTACGCGTCAGCAGCTGCAGCTGCAGGTCTATGCACTCACTGCTCGAAGACCAACCACCACCTCGGTCACGAGGAGCGCTGCTTCGCCGCTGGCGACAGAAGTATCAACACGCATCGCCACAAGGGTTTCAAGTACGCATTGAAGGAGGCGCTGCAGAGCACAGGCATGATCGTTACAACAGAGCCCCTCTTCCGAGATCAACGCATGAGAGACGATCTCCTCGTCCTGGGGTCGTCCGCCAGCCGTCTGGGAAGCTTTGTTGTGGACGTGTCGGTGGCCAGCACCAGCTCTGGCGCGGCGCAAGTCTTCTTCAAGCGACTACCTGAAGACAAGCTTGTCGAAGATGGCATTGCAGAGTATCTCACGCTGAAGGCGTCGCAGAAGAGGGTCCATCGCGAGAAGGGACGTGCAGAGGGTACTTTGGAGCCGCATGTACGCGGTGATTTGCCCTTCCTGCCGTTCATCTTGTCGGCAGGAGGAATGTTAGAGAGGGAGGCGGTGGAGGCAATGGTGAAATGGAAGGGTTTGATGGGGGCATTTGCTTTCTCGAGACTGAATGATATGATCGCGGTCGCACTAGCGAGGGCAAGAGGACGAGCCTTCGTAGCAGAATGAGCGAGAGAATGTAGGAGACGGAGAGGATTATCTGAGACAAAAGTCAAGGAATCACAGATGCATTTAGTAAACCACTTCATGAAAGTCTAACCAACGTTGACGGTCCAGACGCATGTCTTTGCTTTCACCTCACTTGCATCGCTTGCAGATCATGGACCCGTCAGATAACCGCGAACTGAGGATCCCTGCGAGCTGCAAAAGCAACCGTCGCTTGTCACGAGCCTAAAGTGGATGATGGACTTGAAGATTGTCGCACGCCTAAGGGAACAATAGGGGCTGAATGCGGGGCCTCTGTTTAAAGTCAAGAAAGGCCTCTGCTCCTATTGCTATCCTGTCACTCTTATATCCAGCTCGTGAGACTTTATAATGGTACGATCATGACAGCCAACAATGCTAACATCGAGGCATCCATATCATCATATATCCCAATGTCACAGCGCTCAACATGGTCAGACCTGACGCCCATCGAGCAGCAAGATGGCCCGTCACCTTTAGTTCCCATCATGTACTCCGAGGAATGTAAGTCACTCTCTATCAAGTCAGCTGACATATTCAGACCGAGATGCGATGGACTTCTTTCGCGCTCTTGTAGCGGCGAACGAGCACAGCGAAAGGGCTCTGGAATTGACAGAGACAATTATCAGAATGAACCCTTCTCATTACACCGTGTGGTACGTTGCCCGTTGAAAAGGAAAGCCGGGAGGCTGATCATATCCAGGCAATTCAGAATGGACACACTTCTTGCTCTTGACAAGAATCTAGAAGCAGAGCTCGAGCTCATGAACGAGTTTGCAGAAGAGAACCTTAAATCGTACCAAGTATGGTGCGTCTCACCTTCTTCATTCTCATGAAGACCTGACGTCTCTAGGCACCACCGTCTGACCCTCCTGCAAACACTGAATCCACCACACCCATCACAAGAGATAGCATTCATCCACCTCGCCCTCCAGCCCGATCCGAAGAACTACCACACATGGGCCTATCTCCACTGGCTCTATTCTTTTTTCACACCCAAGCTGAGCCAAGAGGATTGGAACAAGGAGCTGGCATGGTGTGAAGAGATGATTGAGGATGACGCGAGGAATAACAGCGCTTGGGCGTGGAGGTGGTATCTATCTGTGGCGCGAGTAGGCGCGGGTAGGGATGCAGAGGGAGAGGTTCAGTGCGTTTGACTTGGATGTGGGAGCTGTGGAGCTGATGGACAGATGGACGGTGCAGCAGATCAAGAAAGTACCGCACAATGTCTCGGCGTGGAACTATCTGCGAGGGTAAGCCGTCAGCAACCTACCGAGGACTGACGCGCAGGCTGCAGAAAGAGTTCAACATCAAACACGAAACGATCCTCCCTGACCTAATTCCCTACACCGAACGACCCTCCAATTCGACACCACCAACGACCCACACCGAGCCATCGTTCAAAAACGTCCCGCTACCCGTCTCGTACGCACTCGAATTCCTCGCGGAATCAAAGGAGAGCGCGGGCGACAAAGACGCTGCTGCTGATCTCTATCACGAGCTTCAGACAGAGTATGATCAGATGCGGGCTGGCTATTGGGCTCATAGAAGGCTCGAGGCGCTCAAGGGATAGGGAGTGGCGACAGCCAGGGGTCAGGGACAATCTCCTTTCTTCGGGGTTCTTTTCCGAATGGTGCGCGTCATCGAATGCTGGGAATGAATCTTGTTCATTTGAGAGCGTCAGCTTAAAAGGTGTCTCCTTTCGTGCTCCTTTCGCGCCTCCATTGTAGGAGCTTGTGACACTTGTGACACATCGCGTCGATTGTGTCTCCGCCTGCATACATAAGCCAGCCAGGCAGCTGAAGTGAACAGACCCCAATCCCATGTCATCGATTCATCCACAATTCAGTGAAGGGGAGATCAAGGAACGAGCTCTAGAGGCAGCCAAGAAAGGCTTTTTCACCTACGTGGCTACCCTGAAAGAAGATCACACTCAAGGTGACTCCGTTCGGTCCATGCAGTCCGAACCCGTCTTACTGCAGGGCTATGACGCGATATCCCAACAACTCAAATCTGAAGGACTTTCTGTCCCGGATGTGTCAGCATTGGCGACCAGCATCGAATACGATTTCAGGGCATGGTACAATGATTACGTCAATGAGACCAATGAGAATTATGAGCAGGCTACTCGCGCATACCAGCAGACAAGATTGAATGGTCGATAAGCTCTTGAATATGTATCTGTCGGAACGTCATTACAAAGAAAGCAAGTTGCAAGTAAGCGACTGCTGACCTCTGACATGAGCTCATACAGATGTGGCGGGCTACATAGTTAGGAGGCTCGTGGCGCTCAAGAGCCAATGAATGGGGACGAGATGAGATGGAACGAGGGATGTCCTCCTTTAATTACCGCATTTCAAAGGATGAGTCACTGGGCGAGTGAGCTATGGATCGATGTCTTCTGGAAGTTTCAGTTGACAAGAAGTCTGGCAGGCTGGCTCCCTTGAAGGGAGGGCCTTCTGCAAGTCCAAGCACGAGAGTTGATCTGTGTATAAGGCAGCCAGACCCAAAAGTATGTGAGTGCACACTTCAGTCCTGATGTCATCGATTACTTCGCCCTCCGGCGACCTTGCGATGAGTGAGGAAGAGACCGCAACTAGCTGCCGCCATTACCATTTGGAACCGGGATTACTTGGAGAAGATTACCGCGAGCAGAAACGACGAGGCTTACACAGATGCCATGAGTAAGTGCTTGGCATCACTGCAAAGTGCCTTGCGAGACGGCGTCGCCGCAGTGGAGCAGGACTTCAAAGTCTGGGCAGAGGCCTCGCGGACTTGATGAGCAGTGCTGTTGCTCGGTTCATACGAACCACTAGTGATTGATCAATCTGCCGGAATGTACCCAGGTGTCACTCGTATCTTCAATAAGACCTGATCTTCTGATTCTAAGCGCATGGCGCGCATCAGTTCCGTCGAAGATGCTGCTGTCAACCCTCATCTTGGGCGCTCAACACGGTGGTGGCATTACAAAACGGCCGAGGACAGCTGCGCAATGTTGCTGGCGCATTCGTGGTGAATTAGTCAAAGTTGATCTTCTCTGTGGTGTTTTGATCTTTGTTGACAGCACGCCTTAGCCTGTTTCTTTTGCGTGCACAAAGCAGGGAATATCGTCATACGATGACTTCACCCTCTTGAAGTCGTTCCGATGTGCCATGTCGGCACATTGTATCGTGGGGCCGTTTCAGTCTTCAGGTAGGGGCGAAGCAAAACGTCTCAGAAGCGTACAAGACGCTCGGCTGGTCTGTGAATTTTACTCTGTCCAGCAGTAGCTCAGTATGCGATATCAGTGGCCAATGGTATATGCTGAGTGTCGGGTCCAATTGTAACTGCTGGAGCAAGCACTGTGATGATTAGCCCATGACGGAGTATGTGAATCAAACAAGGGAGTTGAGATATGAACGAAAGAACACACATGAAGTCCTGAGCAGTGTCAGCAGAAGATGGACTTGCGATGGGTGTGGAGAGGCCCGCCCTAATCACTCGTGATATCGTGATGCATGATTGAGATGCTATGCTATGCAGCTGCGAATGCGTTTTCGAGCATAGGCGATAGACCAGCCCCTTTGAGCAACATTAGCATTGCTACACGAGCCAGTCCGCGAGACCTACCAAAGCCAGCAGAGATGGCGAAATCCGTAGAACGCTGATGCGACGCTGGATCTTGCGGCGCAACGTAGAATTCGTCAATGATTGGGATTTGCAATACGTTCATCTGTTGTTGTCAGTGACTTGCATCACCATTGCTGCTCACCTTTGGTGTGATGACGATCATGCTGTTTGATTTGACTTCGATCCAGTCAGAGCGCTCAAACGTCAATGGCTCCGAAGCAATCATAATGATATTCTCGCTGTAAATCAGCGCCGCCGCTTTTCCCCATACCGAAGCACTGACCGTTTATCAGCCTTAGTCATCCGATAAAGACCTCCATCCTGATATTCATCGAACGAAGTCCCAGATGAAAAAAACAACGAAGAAGCCTCGTCCGTCTGCGATGAGATATACCGCGTGGCCACGACAGATTCACCGTCCGTCACGACATAGTTGAGGAGATGTTTGCCTTTCACCCCAGCTGCTTTACTGAGTTTATTAATGGTTTCAATGGTCTTGAGCATTGCAGTGCGAAGTTCCTGGTGGGTGAATGAACGTGCGTGTGGGTCTTTCAACTGGACGTCAGTGAGGCTTGTGGACGCGACGAACGAAGGAGAGATAGAGGGCGAATGCCCATTCGGAATCTTTCATCAGCTGAGTCGAGGCGCAAGCTCACCTGTATAGCCCTGAGGAAAGAGGAAGAGCTCTTCAGGTAGCAGAGCTTGCAGCGACCGCTTGATCTTTGTAAAGTCGGCAATCTGAAATCAGCTTGGCGTTGATAGTCGCGTACTTCTCCATTGTGCATCCACTGCGGTCAGCATTGTCCACGAGCGCCGACTCACCATCAATTTGTCAAAGCACCACGGGTGGCAATTGTCCTCATTCGCTGCCGTTAGTCCAACTCTGCTTTTGAGAATACGTACGAGCGCCAGGCATAGTACTGGCTCGTACATGAGAGCTGTCGTCAGCATTGTCTACAACGTGGACTTACAATACTAATGAGCTTCTAATCTTCTCTGCCAGTCTCGTCAAGTTCGCATTACTCCATGCCTATCGTCAGCAAGCTGGAGTTGAGTTGAATGAGGACTCACAGGAGAGATACTCTTGAATAAGCAAGGTCTCTCGCTCTCCTCCTCCGCTTCCAATTTTCGCCTCTCAGCCCTCGCAACATCCTCTTTGCGCCTCTCCTCGACAGGGTCAGCCTCATCAGGATCTATCGCATGCCCTTCGAGATCCATCGCACTCGAAGCCTGCGTCGTCTCAGGCGGAAAGCTGAGCTCGTTTATCGACTGGCTGGCATCGACGGAGACTGTTGAAGCCGCATTGCGACTGACTGGATCATACCAGCCTATCCCGAAGCCATCTGCGTTCATGGGTCGTGCTGATGGGAATCGTAGCTTGCTCTCGAAAGCTTGGTTGATGATGGAGTGCTTGGGTTTTGTGACGAGCTGGCGTTAGATGGTGAGGATGATGCAGACGTACATGACTCAGCTGGATAGGCTCCGTGCCCTTGTAAACGAGCTGGCGTCAGCAAGGCCAACGAAAGCACTCACGAATCGACACATTGCGAAAGAATGCTGAACTGAGGAATTGAAGGGTTTCTAGCAGCCGTGGCGAAGCTCAAGGAAGCTTTCGTGGGGAAAGCCAAAGCTCCCAGCTTTACAAACTCCAACGTTCAGCGGAGTGTCGATCCTTTCAAAGATTGTTTCGTCCTGACTTTCCTTTGGCGGCTTGTTCGCGCGAGTGAATGGCGTGATAGTACGTGATCCTACCCTTCTTCTATCGAGTAGCTCGTCTATGATGCTGCTGTATTGCTGGTCGTGTGAGGTGGCGATGTCATAGGAATGTTGCTTTGGAGAGAGGAATGAACGAGTCGGAATAACTTCCACGTCATCACATTTAAGTGCGCAGCGCTCTGCTCGGACTGCTGTAGCGGTAGCTTTGACGCGAGAGGCATATATCTCTATTCTATGGGTGTGTAACCCCTGAATCTCCTGCCTCAAGCTTTGAGATATGTTATTCATGCCATGTTCGAGCAGATCTATCGATGAATGTCCAGTTAAGCTGTAGCTTGTGCCACACTCGGGTGCCACATTGGTCGGCCTCCGTCCGATCGACGTGTCTGGCGAGCATGACCAGCAAAAGTAGACAACAGGAGTAGAGGAGCAGCAGCAAATTCGAATTTGACTGACAAGACATAACAAAGCGAGGATCAGCAAGCCCATAGCACCCCTTTCTAGCAATCAACATGTCGAACCGAGCAGTATGTTCAATTTCCGGCTAAGCTGACATGTAGATCGTCAAGTGTACGCTCTTTCAGTAACTGAAACTGACACGCAGCCGTTCTCTCGGGTGATACAGTCGTATTGCGCGGTAAAGAGCAGCCTGAGAAGGGTAGACCCGCCAAAGAACGGTAATTTAATCTTGTGATGGCGTCACTGACTTTAGTATCCTGCATCTGGCCGGCCTGAGCGCTCCCCGTGTTGGCTCTGCCAACCGCGAGGACGAGGTGCGTTGGTGTTTTCAAGTCAAGCTCATGGCAGCCTTTCTCTTTCGCGTCGCGTGAATACCTTCGCGCACTCCTCGTCGGCAAGGAAGCTGCTTTCAACGTCACGCACACCGTCCCAGGCGTGAGTAGTTTTGTTTCGCCAGACTGACATCAGCAACCGACCGAGCATGAATATGGAACTCTGCAGTTTGCACCGGCTACACCCGGCGGTCCGCCTCAGGAAGTCGCAAGCTTGATCGTCAAAAATGGGTGGGCCAAAGTCCGCGAGAACGGCGAGGGCGACGAGGCCGTTCGGTATGTCAGCGTTCCCAGGTGTTGTCGCTGATCTAACAGCCGACTCGGTGCCGAGGAAGCCAAGCGCCGCGAGACCCTCCGTGCGCTGGAAGACGAAGCGAAAGCTGCTGGTCTTGGACTCTGGGCCGAGGCAGAGAGCGTACGTCTGAGCGTAGACTGAGCTCATGACAGCAACGCACTGTTGCATTCCAGCTACCAGCCGACGCGCAGGCATTCATCAACGAGCACAAAGGCAAAGAAATCGATGCTCTCGTAGAGCAAGTCCGTGATGGCTCAACGCTACGCGTCAGATTGATCCTCGACGACGAGCACCATCAATACGTCAACCTCGTACGTTCTTGCATCTTTATCAATCTCACAACAGCAACTCGCAGGTGCCAAGTCCCCGCGTACAGCAAACTACCGGGACGGCGAGCCTCAAGGTACCAGCGAGCCGTTCGGCGAAGAAGCCAAGTACTTTGTAGAGTGCAGACTCTTGCAAAGGCCTATCAAGGTCCAGCTACTTTCTGCCCCAGTCTCACTTGGAACTGTGCCGTTTTCTCAGTCTGCTCCTGGAGTTCTACCGGCTCCTCAAGCTGCGGGATCGGGCATTGTCATTGGCACTGCGTACGTGTAAGCTACGACCGAGCTGACGTTAGTGTCCACCCTAACGGCAACATTGCCGAGTTCCTCGCAGCTGCAGGTCTCGCCAAGGTCATTGACGTGAGTCAGTATCATGAGCGAGCTGACCGCAGTGGCACGCCGGAATTCTTGCGCCTCTTGGAGGACTCGACAAGATTCGCGCGGCTGAAAAGGTCGCGCGTGACAAGCGTCTCGGGATCTGGGAGTCTCTGCCGGCGGCTGGAGCTTCCAACGGCCACAGTAACGGCAATGACAAGTCCGAAGCCTCAGCAGTCACTACCAAGGGCTCCACTTTCGACGCCTCGGTTGTCCGTATCTGGAGCGGTGATCAGATCAGCGTGGTTGCCAAGGGCGACGAGAAGGAGCGTCGTGTCCAGCTTGCATCTGTCCGAGGTCCTCGCGGCGCTGATCCCAAATCCTCATTCTACGCCGCCGAAGCCAAAGAGTTCCTTCGTAAACGTCTGATCGGCAAGAACGTCCGCGTTCACGTCGACTATGTCAAGCCTCGCGATGGCGAGTTCGAGGAGCGCGAATGTGTCACGATTACTTATGGCAACAAGTACGTGCGATCTGACGGGATGAGCTGACGGAAGGAACGTTTCGGAGCAATTGATTGAGAAGGGTCTGGCGACGGTGCTTCGTCACAGGCGTGAAGACGAGGAACGCTCTATGGAGCTTGACAAGTTGATCATTGCGGAGCAGACGTGAGTGAGGTTTTCGTTATCGCTGACGACAGTGCAACGACAGACCTCAAGGGGCTGCATTCTGACAAGGAGGCCATTCCAGCTAGGATTGTGGACGCTTCAGAGGTGAGTGCTATTAGAGGAGGGTGCTGACAAAAGACTGGAAGCAAGGCTGCTCAATTCTTGCCATCTTGGAAACGCGCTGGTCGCCACGCCGCCGTCGTGAGTGTGCCCATTGGACTCGGGACTTGCTGATGCACAGGTCGATTTTGTCGCTGCTGGCTCTCGCTTTAAGCTGCTTCTGCCCAAGGAGAGCAAGAAGCTAACCTTTGTTCTTGCTGGTATTCGTGCCCCTCGTACCGCCCGCAGTGCGGGTGAAAAATCGGAGCCGTATGGGCCTGAGGCGCATCGCTTTGCTTCCAAGTTCATGCAGCGTGATGTCGAGATTGGTGTGCTCTTTAATGAGCGCAGTGCTGACCTCAGTCTTCGACAGTGTCGACAAGCAGGGCGGCTTCATCGGGGCCATGTACGCCAACGGAGCCAATGTGGCAGTCGAGCTGGTCAAGGAAGGGTGGGCTGCTGTGGGTGCTCGTGCTGACTGCAGGCTTGCGTCCGTGCACTCTTACACCGCCGAGGCTCTGCCTTTCGGGCGGGAGCTTCAGGCCGCCGAGGATGAGGCTAGGAAGGCTGGCAAAAACGTACGTGCTGCTGATGAGCCTGCTGACTCCAGATCTGGAAGGACTACGTTGAGGAGGCTGCCCCGGTTGACATCGCCGCTGCTCCTCTTGCGCCAAACTATATTGACATATACGTATCGGCCATCAAGGAGCAGGAGCCGTTCACATTCTCAATTCAGACGCTCGAGCCAAGTAGTGAGTTCACCGGGGTGATTTGACTGACAATAGGTGTGGAGTCTCTGGAGAAGTTGATGAGCCAGTTTGCGCTGCATCACAGGACTGCCTCGGGCAGTGT
The DNA here is from genome assembly GCA_001600035.1 of Holtermanniella nyarrowii. NCBI lineage: Eukaryota > Fungi > Basidiomycota > Tremellomycetes > Holtermanniales > Holtermanniella > Holtermanniella nyarrowii. The sequence goes on along the minus strand of BCIT01000004.1, from coordinate 345,084 downwards.
CATTCCCAAAACGGGTGACCTGGTTTCTGCCAAGTTCTCAGAAGACGACCAGTGGTATCGCGCTCGAGTAAAGCGCGCCAGCGCGGCCAAGAAGGAGGCCGAGCTCTACTTTATCGACTACGGAAATGAGGAGACCACGCCTTTCTCGCGTATCCGGTCATTGGATGCCAAGTTCAAGTCTCTTCCTGGTCAAGCCAAGGAGGCCCGCCTCTCGTTCGTCAAGCTGCCCGCCAAAGATAGCGAATACGGTCTCGACGCCAGGCTCAAGTTCCAGCAGATGACTGAAGGGCGGAAGTTGGTTGCCAATGTTGATGCTAAAGAGGGCAACCTGCTTCACTTGCGGCTCATCGATCCTTCGGATCCGCTTGTTGCGAGCGATCCTCTGGCTTGCTTGAACGCCGATATTGCGCGTGAAGGTGAGGTTGTAATCTTGCAATGCTGACGCCAGGTCTTGCTATGCTTGACAAGTCGTGCAGGTATGCTGCAGCGTATCCTCAGGTTGTGAAGAAGATCCAGGATGGTGAGGGCTCTTTTTTTTTATGTCGCTGACAGTAGCGACCGATGGTGCCAAGGCCGACAGATTGGGCATGTTTGAGTAAGTTTTTGGGACGTTTGGCTTGCTGATCGATAGATTCGGGGATGTTTCAGAGGATTAGGCGTAGCTGAAAATGGGCGAACAACGGAGTGAAGGAAACTTGACGAGGAAAATGGGGCGACAGTCCCAAGGGCGGATGCATCTGGTCTTGAGCACGTTCTGGTCGCACGCTGGATGCTTCTTGACTTTGTATGGTTGACAAGCCATCAATGTCCATCGAAGCACTTGGCATCGGCTTGGTTTTGATCTCTTAGCTCTTGTGTGACTCCCCTCAAGGTTTCTTAGCGTACAGCGCAAGTACCAAAAGCGACGTCGAAGCGTCAAATGTGTTACGGACTCACTTTACACTGTGCCCACGATCATCATGGACAGAAACAAGTTCTCCCAGCACATGACGACCATCAACAACGATGAGCACTCGAATTGGACTTGAAATCGCGATGTAAAAAGACGAGACGCGCCCTAACGCAGGCAAGCGACTCTCACCCGGTCATCCACGTCAGGCTTTGCTATTTGCGTTTTGTAGGAGTCCATCATTTCGTGCTTTGACTCACAGCCTTGCCATAGACACGTCGATCGAAAACTGCATAGCGATCTCAAACGCGCCCTATCCATTCCGTCATAGTCATGCCAATCACTTGTCCGAATTGCGCGACTTCCCAGACTGCGCAGCCTCCGCGTCCTTCTGCTCCTTCTTCCTACCCGTCTCCGTCTCCTTCTCCGTCTCCACCTGCACGTCCTCAACGACGTGCGCCTCCTCCAATCTTCTCACCGGAAACGGATAGACCTCCTCCTCCTTTACACCCTTGCTCGTAACAGCCATGACCTGATACTGCCCTCCCATCCCACTCTCATCAATCAACCTCTTCACCCCACTCTCCATCATTTTCCTCCTCTCCTCCCCTTTCGCCCCAGATAAAAGCGCCATCAATCTAGGCTGCAGCCCCAGCGCCTCCAAAAACACTTTTTGACTGATCGGTCCATGTGTCATTGCCTCTTCCCCAATCGCCTCTCTCAAATACGCAAAATCGACATTGGCAGTCAGATCAGCCGTTCCGGGTTCTTGGAAGATGTCGATGATTTCATGGGATTTGAATGCGCGGAACGAGGAACCAAAGACGTGGTCTGCGCCATAGTCTATGATGAGACCTGCGCCACCTGTGCGGGAGGAGGAGAGGAGAGTGCCTGCTTGCCGCGCAATTTTATATGAATCTTGGGAGATTTCAACTCGGCTGCCTACCGGTAGGGAGGTGAAGCGCGGCGAAGAGTCGGGGAGGAGTTTGGAGAGGGTTGTGGGTGTTTTGGAAAGTGTCAGATGTAAGCCACTATTCTGCGATTCCCTACATGTCAGCTTGCCTTCAAGCCAAAAAGAAACGTACGAGGCAGTATCCAGACCAACGAAGACCTCTCTAAAACCCTCGGCAGTCTTTTCAAACAGATTGATAGGCATGGCATCGAAAAACTCGTGCGCGACAAGCATTGTGAATTCCTCTGTGACAGGCACGTCTTCCAATCGATCATACCATTCGAGTTTGATGTCGGAGCCCGCTATCCGTGGCAAGAGTTTTTCGGATTGGAGAACTTGCATTTTGAGTGAATTGTCGATTAGGTGGACTGATGTGAGAGCTTTATAGCATGCTGGAAAGGTATGGAGTGTCTAGCTGTCAGATGGATGGAAGGAAAGTAGACGTACACGTAAGACATCATCCATGAGCGTCCCTCTGCCTGGTCCAAGCTCGACTAATCGCGCAGGCGGACTCCCAGCCGCCATCCACCGCGTCAACAACCAAATCGCCACAAGCTTCCGTCAGCCCTTGGCCTTGACTCGAAGCCACACGTACCTCGCCAAAGACCTGTGAGATTTCAGGAGACGTTACAAAGTCACCTTTGCGCCCAAAGACGTCGCCTTGGCTGTAATAGCCTTCTGTTGGGTGTGAGAGACAGAATTGCATGTAGCGTGAGATTGGGATTGGGCCGGTGATCTTTCGTCAGTACTATCAAAAGTGGGCGGAGAGTTACCTTGATTGAATCTCGGATGATCTTGGCTAGCTTGCCGCCTGGTGGTCTGCCTGCAGTTGTGAAATCCAGCTCTGCCTTTTCTGGTTTAGATACGGATGGCAGCTGCGACAGAGCGGCAAGCTGGCCCTTTGCTTTTTCCGCATTTGTTATTCGAGCAGTCTCTGTGAATCTCCTGATTACTCTCCGTGGCACTTGTGATTTTGTGCAAGCTCTTAATAATCTAATTGTTGAATTCATCCTTGTCGTGCCTAACAAAGATAGTAGAAAGATGGATCGACACCTCATCGCGTGGCAAGGTGGAGGTATGCTACCAGGAGGGTTACGGCGTTTTCGGCTTTATGGAGATCGAAAATGCATCAGTCAGCTTGGTATTGATTTTGATCCCGCTCTCTGGAATACGAGGTCCAAGGTAGTCATCCGGGACTTGCCCTCTGCTCACCTTCAAGAAAACGTGAGTACCAGCAGAGGTAGGGAAGGTCATGCGAGGTCATCAATGAGTTCAACTCTAGCGGCAGAGAAGAACGGTCGAAGAAAGCGTCGCTGGATCTGCCGCGAGAGGCTGGCTGCATGGATGACAAAGCATGACCCTTCCCGTACCAATCACACGTTCAAACTGACACTACAGTCTTTCAAGATGGGTCGCCGTCCCGCCAAGTGCTACCGCTACTGCAAGAACAAGCCCTTCCCCAAGTCGCGCTACAACCGTGGTGTCCCCGACGCCAAGATCAGGATCTATGATCTCGGTCGCAAGCGTGCCTCGGTTGACGACTTCCCCTTCTGCTGCCATCTCGTCTCAGACGAGTACGAGCAGCTCTCGTCCGAGGCTCTCGAAGCCGCTCGTATTTGTGCCAACAAGTACATTGTCAAGACGGCCGGTAAGGACGCCTTCCACTTGCGCGTTCGTGTTCACCCCTTCCACATTGTCCGTATCAACAAGATGTTGTCGTGCGCTGGTGCCGATCGTCTTCAGCAGGGTATGCGTGGTGCTTGGGGTAAGCCTTATGGCTGTGTCGCTCGGTGAGTTTGTTATTTTGACATGTTCGATGCGTGAATCTTTTCACGTATCTGCACATGTGTCTAGCCGTCTCCTGTCCCTCGCTGACATCACAGCGTGAACATTGGCCAGGTCATCCTTTCCATCCGTTGCAAAGACGTCAACCGCCCCGTCATCATCGAGGCTCTCCGTCGCGCCCGTTACAAGTTCCCAGGACGCCAAAAGATCATCGTTTCCAAGAAGTGGGGTTTCACCGCTCTTGACCGTGCAGAGTACGAGCGTCGCAAGTCGGAGAAGCTCGTCGTTTCAGACGGTGCATACGGTGAGTTTTTCAAGTGGCAAGAGCCGGTGGCGAAAGTCTTGGCTCCGAGCTTTGCTTCTTCCTCTGAGTGTGTGCTGACCCTCTACAGTTCAGTATCTTAACCAGAACGGCCCGCTTTTGCGCAACTTGCGTATGGCCGCTCGCGCCTAGGTGGATCCAGCTGTAGCTAGATTCCTTCGTTGGGAGATGCACAGATGACACCAACCATTTCAATCTTTCTGCCGCTTCTCCTGTTTGGACCGACTGAGCACGGCGATGGTGGACGTGTTCCTTCATTGCGTACTGATCGGCAATCTCGCGGTGTACTTGATGTGCGCTTGTCGCAGGCCTATTGATAATCCGGCCTGACATGATTTCGGCGGGTGGCAACCATAGCCTAACGTCCTTTCCCCCCCCCCCCCTTGTCCTTTCTTTTCATGACTTTCAGTGTTCGATGTCGCCTGCGACATCGCCTGCGGAAGGTCGAAAGGTGAAGGTAAGATGATGACAGGCGTGACCGCTCATGGATATTCATTGTACTCGAGACAGCCCATTCTCGCGCTAGAGCCGGGGTGGTCGGGGTTGCGTTCACTGCAGCAGCTGGGCACAACGAACGTGAAATTCACGTTCAAATTTGGTCCCGCTAGTGGGGAAGTTAAATTAACGTCACCCTGCTTCGGACATGAGTTTAACGTTCTCTGTTTATGCGTGAAGTGTACGTCGCTTCTACGTCTTGCAAACCATTATTTCGACGCCAGCTGGCTGTCAAAAGAACGTTTTGCGTGGTTGTCGAGTTCATGATCACTTTGCGTCATTTTTACGGTCAATTCGGTGACGTAGGACCCAGCATCGCTGGGACCATGCATTGATTGCATTGATCGCAGCTGTATATGGCACTGGCTAATGAAAGCTTGTTCGAAGAGGTAATAGGTGGAAGATTCCGGATGTCAAGCTCCACACGTGGAGGAAGACAGATTTACGACGAGTGAGTGAAGACAGACAAGCAGATACAGGAGACTTATTAATCAGGAAATTGAGGGAGGCTTACGCATGGGATGCCGCAAAAGTCTCAATGCTCGAGTTGCAATAGGCCACCCTGTCGGTCTCTGCTGAGACCGGTATCCTTCAATTCAATCAATCAGCGCATGTCCAAGGCGGCGCTACAAGGCTTCACTGAAACGCAGATCCAGAAATTCAAAGGGCGCTGGAAGGTGACGGACGGGCGAGCAAGAGGAGGAGGGCGCAAGATGACGCTTCTGATGTCAACAACTCGGGGCAGGATGCTGCCTGTTACGCTGAGTCACCTTCAAGCCCCATCTGTGTTTCTCGATCCGCGTTTCAGTAAAGCTTTGTAGCGCTGCCTTGGACATGCGCTGAGTGATGAATTGAAGAGAACCGGTCTCAGCTGAGCTTCTCGAAGGATAGGGGGAATAGGAGGGGGGTGACAGACATGGAGCGAGGTGGAAAACATCGATTTGTAACTTGGCAGGCTACTTGTCACTGCTCGCAAGCTCTCGCGGCTGCCAACGTGATTTAGATCCGAGCACAGGTCCTTCCATTGTCGAGAATTTTCTCACCGAGACGATCGCATTTCACAAGTGCTCGCGTTTGCCATCTAGCTACTTCCCGGAAGACCTTCCCTGTCCTTCCTTCAGCTTCCTGTTACTTGAAAGGTTTCGGAGAGAGCTCAAAGGAAAACCCCGTTCGTGCGATCCTAGCACCTTTTACAAGGCTTGGCGTGCTTGCCTGCATGTGTGTTTTGAGGTTGCCTTTGGTCGAGGAGATCTTGTGACCGCAGGACGTGTGAGGCACTTCCAAACCCCGCAGTGGGCTTGGATGTATGGCTATCTTGTTCCACGCACGATAGCTTTAGTCAGGTCAGAACAAAGGGCTTTAGAAGTACACCTAGCCCCAGCCCCAGAGCCGCACTTCGCAGGACTTTTCATGCATCAAGGCCTCCATCGGCCTTGCCATCGTATTCAAGTGCGAGCGCGCGCGCGGACACAAAGGCCTCGGCTAGATGCAGAAGGAGACATATGGTTACCCTTCCCCGATCCAGACGCCGAACACTCAGCGGCGCGTCGCTAGCGATGGTGTGAATACGGACTTTCTTGATTCCGCATTGGTGCGATATAAAGAGGTGTAGTGGATCCTTTGCATGTCGTAGTTCATACCGAGCACTTTCTGAGACGCAACTAGTGGGTTCGGGGAGCGTGCGTCTCAAAGTAGGTGGCGTGAAGGGAACCAACGGAGATGATTCGGTACAACGTGGTACAACGTCGCCGCCGCCAGCAGCGATGGCGCAGAGCCTCGCTGTGATTGTCAGTTGATGACTTAGCCATCGAGCTCACCGTCTAGTGAAGCTTACAGACCCTGCGACGCGATCTGGATGATCGAGGTACCTCACAACGGTAGCTGCTGGGCATCTTGACACACGACGACTGCAAGTCCTGAAGGTCAGCACTTTTGTGGCAGTGACACTTACAACAAAGACGACTCCCTCCATCTCGGCAAATTCTTCCATGCGACGAATCTGTCTCGTCTGTAGCACGCCGGTTGGATAGCGTACACCCTTGGGAGCTGAAGTGTGAACTGCCAGCCTTGAAGGTTCTCCTAGCAAGGTAGGCGTATGTTCGTGCTTTGACTCGAGCAGGGGAAGGTTTTTTAAGCAGGGAAGGCACTTGATACGCTTGTAGTGCACGAGTCATAATCCAAGGCGTTGTCACGGGAAGGTGTGACGTGAGGACGGGCTGCAGGTGTCTTCGGGAAGATCTAGAGGTGCAATAAGACTTGCATGCGAATGAGATCTAAACACGCCTAAGAAGAGAACTATGGTACAACGCTCTCTGATGCCTCTCGGCGGTAAGCCAGGGGGCGATGGAGGCAATGAAAGTGGCGAACGAGGTGGAGGCGTCGATAACGTTCAAGGTGGGGAGCGGTGTGACAGGCGTCCTGGACAGACTACGTGTTGCTTGACCTATAGCTAGAGACGTCTTGGCCATCTCGGAAACTCAGTCCGTGCTCAGTGCCGAACGCGTTGATCGTAAGGAATTAGTTTTGTGGCACTGTTGGTCGACCGTGATCTCCAGGGGACAGGTATAGTTGCTTGACGACCTGAAGCGTGTGCCGCATCGAGAAGTTAGTCCTACCAAGCATGTGACTGCTTCTCTGGAGAGCTTGGAGAGACCTCGCGAGTACTTTGTAGGTCAGCTTCTACGGCGGCATGTGAAGCCCTGGCATCCAAAACAGATCGCATCATGATCCCGCATCTCCCATCTGACCTCTGTTGGCCAGACCTTTCTCTCTCTGAAATCGCTCATAATCAGTTGCAAAAAGTGCTCTAGATCAAGTTGAGTGGCAGCTGAAGCTACCCTTGTCAGCTCTCACGAGTCGAGAGAGCGGCTCGCGACGGCGTTGCCGCGAGACAAAGCAGTCGACTCCTTTAATCATCTCAGAGCGCCGAGGCGCGCATCAAGGGAGGGATCTTTAGGATGGACACCAAGGAAGCCATATCTGTCTTTGAATCGCAGGATAAAAAGTCAGACTAACGGCTCTTCCCTCTCCGAGAGTCTCCATCCCCATCATCCACCATGTCCCAATCATCCGCACCATCAGATTCACCTGCACTGAAGCAATGCATGTTCTCGCAGGTTTGCTCCAAGAACCACGCGACCATTTTCTATGGCAACTGGACAAACGTTTCAAGACAACTCATGGAGCGCCGAAAGATGACTTGTGACGGAGATTGCCGAAGCTTTACCGAATGCTCAGACTTGATCGAGTGGAACGGCTCCGGAGAGAAGAACCCAGATATGTATGCCGAAGCGGTGCTTACGACTTATAGGTCCGCAAATCGTTTTCTTGATCTTCAGGAGCATGTTAACTGCGATTTATAGCCTATTAGATCTAGCTGTTGATGAATTGCCACATTGACCATTTGAATGACGTGGTATTTTGGGTACGAGGCTCTGCAGCTGATCCAGCAACAGGCCATTTCCGTCCTTTCGAAAGTTGGGATCCAGGAGTTGATTAAGTATGCAAAAGGTTGATATCAGTGATCACAGGCCCTTCGGGTGGGTAGCCGTGACACAGAACCTAAAGGACGTCTTGTCGTTTCGTCTTGTGGATTGATACTACTAACCCCTTTTGTAAAATTGAAATCCGGTTTTGAAAGTCCTTTGAACGCATCGTCATCGGCCCCGTCCGACGTCACAACCGTCATTGATCCAAGGTAAAAGAAGGACCAAACACTTTAAAGGTACGTGCGAATAGTTGACAAGTGGCGCGAGTCCTATGGATTGTATAGTAAAATGGTATAACATAGGATAAGAGGGAGGGGTACAAACTACAATAAGTCACAGTGGAGGTACCATTGTTATGACCGTCCGTCGTTGTCATTGACCGCTTGTTGCATTGATTGATTGTTATTGTTGGACAGTCATCAATTGTGTCAAGTGGTCAATGATACGTCTACATCTCTTCGACTACTTTTTCATCTCATCTTTCAGCTTGTTACCTGCCCCGCCCACCCCACAGACACCTGCTGACTAACCCTCAACCAGCCCACCCAACCCAAAATGGCGACCCTAGCAGCCAACCCCATCCCCCTCCCCTCCTCCGTACCTACCAAGCCCTCACCAGCGTCAACACCTGCACCGGATGTAGATGAACCAACGCCAAAAGCCGTAGCCGCACCCCCAGTTCCCGTCGTCAAGAAAGAAACCCGTAAGTCATCCTTCTTTTGTCTTGATCGCTTCCTACCCTACGGCCGAATTTCGTCCGTCGTTCAGCGGCGGATGAACCTCTTCACTGCCTTCTCTCCTCCTTTCTGTAGATCTTGGCGTTGTCGAGATCGCAGTTAGCGAGCAATGTACCCCTTCTTGTTGAACAACACATGTTTCTTTCTTCAACGCCGCCGCTGACTTGGTCTTTTCCTTCCCCTTCTTCCCCTCCTATCACTTCACCGATACCTACATTCTGTACCCTTCTAGCTATCAAATCTCCTTCACTCCCTGCACGTCCACCGATCCGACCACAGGGCAGTAAATTCGATCTCGAACTGAACCCTTTTGAGCAATCCTTTTCTCGCTCGAGTCATTCCGTCAACTCATCCGGAGAAGACCGAGAGCCGACACCGCAACGAGGGGGTGACGAGACGGCGACAAAGAGTAACAACACAGCGTTGCCGCCACTGTCGACACTGACGTCGCCTGCAGCGGATCCAAATCAGTTCCCGTGGTTGCAGAATCACTCGTTGAGGTCTGGGCCACTGAGTCCTGCGATGCTTCAGGGTCCGACACCGCATCCTCTTCCTCCTAGCCAGCTCAATCCTACAAAGGCGCCGGCGGGTACGCTGCCGCAGGCACAAGCTTTTGATCCCAATTCCTTTCGAACGGGTTTCACGCCTGGCACGAGTACAGGCTACACGCCTGGTAGCTATGGCTTTGGCGTCAACCTGCCTATGCCTTCGCCAAACACTGCTGCTTTTCTTAACATGGTAACGAATGGGACGCCTGTTGGGGAAGGAGAAGCTCCAACGACTCAGCAGCCTGCCCCTCTACCATTGCAACAGCATCATGGCCTTCAACACCTCCATCAACCTCCTCCGACCGATGTTCAGCAAGAGACTATCACCCCTGGCACCCTCTCTGCGCTGACGGGTGTCTACAACGACATGCAGCAGCAGCAGCCACCACCACCCCAAGTCCAACCCACTCAAAACCCACAATACTTTTCTCACCCCATGCCGCCTCAAACAGACTACGTTCAACAAAGCGCCAATGCTGCGAGCCAAGCTGCCAACGGTCTCTTCCTCCTCACGCAAGCCCATCACGAGCTTTCCAAGCGCGATGAGCAAAGCAAGAGGGAAGATGATCGTCCAGCTGGGCGGAACGCTTCGAAACGGAAGAGTGAGGTTGTGTCGGCGCCGCAGTCAAGAGCGAAAAAAGCAAAGAAGCAGATGCACGATGAGAGTGTTTCGCCTGCTTTTTCGGCCAACGATGATGATGGGGTCGATGAGAGTAAATTGATTCCGGGGAGTTTGCCGGGTGGGAAAGAGACGGAAGAGGAGAAGAGGAAGAATTTCTTGGAGAGGAATCGACAAGGTGTGTTTTCTTCTTCTTTTGATGGCAGTTGCTGATTGTTAAAGCGGCGTTGAAATGTCGTCAGCGCAAAAAGGCCTGGTTGGGAGAACTGCAAAGCAAAGTCGAACTGCTTTCCAGTGAGAATGAGCGCTTGAATCAGACGGTCGCGCAGCTTCACGAGGAGATTAATCGCCTTTCGCAGACGCTGGTACAGCATCGCGAATGTGGACTTGGAATGCCGCCTGGTGTAGGCTATGGGCGCGCTGGCATGCGATGAGGAGTTGTTCTGGGTTGGCTTGGCTTGGCGTCGGCATTTTGGGATACACGGTCGCGCTTTTGTATGATATTCTTTGTAGCTATGTACATTTCGTTCATCATTATTTTGCTGCCTACATGCTCAGGGCTTGACGGCCCAAGGTTCGAGGAAATCAACTTCGCTGCGACCGACTTGGGGTTCGCCGAGCGTACGCCAGCGTTTGCGATTGGCTTCGCGTCGAGCGAGACATGTTGAGAGGAGGAGTGGGTAGTCGATTGCGTGATTGTATTCGAACTGATATCAGCCGGCTAGCAGACTCGAAACCTACATCGACGTCGCCGCCGTAATTCTTCCAGAGGTTTTCGGGAGTCACAATGTCTTCCTTGACGAGATCAGGATTGAAGCGGATCTGTTGTCAGCGATGAAATGACGCTGATCGCACCTTTGCGCGCGTGACGGGGTCAAGAAGACCGAACAGGAGATTCAGTAAAGAGTTCAAGATCCAAGGAATACTGAGAAAGATGGCACGACCGAGGCGTTCGGGGTATTGGTCTTGCAAGATGTATAGCACTTGCTTGTAGACCTGCACTTGATTCAGTCTGCCAGTCTGCGTTGAGTGGAAAGACTGACGCCGAGGTTTGGACCGTATTTGCGCTTTCCAGCAAAGTCAATAATGAGGGAGAGTTTCCTATTGTTAGCCGTGAAGAGATGGTAATGGCGTACGTGACGCCCCCTGGCATTAGGTCCATCGTTCGTTCCATCATGTAGATCTACCGTTAACTTTGCGCGACGATCAAGCTTACAGTGTGCGTAACTGCAAGCTGTCCAGGCGGTGTATCATTCTTGCTAGGAAGAAGGTAGAGGATAGGTTGGGAGCCATTGGCAAAGCCCAGAAGCTGTTGCTTGCCCGTCAAAGCCTAGCGTCGCGTTAGCTCTGCTTCAATCGAAACGAACTTCAGGCTCGACTTCCTTGGCCATAGCTTCAACATCATACACCTTGTTCTCCCGACGCCAAAGCAAGGACTTTTCGATACGAGCAGTCGTAGCTTTGATATCAAACTTGGTCCCTTCAATCAGCTCGGTTTTGATAAAGACGCAACGTACCAATGAGATATCTGATCAGCACGGTCGTTAGGAGACTCACCTCGCAAACGTCTCGCGCGACTGTCATCAGCTCATGCAAGCTGCAGCACTCACCAGCCACATTCGCTCATCTTCAATCAAAGCCTGGCCTACGAGCTCATAGGCATCAGAAAAGTGTTCAACAAGTTTGAGCACGGTGACTTCTTGCTCGGACGTGAGCTCTGGCATTGGCCTGGGGCGAGGTGTGTGAGACGGTGGAAGTGTTGGCAAGCGGCGCACGGCTTCATCAACACTCGCAGTCCCATTCTCAGCGAGCGGTACAGTGCTCTGTTCACCTGTCAAAGTCATATTGTGGAACGATGACAAGATCAAGATTATTCAACAACCCTTGTTTGGCTCGCGGACATGGAATCTCATCTCCGTCCATACTCTCAAAATAAGAAATCCTCTACACGCCATTTCCCAACGCCCTCATTGCCCAAATCCTTAAAAGTCTTCTTCTCATTCCGTTTCGCAAGCGTCAAGAACGCCTGTACAGGATACTGTAACGCCTGCATCTCCACTTGGACCTGTATCAGCGGTGCGAGCGCCTCGTTCAGCTCGGCGAGGAGAGCATGAGCTGGCTCATGTTGGATCAGGATTAGGAGAAGGGCATCAATGATGATATTGCTTTGTGCCAAAACCTGTCATTCGTCAGCTTGAGCAGATAAGGGAACGTACTGTCTCGAGACCAGGTGTTTTCCCTCGAAGAGTTTTCTTCTCATCTGCACCATCGACCCAATGCTGAAGGGCATCGAATCGACGGTCTTTGGCGCTCTGAACCCATTTCAAGAGTGTAGACAAGATCCGCATGGCGCCGTCGGCTGATACACCTCGACGCAGCGCAGCACGGTATGCCGGAACGGGGATCTGCGATGCAACTAGCGCACGAAGGATCGCGTCTGTATGAACGGGGTCGGCGAGTGCTCGAACAGCGACGCTCGCTGGGATCGATGAAAGTGTTTGAATCGCTGTTGCAGCATTGGACTTTTGTCAGCGATATACATTTATTTTAAACTCACCCAGTCATCGAGGGCCAGAAGCGCAGCCAGCACACCGCCCTTCTCAGCCTCATAATACTCATTCACCACAAGTTTTCTCGAAAGCAGCGTCTCGACAATCTCCTTGACATAAACACCCTTGACACCCGTCGCTTGCCCCTCCTCGTTCAAGCCCTCGGCACCCAACGCCCGTTTGAACACAATCTCCAATACGGCGCGCACCAACCCATTCTCATTCAACGCATGTCCGACTTTCTCCTTCTTGGCAGCTTGTGCAGCAGCGTCTGCTGTTGTCAGATAAGTCTTCCATGTTGTTTTTGGGTCATTGGATGTTTCGAGCTCGGCGAGGAGGGCGGCGTTGATGGCAGAGCGTTCGGTTTGGGAGGGTGCAGGGGTGGGGTTTGAGAGGTCGGATGTGAATTCTAGAGCTGTAGATGCTGCGCTGCCTAGTAGATGGGCGATACCGACCCCTGATGCCGGTACATGAGCCTCAATCAAAACAATCTGCGCTCGCGCGGGAGAGTCATACGAAAGCACAGCGCCTAGAGTTGTGGTGGAGCCAGAAGTCGCGAGCGCCGAGAGAGAAACGACGGTAGCTGCTTGACTTGCAGAAACAAGAAGAGCGTTGGAGGAAGTGACGAGTAAAAGAGAGGTTGTGGAGGAGATGATGGATAGTGGTGTTGATGCAGATGGGAGGGATAGAGCTAGAGGTGGAGTGCTTGGATTCCGTTGATATGTTGGTTTACTGGCTGGTTGAGGTGCAAAGAGGGATGTAGAGGACGGCTTGATAGAGACGCTGACGACTCGTTGTGTTGAAGCTGTCATCAGCAGAGTCCAGCCGAGTGTCGTGAAACTCACTGATAGCCGTCACAGTTCCATCCTGCGCCACATCACCCGCCAAAACTTTCTCATATGAAGCCAACCCGGGCAATCTACTCTCTCCAAGGGTCGCAATACCCAGCTCCTCAAAATCCGCCTTCAACAGCAGTACCGCCCCATTCTCGTAAATCAGAACGATCCGAGCGCCAGTCTGCGAAGGCAATGACTGGATCCTAGCTCTCACGAGCTTGTCTCTGATCGCGGGGAGAGCTAGCGCATGTGGCGTCAGGTCTGCAGTGAAGAAAACGACGTCTTTGTTGGTGATGGCTACTAGTGGATGAGAGGGAATACATGTTGAGAGGAGAGAGGTAACGGGGTTGGAGAGGATGATTTGAGTAGGCTCGGCTGCGTCTTCACCTTGCCAGATCCAGATTGCACGCCCTTGTTCGGCTTTTGAGAGCCTTGCTCCGCTTTGGATTCCGACGGCTGTGATGCGTTCTTGTGCTGATGCAGAGGTGCCCTCCATCGCATCGTCACCTGCTATTTGACGGTAGAACGATACTGGGCTCGTTGCGAACTCGACTTCAGGCCGGACAGTAAACGACGTGGTAGGCTTCAATGTCCTCAGCTACCTGTTAGCTCATCTGCCTCTGCGCAGCAAACGTACATCATACGTCCAGACTCCATCTCCTCGAACAGCAGCGACTGCCAAACGACCATTACTCCCATCGACAGGCGCCAGAGTTACCTGAGAGCTCGAGCTTGAGCTCGCCTGAGGAGGAGATTGCTTTTGTTTCTGTGCATGAAAGATTGCTAGCGTTGTGGGTGCTGATAAAGAGGCCATGGTAGGTTGATGAACTATATAACAGGGAGGAGAGGTAACTTTCTAAAATCACTGAATGATGACTTTCTCACGGGTGATAATAGGTGAGCTCGCGTGAAGCTGTAGAATGGAACGGGTACGTGTTGTGGACGTGTCGAGGTGGAGAGACAGCAGCTGCGGGTAATCAAGAATTAACAAAGGTTGAGCAGTTACTTGGAGGTGTAGCTACGAAAAGAAGGCTGAGTGGGAGCGCGTTGTACAATCAAGCATGTCACGCGGACCTTCACCCAGTCCAAACGGCCGTACACAACTTCCTTCACGCGCCCCACCACCTCTAGCCAGCCTCCGAGTCCTCACAGACCCACACATCACACGCCAAAGATCAAACTCAGCACTCCAACCACCCCTATCAACTTCCAGCTCCTCACATCAAGCCTCCAAGTCGTATTCTCACACATATACAGATCAAGACAAGGCGCCAGTGACGCGTTTGATTCTGGAAGCGGTTGTGGAATCGCCTGATAAAGGTGATACACTCGATCTGAGTCGAAAAGGCATTCAAGTGATTGCAGAGGAAGATGTCGAGATGCTTAGGCGAGGAGTGGGTTCGAGTAAACGTGGCGTTTGGAGGTGAGTTCATTGGGTTGCTTGACTGACAGGCAGACTTGCGCTATCGTACAACTCACTCAGGGTGGCGAGCTTTGCACCATCATTCAGTAAACTCAGCAGGCTGCGTTATCTGAACCTCAAAGGCAATCAAATGACAGCTGTACCACAAGCTGTACGTCGTCAAGCAAACAACGGTGTACTAACGCCAGCTCACCGAGATGCCATCACTCGAGATTCTTGATCTCTCAAAGAACCGTCTGGAGCGTCTGCCAGACAATCCAGGTCGAATGGTCAACCTCAAAGTCCTCTCACTCACGAACAACAACCTCTACGCTCTACCACCATATCTCGCCGACTTTGCCGTGCTCAAAGTCTTCAAAGTCGATCTCAATCCAATTGTCTGGCCTGTAAGTTATATAAGCCTGCACTGCTCTGCAATGCTGATGGTAGCCTCTTGATGTTCTGGGCAAGCTTGCCCTGCCTGATCCCGCCCGACGGGGTCGCACAAAGGATGATGACCTGCTACCACAGATCATAGCCATCAAGCAATGGATACGGGAGCGGGCAGAAGAAGGCGAAGCAGTCTTGGCGTCTCGCAGCGAGTTCTACAAGTACGTTCCTCGTCTCATCCTCACTGACTATAGTGATTTCACACGCAACGACTCGTCCATCTCTCTTGCATCGTCGGGTGGACCCATGTCTGCGGGTCCATCTGCGCCGCTGAGATCATTTGATCATTTTCGTGGGCCGTCGATAGACTCCATAGCGAGTCCAAGAAGACATCACCAGCGAGAACCATCAGACGCTTCATCCCGCTCATCGCCGCCTCACCCACCTCAAGCATCAGGCCATAGCCGCGGTGCAAGTTTCACAGCCACTCAGCGCATGAGTATGAGCTTGACCGCCAAGAAATCATTGCCTGATCTCAGACAATCGCATGTTCAGATCATCGAGGATCGGAGACGCGGAAGCGGGGAGAATCAGACAACGGAGAGGGTACTGGGTCTAGGCATCGTGACACCCGTCAAAGAGAAGCGATCTTCAGCCGAATTCCTAAAACGGATCGCAATGGCGACGTCGGATGATCGTCGAGGATCTCAAGATGGTCCAGCAGTCGACGAATCGCGCAATTCATACTTTCGCAGATTATCAACATTACCCGTCTCGACCATTTCCAAAGCGATCCCACCTGCCCTGCTCCGCTTTGTCGATGCCATCCGCGGTGTCCTCTTTGCGCTCTCTCAAGTCCATGCGGCTCTGCGACAGTTTCTGTTGTTCGCGGTTGACGATCGTGTCGCTGGAGTTTTCACGCGCGTCATGGACCCTGCAAGCGAATATATGAACACCCTCATCAACGCTCTTGATCGCTTTGATTCGACAAGTCGACGAGGGACCCCACCGGCGCCTGCCATTCGATCGCTGCTTGATGCAACGAAAGAGAGCGTGGCTATCTTTGGCAAAGTCGTTAGCGTGCTGCAGCTGCAGATCGCTGTGCTCAAAACGGCGGATGAGGCGCGGTATGCGCGGACATTGCTGTTGATGGTTTATGGGTCCATGGCGGAAATTGCGAGCTCTTGGCAGACCATGGCGCCGCTCGTGGCTGAGCTGCAGCCTCTTTTGCACGAGTCTCAGACCCTCGCTGCGCGCTTGTTGGGCAGTCAAAAGATGTTGAAAACGGGCTCGCTTTCACGTACACCCATCTCTCCTATCCCCGAACGCGGCGAATCGCATTCACCCCCTTCGGTGCCTCGACCTACCATCAATAACCAATCATCACCGCTCAGCGGGCCTGCAGCGGGCTCACCTACACGACCCAAGACCAAGCGTCTTGCAGGCTCATTCTCATCCCAAGATATCAGTCGACACATGACGACGCTCTCTGATGCGAGCGATCTCATCGAAGAGCCATCAAGACATCAGCATTCGTCTTCTGGTTCATCTCTAGTCCCCCCTCGCAAACTCTCTGTCGATGTCCGACCGCCGACGCCAGCGAGCGCGACGGTGTTTGATGATGATCTACTCGATGTGATGGAGCACGCATCAGAGATCGCATTCACCGTTTGGCTTCGTCTTTCCGAAGACTTGACGGCTGCACTCAACTCTCCGACAGGTCACTCATCAGACGTTTCACCCAAAACCCTTCCCCCACCCCAATACGGCTCTCAGAAGGTTCTAGAGCTGCTAGAGCTCACATCAGCAGCTGAAGCCACGACTTCCCGCCTCCGTGAATCTATCCAACGTCTTCACGCAAACGCGCAAGCCGATACCTCCTTTGCCGAAGACGCTCAATACTTTATCAAAGCTGTCATTCGCGTTTCGGAACTCGTCAAGACTGTTTCAGCGCAGCATTCTTTCCCGCAGCCTGTGCGATCGAGCTTGAGCAAGCTTACGCAGGCGACGAGGGAATGCGCGATTTTGATGCAGGTCTCGAGTTTGAGGCCTGGGTCTGCGAGCTCGGGCTTGTTTCCTCTGCCTAGTGAGCCGCAGACGCCGCGCTCGGCCAAGGGACGGGGGCATTTGGGTGCGGGAATGGCGTTCACGCTTGGTCAACGGCCTCAGGCTTTCTAGGAATGCATCATCATGATTATTGCTTCTTGAACGGGTCGTCGTCCTTTTCTGAACTTGCTGCTTCGCTTTCAAGTTGCTCGGGCCTATCTTGGTCAGCGAGCTTGCATGGAGTCACCAAAAGAACGTACGATTTCCACACATCTTTGGTAGCGTGCATCAGCTCATACAATTGCCCAGCTTGCTCGTTTGACATCTATCATTAGCGACGTCACGTCAAGTAGCCAACCCACCTTATCAAACATGTCTTGACTCATCTTTCGCCCCTTCCACGCATCTGTTTCCCGTGCAGTCTGTGTCTCTACTTCATCTAGGTAAAGCTTCCACTGCGACAGAAACGCGATGATATGCAGCGGGTTGTCGGTCGAGCGGGTTTTGCGGTATTCTCCGAGTCGTCAGCAGAGCTCAACTCTCACAACGTGAGCTGACCAGACTTGATATATGAATCACCCATGAAACGCATATCCTCTGGTAGCCGTCTGTGCGCTCTCAATATCCGGCGGTATAAACTGGTGGCAAGTGGTCAGCTTGATCGATTTCGCTCGGGGAAGAACGAACGGAATCGGGGGAAGGAGTTGAGCAGATGCCGCACTGAGCGACATTGGACCTGTTGCGAGCGATACTGCTCTTCGTGAAGTTGTTGCTAGCATTGTTGAGAGTTAAGGATGAAGATCTCAAGGTTGTCTGACTGACGTTTGAGATGTCGATCGCCAAGCCAAGCGAGCCTAGGGCTTCTGTGTAGGCGTGCCATGTATTGGAAGGCGCCCTGCTCCGCGCATCTATCCGTTGTTTCTGCTTACGCAAGCATTCCTCGGCCGAACGCGTTGAGCCGGATCTTCGTCCGCGTTGAGATCACGCACACAAAGTTGGGCATCAAGGTAACAGGAATCATCTTGGGATTTAACTTTGAAAACAAGTCCCCATTCCATTCCTTTTTGAAACCGTGAGTCGTTTTGAATAAGACACAACCGGTTATAATCACCCGGTACAAAGTCATATGCTAATCTGACAGATGCTCCGCCGCGTCTCCCCAGTTCGTCAATTCGCTTCTAGCTTGACTGCTTCACGGACTACCATGGCTGCCGCACGATGTATGTAGGAGTTTGAAAGCGGACGATTGAGAGCTTATGACAGCATATGCCACTGATGGCCGCATCCAGGTCAAGAACCCTATTGTCGAAATTGATGGCGACGAGATGACTCGGGTTATTTGGAAGAAGATCCGTGAAGAGTTGATTTTGCCCAACGTCAATGTCGAGCTCAAGTATTATGATCTTGGGATGGAGAACCGCGATGCTGTACGTATTTGAGACTCTTGCACTTGATTGATGAGTAGACCAACGATCAAGTGACGATTGATTCTGCCGAGGCCATTAAAAAGTACAGCGTTGGTGTCAAGTGTGCGACCATTACGCCCGACGAGGCCCGCGTCAAAGGTCAGTCACCGACGCAAGCTGTACTCATGTATAGAGTTTGGACTGAAACAAATGTGGCGGAGCCCGAACGGTACCATCCGTAACATCCTTGGCGGCACCGTCTTCCGCGAACCCATTATCTTGGAAAAGATCCCCAAGCCCGTCCCAGGGTGGACCAAGCCCATCGTCATTGGTCGTCACGCATTCGGTGACCAATATCGCTCGACAGACTTCATTGCGCCGGGCCCGGGCAAGCTTCAACTCGTCTACACGCCCGAAGGCGGCGGTGAGCCCACGACGATGGATGTGTACGACTTCAAGGCCAAGGGCGTTGCTCTTGCCATGTACAATACCGACGAGTCCATCTTTGGCTTTGCCCATTCCTCCTTCAAAATGGCCTTGTCCAAGAAGATGACTCTCTTCATGTCTACCAAAAAGTGTGTAGCAGGTCAGGCAGATACTGACGTGCAGCACTATTTTAAAAAAGTACGACGGTCGATTCAAGGACATTTTCGAAGAAGTCTACGAAAGCACGTACAAGAAAGAGTTTGAGGCTCTAGGAATTTACTACGAGCACCGATTGATTGACGACATGGTCGCGCAAGCCATCAAATCCTCTGGCGGTTTCGTCTGGGCGTGCAAAAACTATGACGGAGACGTCATGAGTGATATCCTGGCTCAAGGTTTCGGCTCACTGGGTATGATGACGAGTGAGCTCATCACGCCCGATGGCAAGACGATGGAATCAGAAGCTGCACACGGGACAGTCACTCGACACTATCGTCAATACCAAGCTGGCCAAGAGACGTCAACCAACCCTGTTGCGTCCATCTTTGCTTGGACGCGAGGATTGGCTTTCCGCGCCAAGCTTGATGAGACGCATGAGTTGGCAGACTTTGCGCATGATTTGGAGGCGGCTTGTGTGGAGACGATCGATGTGGATGGGGTCATGACGAAGGATTTGGCGCTTGCGATGAAGGGGAAGGATATGGCACGGGGAGACTGGGTCACGACGGACGAGTACATGAAGCGCGTCGAGGTACATTCTTGTCAGATAGAGATGAGACTGACATTACAGGCTAGGCTCAAGGAGAAGATGGCGGCTCGCAAGGCATAGGGACAAGTAGCTTAGCAAACGTTATTTATGCCACCAATACGCATCCCAACCACGTCCAGCTTGAGCTCAAGTTCAGCGCGAAGGAGGTTTATAGCACAATGCTGTCTCATTTACTCAGCCTGGCGCTCACAGCGCTAGCTGTAGCAGCAACACCACAATCATACATCAACACTGCCGTCGCGCGAACCGTCGAACTAGGCGGAGCTACAACGCTCGTCACGACACAGTTCAACGTCAAGGCCGTGGTCGATGCACCGGGCCATTACAATCTGGCATTGGCGGGTCAAGGCGAAGTTGAACCTGCTTGGTGGGAGGTCGCAAAGGGTGGGAAACCTATTGAAGGTGTGCGGCTAGTACATGAAAGGTCGGTTCTGAGCTGAAGGGCTGTGTGCTGATGGCAGTGATGTGCCAACTGCGTTGATCCCGCTGGGATTGGCAAATGGTGATGCTGCGACTTTCTCATTGACGTACTTGATGGTACATGCTTCTGAGCCTTTACCGGCTTCAATAGCGCAGACGGATCCGCAGTACATGCTTTGGAAGACCAGCTCGACGTATGTCGATAGCTGGTATCCTTCCGACGTTGAGCGAATCAAGATCCGGTGAGTGAATGTTACTGATAGTCTGACTGATGATAGCTCCCCTGTGCCCAACATTCTTGCTTTTGATGCGGTGCCAACGACGTACACTCGCGATTCGACGACCACGAAATCAGGCGCAACCTTGACGCTCGGTCCTTTCCACTCGGTACCCCCTACAGTTGGCGGAGACGTCAAGCAGCAGCCCTACTCTGTGCATTACGAGACCAAGGAACCAGTCTTGGGCATTCGCCAGCTGAAACGATTGGCAGAAGTCAGCCATTGGGGCGCCAACTTGAATATCCAAGATGATATCGAGCTCTTCAACAATGGTCCTGCGTATGTTCAATGGTGTTGATTGAGCTGACGTCAAGTCTCAAGGGTCACTTTTCCCGCCTGGCGCATATGCAATCGCGTTTCCACGCTAGCTCGCCAGCGCAGATCCTATCTGAGCTGACTCTGCGCTTGCCGACGCTTGCGCACTCGCCGTACTACTACGACGTCATCGGCAACGTCTCTACTTCGCACTTCCGGTCCGGTGCTGGACGCGTCAAGCGCCCCAGTACGCTCGAGTTGAAGCCTCGTTACCCTCTGCTTGGCGGCTGGAACTACACCTTTACTGTTGGCTACGATCAGCCGCTTGGAGACTCGCTCAAGCGTGATGGCTCGCGCTATGTACTTGCTGTGCCGTTCCTGACGGCGCTCAAGGATGTCGTGGTTGACGAGGCCGAGGTGACGATCATTTTGCCCGAAGGCGTGACGTGAGTTTGCCCGATGGATGACACTGACGGCAGCAACGTCCGCGTACATACACCTTTCGCCGTCGACAGCATCTCGCATTCGACGCACAAAACATATCTTGATTCGACTGGTCACCACGCCGTCACTTTAAGAAAGTCGCGCTGCACAGAGCACCACGACGGGCTGGTCTACGTGAGTTGTCAACAGGGCCGCAGAATTGACGGCAGGTTACCTATGACTATCCACTTCGGGCAAAGCTGCAAAAGCATATGGCGGTGGCTGCTGCCTTTGGAAGTATCTTCCTCTTCGCCATGGGTGTGCGTAGAGTCAATTTCAGTATTGCAAAGTAGAGCTACAGCTAGATGTACGACTGCACGTGAAATCCGCGTTGGAGCTTTCGGCGCGAGCGCGCGTTAACGTTGTGGAACTCATGAGTAGCAGCTAAACCTGCAGCATAATACTAGCTAGCTAGCAGCAACAAGCCAAAGGTCGCTCGCCGACTTGGAAGTCTTCAAGAAGGAGAGACGTTGCGGTAGAGCTTGACGTTTGGCAAGATCGGCTCCGTCGCTACGCCCCGCCATGGCGCAGCCAGCAAACTACCAGCAGTTGGCTCAAGAATCAACGACCGGTCGGACCTCAGAACCACATCGTCGCACCTCTTCATCGCATTCGATAGGATCTCTGGAGCAGACAGATGGCTTTGCATCACGGCCTGATCTAGGGAGAGGGAGATCAGGGAGCTTGGCAAGCTTTGGCTTTGAGCATGCACTGCTGCCGTTGAGCCTCAGCGCAGGGGACGGTGTGGCGGATTTGGAGCAGCAGCCAAAGGAAGAGCGGCATGTTGGAGTCATAGGAGGTATGCATCCAGTCAAAGATGCGTTCTGACCTTTCAGGAATGGCGTTGGTCGTCGGTATGCAAGTCGGTTCTGGCATCTTCTCGTCTCCAGGAGTTGTTGTCTCGCAAGTAGGTAGTGTCGGAGCCAGTCTGATGGTGTGGCTTGTGAGCGGGCTGCTTGCTTGGACAGGTGCTAGGTGAGTCTGTGTCAGAGAAAGTCCAAGGGGTGGCTCATGATAGCTCCTTTGCCGAGCTTGGCTGTGCCATTCCGCTCTCCGGCGGCGCTCAGGCGTATCTAGCGTATGCTGTACGTCTGTGCGGCTGTCGTGAACTGACATCAGTTCGGGCCACTTGCCTCGTACCTCTTTGTTTGGACGGCTGTCTCCATCCTCAAACCGGGCGGATCAGCTATCATTGCACTGATCTTTGGGTAAGTTACCGTAGATGAAGTCGCTCACAGTAGCGAATATGTTAATCGACTGATATACCACGCCATGACGGGAGAGTCAACTGTGCCTGAGTGGACATACAAGGTGTGCGCTTTGCACGAAGTCTGCTCACTTCAGCTCACTGCCACCATCGCGGTCGTCATGATCTCGGTGCTCAACATGATCAGCGCAAAGCTCGGATCCAGGACGCAAGTGTTTCTGACCATTATCAAGGTCTTTGCCCTGCTGTTTGTCGCCGTTCTTGGTCTCGTCGCCCTCATCAGAGGAGGACCTGGCGACTCGTTTACCAAGAATATTAACACGGGGAGCTCCAAAAGCCCTTCGAGCTACGCTATCGCACTGTACTCTGGCCTATGGGCATTTGACGGATGGGATCAATGCAGTGTGAGTCCCCTGAGAGTCGCTTCTGACTCCAGTTCGTCGCCGGCGAGATGATTAACCCAACGCGGGACCTTCCTCGAGTTCTTCACTCGTCCATGGCCGTCGTGCTTGTCCTCTTTCTTGCCGCCAATGTCTCCTACTTCATTGCGCTTGACGCTTCCGTTGTCGCTTCATCCAACACTGTCGCGCTCGACTTTGGCGCAGCCGTCATCGGTCGCTTCGGCGGTGTTGTTTTCAGCTGTCTCGTAGCAGTCAGCTGCTTCGGAGCGCTCAACGGTGGCTTCTTTACATGTGCACGCCTGATCTACGCATCTTCGCGTGATCACTTTCTGCCTGCTGTCTTTGCCAAACTGCATCCCACCAGACGTACGCCGGACAACGCCATGATCCTGCAGGCTGTGGTGACGACATTCTTCATCCTCTTTGGTGGCGGCTTCAGAAGTGAGTTCGAGCAAATTGAGAGAGCTGACTTGTTCTCAGCCCTCATCAACTTCTTCTCGGTCGCTAGTTGGGCGTTTTACCTTCTAACTGTCTCAGGCCTCCTGGTACTGCGTGTCAAGGAGCCTCATCTAGAGCGGCCGTACAAGACCTGGTTGATCACTCCCATTGTTTTCTGCGCTGTACGTCAAAGCTGTTGCTGCCGCTGACATGTAGGTGGCGCTCTTCCTCTTGCTCATGCCTATCTTTGCTGCGCCTTGGGAAGCACTCGCCGCCTTTGGTATGTGAGTGACTGTTTGCGCTGACACTAGCTTTCATCTCGCTGGGTGTACCAATGTACTATCTCACCGCGCGCACTCGCTCGATGCGCGGGCCAAGCGCAGGTCTTCGGGAGACTGTGTACAACGCAGTGCATGCCGTGAAGCTTGATCTCCAAGCAGTGCTACCCACGAGCTGGCAGAGTCATCCCTCGGTCGTTGTCAGAGAGGACCCTGAAGAGCGCAGAGGAATGCTTCGAGGGGAGCGAATAGAGATGTCTGAGCGATGAAGCAATAGACTTGAAGTTTGCTTCAAATCGGCATCAAAAAGAAGCATGCCTCCTGCCAGTCAAGCATCGATGATGCATCAAATCTCAATTTATCGACTGATATCAGCTATATCACACTCAGAGATCAACATGAGTCATCTTGGGATGCGACGACGCGAACTTCGCAAGGATTCCCTTTGCTATCTCGTCCGATGATATAGCCTCCGGGTTGTAGAAATCGAGGAACGTCTCTTGATATGCACCCTTGCAGGAGGTGTCCGAGCAGCGCTCTGGTGCGGAAGCTCGCTGGCTCATAGCGAACGCCGTCCCCGTGTAAACGATACCTTGCGGACATGTCTGTCCTCGCCAGGTTGATTTGCCTGTGCAAGGCCTAGCACTGACGCGTTTGAGCTCGCCATCTTCTGAGCAATACATATCGTAGTAGAGAGCAGCAGCTCATGCACGCTCTTATAGGGTGAGCGGAGACCGAGTCTTGGGTTCTCTTGACAATTCCTTTGGCACAGGCTCCCTTGTCGAGCGTCCAACCTCCTGTTGTGGATCAAAAAGAAGGCTCTCGCAGACTCACGAAGACGCTCGCGGTGATGAAAACTCAATGGAGCATCTCAGAGCCATCTAGCTGACCCGGCGACATAGAGGTAGACTGAGTATTCCGTACAGCCGCCACTTTCGTCGAAGCCAATCTGTCAATCGTTCGCCATGGCCCGCAACTCGTTTAACATTTCAGATCTAATATCGCGGATCTTCTTTGGGAAGTCCAGTGCATCCGCTATCATCATTCACGACCTTTTAGCGACGGCGAGACGTCAAACTCGTCTCGGCATAGCGAAGCATTGCAAATGCCCTTGCGTTCTTTGAAAACTCATCGTCCGACTCGTCAGGCTCCATTGCTGAGGCGACTTCTTAGCTGGATTGCGCAGAACACTGAACACTTGTCGGAGGGAAAGTCGAGCGGTTTAGCCGTCGTGCTGTATGCAAAGGAACCCGTGTAAGTGACGCCCGGCGTCTAGGCTTCGTTGTCGCATGTAAAGATGCGGATGTAAGCCGCTGCTTGGGAAGTCATTGCGTTGAAGCTAGCATCTAGCATATCGTCTAATTGCCCAGGGTGATCGGGACAAAGAGCCACATTTCAATGACGAGTACAGTACTTTAGACATCAGACGCTATGATGCTGAATGTGACTCCAGGATAACGCGTCGTCGCGAACTCCATTGCCTTCTCCACGGGCGAATCTGATGGCAGCGTCGTAGCAGCCACCCAGCTGCACTGTCTTTTACATCCTGGAGCGCAAGCCACCGAGTCCTACAGGGTGCTCTCAGGTGTTTCTCCCGAATAGATGGTGCCGAGACTGCAAGCGTCGTTCCCGCATGTGAAGATTCGGTAGTGCGTTGTGGACATTGCGTGATGGTTGTTCAGTGGACCATGCGTCTCGTTCTCTTATACACCGATCTCTTGGATGTGCAGAACAAAGGAAGTGCAGAGACCGAGGTCTGACCTTTCATTTCGCGTAGGATCATCATCAGTCGGCTTGGCTTGGTCAGACAATGGAAGACCAACACTGAATCGTGCACAATGCTAACTCCGCCAGATGACGGTGATGACTCCACCAAATGCCGGTGATGACTTCGCCAGATGATGCTGATGCATGTTCACTTTTTGCCTCCCCTCCCGCCTCCACGTCCTCCCCTTCCACCGCCTCTCCCTCCACCCCGTCCACCTCGACTGCCACCCCGTCCCCTACTCCCTCCACCCCCAGTCCGTTCCCTAGCCAACGCACCCTTCTCATTCCTCCTAAGCGTCTCCAACGCCCTGCCCTTCTTCCTCTCAGACTTTGTCTCGAAACTACCTGTTGCGTCCTTCTTCTTCTTGCTTTTCGACTTGTCTTTTTCGCGCACTGCTTTGAGTTGTTGTTTTCGGGAAGAAGCGGGGAGCTCGAAGATTGGTGGAAGGGTTGGAACGGCTGTGCTGGAGGGAGTTTCGTCTGTAGGGATAGGTGGTGGAGCTGATGATGGATCAAAGTCTTCTTGAATCGTGACTGTTGCTTGTGTCTCTTCATCTTCGTACTCGTCCTGCTCAGGCTCTGCGACAGTTTCCGCTTCTTCAACTGCTCCCGGTTCTACTCGTCAGTGCGCTCACCAACGCGTGACTTGAACTCACCAGGAAGATCAGGGAGACCCATAGCTCTTCTCACATCCTTGACGTTCTGCAGCGCTCGCTCTTTGAGTTCTCGTCGCGCCTTATATCAGCGACTACACAGCCTAAGAACAAACCTTCTTGACTTCCTCCAAATGAGCCTGCTTGTCTCTTTCCTTGGCACGTTCTCTCCGACCTTCAACACGCGCCTTCTTTCTCTTACTGAAACCTGTGAGCCATTCCCTGGCCAGTCAGCATATACTTTTGTCCAGTTGATCATACCGTCTCGCTTCGTCGTCAAACTTTACTGTCTCGACTTGGTCCTGCCTGTCACGCTTGGCACGCTTGATGTATGATTGACCCTCTGTGAGAAGGGCTACGTTGGATTTCGGGACTACCTTGGGCGGCATGATGAGGTGAATAAGATCCTCGAGGTATAGGTCGCTGGGTGGACCAAAAGTGAGTGGCAAGAGATCACGAGTGACACATCATTTCAGGATCCAGCGCGCCTAAATTTTCTCGCTGTCATCACCTCATCGGCGGCCGACGCGCCTACATCAATGAACCACGCATCCTGCTTTTCATTTGTTTGTGTCTCATCATCCTTTCTCGTTCAACATTCTATAATCCACCCTCTTGTACCTTCAACAATACATTAAAGGATACAGCAAAACCTCTGATTCAACACCACACTCTTTTTCTCATCCTTTTACGACCTCTTTCAACTTCTCCTCACCCCGATCCGTCCCGGGTCGCCACCCGCCCAGTTGTAGCCATGGAGTCTCTTTCGACTCCAAGCAACGCGACACTGCTATCAGTTATGACACCTGCAGTCGTCAACTACCCCTTCTATTTCACCACCGGTCCTTCAATCCTTCCGTCTGTCATGACAGATAAACACCTGTCACTGGCAGCTCCGATCGTGTGCTACTGGGTCTACTCGCTCATGTTCCACGCGATTGACTGTGCAGGTATCCCCTACTTTGAGAAGAGACGGATACACGAGGCGCCAGAGGTTCTTTCGCGTAACAGGGCGACGGTATGGGATGTGTTGAAGGCAGTAGCGCTTCAGCAGGTCATCCAGACGATGTTGGGTTATGTTTGGTTGGAGAGCGAAGAGGTCATTCTTGCAAGAGAGGTGTATCGTGACTTTCTGGGAGATATGGCTGCACTGGCGCCAAGTGTCATGAAGACTGTCGTTGTTTTGCTTGGCAAGAGGACAGGCGAGCAATTACTTCGCTCGTACGGGGCAGACCTCGTCCAATGGGTCTACTGGTGGGGCATCCTAACCGCACAATTCGCTTTCGCATTGTAAGTTCTCTTTCCTCTTCTCATGATAACTAACGACAAGTTTCCTCATCGACACCTGGCAATACTTTCTCCATCGCCTCTTCCATACCTCTCGATTCCTCTACCGCCACTTTCATTCGGTCCACCACAGGCTCTATGTCCCCTTTGCCTTTGGCGCACTGTACAACCACCCCGTCGAAGGCTTGCTTCTCGATTCCCTTGGAGCAGTCATTGCGCATACCGCATCGGGCATGACGATCCGTCAAGCGGCGCTACTGTTTGCTTTCTCGTCGTTGAAGACGGTCGATGATCACTGTGGCTATAGGCTCTGGTTCGATCCATTCCAGATGTTCTTTGCCAATACGGCAGATTATCATGATATCCATCATCAGGCCTTTGGTATCAAACGCAACTTCAGCCAACCCTTCTTGTGAGTATTGCAGTTGACGATGGAGCGTTGCTAATGATCAGCACGAACTGGGACCGTCTGCTCGGGACACACATGTCGCGTGAAGAAGCAGCGACGCGCACACGTAAAGTCGGTGTCAAAAGCTCACCTGGCAGTGCGCCTGTCGTGCTGCTGTCGAGCAAGAAGATTGAGTGAACAGCTGCTCGCAAGGCAGGCCTACTCGTGTATACTATTGTCCCACTACATTCAACCTATTTAATACATTATGCATCCTTTACGCACGCAAGACTAGACGTCTTCTTCTTCCGGCACCGTCGAGGCTTTCCGTGCAGGCCGATCAGAATTCAGCCGGATTTGCAACCCTGCTTCGTTTGGTGAGACTGTCACGGATTGTGAGTCTTTACGACGAATTGCTGGTGACGCGCTGCGCTGTCTATCGATTAACAGCGGTCGAGTCTCGCCATCTTCGATACCAGGTCTTCTGCGCCGCCTAAAGACGTGGGATCTTCGCAGAGGCGTTGACGGGATCGGAGGTCGAGAGCCATAGACTGCAGCTTGTATCATGATGGTGACATCAAACAGCAGCGTACCGCCG
Source organism: Holtermanniella nyarrowii (assembly GCA_001600035.1). Classification (NCBI taxonomy): domain Eukaryota; kingdom Fungi; phylum Basidiomycota; class Tremellomycetes; order Holtermanniales; genus Holtermanniella; species Holtermanniella nyarrowii. Next base: position 316,972 of record BCIT01000004.1, on the reverse strand, counting down.
GACCCAAGAAGATATCTGTCATGAGCTCTCTCCGTCAGGGTTGCATGACGTACGGCAAAGCCTCGAGCAGGTAGTGCAGTGCCTCGGAAGGATCACCGCTCCCCGATGGGTTCAGCAAAATTGAAATGACATAAAGAAGGTTGCCGCCAAAGGCAAAGACGAATAAGAGAATTGAGAGGCCCTCGACGGATTTGCGTTGGAACTGGGATCAGCTATGCTGCCTTGTGAGGGAACTCACATTCAGCCAAATTTGAGGTAAGCGCGAACTGAGATACAGTGTCGTGCATGACCACGCCGAGACGCGGCCTACTGCGCGTTGAAAGGATTGCGATGAAGTGGGTGGTTTGGGATGTGTCCCGTTGATAGAGTCAATTATCCAAACGTCAATTTGAGTCGTCATCATTGTTGTTGTGGCCTCTTTAGGCCCAAAGCCCATTATCCGATCCTGCCCGAAGATTCCCAGCTGTCCCACATCCGCAGGCAGAACCACATGGCCCACCTCCCTCTTCCCAAAATTCCCAAAGCCAATCCGTCCATTGATCCCAAGAAAGCACCAAAGTCCCATGAACGCTACACCCGCCGCTCTCCGCCCTGTACCTCGTCCTCCAGACCCTCGGACCATGCTAACACTTCTGCTCTTGCTGCGCGGTCTTCTGGGTTGTTCACCTTGTATCAGGTCGTCCAAAGCCTCGCCTGATGTATCACCGGATGTGACGTACACTGCCTCGTTCTCTGGAAGCGCTAGGCTTACGTCGGACCGATGCATTGTACGTCCTCTTTGATCTGTAAGGGTTCCGACACTTGTCGTCATGTCCACCGGCGAGTCATGGACATGCGACAGCTCTGACCGGCTCGATTGACCGGAATGGAAACTTTCCATCATGTGGCGATGCTCTACCTCGCTATGCGGCCCGTCGGTGACATGTCTCCGTAGAGCGGCTCTTCTGGAGCGACTACGACCTGCGCCCGCTCCAGATCTCACACGCTCTGCCGCCCGAGCGACATCTAGCGCAGCCTCAAAAATCGCTTGATATGACCCGTCGGTAGCCAAATGAGATGTGTGAGGGGTTACAAGTTTCCGCCGATGTTGTCGAGTACTCGAGGGCTGTCTTTGGATGGAGGGATGGGAAACAGAGCGAACATGACGGATAGGTTCCTCCAGAGGCGAAAGGAGGCTATGCTGAGACGGAGGAAGGAAAAGAGATTGGTGTAGTTGAGGAGATTGCGCCGTTTGAGGCATGCGCACACTGGAGGGTGTTGCGGGTATCGAGTGCGGCTTCGCTCGGCGCGTGTAATAGAAGTACTGATAGACAAGACACATGTCGATAATGCAAAAGTAGATTGCAAGATAAGTCTTGCGTTAGCAAGGAACGGGAATGTTATTTACCTGGAATGGCAGCTGGTCCGTCAAGAGACAGCCGATAAGGTTGGTGATGTCGCCTATCGTTAGCTCACCTGTTCAGTTTGTGACCACATACCAAAGAGCCAAGTCATGAGAAACGGCAAGGCGAGCCCCTCGCAGGAGCTGTTTCGCCAGTTCTTGAGTACCTGCCTGTAGTCGTCAGGCTCGTCGTGTCATGAATACTTACGGCGCCTGAGCACAGAGCCAGCTGCAAATACTAGCATATCCAAGAACGTTGGCAACCACCTCCTTGGTCAAACCATCCGGTACTCTGACTGGCAGCATGGCAACAAGGTATGTGTTGACACAAAATCGGCAATCGTCGGCAACGACGACGGTGGCAAGCAAACAAGCAGATCTTGACGCGTTTAGACTAGCTCGTACGTGTATAGCAAGCTCATCTTGCGCAGGTGTAGGTAGTGAAAGTTGCGTGAAGGTCCAAGCTCAGGTTGTGGCAAGGATTGTCTTGGGTGATTAGGATTTTAGTCAAATGAACCTAAGATCATTATTATAGCCGGATTTGTTGTGACGTCGAGATCTCTTTAAGTCATATCTGCAGCTGTTGAAGACACCAGAAGCTACACCACCATCATGGCCAAGGGGAAGAATGCCAACCCCGCTGATGCTCATCGTGAGTGCTGCATTAGTACTCGTGAATTGACAATGAGGTAAGGCGATGAAGGCTAAAGAGGTCAAAAAGGTATGAATTCAGATCACCCGGGTCTAACGTTCAGAACAAGGAGCATCGCAAGAAGGTGCGGGAGACGCAAACTCTCAAGACTGGGACAGGAGGTGAGACTCGATGGACCTATCGTCGCTGACAGTAGGTCTCGAAGCCGACCTTCGCAGATTGCAAGAGCAAAGTGCGTCCGAAGCGTCTTCTGATGTGGCTGATAGAAGGCCAGGGTGCACCAGCAGATTCCGAGGCCAAGCAGCGCATAGCAGAGCTCGAAGCCGAGATCAAGCGCATCAAGAGCACCAAGGAGAAATATGTCCAGGCGCACCCAGAACAGCGCAAGCTCGTTTATGGCGATGGCAACGGCAAGCGCGAGCAGGCAGAGAAGGATGCGGGCATGACAGACAAGGATCTGTATGATTCCAAGGGCAGATTGAGAGATCCAAAGCGGAGTGTTTACTATGATCCTGTACTGAATCCATTCGGTGTGCCACCTCCTGGCATGCCTTATAAGGAGCATCGTGAGTACGCTTCAGTAGAGTGTACTGACAGGGAGCCGCTCCAGAGGATGACAGCTCTTCGTCAGAGGAGAGTGACAGTGATGGTGAGGTGATGCGTTAGGCGCGCTGACGACAGATGATGATATTGTCATGCCAGCTGGACCGCCGCCTGCAGAAGTCGAGGTTGATTCGGACGATGAGATCCCACTGCCTGACGGGCCGGCTCCATTTCAGATTGCTCCTGGCAAGTTTGCTTCAGGTGAGATCATTCTTCAGGCGCAATCAACTAGAAACTCATTGCCAGCGCCACCTTTGCCACCAGGGCCGCCGCCCATGGCTCGTCACCCACAATATCCTCCACAACCATCTTCCTATCCTCCTCAACAACCATTCATCATCCCACAGCCCAGCTTCATACCACCACACAATCAATCACACTTCCAACATTCCCAACCCCCACGACCATCACCTCCGGCTCGTTCAAGTCGAGTACTTCATACTTCTTCTCTACGAGACTTGGACGGTGTCGTCCCTGTATTGCCGCCTGCCGAGACAGGTTCAGCCGAGGCAGTCATCTCTGCAGCTCCACAGATCCGTGATCTGCGAAAAGAAACGACAATTTTTGTGCCACGGAATCTCAAGAAGAAGAAGCCTAACACCGTGCAAGCTGCACCAGGGAGCAGAGAGGCTGGAGAAGAGCTGGAAAAGGCAGCGCCCGGCGGTGGACTCATGGGCAAGCTATCGTCGGTGCTCGACAAGGACGCAATGGTCGCAGACGACTATCAAAAGTTTTTGGATGGTCTGGGAGATTTAAGCTAAATGATATAATGCAAATGCGCGCTAAAGATATTGTACAATTCTAATACTTTTCATTTGCCTTCTTCTCGGCCATGGTCATCGACATGGGGAACTTGTCCTCTGTCTTGCCAGCGTCGGGGTAGCGACGCTTGTATAGCATGCGGCGCCCAAGCTTCCACAATTCGGTAAACGAGAGGTAGACGAGCAACGCTGCGACGACGGGTCCCCATTCCCACCCGATACCGGTGAGCTGGAAAGCGTAGTCGCTGAGCTTGGGGATGTAGATGATGGGGAAGACCGACAGTACACAAATGCCAGCGGACCAGAGGAGGATCTTGTTGTCGAGAAGGTTCATCTGGAAGATACCACGCTCAGCGTGCTTGCATTCGAGAGCGTGTGCCATGAGGATGACGATGAGTGTAGCGAATGCGGTGGCACGACCGTGATAGACATTGGCGCAGTCGGCGGCGTCGTAGTTATCCTGGTTGCAGCTCAGACCAACCGTCTTGCCGTTAGAGGATGAACCGTAAACAACAATCGCAAACTAACATCAGTTGTGTCCGAAAGTAGAAACTCACGTTGGCAATCGTCAAAGCACCCATGAGAATACCGTAGAAGAAGAGATCGGCCCACCATTCACCGGTGAAGATGGTGCGGTACTCGGCCGGCGAGTTAGTCATGGCATCAAAGGCGGTAGGCTCAAGACCGAGAGCAAGAGCGGGAGGCCCCGCAGCAATGGTGTTGATCTGATGTCAGCAGGCTAGCACGAGAAATTCAACTTACCCAAAGAGCAGCCACAGGCGAAATTGGGTAGATTGAGACACCCTCTGCATTCTTGAAGGCAAGGCCAACAACGAGGACCAAGACTTCGGCAATGTTACCAGTCAAGAGGTAGAGCAAGAACTTGGACAAGTTCTTGAGGATACCGCGACCCTTCTTGCAAGCACGAGTGATGGTAGCAAAGTTGTCATCGGCAAGAACGATATCGGCGGCACCCTTGGCGACGTCTGAGCCGTTGAGACCCATGGCAAAGCCAATGTCGGCGCGCTTTAGCGAAGGGCAGTCGTTGACACCATCACCAGTCATGATGGTCTTGCGCCACATGCCGTGGGCCTTGCGACGATGGATGGCTTCGACCATGCGGACCTTGGTCTCAGGAGCACAACGGGCAATGACCAAAGGTAGTTCTGGCAGAGCGTCGATCTCGTCTTCGGACAGAGCGTCGAATTGTTGGCCAGTCATGACGGCGGAGGCGGGCGATTGGAGGTCAAGGATACCAACGGCGAGAGAGATGGCGCGGGCTGTAGCGGGGTGGTCACCAGTGAGCATGTGAGGAATGAGGCCGGCCGCCTTGCATTCGAGCACAGCACCACGAGATTGAGGACGAGGAGGGTCGCTGCTTGTCAGTTTTGTATCTCAACACAACAAATCACTCACTAGATGCCGACGAGACCGAGGAAGCAGAAGCCAGTCTCGAGGTCGTCACGGGGAACAGTTGCGATCGTCTCTAGCTCAGACACCGGAATACGCTTGGCAGAGAGTGCAAGAACACGCAAACCCTCACCAGCCAGCTCGTCCATCTTTGCAATGATCTCCTCCTTGTTGGCAGCCTCGAGCTTTGCAGTCTGACCGATACCAATGTGGGTGCAGCGATCAAGAACACGCTCAACGGCACCTTTCATGCTGAATGTCAGCGCTGATATCAAGAATCAACTCACTGAACAAGAATTTCGTCAGCTTCGGCGCCAGGTGCAGGGTAGTGAGCGTAGGCAGTGGACATGCGCTTGACGATGGAATCGAAAGGGTGCTCGACGACAATCTCATAGTGACCTTCGACATTTGCCTTGGGAATGTGTGCGTCATGATGTTGCTTGCTGCGGTGGGCGTGAGTCAAGTGACCTTTGCCGTGACCCATTTTGTTGGCAAAGACTTGGAGGGCAATTTCGGTCGCGTCACCGTTTGCCTCCCAGACGTCATTCTCGCCCTTGTGAAGGGTCGCCATGTTGCAGAGGGAAGCGCAGTGGACCATGTCGAGCAAGGGACCGGGGATCTCGTCGAGCTGGATGACGGCTTCAGAGGTGATGTCATCGTCGCTGTCGCTGCTTGGGGTAGGAAGTGTTTCACTTGACGAGTCGTTGGGGGTCTCGGGAACGATGGACTTGACAACACCACGAGGGTAGAATGGGTCAGAGCCACTCTCTACCTCGTATGCTTGACCGGTAGAGGTGTCTGCCTTGCCAGACCTTGGTGTATCGGTACCAGCGCCGGGAGCGATAGAGGTGCCCTTCATGGGAACCCAGGCCTTCTTGAGAACCATCTTGCCGACGGTGATAGTACCAGTCTTGTCGGAGCAAATGTCGGTAACGATGGACAGAGCCTCGATGGCGTCCATCCGACGGCAAACGGCGTTCTTGTTGGCAAGATCACGCGAAGCAGAGGCCAACGACATGGTAACGACTGCAACGAGCGAGGCAGGAAGGAGCGAGACAGCCGTAGCGACTGCATAAGTCGCGATGGAGTCGGGGACATTGGTGAAACCGGTAGAAGCAACGACGATGAATGCGAGCAAAAGCGCCATGCCAAGTAGGGTGTAAGCGAGCTTGTTGAGCTTGATCTGAAGGGGAGTTGTCTCTGCGACACCTAGGACGACCTTGAACTTGTGCCATTTGGCAGCAAAGCCCCTGCGGTTGTTGGTCTCTTTGCGCTCCATGGCCTCTGCAATCTTGCCGAGCTCGGTCGACATGCCGGTGAAGACAACAATGGCGCGTGCACGACCTTTGGTAATGGTTGAGCCTGCGAAAACCATGTTCTGTCACTGTCAGCCGAGGTGTTGCCAAGCGTGAACAACTTACCTTGCGGTCTCCAACTGGGCAGTCTTCCTCGCCAAGAGCCTTGATTTTTTTGGCAACTGGAAGGGATTCACCCGTGAGCAAAGCTTCATCCGACTCCAAGTTGGACAGATAACCGGGCAACAGTCTAGCATCGGCAGGCACGACGTCGCCGTTGGTGAGAATGATAATATCTCCGCTATCTCGTCAGTTTTCTTTCCAGCTGTAGCGACTCACGGAACGACCTCTTCGGATGGAATATTTTCCGCCTTGCCTTCCTGACCCTTGTGTGCAGCATCGTGACGGAGAACGGTAGCGGTCGGAGAACCAACAGACGCCAGAGCGGCTACCGTCTTTTCTGCTTTCCACTCTTGGACAAAGCCTACGACGACGTTGAGGATGACGAGGGCAGCAATGACACCGGCTTCGATGAAATCCTGCGTACCGAATGAGACGGCCATGGATGCCAACAGCACAAGGCACATTGCATTTGCAACCTGGCGACCCAAAATCTTCCATGGCTGTTTGTCAGTCACGATCTGTATGAGATGAGACGCAATGACTCACGTTGGGTGGTGGTGGGGGTGAGATTTCATTCGGTCCGTACTCTGCTAATCTGGCTCTGTACAAATCATTGGTAAGCCCAAGAGTGACATGAGAGTCGAGTGCCTTGACGACATCTTCTGCTTCGAGTGTGTGCGGATGCTTTGGTAGTTTTGCCAATGCCTCTGGAGAGGCGATGAATTGTTGCTTACCCATCAATGGTTGTTTGTTCAAAGAAAAGTCTTCGGACCGAGCGGCCTCTAGTTCTTATATAGTCTCCGAGGTCTATCGAAAGATAGCTGTTACCGAAAAGCCAAGGCCTCGCGCCAAGACGTCAGAGCTTGGCGTTGTGAGAATTCTGGAGCGGGCTTGCCGGATTCTTGGCGGATTGGTATGGGTTACTGTTGTAAAAGCTTGAACGCTACAAGATCTGTCAAGAGTTCCTCAAGTGCTAGAACACGTTCCCTGTGATCTACACTACAAAGTATAGTTCTCACACATCTCAGATTTCCGCATCCAGCAAAGTCTACATCTTGTTGCCACCCAAGTCCGCCAAGCCGCCGGCTTACGGCAAGCAACATTCCTCAGGCCCTTTAGGTCCACGACGGTGGATCAATTCTCCTGACCGAGATGAATCAAATTATCTTCGTAAGCACGCGACCACCTCGTCCACATGCCATGTCCCGGCCGTCTCGTATCATACGACTAGAGCTAGCACGAACAAGTAGAGCCATAGACCGATCCTTTTCAAGGTTATCCCCACAGCAACGTGGAAAGAATCCCGCAAAAAGCAATGACGTAGTTTAATGGCTCCCCTTCTATTTGTGAATCGCCCAGATTCTTGGTACCGTTCTTTGCCGAGTTTGCTGCGCATTCCTTCTGCAGAGCACGGGACGGAACCGGCCGCGGCAACATCTGAACACTCAAGATAAGAACACTGTGCAGCCTGGTGCGGTCGAGCTCAAGGCAATGATTGTATCGGAGATTCGTCTGCAGCAGACGACCTCGATGACAAGCGAGATCCAAAGTTCAAGTACTGCAGCCTTGTTCCAAAGTCCATTTCATCTATATGTCTCACTTTTCAAGTTTCGTTCTTGTTTGGAGAAAACACAGACTGGGAAACTGGGAGGTGAGGAATCCAGACGAAAACGTCTCTAAAGCAGGTGTTGGGTGCATCTTCTGGTCTCGCTCTTCCGGCAGCACAGGCAAAGATACCTTCATTTGCTAGGCGCATGTGCGCAGTGATCTACCCTTCACACCATCCACTTTGTCATTGGGGCTGGAAGCGGAGCAGGCGTTGATAATGTGCAAAGGTCTCATATAGTCCGATGCATACCCGTCTCAAAGTTCACGACTGCCGGACATCTAACTTTTCTCATGGACTATGTGTGCGTCAGACTGGTACGCGATTCGGAGGTACTCTGCCATCTTGACAGTCCCGTCAATGACATACTTCATGGACGAAGCTCTTTCACTCATCTCGCCTCTGATGATTTCGGAGACCTGTTGTCTTCTCCAAACGGGCATGTCGAATTGCGGACCGGCCCCTTGGGCAAACTTGTGGAGCCTCTCAGCAACCTTTGTGTTGAAGGCGTTTTGATCAGTTTCGCTCAGGCCCGTCCAGGTGGCTTCGTCAATGAACGAGATGAATTCACTGAAGGAAGAGTCGGTTGTGTTCGCCATTGGTTAGGATTGAGAATGTGGAGTGGCATATCTTGCACGTCTGGCTTCTATACGAAAGCCCGCCCAAGTATCCTTTGATCACCGATCGCCCTTCGAATGTCGAGTGCTAATGTGACATGACGAAGCAGAATAAAAGGGAGTACAAAAAAAGCCTGATCGCCACTCTGAACCTCCGCAAAGGAACGTCCATCTAATTCTATATTGCAAAACTGACACAAGAGAGCTCTAGAGTCTAGAGTGTGATTGGCTGGTCGCAGTTCGCACATTGCGACCTTGTCATCGATCAGAAATGAACATATGCTCTGCAGTTCCTTTAGTAGACTGCGCGCCGTCGTCGACACCGCGAGAATCTTTCACGCGAGGGCTAGCAACACTTCATCGTTCTCGAAGGGCCGAGAGGTCTGGAAGAGACGGCAGCGACGGTCTGATGGCATCCGTAGTATCAAGATGCATCAACCATAAAGTCATTACTCATGAACATAGAGTCGTCGAAAGTCATTATCTAAGGTCTCGTCCACTTCCACCACTTCTTTGTGGAATTCCCAGCCTCACTCTCATCCCCCTGTCCCTCCCCACCTTCTGCCTCTTCCCTCTCATTCTCTCTATCCGGATAATCATCCGCCTGTAATGGACATTCCAGCCCAACATCACCAAAGCTCACATAGCCAGCTTTCAACCTCAGCGCAAACCCAGCACGACGCGCATCAAATGTCGGACTCGGTGATTCACTTCTTGATTCTGTCTTTGGTGTATCGCAGACTGGCGAGCCAGGCGACGAGACGGCCGTCTGCTGAACAGCAAGAGTTGTGAGAGGAGCGAGTGGGGTCGAACATGATGCGTGTCGAAAGACTGGAGCTGTCACACTGCGGTGAAAGGGTGGAGGCGAGGGCAGCTCGGCCATGGATGGAAATGGGGACGCGATGGAGAGGACTGGGATATCGTCTGTACGGGAAGGAGTTCTCGAAGGAGTTCTCGAGGGAACGCGACGAGCCAACGTCCCGTACTTTGACAACGACGACGACGACTGCTCGTTGAAGCTTGCAACGCTCTGCAAATGTCGCACGGCAGGTGTCGATGGTTCTCTCTGACGCAGCCACTGCTCGACGAGCCCCTCTTCTTCAGCTGGTCGCGCACTCGCAATCCGTCTCACGTCAGGTCGATTCTTGTGGACATTGGGCGAAGAGTGGCCTCGTACGAGCAGACCACGGAGCGAGCCTTCGGCCGTCTCTCTCACTTGCAGCAACGCAACTGGCCGCCGCTCTTCGCCTGGCAGATCATCAAAGAGACAGCGTGAAGAAGTTGAGGAAGCTCGTTTGCGGTGCGTGTGGGTCATGGTTTGCCTGCGGAGTTGTTTGGGAAAGGATGACGGTGCGCCGGGTGATGATGCATGGCTGTGGGACGATGGTCTCCTTGATGGGATTTCGCGCGTTGGGACTGGAGCTATATAGGGCGCCGTGACGGAACGTTTTGTTACCAGCTGCATACGTTTTGCAGGACGAGTTGCGAGTTGAGTGTGAAGGTTGTGTTCTGGCTCGGGCCGTAATGGGGAAGAGGGACGTAAAGGAGAGCCAGGTCGGGAGATGACGGAAAGATTGCGCTGTCGATGATGAAACGGAGACTTGCGTCCGCCATTGTCATCTGCTGACGATGGCGATCTCGGACGTGTTGTTGGTCGAGTAAAGGGTGGAGAGGAGTCGCTGAATTTTGTTGAGGATGACGATCTGGGGTCAGCAAATTCCAGTCTGTTGTTCTTACCTCGCAAGCGACATCTCCGAGTCATGCCTAACAGCTCTAGGCTTGACAAGCACCGGAATTCTAGATGGCAAATCTAAACCCAAACCCAACCCTTGACCCGATGGAATCCGCATTCCGCCCCGTGTTGGCCCACCAGGCGAATACGAAGTCGATGGTGTGACTGCAGTCTTCCAAGACGAAGATGGTGTAGTCATTGCCGAAGGTGGCGAGAGTGAAGGTACAAGAGAAGGTTGGACCGACATGGCACGCCGAGGTAAATGCGTTGAATGATCGATACCATGCCCCACGCCTCGAGGCAAGCGGTACGTCGACGAGTGGAGGTAAACGGCTCGTAAAGGAGGGGTTTATGCAACACGGCCTTCCGCAATGCTCTTTTGGACGGTGTTGATCAGTGGGAAGAACCCCTGAGCGCCGAGTTTTGACCTGGAGATGATGGGATCATGGGAAAACCGCAGCGGATTGATGACCGGACGAGAACGGAAGGTGAGCTTAGATCCCGTCGATCAAGGTTCCTATCCGGCGGTCGTGTCTCATCCTCGTGCTTTGCCTTTCGGAACTTGACTTGGGTGCTGTATGGAATAGATATGGCTGGTATTGCAGCAGTGCGCGACAAGTAATCAAGCAGACTATGGTAGCTGAGCTAGAAGCAAAACGAGCCAGATGATACAACGCGTCGACGCGCCCGTGTACGTAACTACCGCCGCGCCCCAGCGAAAGCAGCAACGCATGCATATGGGAGTGGGTGATTGTAAATGGATAAGCTCTGCACAGCCCAGTACAGCCTTCCCAGTATCAAAGCTATAACATATAGCTTTGTTTCAATTTCAAATGTGATGCGCAGAGTTTACAACTCCTCGACGACTTCCCGGTATGTGATGACTGCTTTCCGAAGCAGAAGCTGCTGCGGATGTCCCAAACTTCGAAAATTTGAGACACTCCGAATACTCAAACATCATTTAGAAGGGGAATGTACGTATACGCTTATTGATTGCTTCTTGATAGACAGCAGCAACCTCGACACTCATTTATTTCATTTTCTCCAGGCGGCCAAGTGGCGGGCATATGCAGCCTTCTCATCCTGCAGCTATTAACTGCGACCGTCATGAAGGGTTGAAGAATTCGAAAGGTATCGCGTGTGCTTCACGCGTTTGAATGGTTGATTGTGCCCCGGCGTCGCAGTGCTCATAGACAATGCGTTTCGTTTCTGCAGACGGCGAATACCTCTGCCTGCCTGTGTCGGGCTGCGCCACTGGCCCGAGGGTGAGGCGCAGCAGCTGGCCGATCAACTCGCTGTCTTCTGAGACGCGGCGTACCGTCAATGTCCTTTGCGACGTCAATGTATAGACAGTCAACCCTTCTATTCCATTGGTCGCATGCCAGCGTCTTCGGCACACAGTGAACACGCCGCTCAGGATGTTCCGAGATTAGCAAGAAAGCCAGAGCAGAGTGACTGTCCATGTCCTTTTCACAGACGCGTAAACTGCAGTAGTCAAAATGTAAGGCAGGCGCAACAGCCCCGGTGGCACTGTGCGTATTGTCCGTGAGCAGCGGGTCCGTGCATCAGGGGTCAGGGATGATTGTCAGTTCCCGTACTCTGTCTGTTGTCTCTCAAACATACATCAGGTCCATCCATAGCTACATAAGCTGTCCAGCTTAAATCAAGTACAATGCTCTCACTTCGCCGCCACTCACTTGCCACAGCTACAATAACAAATGCGCCCCGCGATCGCCGCTCAGCTCGTCTCACCAACATTTTGCACAATCTTCTCCTCTGTCCTCATCTCACTCGCGGTACCCGCTCATCAGCCATTCCTGGCGTCACATCGCCCTTCAGGGCGTCTGCCTCTGCTCGTCTCGCACGCACTTTGCCTGCTGGTGACATGCTGTCAGCTGGACCCTCAAATCGGACACTGAGTTCTAGCTTGCATAAACAGCTTGAGGAAGAGGTTGTGCTCTGGACTGGGCCTTCTAGCTTTTCTGCCTTTGTCAGCAGGTTTGTTTTTCAATATGGCTAGCTGACGCTAGGAAATCACCTGAACCTATCACTCCACAGAAGCTTCGAAAGGCGCGAAGAATCAGATCCAGTCCCGACCTCAAAGGCTCTGCTGCGTCACCAATCTTACTCTCATCCTCCTCTCCTTCGCCTCTAGTCAGACCTCGCGCAACACCAAGCTACACGTCTCCTCTCCCCCGCACAGCCTTCACACCTACAAAGCTCCCCCTGCATCCATTCTTTGGCTCGCACAGAGTTAAAACCCTACCTCTTCCCCCTCCCAGTCCTTCAAAGCCAAGGCTCGCGTACGCTTTCTCATCCTCATCCTCATCTTCGTCTCTCTGCTCTAGCCCAAACTTCAGTCCCGCTCGAAACATCTTTCCACAAAGTCCACAGACGATCAATACCCCACAGAAAGACCTAGCAGATATGCTGTCCGAAGTGACTCTCAACTCGCCTCGGCGATCGGCCTCGACCAAGGCGCAAGCTGGCATCACTAAGCTTGGGCCAACGATCAAAGCTCCTATCGCAAGTGGCTCGCGAGGTCGTCCAATGGTTAAAGCCAAGGAGCCCAACAGCAAGACCGCCGCCATGCTAGTCGCAGCTCTGCACACTTCGACGCCCGGCACGGAGCTGCCAGTCTTCTCTCACTCGACGTTTGTACCCCACGACGCTGTGTCGCACCATCCACCAACCATAGTCTACACTCGCTCAGCAGAAGAGGCCGATGATCTCATCAACTGCTTGAAGGGCGATGTCTTTGGCTTTGATCTTGAATGGCCAGTCTCGGGCTTTCACAGGCCCGAAGGCTCAGCCAAAAACGCAAAGAAGGTTGCAGTGGGCGGGAAATGGGTGCCTTCTGCACCTGGTGCGAAAGGCTATTGGAAGTTTGAGGAGCAAAGAACCGCTCTGGTGCAAATCTGTGACGAGAAGATGGTTCTTCTCATACACCTCAAGGACCTGACAGGTGAGTTGTTTCTGAAGCGTGGCTGACATGAAGAACTGCCTCCCGGTGTCAAGAAACTCGTGGCTGATCGTTCGACATACAAGACAGGCGTTCAAGTAGGCGGAGACGGTAAAAAGTTGGTTCGCGACTTTTCTCTGTTGGATGAAGAGCCCAAAGGGTTGCTTGAGCTTTCGTGGATCGCTCGCAAGGTTGATCCTTTGGTCACTGGTCCTGGATCTGCATTGATCTCCCTGGCCAACCTCTCCAAGATGTACCTTGGACATGATCTGGACAAGGGGTCTGTGCGGATCAGTGACTGGAGCAAAGAGCTTAATCAGGAGCAAAGAGAATGTGGGTCACTGGATGAAATATGGCTGATGATAGATGCTGCTAATGATGTGTATGCTTCATTGCAAATCTATTTGCGCCTCAAGCAGCTTGCCGTTGAGCGTGGCATTGAGCTTGATCATGATGCGCTGTCAACGCATCTTGGGTCAAAAGCCAAGCCCAAGTCTCCTACGCGATCACAAAACTTTGGGCCGCCCCGCACGCAGAAGCAAGCGTATGATCTCCTTGTCCAAGGCAAAAGGTTCGACGAGATAGCGGCGGAGATGGGAATCAAAGAGAACACTGTACAGTGCGTATTACGCCTGGACAATCAAGCTGACGGCAGTGGTTACGTGCTGAACATCGGAAGAGATTGGGAATTCGATGACTTTTCGAAAGAGAAAATACAAACTCGCCTCGTGAACGAGGTTCCGCACAACAGTTATGCCTGGACTTCACACAAGGCCTTCATGTTGGGATTGAAAAAAGATATCAAGCACAAACTTGTGTCTTCTGAACCGTCCTCGCCGTCATCTTCTGTTGAATCTTAATCACGGTCTGGATCTCCATAGCTTGCATGCATCTCTCGTTCTCTCATTTCAGCGGCCGAAATGCCACTTGCATGCATGCATGCACATGGCATCGACGCGCCGATCACGTGTGCTCGATGTGCGGTCATGCGACGTCATAAAGTCGGAAACAGAACCTTTCATTCGCTGGATCAACCTTTTCTTAATAACCACTAATCTCACTACAATGGCAAGCAAACGTCTCACTCCTGTTCTCGCCGCTGTCGGTCTCGGTAAGTTCATTTGATCGTGAAAGCCGCATCGCTAACAAGCAGGCGTCGTGACTGGCATCTATATCTTCAAGGATCCCGTCAAGCAAGCTTCTCAAGATGTCAGCACACCTCCTCCATCAGGCTCATACGCCGCTGGCAAGTCAGGCAAAGACGACTCTAAGAACAGCGTTTCCGCCAGTTCTTCAGGCGAGTGCGTATTCAATTCCAGTGCAAATGGTCCCGATCTGACGTTTTCTTCAGAGCAGTCTCAGGCCCACAAGCGAGCTTGAAATACGGCGGTGCATCACCTGTCTCTCATGGGCAAACCACAGTTGCTGGTTCGACAGAACAAGCTCGTAAGAGCGGGTCAGTAGACCACAGCCCCAAGCTGCGCGAGAACCCCAATGAGCAGGATGGGTCAGCAGGTGGAGGCCAGGGTCTTGCCGAAATGCGCGAGAGGAAGATGAAGGGTCAGGGTCTGCCATCACCCCAAGGTGGTGATACCAAAGCTCAGACGGTTGATGTACGTGAAGCGGACGGAGAGGGCGGAGGTATCAAGAAAGGCAGAAAGTGGCTTGGCGGATGGTAGTCTATACCTCTCTCTCATGTATCTATCACAAGTGTATCTGTCACTGTGCGTCATCCCATTCTGCGTTTAGTGTCTTGGCTGCTCGACGTTGTCGATCCCATTCACGGACTTCATGATGCGCAAGCACACGATCAGGATGAAAGTTGTGTAGCTCGAGACCGTCCATGTCGACAGCTCGCGAAAGCGCAACATAGCTCTGTCCTGCCCTATCAGCATTTCCCACGTCCGTCAAGCTTACCTTTCTCAAAGACATGCCCCAGATCGACTTTGACGCGCTCAAGCGTCTGACCCTGCGATTTATGAATTGTCAATGCCCTATCACCACCGCATTAGCCCCAGACCACATCATCACCAAAGACGCACCAAGCAAGGATAAGCGGCACCTGATACCTTGTAGCCTCAGCCTCCTGGTTCGCATTCATTACATCAATCGACATGGCAGGCATCAAGAACGTCCGCGTAGCCTTCTCTTTACCGTATTTGGACGGCGCAAATTCGATGACGGGGAAGATGGATTCAGAGGTCGCTTTGGGGGAGAAATTGTATTTGGATCGTGGCATCTGGATCCCTGTTTGGTGGGCTTTTTCGAGGGTTTCAAAGCCTACTATCCGGCCTGTTGAACCGTTGACGAGTTCGTCGTCCTGATGTCAGCGTCACAGTTGCCTCATCCCGTACGTACAGGCATGTTCTGCCATCAGCTCCATTTTCTCCAACTAGATGAACTCACCTTGGCCAGCATCACCAGGGCGCCAATACAAACATCAATCGTTCTCGGGAACCGCACATAAGAATCCAGCTTCTTGGTAGCCTCTTCCCAACCCAATTGCCGGCCTTCAGAAGTCCTACCTGGAACGTCATGCGCCGTAAACGTTGTCAAAGGCTTCTGAAGCGCAATCAATCGCTCCTGATTGATCTTCTGTACCTCTGCCCTCGTCGCATACCTTCCATCAGCCTCTTCTCTCATGACACTACTCACAATCCAACAGGCTCAATCCCATCCTCAAACACCAACGGCCTCGCCAACGCCCTAAAAGTCTTTACATCCCCCTCTCCAACCTGTCCATACCTCATCTTCTCAAGAAGTCTCACAAACGTATCATCAGTCTGTCGATACACGCGTGTCAAGTCATGTTGATCTTGGAGAGGTATCAATGTATGCCAGCAACGCGCTTGAAAGGCAAAGACACAGGGGTTGCCTACGGGCGGGAGTTGATAGAAATCGCCAGAGAGGATGATTTGAAGGCCGCCAAAAGGGAGTTTGGAGTTTCGGAGCTTTTGGCCGAGGATGTCTAAGTAATCGAGTTGAAGACCGCTGATCATTGAGACTAATGTGTTAGGGGAGGGGGACGGTGGGATGGACGTACCTTCGTCGATCATGAGAGCTTTGCTTTTAGTCCAGCGCTCGAAAGCACTGGGTTTTGCTCTGATCATTCCGACTGCAGCATCGATCTTGTGTCCGAAAACACCGACAAAAGCCCACGAATGAATCGTTGAGCCTCCGATATTGCTATCACCTCAGCACTTCACTTGTCACACGGGACACTTACACGCCCGCCATACCGGTGCTAGCAGCCACGCCCAATCTCCACCGATTAGGGTCCTCGCCAGTCAAGAGAGCTTCGCGATGTCGCTGTTTGAAAGCTGCAATGATAGCGCGAAGGAGGACGGATTTGCCTGTCCCTGCTGAACCGGTAAAGAAGACGTTCTTACCGGCTAAAACTTTGTCTAGGACGTTTTGTTGTTCTTCGTTTAGATCTGGGCCGATTGAGGTGATTAGGCCGTCTGGGAACTGAGGTATTGCTGGTATTTGAGCTCGAAGCTGTAGAACTGTTGGTGCAGCCGGAACTGAGTTGTCAGTAATGCTAATCGTTCTTGTACTTACCTCTATTGGCGGTCATGACATAGGCCTATGATCAGCTTGACAGGTCATGGACATCATTACATTCGCTTCTGCCTCTGTCGCAAAGCTCTTGTACATGTTTCCAGGAAATCCATCGACCTTTCAACATCAACTGACGAGTCACTTTAACACTTTACCTGTCTTTTGCAATCGTCCCAATTCGTAAACACACCCGGCCTTCGTCCCACCTTGACAGCATAGTAGGGATTCTTTCTGGCTTTGGCCATTGAGGACGCTGTTCGACTGCTGGTTTTCTTCGAAAGATAGCGGCGTGCGAGGCGACTCGTAGGAGCCCCGGGCCCGGTCAGGGTGGCAAAAGTGGCGATCCAGAAATGTGAAGAGCGTCTTTCAATGCCCATCCAGACACGAATCTCTTGAATCAGTACTCTTATAAGTGATAATCCAGAGCTTCTATTCACCGCCTGGTCGAGATTGACGCACCGACCCCCTTAGAAAAAAGAGACTGGTGCGCGGTTTACCTAAGCTACCCTTCATTCACGTGGCCACGCGTCGGCTTTGTTTCGCGTTCAAAGTCATTGACTCTGCACCAAAAAAGGGAACGTGTATTAGGACTTTCGACCATTGAGCGTCAGAGAGGGTATAAAGGCAAGGACGCGTACTTGGATCTGCTTGCCACCATCAACTACCATCCACATCACTACACCTCAACACAATGTCATCATCATCATCCACAACACGTCAACCACTTTGCGAAATCACTCCACCCAACACACGTCCCCTCGCTCCAATATTTACTCTCAACAATAAACGCACAGTACCAATCGCGTCATGCTCATCCTCACCAGACCACTACATCCTCCGCACCCCGATTCACAGCTCTCCACTTCGACACGTCGCACGTAAGCGTCCGAGAGCACGCGAGGACAGTGATGATGAAGAGAACAAGACTACCCTCACGTCTTTGACTCTTGGTAAACGGGCTGTTAGGACTCGGAGGGAGGTGGAGAAGGTTCAGGTGACGACGAGGGTGCAGCCTGTCGTTGAGATCGGAGTCGAGGCGAAAGACGTGCCGGGGTGGTCGAGACGATCGAGGCGTCGAGGAGTCGTCTGCGAAGCTGTTGGTTCGCACGAGTATCAACGAGGTCTTGAATCTGGTTACAGAGCTCAGAGCTATCGATGTGAGTCTCAACCCCCCAAAACAACGCGCTGACCTTTAGCACACCAATCATCCGACGTGTACCTCTCCAGCTTCACCCATTCTCTCCTCTCCCCCCACTCATTCCTACGCGTCCCATCCTTCCGCCCTCCAAACGGCAATGAAAGAGACTATGCTCCAGCTCTCACAACCTCCATGTCTTGGGCCGCAAAAACACTTCCCACACCCACTCAGGCAGGAGGTCCTAAACGCGTAATGGCAGTTGCGAGCGAAGAAGGCTCCGTCTGCATCGTCGATGTCGATCGTGAGCTATGGGGTGATGTCGATGATAACGGAGCTATTTATGGTGGTGGTATGGGCACGGGTCTTGCGCGCTGTTCGCCTTATTTGGACTTGCATCGGAATGCTATATTCGATATCAAGTGGTCTGGAGATGATTCGCGCTTGGTGAGTTGCTTTGATGATTGGTGACGCCAAGCTGATGACAGCTCACCATGTCGGGCGATCAGACTTCAAGGCTGCACGATGTTTCTGGCGCTGAGCCAAAGCTCCTCGCCACGCTGAGCGGACACACGTCCTCCGTCAAAGCTGGCGTATTTTTCGATCCCCATCGCTCAGCAGCACACGATCCCACTAGCCTCCCATCAACAGTCATCGCAACAGCAGGTCGCGACGGCAACATTCTCATCTTTGATCTCCGATGCAAAGGCTGGGCTCTTCCCGACGCGCCCAAAACGCGTTCAAGCTCTAATGACGGCCCGGTCGTCATGCCTGTTGCTACGATCCGCCATGCGCACGGTCAACCTGGGAAGAGGGGTTCTGCAAATGCTAGGACTGCCACTAGGAGCGTGACGAGTTTGTTGGCGCTTGAGGGCATGCCTGGGATGCTGGCTTCGGGTGGGTCGTATGATGGCATTGTCAAACTTTGGGATATTCGTTTTCCTTCGGCGACTTCTTCTCGATCATCTGCTGCTTCTTCCAAGCCTCCTTCTTCCCACGCTCTCCTCTCTCTACCTGATCCGACGATTCGCGCAGGCCGCCGTCAGCGCGCGATCAACAGTCTGTCAGAAGACCCAACAACAGGCGACATTTACGCCCTCACTGGTGATTCTAGAATCCACGCACTCTCACCAACAGCAGGTATTCTGTATCCTCAAACATTCGTCCATCCAGAATTCTTCGTCTCGAGCTTTTTCATCAAGAGCTCGATCCCGAGAGACGGGAGGTATCTTGCTGCTGGTTCTGGACGGGGAGGCGTTGTGACGTGGGATCTGGGGAAGGGGAAGAAAGGAGAGGAGGTGCAAGGGACTTTTCTGAAGACGCATAATTCTTTGACGGAGATTGGCGCTGTCGAGTGGGGGATGGATATCGTGAGTGAACTACTTGGGAAAGGGACAGGGCTGATGAGATAGCTTGCCTCGAATGGTGATGATCTGACCACGATGCTTTGGAGACCTACACCTGATTCCGCTAGACTTTTGCGCGAAGATCCGAGCGTTGGGGCTTGGAAATATCTTGGTGCCAGCGCTAGGGCATGAGCCGCCCCCTCCACTCTCTTCCTCTCATCCTTTCTTTCTTTCGAATTCAATTGCATGAAGCAAAACAACGACCATTTGGCGAAACGACGTTTACGATCTGTACCACTTTGAAAAGACGAGTAATTGATGCATCGCATGTGAATGACACTGTTCTGTTTCTGCCGAAGCGGGTAGCTGCGGATGCGGTTCGTCTCGCGGCTGCTGCATGACGTCCCGCTTGACTTCCGCATCTGATCTCACTGACTTTGAGCATGGTGAGAGGTAACCTATCCAAGAACATTGCGAAACATGGGCAAGCAAGTGGATGAGCAAGCCACCCTGCCACTGCCAAAGGCAGCTAATAATGCTTTGCCGGCTGTTCACATGGCTTTGGCGGCACCGACCGAACCAGGCGACTTTGATGAGTTCCTCATGGCTCGAATCAATCAATTGCCAGCTGATGAGCCTCGTGAGTCTTCCATCTCCTGGTATGGCGATTGCTGACGGTCAGTGACGGAAATTGAAGGGATCAAAGCCCAAGACGCAAGTGAGCAGTGCCACATCAGTTTGGAGAGCTGGATTGACTGAAGGTAACTTTGTTGAGCCTTCACAGCTCCAGAACGTCGTCAAGCGTAAGTCTGGACCTCTTTGTAGGCGATAGAAGTGTCTGACGTGCAGTACTCATCGATCGCGTGCAGAACCTCGAGCATGAGCTAGCCGCCACGAACCATACGCTCGGCCTTCATCGTGTCAGAGTGTGTCCGAACAATCAGCAAGCAATGTCTAATCAGTAGTCATACAATCTTCGTCAAATCGATAAAGGAGAGCCGCTCATGCGTCCTCCCCGTCTTGATGGACGTCCTCACCCAGTCAGTCGCCACCCGAACACCAGGGCAGCTGACGTGCAGGCCAAGTGGGATATCCCTCATTCCATCGAGCAGATTCTCACACTAGACGAAGCTACTTGGCGATACTATTGCGCTGCGTATGGCTTGCCTGTTACGCATGAGCGAGCCGAGACGAATCCTTTGGTCTTGTACTGGCTTGATGATATGGTTTCGGAATAGAGCGCTTGTGACGGTGATGCATGAGTCACTTGTCCTGAATGTCTAGTAGACTGGATATCTTGAGAGGATATCTGCTTTGCTGATTTGGAGTAATGATTTCATGCTATGTCGTACGATCGTATCGTCGTCGTCGCAGTCTTCGAGATGTTTGGTCCCGTCTCGAACAAACGACCACAATGTCCACCTCCCCAACAAAAGACACCCTTCCTTCAGCACAGACCCTAGCTCAAGCTCGCCAAGAACAAGTACAAGATAAAGATGGCGTCTCGCATTCGTTTGCCGAGCTCACAGCAGGCAAAAAAGTCATTGTAATCTTCATCCGACATTTCTGTGAGTGGTGCATAGCATGCGAGGCGTGCAGCTGATACTGAGTAGGGTGTGGAATCTGTTTGGAATACGTTAGACAGCTTAGTCAACAGATGCCGCCTTCAAATCTACCTTCTGATGTGTCTCGTGAGCTCCATGCAGAGAGGGTTGTACGAGTTGCTGATAGCAAGTCATCATCATCGGTTCCGGAACACACACACCCATCCCAGAATACATCCAATCCTCCTCCTCCCTTTATCCAATCTACGCAAACCCTTCCCGCACTCTCTACACCCTCTTCTCATTCACGCAATCCTTGTCCATCGCCCCCGCCGACGAAAAGAAAGAATACATGGCGAATCAGGGTTTGTGGGCTAATATCTGGGGTTCATTGAAGAGGGGTCCGTTGAGGAATATCGGACATTATGGACATGTGGGGGAATTCAAATTGAATGGTGGAGAGTTGGTTTTGATAGCTGGTGAGTTCCTTTCCTCTGGCGGGGGCATGGGCTGATGGAGGCACAGATGGATCTTGTTCTTATTTCCATCGGATGCAGCATACTGATGATCATACCGACATTGCAGAGATCGCAGACATGGTTGGAGCAAAGGCCCAAGCTCCAGAGTCTGCTGTGGCAGCGTAGCATTTACGACGCAGCAAAGGAGGGAAGAGACGAACGTGCAGCGCGAGTGATGATGAAGTCACGAAGTCGAAGTTATTCAGATGTAACATCGTCCATATAATACAATGTACTGCGTCACAAATCTAGTAAAGCACACCAGCAGCTTTATCATTCTTGAGTTGCTCGACCACCGCTTGAACAGCGCGCATATCTTTCGATACGTTAGCAATGCGTTTCTACAAAGAAGAGAATAGCTCACCGAGGTCGTTGCCCATGTTGATAATTGTCAAGACTCTCAAGTTTTCACCGTCTTGAACGTTTGCGATCATGTCGATATACTTGTCTTGAATGTTGGCGTCCTGTAATGTTAGCAGTTTGCCCAAAGGCAAAGAAGAGGAGACTTACTCTGGGAAGGGAGCAAGTGATCTGTACGTCAGCTTGGAGTTGTTTGAGATGAGCTCACCTCGTGACCATCACTCGTCTCGATAGTTGCAGAGTCACCCGACAATCTAACGACTTTGACTGCCATGCGGACTGTACGACCGACCAAGTTTTGCATAGACTCGTGGTTAACACGAGCTTTGTTGTCAGCTTTGTCATTCGTCGGCAGGGGAGATCTCACGAGTATCGTACACTCCTGTACTGGCTGAAGCTGGGTCAAAAGGCATACTGATGAGATGTGTGAAGCTGTTCCAGGGCTAAGAAAGTCGAGCTGGAGCTGCGCTGACGCGTGAGTCGCGTCGTTTAGGTTTCCCACGCTGGTCAGGGGTAACTCAATTGCCATCTGCAACTCTAGATCTTTTCATCAAGCAGTACACAACCTATCCCAAGTAGGTACACTCATATCTGCTGCTTTTTATACCTCTTTATCATTCTTGGCATGTACCCCTATCACTATCTGAAACGTGCCTCATACGGAGAAACGGTCCTTTCCCCTAAGTGCCTTACGCTAAACAATGCTTCACTCCTCATGTTTGACAATTTCAAAACCAACCTGTACCTGATCCGGGCCCTGATTCTTCTTTTTGTCTTGGAATAAACGCAGCGGTTGTCACGATCCCTCGTGCACAAAAAGATCAGCGAAACAAGGCCTTGAATCGGAGGTAGTCGGGCACGGACGCCCTTTTGGTCTCTCTTGCTTCTAATCTTTTGCCTCCATGGGTGATAACATATTGAAAGAGATGACCAAGAAACATCCCATTCTGGTAGGTTATGCGCAAGAGCAGATGAAAGAGCTAATGTCAGATCCGGCCGGAAATCCTAATCTCAAACCTACCAGGCGACGTTTCTGATTCGAAGCTTGCACGGGCCTTGTCGGAATGTCATCCCGTCAAACTCGATATCACGCGGATTGTCAATGAGCAAGGCGAGAGATTGGGTTCCGGTAAGTCCTACTCGGAGAGCGATAGACAGAGCTGATGAAAAAAGGCAAGGTATCGTTCGACTCGTTGGCAAAAGGTATCTACAAGCCTCAAGAAACGTGCTTGAGCCCGCCACTGACTTTTTCAAAGCCGAGAAAGCTCTCGCAACTCTCTCTTCATCAAGAATGGCAATCAACAACACCATCATCTCGGCAGCAGCAAACCACATTTCCGACATCACCCCTCTACCTTCATCATCCCTCCCACGCCTCATCTGTCCCCTTCAGCCCTCAACAGCTATCCCAGCCCAACCTACCTCTGGCCAGATACACGATGCCTTGCGCTCGTATGGACCCTTGCGGAATGTCCGAGTTTGGCATGAACCGCTGAGAACGAGGTCGCAAGGGGAGGAGCGCATGCTAGGTGGCTGGAGAGCTTCAGTCGAGTTTTGGGATGAAAGTGATGCCATGCTTTGGGTCATTGATGCTGGTCCTGGTGGGAGTGAGACGCGCCTTTGTGGTTGGCAAGTGTGAGTTCTTTTCCATTTAGCTCCAAGCTGTTGTAAAAGGTCACTGATGAGCAAGGTCAATTCATCTCATGACACCCTACGCACATTCCATCACCCACCTCTCACCAATGCCAAGTCCCCTTCCCGTCCCTCAAAGCCGAGGCTCGTACTTTTCAAGCCCACATTCACCACCCACATCATATTGGGAATTCCCATTCACCCCGTATTCGGCGCCGGCCGCTTCGTCGGGCCATTGGCCGTTGAGTCCGGCTGCTAGGGTCTTGCAGCGCGGTAAGTGCAAGGGAAGGGGAGAAGGGTGGCCTGGACTGATGGATTTAGGACCGGGAAGGACGTTGCAGGCTGTGTCACTTGATCCACAAACGGGAGCTCGCTTGATCGATGTCAATAACCTTTATGTGAGTCACCTTAGACTCGCGAACATGTATTGGGTTTGGGATGTTTTGGACATTGAGGGTTTCAAATTGAACTCCACGCTGAGAAGCATGGCAGTGCTGATAATCTTGACCTACAAAGGTCGGTGCCAGGTCTCTGGCGCTGACGATGCGAGAAGATCAGCCCTGCTGCAGTGCTAGAGAGCTGCTGCCAGGAAAGACTGTTAGCGTGACTTACATTTGTGTCTTCGCAGTACTGCCAGAGCTTGGCCGAAAGATGAGCGCTCAAAGGGATGCGTCACACCGACGCGGAGTTCTCGCGGCTGGTCTCAGGCAATCCTCGCGCTTGTCTATTCGACTACTTGCCAGGAGTTCACGACGCGCGTGCACACGCCAGGATGTGTCAGCCGTCTCTTCCTTGGGTATTGTGACGACTATGCCGGTTTTTGCTCCGACGGTGTTGCTTGCAGTGCTGTTACTCTTTGAGCTTGATCGCACTCTATTGTCCTTCTCGCTGAAGGGTTTTAGCACTGTAAAGTTGGAGCTCAAGTGTCTTGTGACTGTGTCGGTGAGCATCACGGATATGTTCGTGTGATCTCATGCAGAACCGAGCCCTGATGGCCGATAACAAGCTGCTGCGAGGACATCGCGGCTCACTTTGTCAATGACAGCGCTCCAGCTTTGTGCCGCTGCTGTGAGTCAGCTGTACTCGAATGAACGCCCGTTGTTGCTGCTCACGTTCGACAGGCACACCTCGGCTTGCGGTGCTGCTAAAAGTGTCAGCATAACGCTAGTTTCCTGGCGCTGATGCTGAGATGAGATCGGCACCGCTTCGGAGCTGCTGCCAGGGGAAATGCAAATGTGTTCGTCCCCTACTGCTGAGAGCCGGTTGTGGTGTTGAGCGCTGTTCGATCATGATCGGGTCGCCGCGAAGACTCTCGGCTGGCCTAGCTGATCACAGCGCTTTCATACTACGCTGTTCTTCATCAGCAGTGCGTCGAAGTGGCATGTACGTACAGACGATGACGTAGCACTCTGTACGCTCTGGAGAGATTGATCAGGGCTTGCAGTGTTGCAAGCTGCTTCTCGGCTGGCCAGACGTCTGGTCTTCAGACTGAGACGGGATTAGCACTGCTTGAGAGTTGTTCACAGGTGCACTGTGCCGGTATTGGCGAACGCGTCCATGGTGTCGTACAGCGAGCCAGGAGAGACGAGCGCTACGTTATCTGATTCGAGGCCGCCGCCAAGACCTCACGGCTTGACTCGGTAGACCCCGGCGTTTTTGTCTTGCGCTGCCTGGCAGCAGGACTCGACGCGATTGTATTTCTTACCATGTGAGCAGCCTTCTCCGCTGCCTTGACCTTGTAGCACAGGATCTACCCGATCGACAGTGCTGAGTTTCTCGCATAGGGCGATCGTCATATAGCTGACACTCACCTTGTGTAGAGATCAGCTCTGTCACAGAGTGGTAACGGAGGCATCGCGCGACTCTGCAAGTGAGCGTGGTGGCCATGTTAGGATCGAGCTGATGAAGAGTTGGGCGCTAGGCAGTTGGACCCGACCGCCGCGAGAACCTCGCGGCTGGCCTTGCCGATCTCAGCTCTTCGGCTACACGCCACTGCTGTGTGTTGGCTGTGCATCCCATGTATTGAGTTCTCGCCGCATACACTTGGCAGGCTAAGTCACCTGGCAATGTCAGCATCTCTGCTCCGCGCCAGATTGCTGGCGCTGATGCTGGGACGAGATCAGCGCTGCTACGGAGCTGCCAGCTAGGTGGAGTGTGTGTTGATCAGCGGACGTGTTCATCCCGTACTGCTGAACTCTGTTTGCGAATATGCCAATGCATTCAGTCAACGCCGTCGTTAGCGGTGCGGTGGCAAGTGGATACACGCACGGACAATTGCGCAACGCAAAGCGAACTCCGCACGTTCGAGAGCCTAGCACGGCTCGCCGTGCTGCCCAGCTCTCCGGCAGAGCGCCAAATACTTCGCTCTCAAGCCGGAGGGAGATCAGCACTGCTTAAAAGTCATTGAACAAGCGAGCAGCACCTCGACCTGCGCCCGCATATGAGCTTGGCTGCCTGAAAAGTGAGCTACCTGAGCGCTGAGTGGTAGCAAATGGCGCTTCCGCAGGCGTCACGCGCGACTGGCTTCAGTCTGACTTCAGCGCTTCAATCCCACGGCGTTGGTGAACAGTGCGTCAGGGTGTGTCACGTACGGATGTATAGATAGCGTCTTGCTCACTCGGGAGATACGGCAGGATTTGCAATGATGTGACTTCTTAGGCGGCGGTCAGACAGCTGTTCTTGACGTGGGGAAGGTTACAGTCCTGTTTTGGAATCATCACAACGAAGCTCGCGTCGGCACTTTACTGTTGAAGGCTCAGCAAGAGATGGCGCTAGATGATATATTAATGCCAGCGTGAATTCTGCGGGGCTGGCTTCTCGGATCCAGCGCTCCGGGCATCCGCTGTTCGTGGCAAGATCTCGACGCAATGACGCGAATAAGCGTACGAAGATGTGTTAGCTTCTCCTCGCTGCACAGGCTTCCAGCTGCAGAGTCTGTTGAGACGGCTCTGCTTGCAATACTGTGAGCTTTGTAGCTCGTTGCCACTCCTCGGGCCGTGACGGTTTGAGAAGATAGCCACTATGCGAGCGACATGTATAGTGCTGCGTCCGGCGTGAAGCACGTCATACGAGACCAGGAGCGCTCTTGAAATTTAACCTTTCATTGCGAGATGGACGCTGACTACCTCAGGTAACAGTACGCCGATCTTGACTTGAGGTGGACACTAATCACCACTCAGAATATAGACCTAGATATCGATGCTCATCAGCTCGAGGCTGCCTTTCGACCTGTGAGTTGTTCTGTGCTAGCCGAGTGATGCATACTGACGCTGCAGTACGGGCAGATTGTGTCTGCTCAGATCATGCGTAATGCGGCTACCGACGTCTCTCGAGGCTTTGGCTTTGTCAGCTATCGCGAATCTCATGAAGGTAAGAACTTGCGGCTCATTTCACTGACAACAAGCCCATGCCGCCCTCCAAGCGATGGACGGCCGCCAGCTCGGCCAACAACAGCTTTCGGTACAGTTTCACTCGCCCAAAACGCTCCGGCGTGGACCGCCTCGCGATGATCGACTGCCTTTACCTCGTCACTCTACATCCCAGCAGAGCCCAGAAACTGTACGCGAGCAACATTTGCATCTCTGATATGACAGATGATCGACGGACCGCTAGACTCTGCGGTGGCCACCATGTCGCTTGAATCCGAAGACCTCAATCTGAGCGAGCAAGAGCGACTCCTCGTTGCCGTCTCGGCTGTCGATCCGGCTCGCGCTCCTGCGCTGACTGAGCTCTTGTTTGGCCTGTCTCCTCGCGAACGAGCCATGTGTCTGTTCAGCGCGGTCGAACTGCGTCGCAAGGTTGTCGCCGCTCAGCGCGTGCTTGACACGGAAGCAGACTTGGCAGATTCAGATCTTGTGGCTGAGGCACAGAACAAGCCAGCGGAAGCAAAGTTGATTCAATTTTCGTCGCACTCTTCCCATGCTCTTCCCGATTCACTCGAGGCACTGGCCAGCCTCCCACTGCGTGCTGCTTGGTCCCTGCTTCAGAACGACAAGCTCCAAGTTCTTAAGCTCGGGCTGACGCCACCCGCCGAAATCTTGTTGGAGAATTCCGAGCGTTGGGTCGCCGGAGGATCTCACCTGACTGAACGCGCGAGAAAGCAGCGTGTCGGGGAAAAGCTTTTTGCGTTGCTCAAAGTGAGTCACGTCACTTGGAAAGCCGACGCTAACGACGCTAGGAGAATGGTATCAAGAAACCGGCCTTTGTGACTGTTCGGCTGCTGGATGACGAAGATCTCACCTGTCTTTCTTTGATGTAAGTTTCGATTGCCTGCGTTCCTGATTGATGATATCAGCATGCTAGCCTTCCCACTGGTCATTGTTGAGCGCGCTCGCACGTTCGGAAGAGCGGTGGCTTTGCCCAACATCGAATTCGGCAAAGGAGGCGAGTTATGATCGAGTCAGTAACCCTAAAGTGAAATGGAAGCAAGGGCGTGCCTGTTCGGAGTTTAGTAAAGCCAGTGCTGTCATAATGGACTCGATCACCGGACTGTGAACAAACTTCTTGCTTTTGTGGCGGATCTCGGTCACTACAGTCACGAGTTGAATGTTATTCCGATTTTAGACTAGCTAGGGTCTTTTAGCTCGCCACTCAAGCTTGAAAGGAAGTTAGCAGACAGACAGTTGTCAAAGGCATTCCGCGGTCTCAACTTTAGTCCGATAATTTCCGCCCGATACCCGAGGGTTTTCAGTGCCTCAGGGTCTAAAACGGGGTCAGCTCGTTTTGGACTGGTCCAAACTGTTTGCTTCCATCTCGAAGCAGTTCAAGGGGATTCCCAGACGGGAGTCGTCAACCGTTCTTATTCAACTCACGTCATTGAGTTGTCGACGTCCTTCGGACCCTCAGGGGGCCGTTCAAACAAATTCAAGAAATCACAACCATGAGTCAACACGGTTTTGGAGGAAACGGGACAGGAGGGAGCGGATGGAGCAGACCGCCTGCGCAATCGTATCAGCAAGTGCACATGGGTCAACCCGAGGGCGCAGACCACTACCTGAACGTTGATCAAGGTGCACTGTTCAAGCGGAAGCGCGGGCGCGGACGCAAATCAACAAGTTGCATAGCGTGTAACAGAAGAAAGCAAAAGGTGAGCTTTAAACGTTCCATCGTGCTCATGCCAGTGTAATTCCGAGCTACCGTGTTTAAACTGCAAAACGCGTGGCGTCGCCGATTCGTGTGCATACAAAAACTCTGCTTCACCACCAGGCTCTCAGCCGCAAAGCATTCGACCGGCTCCGTACACTTCTGCTCCATCTCATCCGTCGTCTGGAGGCCACCTCGAGCCGCTCATTGGCGGACGACATGCACAGACACCATCTCATTTTCCTCCATTCTCACAAGGCCCGGGGCCGTCGCGCGACCAAGATGCGTACTATCGACAGTCACACACTTCCTACCCTCGGCCGCCATTCATGCAGCCAACACCCGGTCACTACCCTCCCAGAAGCAGCAACTTCAACCCCAGTACATCATTTCCGCATCCTTTGCATTCGCCTTCATTTGGCCACTCTTCACGACCCATATTGCCACCTCCGAGACCAGCTTTCGAGAAGCGTCTGTCAGCTGGGTCTGTCGATGAGGAAGGTCACTTGGCTCCTCTAGGGAGAGATTGGGAAAGAGACGGCGCGAGCTTGACGTTGCCAAAACTTCGTCTTGATCCCGACCCACCCCTAATCCTTCCCGACCGTACACCAGAGAGGCCCATGTCATCGCAGTTCAGAGACGAAGCATACCCTAGTCCTCTAGCTCGACCAGCTGCGCTGTCTACACCACTGCGCAACGAAGTGAGTCGATCAACATACCCCTATTTTCGGCCAGCTGACCGGGAAAATCAAATTCAGGAAGGACCTCTGTTTGATAGATCTCTGAAGCGTACGTAGGATTTAAAGGGTCGGCGACCTCTTTTCTAATTCGCAGCTTTTCGCGATGAGCTTGGTGGATGTCAGCAACTTTGGGATCTACTGGCCGTGAGTCAATCAAATTGTTTCATTGGCTGAGTGCAGATCTTGCCGCGCAAACGAGCCAGTTCGGACTTGCTCGTCCGAGCTTATTTAGAACAGGTTCGTTCAGGTCGCATTGAGCGCTGATTCAAGTACAATTACCATGCCGACGTCGTTCTCGAGCCTGAATTCGCGACAAAATACACCGCATTCTGGTCTGGATCGTTTCAGCCTGATGCGCTGGGTAGAGTTGATTTGTGCTGGCTGTCTCTGCTCTTTATAATGTTTGCATTCGGTGTTCTCCTCGCAACGCCACGAGACGCTTCTGAAAGCGAGCGAAAGGAAAGGCGGGACTCTGTACGTCGACCGAGCTTCCATCGCTAACATAAAGAGTTGGACTTGGTACTGGGCTTGCCGAAGGAGTATGGCAATGGCGCCCCACTTTAGTGGCGAAAGCATAGATCTCGTTCGCGCCGGAATACTCGTAAGTGGCACATCCTTCTAGCGGATTCGGACTGATTGAAAGCTCTCGCGGTATCTCATTCATCATCGCCGCTTGACAGAAGCGTGGTCGGCAGTCAGCGTGGCATGCAGTTCAGCACAGGCGCAGGGGTGAGTGTAGGACATTGTGGCATTTCTGACATCAGCTATAACATCGATGGCTTGCGGTGGCAGCTCCCGGCAGACCAGGCAGAGCTGAGACGTCGGCTGTATGCGCAATTGTTCACTCTAGACAGGTTCGTGGCTTATCCGACTTGACTGATTTTAGAACACTGTGCCTCGCTCTGCGCAGACCATTTGCCATTGTCAATGAGCAGAGTCACAACGAGCCTCCGCACAACCTTCACGACGACGAGATGTCTGCACCTTTGTCAGTCTCACCGCGCCCAGTCACGGAGCCGACACGTACCACGTATCTCATTCTGCGAGGAGCACTGTCAAAGATCCTTGGAGACATCAAGCAGCGTTGCTGTACGTGCTTGCTTGCCATCCGAGCGTATAGTTGACGTACAGATGGTCTGGATTTCCCTTCTTACGACAATGTCCTCGAGCTCGACAAAGCTCTCACGTCGTGGGTAAATGCATTGCCCGAACACTATCGCTTGAAGGAGCCAACGACCTCTTGGGACGCATCACTTCCCTTCCTTCGCCCTCACCGACGCAGCCTGCACGCCGAGTAAATCCATTCACCAATGTGGGTAAGCTGACGTTAGATTCTACTTTGCCGTCGTCACTTTGCATCTGCCTTTCGTGCTGCTCGGCCTGAAGTCAGATACGTATGCGCGGTCTCTCGAAGCGTGCCTAGCAGCAGCTTGCGCAGATGTCGCCATGCGCTCTGTCCCGAGCGAGCTCCATCCCGCCGATGCCTTTCAGCTGGTCGGGCCACTGGGTTTCGGCTCTTGTGCAGTGCTCGCTCTGATCGCCATTGCTGAGCCCACGGGAGCTACGGCTGGTCGTATTGTGAACGACTTAACTACATACATACAGGCGGTCGAAGGAGGCTCTAAGCTGGACTTGGGGCTGCAGCTTGAGCTGGCTATATTGTATGTGTAGAATGCTGTCACGGCTATCAATTACTGATTGTCCAGGCGCAAGTGCTTAGGTCAGGTCCGCCAGATTCGATCTCGGCTGCGAGAAGACGAAGAAACCGACGAGTCTGGTGCCACTCCGGACAGAGAGGACGTCAAGTCTGAGCCGCTCTCCACAAGCGCCTCAACGGCCGAGCGAGCTGCATCCGTCACGTCCGAGGTGACCATGCGAGCGAGCAATGTCCAACCAGTTCCTCCGGCTCAGATCCCGGCCTCACCGTTTTCAGGCGGCAGTGTAGTTGGGTCAGCCGGCATCACTATCGCTCCATGGGAGCGCCTCAACCCAGGCTCGCTCCTCGTCATTCCATACGCTTCCAACACATCGGCGTGGGAAATTTTGTTGTCTAGCCGGGCTGGACAAGCAGGGTGAGATGCAATGCAATGGTTGTCTATAGTTACAGTAATGATGGATACAGTCATCCTCAAGCTCCTCGGAAAACAGTGGCCCCAGGAATTATCCGGACTCTTTTCTTACTGTCCTCGGGCCCAGGATCTACAAAGCCGATGCGGTCGCGAGGCCACATGATGTATGCCACGCGAGCGTTGATGAGGCCGAGAGGGACTGGGCCGTACGTGTTGGAATCACGAGAATGATAATGCGAGTCACCTTCGACCCAGCAATGTCCTGGAGGTATTCGGACTGGAGATGGTGGTGAGGGAGGAAGTGGGTAGACCTTGATGTCAGCTTGGCACCGATGGCTGAAGAGCTCACCAAGTCGCCTTCGATTGCGACGATGCGCTTTGTCGTCAAGAGCTTGGGGTTCTGTGGCGACCTTTGCAATGAGCCTTCATGGACGGAATCCGAGGGATGAAGCTTACCACAGCGTCACTACGTCTCCTCGTCGGTATCTGTTCAATGCAACACTCCAGCGATCCAGCAAGACGACGTCGTGGTGGAGGCTGTCTTTGGCTAATGCTGGGTTAAAGGTCGGCTGACATCGTTCAGTCATGTTCAGCATTGTCACACACCTGCATGCTGTTCCCTGTAATGGTAGCTAGCGAATAGACATGCCTTGTGAAGAAGATTCCGACAGGTAGCCAAGCTGCGAGCCGACTGTCAGGTCAGCGGATTTCACCTCAGAAGTAGCACGTACAGAACATCCCGAAATGCTGGATGGTTCAGTCTGCTCCGGAAAGACATTCTGAAAGCTGGTATACCTCGACTGACGCCCTTCCGAATAGTAATAAGCAGCGCACGAGCGTCAAGCTGAATGTTAACTTTGGTTGACCTTTCGCATTCACCTTGCTAGATTGTTGCTAGAACGTCTAAATACACCTTTCAAACCTTGTGCCTGTCAACTCGTTCTGAACAGTTTATCAACTTTTATCAACTTTGTACAAGCAGCAATGTCCAAGTGTGTAGGCTGCAACGATAAGGACGCCTCGCGTCTTGAATGTCCCAACTGTAAAAAGTGGGTTGATTGCGTTGGTGCAAGTAAAGGAGCTAAAGAGACAGGCTCGGCATTCCTGGGTCATTCTTCTGTGACCAGACTTGCTTCAAGAAGAACTGTAAGCAACCCGAGACAACTGAAGTGAGAGTCGCTGATGTCTCAGGGGTATGTCTGTGCTAGCGCCTGACAAGATATGTAACTTACCAGGATAGGGGACGCACAAACTCATTCACAACATTGTGCAAATAGCTGCAGAGAAGGAAGGGGCTAGTGAGTGACCTTTAACCCAAGGCTCGAGAGCTGACACTGGCACAGAGAATGCTACTATCCCCGAGCACATGCGGCGATACCAGTATACTGGGCCAATGCGGCCACATTACCCTTTGACGCCCAAACGGGTCGTGCCAGCTCACATTGCTCTGCCGGACTATGCCAACCACCGTAAGTCACTTCTTTCCAGGCATACAGCGGCAGCAAAGAAGTCTGACAGTCAGCTCGAGGAGAGTCAGCTATCGAGGCTGTGCGGGAAAAGAGCGTCAAGGTCTTGAACAAAGACGAGATTGAGCGCATGCGTACCGTCTGCAGGGTACGCTTTTCAAGGAGTCCAACGCTGATGGCAGCTTTCGCGCGAAGTTCTTGATCTCGTTGCCAGCCACATCAAAGTGGGCGTGACGACGGATGAACTCGACGAGATCTGCCACAATGCGTGCATTGAGCGTGGAGCTTACCCATCACCTTTGAACTACTTCAAGTTCCCCAAGAGTGTTTGCACCAGTGTCAACGAGGTCATCTGCCACGTACGTCTTTACTCCAGGCTTTGCTGACGGAAGGGTATCCCTGATGGCCGCAAACTTGTTGACGGCGATATTATCAACCTCGACGTCAGCCTCTGTGAGTTCATCTTGCCGTGCTCGCTGATAACAGTCATCAACGGTATGCACGGCGATTTGAACGCCACCTACCCCGTCGGCAAGTGCTCGCAAGAAGCTCTTGATTTGATTGCCAACACCAAAAAGTCGATGGAAGCTGCTATTGATATCTGCAAGCCCGGAGTACCTTACCGCGAAATCGGTAACAAGATCGAAGAGATTATCAAGCCCAAGGGTTATGGGATCGTCAGGCGTTACACCGGACACGGTGTTCACCAACTCGTGAGTACAAAGAGACGTCCGACGCTGATGATAGTTTCACGGTCTGCCCAATATTGTGCACTATGCTGGTTCCAAGACTCCTGGGAAGATGGAGCCTGGACACGTCTTTACGATTGGTGAGTATATTGACGTGCGTGGCTGATGGAAGAACCTATGATCAATCTGGGGACGCACAACCTTGATCACTGGCCTGATGACTGGACGGCGGTGACGACTGACGGCCGCAAGAGTGCTCAATTCGAGGAAACCATCTTGTGAGTCGCCTCTTTCCGCAAACACTGACAGCAGGATCACCGAGACCGGCTACGAGGTTCTCACGCGGCACAACATTACAAGCTTCAACTAGACTGCAGATGTATTCGTTGGCGTATGAACATTGCATCTCGTGACTTTGCACATCTATGAACAGAACAGGAAAATAAACATGAAAAAGCGTCGGTGTGTTTGACAAAGCTACAGGGGAATGGTACAACGTGAGGAAGGGAAGGGATGGGTCTGGAGCTAGCTAAGTGGTGCGAGCTCTTTGCGGAGGCGCGCAGGGGAAAGCGGCGGAGAGGGATAGGCCGTCTGCGTTTGAGTCGGGGTCGACGCCAGAGGGAGGGGTGCACCGAGGATCGGCATTTCTTTGATCGGTGGTGATTCGCCTCTAGGTGTTGAAGCCGCCGAGGAATCAACCGAAAACTGCGAGAGAGCGACGATGTTGATTGATGATGTAGATGAGGAAGTGAGATGAAGCGCCAAGCCCTGAGAATCTTGTTCTTGTTCATGCTCTTCGCGATGATGAATCTTTCGCTTGCGCAGACTACCGCCTTTGAGGTTGGTCATCTGCAGACCCTTTTCTGACCTTTTGCGCTCTGCAGATGGTCTCGAGATGTCCTCTGCGTCTGCGTCTTCAGTCTCAGAGCCAGAGTCTTGGATGAGGCAGAGAGCCGAAGCAGAGGGTGTGAGAGGGACGACGGAGGGATGGGGTGCTAGGGTGCTGGATTGCGTTGTGGGTGAATGGGGAACACGGAGGGATCGGAGGGAGATGTGCAGTGTTCTAGCGATGGCTGGAGTCAGCCGGGTTCTTTGTGATATAGCTCACCATAGGCAATGACATCGAGGATTGTAAAGAGTGCAAAGGGTGTCGCTAAGATGATGGCGAATAATCTGCACAGCACAGGGATCTGCTAGATCAGCACTATCACTCGTAGCAGAAAAAGAAAAACGTACATAGAGCAGAAAGCCAGGTAGCGGTGGATTCCAAACGAGTGATGCAACAGTCATGGTAAGACTCGTGGAGCCTTCAATGACCATGGTAACGTTGGCTGCCATTTCCGCTGAAGCGTTGCGGCTGTTGCCAGAGCCAAAGGATGAAACAATGCAAGGAATGTGTGTTTCCAATTCGTTTGGTATCCTTTAGTCTTTTGAATGTAGATGATGGTTGATGGTTGATTTGCGGATGACGGTTTGACGGAAAGCACCGCAATGAATTGCAATTGAGATTTGCTGCCGCTCAAAACCAACCGACGCGTTTCTGCAAATCTCCAAGGTTCGAGTCTACTTTACGAGGTAGTGTTATATGCAAGTGATTACTTGCTTCCTTTAATCTATTAGAGGTGGACAGAAGACGTGCCAATGAAGAACGATTCGCAATCTTGACTGTAAAATGTCCTAGTCTAGTCTGTTCCTGAAAGGGTCTCGTTCCCGAACCCCGTCAATCTTAAACTTGTTGGCGTCTTTTTTTTTTTTTTTCAAAGGGATGCTGCTGTCAGTAGAACTTGCAGGGTTCGTGCTTATCTCGAGGAATAAAGGCGCCGCCTCGTCTCACTTGAACTGCAGCTGGCGTGAATCGTCGGATCTATAGGCTTTACAATCTCGTAAAAAGGGTTGAGCTTATCCTGGTGGCTTGGGAAATGTCTGACCGCGAGTGGTGCAACGTGAACGTGCGTTGCCGTGCATCTTATCTTCCGGCCGTATCCTTGTGCATGTCGTTCTGGATCATGTGAAACTTATAAGCGTGTGTCAACCGTGAATGAAGAAGTGCGACCTCGATCAAGACGGAGATCACCCCGCTCGTCAAATCGACCCAGTGGACAATATAACCAATCCAATCCGATGATGATGCAGGAACCCATGTCATCAAAGTACACAGACCCTCTACAAACTCTGCTCCGTAGCCCAAGCCTCCTTCAAACCCTCATCCACCATCTTCTTGATAGCATCGCTCGCCTGAGGCAATGGTCTCCTCGCCATCCCTCCCAATCCCTTCTCCACTAGCGAATCCAACGCATACTTGGTACCTCCAATCCCCGACTTGACCACAACCCAATCCGCTTCAGAGACGATATCCTGCAGCCGTTGAGCTTCAGCGAGATCCTTCTTGTCGCCCGTCTCGAGCCACTTGGTGGAAGCATTGTACAATGCGACCATTGTTTTGGGGATAATGTTGCCTGTACCGGTAATGCAGCCGGTGTGGCCTGTCACGATGGCTGGGAGGAGATAGTCGCTGAAGCCTGGGAGGACTTGGAATTGCGAGTGGGAGCTGAGGTAGGCTTTTGAGGTCGTGTGCTTGACGATGCGGATACCCTTGCCGATACCGGCGCATGTGAGCTGTTTGTCGTCAATCCCTGTACAGTGTATACTTGTGAAAGAAACTCACCTTGACACCAAAGCAGTTGGGGTGCTCGGACAACTCGTTGAGAATGTCAGAGTCCAGATCAATCCCAGACGCCGCGCCACTTTGACATCAGCTCCCGTCCCCGTCCGTCCCCGTCGCCTTCAGAACTCACGGGAAGTTGTAAATCATGACAGGAAGCACAGATTTGTCAAGTACCTCTTTGAAGAAGCTGCGAATCGCCTCACGGTCCTTGCCCATAGCAAAAGAAAAGTAACCAGGAATGATGACAATCGAGTAATCTGCGCCAGCCTCTTTGGCTTCTTGAGCGAGCTTGAGCGTCTGGTGGGCTGAACCACCGCCGGTACCAACAAGCAGAGGGACTTGGGAAAAGTTGTTCTCGTCCAATGCCTTGCGCGAGGCTTTGACGATCATGGCGCGCTCGGCGTTTGACATGTGCGATGCTGCTTGTCAGCGACTTTTGCCTTTCGCAGATTGATCTCTCAAGCAAAGTACTCACCTTCACCGTTGGTACCGAGTAGAACGATACCGCTTCCAGCTTTGGCGAGACGGACGACCTGCTTGGTGACAGCGTTCAAGTCGACCTCTTCATCTGCCGTGAAGGGTGTGATGAGTGGCGTGTAGATGCCATTGTTGAAGGGACGTGCGGTAGAGGTAGTCATTGTTATATACTAAAGAAGAGAAAGAGCAAGGGATAAGAAGAGATGGGGAAGACGCGCTCTCTTGATTTTGTACCCGTCAGCTGATAGCCGCGATGGACCGGAGCGGCCTTGTCGCGTGGACAAGCACCAATTCCGGCCCGGTTGATGCCGGTTCTTCATTTCGCCGAAGCTCCGCAAGCAAAGCGAGAAACACTGCATCATAGTTACTAAAGTACTTCTACTGCTTGTCCTCCTGATCAAAACTGAGAGAAATACCATTCACACAGTGTCTGCAAGTCTCAGCTGCCATGAAACCCAACAGAAATGTTTAAACTTACCTTTCATCAGTCGGAACTCCGAGGCCTTCGCCCTTGAAGACATGCCCAAGATGGCCTCCGCTGTGCTGTTAGCTCGAGATGCGATGTGATGTCATCTCCTTTAACGTACCAGTTGGCACAGGTGATCTCGGTACGCGTCATGAACATGGATTTGTCTTCGTGACGCTTGACGGCACCTGGGATAGCTGACTTCTCAGCGTGGCGTTGACGTCATGGTGCGGACGTACCGTCAAAGAAGGCAGGCCAGCCGCAACCGGATTTGCTAGTCGCCGTCAGCTATCATTTCAAGAAAACGAATGGCGCACAACTTGGTCTTGGACTTGTACAACGGCGCTTCGCACCCCGCGCACTCTGCAAAGTCAGGGCCACTGAACTCGGCAGAGATCAAAACGTACTGTAAACGCCTTCATCAAAGGCCTTGTCAAACTTGTGACTACCTGGTCGCTCGGTACCTGTCAACGTCAGCTGCTGAGCCACGGCAGTGGCGGAAACTCGCCTTTCTCGCGAAGAACACGAAACTGAGAGTGTCAGCATTATACATATGTTTTCACTAGAAGGAAGTGTGAGATAGAATATGAGCTGGCAGACTTTGAACTCGAGAATCCAGCTCAAGTAGCTAGAGTAAGAGATCAAGCCATCAACCCAGCCAAGGCCTCACGCAGCGGAGCTGGCATTTCACATTCCACAAGCTGCGAGGTACAGTGGAAGGAGTGTACATAGCATCGCCAGCTCCATAAACCTCCCTGAAAGTAAAGACGCAGAAACGAACTCACCTGTTCAGGCGAAAGGACAGTCCTCCATTCCGAAGCAGACTTGTTCACTGCAGGAGCCGACATGTTGCGCGCAGCGATGAATGTGAATGAACGATGGGTGAGTTGGGTACGAAGAGGTGCTAAAAGTGATGAGGGCTTGGGTCCTGGCATTCACTAAGTTTGAGGATGGACGCTTGTTGTAGCATGCAGATCGAGGGATTAGCCATCGACCTTGAAGTGGAGGTCTCGGGTTGACATGAAACAGGGAAGGAATGACGTGTTGTAAAAGTGGCCCCCTACAACCCCCCTTCGACGCGAATTACTCCCTATGCCCGTTCAATCATCGTCGTTTCCTTCCTCATCATTTAAAACAAATCAGCAATCTCCGTACAGACAAAGTCTCTGAACCAACTCCCTAATCTCTCGCATTTTGTGTTCACGTTCACCTCCTGGCATCACCGGGCCTCACCACTCATGCCCGGTAGACCTGTTCCCGAAACACCCGCAACGCATGGACCTTGTTCTCCCCCACTCCCGCACACATTCTCGAAATGCCCTCTTTCCTTGCTTCCACTCTTGCCTTCAACGAACCGGCAAAGACAGCACCTTGGCAGATTCAACCCCAGGTCGCAAGGCCTTCGGCAAGTGTGTCGTTGACGCATGAGTGGTGGGCCCGGTGATGCCAGGGGTTGAACGTGAACACATCATGCGAGAGATTAGGGAGTTGGTTCAGAGACTCTGTCTGTACGGAGATGGTGAATTGTTGAAAATAAAGAGGGAGGGGAACGACGATGATTGAAATGCGGGCAACGAGTTTGCATGCCACACAGCGTCGAGACTGCTCATTCGGCTACGTCGACCAGCAACCTGACTATCACCATTGGCCCGGCAAGCTGCAACTCGAGCCCTGGTAGAGCTGTCTCTGACGATGCCTAGGTATTGTTTATCGTCACTGCTAGAAGCGATGTATAGGCTGCCTAATGGAGATTCAGACACAAATGTCGGTGGTTTACTAAATGCATCTGTGATTCCTTGACTTTTGTCCCAGATAATCCTCTCCGTCTCCCACATTCTCTCGCTCATTCTGCTACGAAGGCTCGTCGCGCAGAGATAAAGTCAGCATTGTGCTTCCTGCTATGGGCTCATTGCGCTCTCACATCTGACTTTGCAGGTCCAGTTGACAGCAGCGCCTTGTGCGTGATAGTAGGTCTCGTCATGTGATCAATGCTGACTTTCAGCTTGTGCAAGTACGAATTATTCGCACGCGGTGCACGAGAACTTCTTGGCTCAACTGAACTGGCCCGCCCTGTCGCTCGCGTTTGAAGCGGGATATGCTGAGCAGAGATTCAGCTCTGCGATTGTTGGTCCCTTCAGCTACTTCCATGGAGTCACAGTATGCATGCGCAGGCATTGGCGGGTGATCCTACCAGCACGCCTTGGGACGAGCCTTCCCGCCAGGTTGCTTTCGAGCATGACCTGTGACGCTACTTCGCTTTCCTCCACTCTACCAAACCCAACTGTCCACGCACAGACGCTCACTTCAGGACAATGGCAGAGCTGGAGCCAATGATTCCGAGCTAGTGGTACACCGCGATGTGTGTGTGATACGAATGCTATTTCACGCGCAGAGTGATAGACGTCACTATCAGTCTGCCATTTGCCAGCTCAATCCAAGCCACGTTCATCGGAGGTTTGCAAGATTCTCTGCAGCCTGTACATAGCCGCTCAGCGCGAGACTATTCGTTGTCTTTGGTCAACTTCCCAAAGTCGATCAAAGTGTTCCAGGGCCAGCCATAATGAGCTCCACGGTTCACAAAGCAAAGATGCATCAAGCCTTCTTGCTCTTCTTGCCCTTGGCCGCCTTCCTCTTGACACCCTCAACACCACTAGTCTCACCGCCGCTAGTGGCCTCGCCGCCGCTCGTCAAGTCAGGCTCGCCACCCGCAGCCTTGGGCTTGCGGCTCTTGAGGTGCTGCTCGGGGATCCACTCCTCCTCGTAAGGCCTCACGTCGGGGTAAGACTGCTTGTCTTGGTCGGCTACGACAACGGCTTTGACTTTGGGACCGCCGGTGGTACGCTTGCGCTTGGTGGCTGCGGTTTTGAAGAATGTGTTGTATGCCGTCATGCCTGCAAGGGAGGCGAGGCCGGCCAAGAGGAGGTACAGGAAGATGCTACACATCAGAGGGGGTCCTGGTATAAGAATGGACTCACAGCTGGATGTCAAAGAGACCGCTGGGC
Organism: Holtermanniella nyarrowii; assembly: GCA_001600035.1. Taxonomy (NCBI): domain Eukaryota; kingdom Fungi; phylum Basidiomycota; class Tremellomycetes; order Holtermanniales; genus Holtermanniella; species Holtermanniella nyarrowii. Next base: position 277,078 of record BCIT01000004.1, on the reverse strand, counting down.
TGCTCGACGACAGTAATGGTCTGGTTGAATGCAGTCACGCGCTGGATGTCCTTGGTAACGGACCCCGTCTCGACGAGATCAGCCCAGATCGTGAGACCAAGCTCCTTGGGACGGAATCTACATCATCAGCCCCTCCATCGACGCGCATCACTCGACTCACTCGCTGTACACGTTGAAGGGCGCACTAAAGTTGGCACCGGCAACAAGAGGAACATTGTACTTGAGCGCTGTCGTGTTCTTGATCTGCAAAGTGTCATCGACATACGTTGTGACCTGCAGGAAAAACTCACCAATGCCCAGTGCCTGTCGACGTCATGGTAGCTCGCACCACCGGCAACGAGCGTGTAGTTCTTCTTGGAATGATTGTTCAAGTGAAGCTGCAAGTCGTTCTTCTGACCGTTGGTGATCACTGACAGTCAGCTTCCTGAACTTTGACGTGTTGCGAAACTCACGGCCGAAAGGGTTGCTGTCGGGGAATGTGGCAGTGACGGAGACGTCGGACGAAGGGCTGTGAGAAAAGATACCTATCTATGAGCTCGCGCACTTGAGCTAGATGTGCTGGCAACCTACCCATTGTTTGATTTTATCGTAAATGTTGAGCTGCAGCTGGCTTCCACGACTGCAAGCCATGACGCTCGGTTGATTTCTACCCGAACAAGCAATTGAAGCGTAATGTGGCACCTGATGTACATCTATGCTGGTGGATAGAATCCAGCCCATAGTACTATACTGATTAAACCCCAAATAAATGCCCAAGAAGCCCAGACCCTCCCCCAGCGCGTCAGAGTCGTCCCTCTCCCTTTCTCGAATGCGATATCCGCCACGCCCCACCAAACAACTGGATCACTCGCGTAGACGCGCAACGCAATCTGCGAGTGGCTCGCAAAGATCAAGAGAAACGTCATGGCGAGGTGGTGTATGTGGTACGGAATGACTTTGGTTTCTCGAGGTGATTTCAGGAAGAAGATGTACGAAGAATACAGGGAGATGAAGAATATTGGGCCGGCTAAAGCTATACTTGGGATTTGGGTTGGTGTCCAGTATTTGAACAAGCCGACATTCCTGTGATGTGAGATCGGGGTTTGAGTGGAGGTGGACATACCAGTAGTATCCTTGGACGAAGCTGTAAGACAGTGGAATGGTAGCATTACACCACGGTCGCGGGCTTTTGGAGTGGCACATGAGACGGTTGGTGTGTAGCTGGAATAGCACGAAAGGTAAGATGACAAGTGAGACGCAGAGTGCGATGTAAAAGAGTAATGCAGTCAGTCGCTACTTGTCAGACCATTCCTCCCTTGTACAAACTTACTCGAACCTGTCCCCTTTGCAGAGCTCGCAAAGCCCCTCCGGTTCGTAACATTTCCCAACCCACCACACCAGCCGACAAGATTCCATTCGCCCGCACCGAAGACGATAAACCAAGCAACATACTTGCAAGCAGATATCGCTGCGTGGCCACGAGGTAGAAACCGGTGAATGTGAGCATTGCAAAGGGCGTTTCGGTGTAAGGAGCAATGTGCGTTGATGGAGACGGTAGAAGGAGTGTTTGGAAGATTGCTGTCATGAATGCGAATGACTTGTTTGATGTGAGTTGTAAAGTCAATCTGTTTGCGTCAGCGCAAGGGTGGATGTTGACTACGGAAACGGACCTATACAACATGACTGCACTCGCGACCGAGCAGCCGATGGCAAGTATCTGTCCACCCCACACTACATCGGTAGTAGAAAGACCCTCTTGACCACCGCGAAGCGAGTAAAAAGCTTGACCAGCGAGACGCATCGAGTAAAGCCAGCCCGGCATGAACGCAAGCTGTTGTTCATATTCGTAGCCGTTGACAGCAACCGACGCAAAGTGTAAAGCATCCCATTTGAAACCTACTAGAGACGCTGGTGTCGCAGAGGTGTCGTTGATCAAGTGCGATGTGTCAAAGGCTGGAAGCAAATGGGCGGTGATGCTCGAGAGGGCCAGAGTGCCGAGACGCGCCGAGAGGGATAGCAGAGCGAGCGCAACTTCTGGTGAAAGTTGACCTTGCTTGACAAGGGGAGGTTCAACATCCTGTGGAGGCTTTTTGATTGAAGCACTCATGGCCTTTGGTAAAGACAATTACGAAGTTGACAGCAGCTGATCATTTGTACGACGAGCTTGAAACACGTCACGTGATCAACGTCGCGTCGACGTCGTGCCTGTTTAGCACCACGTGGTAGCTATCTCATACGATATCTGCGGCACTTGGCCGGTTCCTCAGCTTCGCTCTTACAATCTCTTGTTCTCTACTGACCCTTTCTTGAAATCCATACTCACCTGCTACTCATCACAATGGCTGACAGACCCGGAGTCCTCTCGTTCGCGCGCTACGGTAAGTCTTTGCGCCATCGCATGGCTCAATTGCCAGGCAAAGATCTCGTTCGTGTCGCACGAGTCGTGCGTGAGGGATCGACGCACCACATTGTCGAATACACTGTGCGAGGTGAGCTCCTGGGGTGGCCATGCACCTGGCTGATGGATGAGCGTTGCTTGAGGGCGACATCGAGCAATCGTATACCAAAGCCGATAACAGCTGCGTAGTCGCGACCGATACCAGTAAGCGCTTTCCGCACAAGGGGACACTGACAAGCAGTCAAGAATACCGTCAACAGTGAGCCCCTCTCATGACGCCATATTTAACGTCCAGTCTTCGCCAAAACCTCGCCACACGTCCTAGACCCAGCTGCTTTCGCCCTGCATCTCGCTCTCCACTTCACCACGAAATACCCACACATTCACCGCGCATACGTCGATATTATCAGCCACAAGTGGTCACGGATCGTCATTGACGGCAAGCCTCATTCGCACGCTTTCACCCGTGATGGAGAGGAGAAGATGATTGTAAATGCTGTTTCAGATGAAGCCGAAGGCGCGACGCTCAAGTGTGGTTTGAGGGATCTGCTTGGTGAGCTTGCTTGATTTGTTCAGAGGGATGAGAGCTGATGAGGTAGTGCTCAAGACGACTGGCTCGGCGTTCGAGAACTTTCACCGTGATGAATTCACGACCCTCGCTCGTAAGTCTTTTTGACCTCAGTCTTTCTTGACAACCTCACAATGAAGCCGTCTCGGACCGCATCTTCTCAACTTCAGTCGACCTCTCCTACACCGTCGCTCTCCCCTCCAACTCACCTCTCACCATTGATGCTCTGCCCAGCGTCGCAAAGTCTCTCGACTTTAGCGCAGTAAGTCCACCCCTTTTCTGCGCGCTTCGCTGACCTAGTGAACAGATCGCAAAGAGCGCCAAGCAAGTCACGCTCCAAGTATTCGCCGAAGACGAGAGCGCCTCTGTGCAAGCGACAATGTACAATACTGCACAGAAAGTGTTGGTTGCGAACCCCGCTATTTCAGATGTAACTTATTCTTACCCCAACAAGCACTACATGTACGTCTGTTCCTGTGCGAGGAGCATGGCTGATGGGATAGCCCAATTAACTTGTCGGCATTCAACCTTGAGAACGGTCTTGGGCCCGAGGGTGGAGCTGAAGTGTTCTGGCCTGTCGCGGATCCTTCGGGTTTGATTCAGGCTACGGTCACTCGCAAATAGGCTCGGCATGTGCAAAATCGGTTTAAATTAGGTCTTGGGGTTTTGATCGTAGGTTCGTAGATGCGAGATGAATTTGCATTGAAAGTGGCCGCTAGGACTGTAGCACAGCTAGGACTATAACACAATAACGGCTCAGCATAGACTTTGAGTATGAAAAGGTATAATTTAATGTGATCCACTAGATCAGCCCAGGATCAGTGTCATTGGACATCGGACAGCTGTTAACAAAGGCTGATCTGGTCGATCAAATCAAATTACCCTCCAAGCATGATACCAGTGCTGAAGCCCTCATCATTATGATTCCACCCGTCAGCTCTGGAGAATGAGGCAGGGCTTAAGCTCAACCGGCAGACTTACCCTGTTCCAACTGATAACGTACCTGCATTTTTTTCCATCGCAGGCGAGTACCTCTGGCTATCTCGAATCCAGATCTTCGACACTGACTGCAGTGATGAGCTCGGTGGCTACGGTCGCTACACCATCCACCACATCGCTACCAAAAGCTTCAATTACCTCGCAAAGAGCCCCCATGGCAAGGAAATCTACACAGCAGACGAGTTCGTCAACCTTAACCTTAGCAACCGCAGCTACATCACCGAAGTAATCGCACTTCCAACAAGAGAGCCCTGGCGACGCTCTGCCGGAGGATGTATGGGGACTCAATGGTAAGGCTACATAGCCAGCTGACTCTTCTCGGAGTCTCTCTGTCTTGGCCGACGTAGTCGCCAAGGTATAGGCGCCGCCGCGCCGGGTGGCGAACACAGCCATGAGATTCGCCACCGGACCTTCAGTGCTGACACAACTGTACAGCTTTGCGCCGCCATCTCAACCGTGGCTCAACAGCCTCAGCGCCTGCAGGTACTTCCGAAGCTTTGCTGAACTTATGCGCAGCCGCAAGCGAGGATGCCGGCTTCGGTCAACAAACTTCCTGCTGTGCTTAACGGTGCGCAGGCTCAGAACATCCAAGCGGATGTGGGTGCACCTGGGTACCCTAGGGGTATTCCTGGAGGACCATATGCAAACTGGGCTGCTTTGTTAACATGATGCACTACATGACCTTGGAGGCTTTGACATCTGCGCGCGCGCTCGATTCGTCATTCTCGACGAAGCAACAATCAGGAAGTCAGAAAGCAGAGAGAGTGACCGAAAGCTTCCTGCTGAGTCTCTCATTCTGAAAAGGCAGAGGTCTGTACGATTAAGACACCAATCAAGGCAATTAGACTTCAAGACCAACGCAGCTAGCTAGAGAAGCTGCAGCTATAGCTAGGGCTGCCTGCAGTTGCTTGCGCAAATTGTGCACGTACGTGCATATATATATATCCTCTCGATGCAGAGTATTTTCATGTGCGAAGCTCGATTCTGCTATAGGTCCTAACACTTACATCGGATGATGAACCATTTACGTAAGCGCCAAGGAGTCGCAGTGCAGCGGCCGGATGTCAATCCTATACTCGAGTAGTACACAAAGTCGTGTCAATTAAGCAAGAATGACATCCGCGCACCCCGCAAAACCCTTTTGGTACGAGCTAGCTTATGATCATTTCTGGACACGTCAAGAAGATCCTGCTGCTGTCAATGACAACACAGGCCATCGATGGATTGACGAGACGTACGGTGTATTCAAACGACCACTGCTTATCCGACCCGAGTACCCTGAGGTCGCCGCCAAAGTCAGACGCGACCTTGACAAGGAGATTGGAGAAAGTGGAGGTGTATTCAGCCCTGATAATGGCGGCCTGCTTATATATGGCAACCCTGGTACCGGTGAGTCGACTTTGGTTGCGCTCAAACTGACGCGAGCAGGCAAATCAGTTGGGCTGCGTTATCTCGTGATTCAAGCATTGCGTTGGCGCCACAGAGTTCCTTCATCGCCGGGGTCAACGAGTACTTTTTGTTTGACAAGCATGGTGCTCGAGTAATCGATCTGGCAACAGATCTGCGCGACATTCGAAATAATGATCACGAGCCTCTGTTGGTCCTATACGATGGCTTCGACTCGGAGCCCATTCCCACTCAACTCTACAGCGATTTCGGCTGCTACGTTTATTTGGTTTTGGCGTCTTCCCCCCAGCAAAGTCGCTACTCCAGATGGCAAAAACTCTGCAACCCACAAGCAGTAGTCTTTCACCCTTTCCGAGCGGCAGATGTATCAGCGCTGGTGTAAGTCACTTCCTTTTCAACGTCACTGACATGGCAGAGCGCGCGGATCTCTCAAATCGCCTCCCGACTCAACATTTTATTCAACCGAAAAACTCTGCTACTTACTTGGTCCGGCTCTACACACTATCAAAAATCTTAAAATTCGTGATACTGGAGACCCGGTCAAAGATCTTCGCGCTGTCCTCTTTCCTGTGCAGCAAATGCTTGAGCAAAATGACCCCAATTGCTGGCAGAAAGCGCCCGGCGAAGCGGGTTTGGGGACCGTAGTCAAAGCGGCGGGAGGCTACCATTGCCTTTTTACCATCATACCCCTCAACGATGTCGGTTCGGCGCAAGTCGTCCGCTTTTCGGCCAGGCCCGAGTTCACTGTCACCATATCTACGACGTTTCTCGCCGTGTTTTTCTTGAAACACGTGCAAATCACATCCTGGCGAAAAGCCCTCGAGTATGCCAGTAATTTCACCTCAGTACCGGCGCTCAAAGGCGCACTCTACGAGGTCCACGCTTTGCGCTACTTTTGCTTCACAGATCAACCATCCGAGATTGAGTATGCAGATGGCATATCCAACGCCACCACGGTCACAGCAATTGATCTTGACGATAGTCTCGAGGAAATCACCGCCGTGAGTATGGGTGACTGCCTTCCGCCATCCCTCATCCCCGCTAAAGAGGCGCTGTCGCTTCTTGACAGACCTCGGCCAGAGAAGCTGCATTGTGCGGAAACAGGTCAACACGCCATAGATGGCCTGTACGAGCTGTTTGACGGCACGGTCATGCTTCTACAAGTCACTATGAGCATCTCACACGCGGTTGTCAAAGACGGCATCAGAGTCATCTTAGACCTGTACGAGAAGACGAAGACGCCTGAAGACTTCAGGCTCATCTTTGTGGTTCCCTCGAACGAGACAGGACGTAGGGTTACGCTGCCTTTCTGTGATGGTATTCGGCTGGGCAAGGACCCAAGCGTCATTCGAGTGGGCTGGGTGGTCATCCCCTTGCCGACTACTCATCTCTTCGATGTAAGTGCCTCCGAATCCGCTCGTCTGACGCCAAGGAACTGGTTGATTCCGCTTCCAAAGACAATCGACTTGAGCCTCTGCATCTTTCGGATCCGGTTTGGAGGCAGCAGAAGGTTGTGCTGATGGATGCGGGGCCACTGATATCAGCTGAAGAAGGATCGGTAAGCGAAGCAGGGCGACGCTTTTTCACAGATAACAAGCAGTGGGTGGATGCAGAGGTCGAGACCGACCCTCCAGCTGTTCAAACTCGCCTAACTCCGAAAGCATCCAGAGGCGGCGAGAGGAGGCAAGCTCGTGAACGTGTCGTCTCGGCGCCTTCCGCAACAAGCAGAGTCACGAGGTCCTCCAAGGACTCGCAGGTACCAAGCAAGCGCACGGCGGCCGGCGCCTCGAAGCCGCCAGCTGGCATGGACTCTTCTTAGCGTACCTGCAGGCCACCCGTTGCACAACATCGGGCTGGTAGGGGAAATACATAGTGGAAAGATTAGTGGCAGTTTCATATGCATCCAGTTTACCTCGCAGCTTCCTCGACTCATCCGCATAAACCACGTTCGCCGTCTCTCCCCTCAGCCCTGCTGGCGAGTCATCCAACACCACCCTGGTCCTGGAACGAACCTGCCCTCGAGACAAAGCCACGTAAAGCAGGCCGTGGCTGAATCACGGGCGAGTGAGATCGATGCCGACGTACTCCATAGATTACCCTTAAATCTTGTTGGTTCAGATTCCGAAAGTCAAGCGAATTGGAAATGTAAGGCGAAAGAGGTGAAGGGCAGACCGCAAGAGTCCGCATGTTGATTCGAGGAATGGCTCGAGGACCTTAGAACTCGCCGAGGAGGATACGACATTGTAGGACCTTGGAAGCCATACTGGGACGATAGGTCGGGAGCCATTGCAGAGACCCTATTTGGGGTCGAGATTCCGCAGCAGCTCTACCACAGCGCCAATCTTGGCGTAAGTGCGATGAGAGCCATGTATTGATGACGACACTCTCCAAGTATTCTTGTGACCGCAGGTGGCTACCCTCGCGTTTTTCGACGTCTTTGACGTAGTTGCACGGCAGGTACATCCTGCTCTCGCCCGGCACTTGACCAAGCACCTTGAAGTTGAGATCAACGTCGTCATTGGCCGGAGCTAGAATAGCGCGTTTACCGTAGTATTTGACTGATGCTTGATAGTTGTCGGTATCTGGGCGAGGAAGGTCGATATCGGGAAAGACGTATTGGATGAGGGATTCAGCGTTGGAAGCTCGCAGCTGAAGCGGGATCTTGTCCGTTCCTCTTGACTGCCCATCAGACATACCGCTCCCAACAACCAATAGTCACTTTGCGTGCAGAGTCGATACCGCGATCTCGCCCCATGACATGCCAGGGCCCTGAAGCCGTATGTTCTCTGTCAACCGCAAGCGTTTCATCTGCGGCCATAAGCGGAAGCTCGTGATTGCGGCCATCTCGATTGGGCACTGAGAACCTTTCGGCACGACCGGCAAAGTCTGTCAGCAGGCTCCCGATAGAAGAACTGTAATCTGACCGAAGGAAGTTTGTTGTCGAGGATGTCGGCAATCGTGCGAGAGATAGCCTCGAAGCAGTGCCGGTGCTGCATCGGAGCTTCATCCCACATGATCAAGGATGTGTACTTCAAAAGCTCGATGAGATCAAACCTCTTCTTGATGGAGCAAAGTGCCTTGCCGTCGAGGCTGTCGATCGGAATCTTTCAAGTAGAGTGAGCTGGACGTTAGCGGGCGCTACACTGCCAGTGGCTCACCTGTCCGACAGTCAATCAAGAGGATAGCTGACGATGCCACCTCTCAGCAGATCTTCCTTTGAGACCTCAAGTCGGCGAGGATGGTGTTTTCCACAGACGTCTTGCCGGTGCCGCCGGGACGTCCAAAAAGAACAACCTTAGCATATCACGTCCTTCTGCTGTTACAGAAGTGATGATCTCTTCGACCACCGCCCCATGTGACAGTCGAAGAGGCTCGTTCTTCTCACAAAGCTCATGAGTCTGCGCATGCGAGTAGAAGAGTTCCTCCACCGTCAAACGCGAGCCGACGAACTCCTCAAAGCGACGTTCAGGTTGAGGCAAGCCAAAGTCGGTGAGCTCCTTCCCACAATTCTGTAGCAGGGCCTTGATGAGCTGGAGAGCATAAGCAGATGCGACGGCCTGATTGGCGTTCTGCAGTATGTTACGTTTGCCGAGTTGGATACGCGCAGTCGTCGGACAGCGTGACAGCGTGATCGAGCCACAGCTTCTTCGAATCGGCGGGTGCGTTTTCGCAAAGGATGACAACAAATGAATAATATCGCAGAGCAGATCCTGACACACCTCAGCTTCCAAGTCTGTAGCAGATGACTCACCGGACATGAACACCCCGGCCTCCGTCATACGGTATACAGTGCAGTTGAGCGAATGACATCGTGCGCTGTTCGTCAAGACCTGGCGTGAAACGAGGGGAGATTGAGCATGGTTCTGCTTCTCGAACTATCACGGACTCAATACTCGCCTGTGATGTTAGGCACAGTGCGGCTGAATCGTTGTTGAGCGGGGAACTTGACAATTCAACGTGCGGGATCACGATCTTCACTGAAACTGTCCAGACACGACATAGTCCAGGCCGATCCAAGCAGTAGCCGACAAATTCGAGAAAGTGAATGCGAGATGAGCGATAAAAGCCACAGCATCAAAAGGTCATGAAAAAGAGACTCCATCCTGCCCTAGGTGTACAAAGTCTGCTATCTCGTCTCATCTAGACCGAGTTGAGGATCTCGGGCTCGACAAAGTCACCCGACTTGACGACCTTGGAGCCGGACGCCTGTGGTGTCAGTCATATTCGCAAACGGTCATGAACTCACGTCGGTGGCCTCGCCGTGGGTCTCGAGAAGCTTGGAGAGATCAAGCTTGGGAGCCTTGATGATCTTGGCCTTGCGAACGTAGACGTTTTGCAAAGGGTAAATACCCTTCGACGCCTTCTCGATCTCGCGGCCAATGCTCTCGGGAACGAACTTCTGTACGAGCTCCTTGAGATCGGAACCCTCTGCCTCGCGCTTCATAATCTCAAACATCTTTTGACGGATCTCGCGGACCTGGGACGACTGAGCGTACGTAGTCTTCTTGACCTGGTTGTAGTTGCGCTTGGTGAAACCAATGGCAAAGAGGCGAAGAATGTAACCGTCGGTCGTCTTGACATCGACGTGGGCCTCGATCAAAGTCTGCCACTTCTTGACAATGGAGCGGAGCTTGTCGGTCGTAAAGTCCATGCCGTGGAAAGAGGTCAGGCAGTTCTTGCCCTGAAAGTGTTAGACGATTTTGACAACATTCGCAAACGTACCGAAACATCCTCAACCCTCAGCTTGATCTTTCTGAAAGAGTGCTCCTGGTCGTTGTTGAGGTCGGCAAGCGAGATCTCAACGATACGGCCCTTCAACGAGTCGTTGGCGTTTTCTAAGACGCATCAGCATTGAACACAATGTTCTTCCATCCACTCACTCAAACCCTGCGACCGGTTCACGAGCGTCTTGCCGACGTTCTTGGTCTCAAAGAACGATGGGGCCTTGATGTCATACCACTCCTTGCGGGAGAAGGGGTCCACCACCTTCTTCTTAATTCCCTTCTTTCCTTTTGACAAGCGCTTGTTCTTGCCGACGGCCATGTTGGGTCTGCGCGATGGGTCAGCAACAAGCTAGTAGTGAACCAAGGTACTCACGGTAGTTTTGAAGAGAGGTCTTGCGGCTACGAGCTCTTCAACAAGACGGCGCGAGCGGCCAACGGGCCAGGCAGGGAGGCAGGTTTATATTTGTCGCAGAGGAAATAAGAAACGGTCGGAGCCAAGATTTGGTGGCGAATCTTAACGCCGACAGATGCCACACTCAAGTGCCACTCTTGCAATTCGCCGGCATGCTCGGCTGGATGGCGACAAGGAACGTCGGCCTGCGTGTGAGAGCTATCACTTTTGAGGGGCAAGAACACTGCTCGACCACAGACGACATAATTTCACACGTCTCTCTCTCTCTCAACGCCATGCATGCAATTTTACAGACTTATCAAGAAGCAGGTGCAGGCCGCTTCTGTACAATCTTATCCACAATTCCAAATTTGAGCGCCTCTTCAGCCGTCATGTAGTAATCGCGTTCCAGCGCGCGTTCTGTTTCCATCATCAGCCGCTGAACATCCCGCTGAAGAGCCAACCCACCGAAGCGATCCCGGGCGTTCTCAGTCGTCTCGCTCTCGCCGGTACAGTGCTCGGCGTAGATGTCGGTCAATAGAGCTCTGATCCGGAGAATCTCTTTTGCGTGGATTGAGATGTCGGATGCTTGGCCTGAGGCTCCGCCTGATGGTTCTGCCGGTATCAGTCTCTGGTATAAGATGATGCAGCTGCGCATGGCAGCGGTCGCTTCACTCACGGTGGATCATGACACTCGAGTTGGGCAAGGTGTAGCGATGCCCTTTCTCTCCTGATCTACATCAGCGCTCCGATCTCATAGGCAGTGCAGCAGACGTACCTCCAGCCAGCAACAAACTACCCATACTCGCCGCTTGACCCATACAGAACGTATGTACAGGCGGCGCAATATACTGCATCGTATCATAGATCGCCAGTCCAGCCGTCACACTTCCCCCAGGAGAGTTGATGTACAGCTTGATGGGTTTCGTGGCGTCTTCAGCTTCGAGGAAGAGGAGTTGGGCGGTCAGGAGGGTGGATGGACTGTCGGAGACCTATTCGTTTCGTCAGTGGGATCCATAGAGGGTAGGATAGGGTCGTACGGGTCCGACGAAGATGACTCGTTCTTTGAGCAGACGGGAATAAATGTCATAGCTTCGTTCTCCACGAGCCTGCATTGTCAACGCGATCCGAGCTCAACGACATCGACTTACAGTCTGCTCCACCACCATCGGCACAAGAGTACCATGGATGACAGGGCTTGATGCAGGATCTGAGCTAAATGAGGATGCAGAAGACCCGAATGAAACAGTAGATGCCTGGGCAATCGGCCTCGAGCAGCGAAGAGCTGATCGCGAGGACGATGCGAAACACCGGGTGAATACGTTGCTCATGTTGTGCTGGGAGTTTTTGTGCTTGAGTGTTGTAACAATAGATTGGTCAGCGGATGTGAGTCGAGGAAGTGACAGCTGCTGATTCCGGTGCTGTTGATGACGAGTCGAGTACAATACGCAGTCTGGACGCGCTCAGGCCGCCGCTCAGCTGCAGGGTGGCGAATACTTTCCCACAGTAACATGACTAGGCACCTAAACGCGTCTAGCTGCAGGAAATAGCAGTTCTTACTCTGGAGCAGGTAACAACAGCAGGTATGGAGGATACACAGGGAGGAGAGGGTCAACAACATCTACCATTACCAAGTCTTGCAACTCCAACGAGCTTCCCATTTCCGTTCCCGAAACCATATGATATTCAACTGCAGCTTATGCAGACCGTCTTTGCGGCAATCGAGGACGGCAAGATTGGCATTGCAAGTCTCTGCAGCCGATTGAACGCAGAGCTGATCATCAGGTCGAGTCACCGACTGGTACAGGCAAGTCATTGTCGCTGTTGACGGCAACTTTGAGCTGGCTGGCAGCTCACCAAACTCGATTGAGTGAGCATGCCGAGGCATCGCTGCGTGAGAAGATGGAGAAGGATAGCGAGGGAGGTAAGCCTATCCCATCATTCCAAATGGATTGCTAACTATGACCAAGAACCAGCTTGGGTAGTGACACATGCTATCAACAGCCGAATCAAAGACCTCCGTTCAGCGCAAGAAGCACTCCAGAGACGACTGGACGCAGCGCGTGTCCGAGAACGCGAACGTGCGAAACGCAGAACGGGAGCCTTCGGTCGATCTGAGAAGCGTGCAAAAACCACTGAGACTGAGGCGGCGATTGAAGAGTTTGCTGAAGAGGCGGCTTTCTTGCCCGAGGATCCGGCACAGGAAGATGACGAGTCGAATATCTCGCCCGAGGTGCGAGCTTTGATGGCCAAGTGAGAGATCTCTGGGTAATGTCGCACGTCTGACATCAAGAATCGAGGCTGGTCGTCCGAAAGTCGTTGAAGAAGAAGAAGAGGAGGAAGATGTCCCAAAAGTCAGTCCATCAGATCCGGAGGATTCTCTGTCTCACCAGCAGATCTACTACACCTCAAGAACTCATACGCAGCTTCGTCAGCTAACGTCCGAGCTGCTGAAGACTTCGTTTCCTCACGCAGACGTCTCAGAAGCTGGCAAAGGCGAAGGTAGGGGCGGCACGCGCATGGTGCCTCTCGGAAGTCGAAAGCAGTTGTGCATCAACGAGAAGGTGAGCTCCTGAATTCTCAGGGTCCTCCTCACAGCAGGTACGAGCGATCGGGCGCAAGGCGGGTGATGAACGCATGAACGAGGCATGTATCGATCTGCAGAAGACAGGTAAGTCGTCGTGCTGATGGTGGCTGATGAAGGATACGAAAGGCAGATGCGAATTCCTGCCTACGAAAGAGAATGAAGCCGCTATGCTTGAAGCGCGGGATACTGTCCTTGTGCGTCGACTGAAGAGAGCGTGTAGGTTGGCTGACGGGGCAGGCTACTGTACGTGATATCGAAGATATCGTGACGGTCGGCAAGGAAATGGGTGTTTGTCCGTACTACGCGACACGTCGTGCCGTCAAACAAGCGCAGGTTTGCTCATGGGAGGAGCAATGAGCTAATGGCAGCTTGTGAGCTTGCCTTACAATCTCTTGTTGCAGAAGAATGCGCGGGAGACACTCGGCATCAAGCTGAAAGGTCAAGTCGTGGTCATCGACGAGGCCCACAGTAAGTCTTTCGACCGCCAGTGCTCACGACATAGATCTGATCGATACCCTTCTATCTATTCATTCCATATCGTTCCCTTTACAACAGATCAAGACTGCTCTCTTACAACTCGAGACGTATCTCACCCGTTTCAAGTCTCGACTCAAGCCCGTCCACGCACTCTGGGTCAATCAGGCCGTGACGTTGCTGCAAGGCATCGTCAAAGTCGCAACAGCTTGGGCAGAGGATAGCAAGACGCGGTACACGGAAGAGATGCTCACTGTCAATCAGCTGATCCGACGGGTTGGAGGCTCGGGAGATCAGATCAATCTTGTGGCGCTGGTCGCTTACCTCAAGGAGAGCAAGCTGGCGCGCAAAGTCAGTGGGTATGCCGAGAAGCAAGCGGAGAGGGCTAGAACCAAAGGTATGTCAAGGAACGGAGCTCTGGCTGATGGTAGATGCTGTCGCCAAAGGTGGCAAGTCGTCTGCTGCTATACCGGTGACTTCGACGATCGCTGCTTTTCATCGTGTCGAGGCATTCTTGCTGTCTTTGACGGACGCAAGCGATGATGGACGGGTATTGCTGTCCCTAGCGCCTGGATCAAGCAAGTCGCCGGCGGAAGACGTCGCGAGTCGCGTGACTATCAAGTATCTTCTGCTCAACCCTTCCGAGCATTTCCGTGAAGTCGTCGAGGAAGCTAGGAGCGTCATCCTGGCTGGTGGCACAATGGAGCCGGTGAGTGCGTCCGACCATCATAGCTGACACGTAGATAAGTGACTTTTTGCAACAACTCTTCCCGACAGTCCCGCGAAACCGCTTCTCGACTTTGTCTTGCCCTCACGTCATCCCAAAAGAGAACTTGCTCACTCAAGTGGTCCACAGAGGCCCACGCAAAGTCGATTTCGAGTTCAAGTTTGACAAGCGCGGCGATGATTCAATGGTGAGCTTGAGCGTGTTTCAGCAGCTGACAGTAGCTTGTTGAGCTCGGGGCTGTGATCTTGTCGATGACGGGCTTGGTACCCGATGGGATCGTTGTCTTTCTGCCTTCGTATGCTTTCTTGGAAAAGGTCAAGGCTTTCTGGACTTCCAGCGGTTTGCTCGAAAAGTTGGGTGGCAAGAAGCAGGTACGTTATAAGCGCTTGATCGAAAGCTGATGTTGTCAAGGTCTTCTACGAGCCACAGACCAGCGGGCAGGTTGAAGAAGTCTTGCGCTTATATTCTTTGGCCGTGTCTACTGTACGTGTCTGAATAGCATGCGGTGCTAACTTATAGCCCCAGTCGACCGCCGCCGGTCCACGGAAGTCTGGCGCGCTCTTGTTTGCAGTCGTCGGCGCCAAACTTTCGGAAGGTAAGTTCGGGTCATAAACTGGCTGACACGCAGGCATCAACTTCTCCGACGGACTTGGCCGTTGTGTTATTATGGTGGGCTTGCCCTTCGCAAACGTCGGATCCGTCGAGTTGCGAGAGCGGATGCGGTACGTCGAGACGCTTCCTGGTGCCACTCCAAATGCTGGACGAGAACTTTACGAGGTGAGTTCCTATCACGGCAACGCTGATTGCAGAACATCTGTATGCGAGCAGTCAATCAGTCCATCGGCCGCGCCATTCGTCACGCCAACGACTACGCTTGTATCCTGTTACTTGACAAGCGCTACTCATCGCCACGCATCCAGGCTAAGCTTCCCAAATGGATCGGCAAAGAGGTTCGGTCACAAGAGCAGTACAGCGACGCAGCAAAAGCTGTCGCTGCGTTCTTTCGAGACAAGCGCTTGCAGCACGGCTCTGCGGTATGATAGATACATTGAGATGATACATATGTGCAAATTATGAGTTTACGATGCGATGCAGATTATGCGAAGTGCGAGCGATCAAGAAGTCATATCTGAGCGAGCCCTGATTCGCGCTCCGTACTTGTAGAAGAGGAAAGGAGCAGGGGCGACGAGGGTCAGGAGACCAGCCAAGAGGGCGCTTGCTCCAACCACGCCGAGTCGGTCGTACATCTGAGTCTGGAAGAGCGGGAAGCCGAATGCGAAGGATGAACGCACGAAGGAGTTGGAAGCCATGGCGCTGGCAGCGACCGGTCGGTATGCGCTGCGCGTTGTCAGTGGCTAGCAGACCAGATCAAATCAGATCAGAACGTACTCTACGAGAAATGTAAAGCTGGCTGTAAACGCAAAGACCATGCCGATGCCAAAGAAGATGGAGCCCAAAATGGGAATAACTGCGTACGTGAGTGTGGATCCTGATTGATCAAAATACGTACTCCAAGGAACAGATCGATACGAAGTGAAAGCAAAGATGAAAAGACCGATAGGACAGCAAACAGCGCCCACCATGCCCATCTGCAGACGCGCTTCAGGTGGCGCTTTTCCACTGTTTTCGCGTGCCGTGCGCTGATACCGCCTGACCTTCAGCACTTCTTCCCGAACGTGAACGTACCGAGTCCAATAAGGCGTAGAAGCGATAGCCAATACCTGGCCCAGCCCAATCCCCAAGAATGTCAGACCGACCTGCTGCGTCGTACTGCTGTCAGCTGGCTCGTGTTGGACGACACTCACAAGCCGTGCACCTCGCGAAACATGTATGGAAAGCCGCCAAAGCTGAGGTATAGAATACCGAGGATCAATGCGCACCAGAGATTAATGATCATTGCCATGGCTTGTGTGGACATGATTACTGCAGGGTCAGCAATGCTACCACACGATGCAACGAGCTTACCGAAAGGCGTCTTCACGCTGGCCCAGACCGCCTGGCTCACAGTCCGCTTCGTCCTCTCCGACTCGGCAAAATATCTCTCTTCACCAGTCTCCTCTCGCAAACTGTCACATGAGCAATGTCCGGACGAGGACTTTGACTAACCGTTTAGCCTTATTTAGCAGGATCACGGGGGCAAACGTCTCCGGCACAAGGACGATGATCAGAGCGAGGACGACGCCTGCCCAGCAGATGATTGTCCAGTACGTCCAGCGCCACGAGGTATTGGCGTTGATGAAGCCGCTGAAGACAGGTCCTGAATGTCAGTTGGGTAGACTTTTTCGCGACGCACCTAATACGGGTCCCACGAATGGAGCCGCAGAAGAGACCATCATTGCTCTGCAACTCGTTAGCACGCACGTAGGTTTCGAGGTTCATGCGCAAACTCACGGTCCAACCTCCTCATTCCTAAAGATGTCCGCCACAGTGCCGCCGATGACGGACAGGAATGCAGAACCCACGAATCCACACAAGAAGCGGAACACTAGGAGCAGCGCCATGTGGTTCGCCCATGCTACTGGGAAATTGAATACTATAATCATCAGCCTCTGATTCGCTGGCAACCCTAAGACTCACGAAAGAAGAGGCCAAAAGCGACAATGTACGTCCATCGTCTGCCGATGAATTCGGACATGGGACCAAGGAGCACTATCGCAAGATTCAGCGAATGATACAGCGGTCAGAGTGACTCACGAGGGCCGCAGCCTAGACCGGCGACGAATAGACTGACAGAGAGTACACAGACCTCTCGGGAGCTCCCAAATTCCTGCTGCATACCTGGGTACGTCAAGGAAGCCATCGACGAGTCGCAGGTACAGCAGGCAGCTGCCATAGAAAGAACAATGACCATCGTCCTGAAAGTCAGCTGCAGTGCTTTTCCTGCTCTGAATGACTCACCACTTGCGCCAAAGCTTCAAGTTCAACGGATTCTGTGGATCATCGTCACCATCCCAAGTGACTAGCCAGGGATCACTTTTCTCTGTTGGAGAAGCTCGACTTGCTTCTTGCTCATCTCCTCTCTCTGTATCTGATTCAGACCGCGGGGAGCTTGCGTCTGGCATTGAACCAGGCGTCCGAGTTTCAGACAGATCGGTAGACCTCTGGTGTGATTGTGAAAAAGCCATGCTACTGGCAACGTCAGCAGTGTTGGCTCTTTCTCCAATTGTCAAAACTTTGGAGCTCAATCTGAACTCAATCTCGTCATCAACCGTTTGCCGCTTAATAAAGTTATCAGTCGTAGAGGGTGGAGTGGAGGTCCAGCCGAGGCCCGGCATCTCTATTTCGCAGGTATGGATTCAGCTCGGCACAATGGGCATACGAGCAGCAAGGCAGAGCCAAGTATCAGTGCCAGGATAATCTCATATATTGATCAGACATAGCCCGGTCTGGAGCGCAGCGGCAGAGCGATGCTGATCAGTCAACGCAGGTGACGCGCAGTGTCAAGGCATACATCTCATAAGTGAGGAGACGGTTCTCTTGTACCCGGAGTAGTCGTTGGCGTGTTGGAGCCCGAGGGACCGTACGCAGATGGAGGAGGGATGTCCCCATTACGACCGTCAGCTTCAGCGAACGAAGATATGTACGCGCTATGCAATGATCAGCAGCAACAATGGCAACTCTTGCTTGACTCACTTGAAGAAATGTCTCCAGCTCGCTTTTGAAGGGATAAAGTGACCTCCTGTGTCAGATCTCTACAACTCAGCAATCACTTACCTCCCTCGTGCAGCTCGACTCTAGCATTCGTGCTACCCTTGACCAGTGTCGCGCTGCGCTCCTCAGTAACAAGTGTATCGGTCTTGCCGATGACATGTAGCGTTGGCAAGGCGATTGGGAAATATGATTCAAATGATGGCTCTTGAGCAGCTGGCAGGAAGCCACCAACGAAGATTGCGACTGCGATGCGTCAGTCTAGTCCATGTGATGGTGGTTGCTGCTGACATTTGAATGGCTTCAGGGCGGGATGTGAGGGAAAGTTGGGATGCAGATCAGGCTTCTCCATCTGGGGCAATGTCAGATTTGGCACCTTGAAAGTGTTGACGCACTAGAGCAACCAATGCCGATGCCATACACCCTCCTTGTGAGAAACCAATAACACCCTTTCCATCAGCCTCGTCTCCTCACAACAATAACGCACATCAAAAGGCTCATTCGTCGTCAGAAACTCATGCAGATAAGTCACAGTCTCGTCGTATTCTACCATCAGCCCCAGTCCCACCCACAGCCCACAGCAAACGTACTGAGATATCTCGTTCGATCAGAATTAGCTTCCCACCAAGCTCTAGGCGTCGTCTCTGCCGTCCGTTTACTCTCGTCCTCTTCTACGTTTTCAGAGCCAAACGACGCGAGAGACGTGGCGCCATTTCCGAAATCGACTTTGGTGAGGATGTGGGGTGGATCTAGGAAGACTGATGGGGTTGTTAGCGTGGAACGGTAGGGGGGTTGGGGGATGTACTGAAATCGACTTGCTTGCATGCTTTGCGCACTGCACCCATCTGCGATGTCAATTGCAGATCACTGTACGGGCAGACCTGCCTTCTTTGACATGATGGCTGCATTCTGCGTGTAGCCCGGTAGAGCGAGCACTCTGAGCTTGGTCGACATCTCGATGAAGAGTCTTGAAGTGATCCCTCGAGAAGTTGGCTGATCTGCAGTTCGGCTATTTCCGAGGAGTGGAGGTCATCCAAATATCTGAGTCCCAACAAGCTACAAGGGTAATACATCCGAAAAAGTCCTTTGTCTATGCAAGGCAGTCTAGTCTAATGGTTGATGCAAGCCGCCACAGTCCCAACAAGCGCAATAAGCGCACTAAACACCAACCCCACCGCATCCAACCAATTCCACCCAAGAACCTTCAAACCCGCAGCGTACGGTATCACACAACACGTTACAAACGCGAACCCACTGCCTAACAACGCCAGCACAAACTCGAAAGAAGGAAAGAGTAGAGCGGCAAACACGGATGCAATGGCAAGCATGATGAGCACGACTTGACGAGCTGCGTGTTTCCATTTCTCGCGACGCTGCCAGCGTGTGGCGTGCGCTTGCAGGGTTGCTTGTTCGTCGATGATGCCTGTGTAGGAGGGGCGAGTGGAGTCGTCGAATGGGAAGGTGAGAGGGGTGTTTTCGTCTGCGTGTCGTTCGATTGGAGTGCCGGGTGCGATGGGGGAGGAGGCGGGGACGGGGATGGGAGTGATGAGTCGGGTGGATTGTATGTGAAAGATGTTGTTCATTACGTCGGCGAGCTGCAAGTCAACTTCATCCCCTCAAAAAGTATACTCACTGGCTTGAGACCCATGGCAATTTTGGTCAGAGGGTTGATTGCCACCATCCAAACAGCAATCTTGTTCATCAGCGGCGAGAACCCAGGAGTGAGCGCAAGGTCTTTGCTGATCTACACTGTCAGCTTCATCCCATTGACACAAGCAGCACTGACCTCGTCTGAGACGTCACGGCCAAACATAATGTATCCAGCGATACCAACAATCAGGTAGATGATCATGGCGAGACCGTACGACAAGTCAATGACGCGACTAGCTTTCGATGGGTCCTTCATGTCGCGCATGAGGGTCGGGACGAGGGCATGGCCACCAAACTGCACTGTCAGTTTGCTTTCTGTGGGTCCGAGAAGACGTACGCCAGACATGATCAAGCCGAACACCATGGCAAGCTTGTTGAAACCATGAGCAGGCAACAGATCCGTTGGTGCGGGATCACGCAATGCACCAGGAGAGTGTTTGCTGACGATCAGCTATCATGCCTTGGAATGATGAACGTACGTTGCGATACCTGAAACGAGCAAGATGCCAACCAGTGTATAAGTGGAAATAATACCAACGGCCGAAGAGTAAGAAAGCAAGCGAAGTGGCAAGAAGATGGTAGGCAGGATACTGCATCGTCAGCCTTGCCCTGCTATAGAGCCCAACTCACACCAAGAGTCCAACGAGCTTCCATTGATCGCTGGTAAAGATAGGCCAGACCGCCTCAAGAGAGTCGGAAAACAGTACAACAGTCGCTATTCTAAATGGTCAGCGAATCCTCCAAGGAAGCCCAAGAACGTACGTCCACACCGAGACCTCCAAAAGAAACAAGCACTTGATATACCGTTCAGATCTGGGACCAAGACCATAAGAAACAGCGTCTGTATAGTTTCTTAACCGCTGATCTCTGTCCATGATCTTAACCAGGATCTTCAGTCTGACAAGTCAGCTTGGTGCATGCTGCAAAGGAAGACGTACGTTCGATTCGTCATGGCTCCAACCAGTATCAAGAAGAGAGGCCCAAAGATCCATCCTGCATAGGCAATAGCAATAGGTGTCGCCAACAGTCCCGTTCCTGAATGTCAATTCTACCCTGAACTCGTCGGCTTTTGCTCACCAATAAGGTCACCCAGAGTGTTCAACAACTTTCACAAGTCAGACTGATGCATCCTTTGCGCATGGTACTCACAGTCTGCGTGAATGTCGACTGCCCTTCAGGAAAGGTCTCGACTTCGTCATCCGAGTCATGAAAATCTTCCTCATCTGCGTCCCCATCGCACGCCTTTATGCCTAGCAGCTGCGCTTGTTCGCGCTCTGAACTCAGTGTTGAAGTGGATGAAGCCTGTGCGAACAGGTCATCGTATGAGATTTTTCTTTGCGAGCTAAACGTCATGAATCGGCCGTTGTTCAAGGATGAGCTGCGACGTTGATGCGACAATCAACTTTTGACTTAAAACGCAATGAGTGACGTTTTAGCTTGGCCGTGGCGTGGCGGAACCTAAAATTGACAGCCGCCGCTGCCGTCCTTTCGAAGTATTCCTTTGATTGAAGCGCTCCGTTTTTGTCGAGCAGCTTTAAAAGTGAGAAAGAGCAGAAACATTGGTAGATGAGCCTCGAATGATAGAATGTTGTCTCCGTGGATCGTTGTGTGTTAGCTGAGGCTGAGGCCAGGACGTGGAGTGCGCACACACGACCCGCGCGCTAGCTCTCTACTAGGCTTAAATAATAACTGCAGATGCATCTCAATCCATCTTCTCCGCGACCTTGCTGCGATCTACCTGTATGATCAGTACTGCTGAGTAAGCCTCCTTACATTGCTCCAGTCTTCACACTGCTCTCGCCATAGCCAGACATCTCGACGATCTCCTTCTCTGTGGTGCTCGTATACACATCTGCAACTTTGCAGCTTGAGCTGTCCCTCTACACCTGAATTATCCCTTTAATCGATCAGCGCCGCTGAATTGAGATTACTGGCTTTCACAAACGATGACCGTCTTAGGGCTCCGAAGTGAATGAATCGGCTCATTGACTCGATGTGGCTCGAAGTCAATATCGCGTCGGTGGGCTTGTCGTCGACAGTAAAAGAGGAGGAGGAATATTAGCTCACTCGAGACTTACTGTGCGGTCCGTCTCTGACGATGAGAGGGCCACGTCGCGCAAGCTTACAGCGCGGCCTTGATGCGTGACACGAGGCTCGCACTGTCACTGTGTCAACTCTACTGCGCTCCCCTCCCATTCATCGGCACAGGCCATGAACACATCTTTTCATGTATGTTCTGCTTCATATCCGCTCCAGACAGTACGGTACCTCGACACCCTCGTCATCCTCGTCGTTGGCCATCACTGTGATTAACAAGTTCTTGGTCCAAGTAGAGAAAGGCTTCCTGACGTGCTCGACGAGCTCGCTCATCTTCATACCGAGACGCTCTTGAGCCTGATGGATCAGCAAAGATATCAAAGACCATAAATGCACCTGTTTTGGCGCGACAAACGATGACTACAGCATCGGTAAAGGGTGAGTCTGCTTTGCTATGGTCGTCTTGAGGCCACTAAACGATTGACGCGCAGAGAGAAAGAGTCTGTAACGGGGCCGAAAGGTCAATAGTCTGTCCTTCGACCGCACTCCCATGCCACCCTTCGACCGCTCCATGCGGATCGCTTAGCCTCATGTGGGTCCGGAAGTATCCTCCTAACCGCCGAACCGCAAGATGAAAGCCATTTTGCCACAATGTGCCGGCGCGCAGCCTATCACGGCGAAAGGGTTTGCAAACGTTGCCCTTGGACCGGTCACCAAAGCGACCGTTGGCCACATTACGCGGCTGCCTGCGCCTGGCCGTATGATTCTGGATTTGCGAGTTAAAGCAGCCCTCAGCTGCAGTACGTTGCCTGCGACAATGAAAGTTGTCAGGGGTGGGCCACTGGAGGAAGCGAGTAACGGATGAATACGACGATTCGAGATGGTGGACAATCCGGCCGCTAATAAGAACAGGGGCGATTCAAGGGCCATCAGTGTGCCGCTCGTGCAAAATAGCCATGCGAAGCGATGTCTCCAAGTGCAGCTCCCTGGCGGGTAGCCATGATTCACGCCTCAACGGACCTAAGCTGTAGCAGCTCGGCGTCGTACAAGCTCATACATGTCTCGTGTCTCGTCATTTTCATCGTTCCATCCTAGGGCCCTTTCTCCCAAACAGCCCCTCAGCTAAGCCCACATCAGCTCGGCAAACTCTCAGAATTCAGACTCACAAACCTGGATGACTCTTGCCCGCTTCGGGCCTCTGCACCTCTCCCTCATCACGAAGTTGATAACCATAGCCCTCGTGCCCGACAACTGGCGTTTGCTGCTCCTGCGCGACCCTTGCGTCCGTCGGATGCGCCACGTATCCCCCTCCGGGACTGTTGAACACATACGGCTGCTGCTGTTGCTGTTGATGACCGTAGTCATCATCGTACCCATGTCCCGCACCAACACCCGCTCCAGCCCCGCGCTGCATAGGCGCCTGAGGCTCATAATAGCTCTGTTCAGGCCCCGGTCCGTCTCTCTGCGATTCAAAAGAAGGTCGCGCATCCCATTCGTCTTGTGCGTACCGAGATTGACGGTCCGTCATGGCATATTCATCGGCGTTAACGCTGTAGACGGAGTGGTAGCGTTTGTGGTCTTCGACTTGGTCTCGGCCGTAGACGCGTGTCATGCTGTGTTGTCAGCGATGCGATGGGTTGAGGGCATACAAGATGAGATAGCTTTGAACGACAAGTAGCAAAAGCCAGAGACCACCCATGATTCCGACGTCGGCCCACGTGAAGGCGTTGCAGACGTCTTTGCCTGCTGTACCGCCCAGACTCGGCGTTGATGCGTCGGTGCTGGACTTATAGAAATCGGTCTGCTACATCAGTTCTTTCGCTCGTGATGACGCACCATGCAGTCTGCGACGGCCTTGTTGTGGTTGACGGCCGATACAATAATGAGAGCTGCCGCGACGGAGAAAGCGGCTGCAATGGCGATGCCATTGACTGTCGCGTAAGCGCGGAACAGACGTGTCTTCTCCTGCCATATATCAGCCTCGGTTTTCCTTCTGTTTGAAGCATGGACATACCTTGAAGACCCCAAAGAATCCAAGAGCTTGAATTCCAGCTACGATAAAGCACACTACAGCAAGAATCCAAGAAGTGAAACTCGGTACCGAAGCTCCGACAACTGTCCATCAGCTGGCGAGCTCCTCCGAAGAACGTACTGTCGGGTGTGGATATACTCAGTACACCGATGGCGATACCCAACACCTAACAAGCCATCAGCCGCGTCCCGGGCACGGAAGCATGCACGCGTACCAATTGTTCAATGAGTAGTGCATAGATTCCTGCGTTTACTAGTGGTATCGCTGGCTGTCAGCTTGAGCAGGATTTGTAGAGAATGGCATACCACAGCAGCAGAACTCTGGGCGAAACATGCTCGAGTTGGTAAAGTATCGACTGCGGCTCTGTAGAATCTCGTCCGCCACTTGACTCGCGTGCACCGCACCGCCTGGACGTGAAGGGGTTAGGGCTGTGAGGATATTGATGTGGCAAACTACAATCTCTCGACCGTATCAAACCTCGACGTCACCCGTGCCCCTCCTGTCCTCTTCACATTCCTGGCAATCCGTACCATAACAAACATCTAACAATGTGTGAGTACCTACACGGAGAACTAGAACACACACATCACAGTGCTAATACATCAGCCGGAATCATCGATCAAGCTAAGGCCGTCGCCTCCACGACGGCGTCGAACGTTGTCCAGCTCGCCACAACAGCCGCCAACGTTGTCCAGTCCCAAGCAGCAGCAGTTGCCTCGCACCCTCAGGTCCAAGCAGCTGCCAACCATCCTCAGACTCAAGCGGCCGGTAACCTCCTTTCTCAAGCTGGTACCGCTGTCGCGGCGGCTGCGACCACTGCTCAACAGCAGGTTCACAACGTTGCGCCTGGTTTCGTGCCCGCCCCTGCTGCTAACAGTGCTGCGGGAGGAGCAGGTGTGGACAAGAGTCATGATTTGAAGCCTTCTAGTCCTCAGGAGAAGAGTCAGCTTGAGGCTATGCTCAGCCACCGTCCTGATCCTAAGGACCTCCAGGACAAGGGTATTCTCAAGGGTGAGTTTCCTAGCTGTGTTCTCCTTAGCACTATGCTCATTATGACTAGGAGCACCAGGAGACACACTCGCAGGCAAGAAAGCCGAGCTTGAGCGTGCCCAGTTGTCCGTGCGTCACCTCCTTTATTCACGAAATTCCAGCTGCTGATCATTCCAGGACAAGCTTGACAGTGCGCTTCAACACCGTCCTGACGCTAGCGAGCTCGTCAAAGAAGGTATCCTTACTCGTGCGTTTCCATATCCCATCTCACTGGTAAAAATGGCTGCTAATGGTATAGCTTCCGAGGCACCTCCCACCAAGTAGGATTATTGTTGTGCTTTGTAGACGTGTATCAGGACTGCGTGCTGTCAATGAAACGGACTGTGACCGAGTGACGAATTGCGTTGTTCGTGTCCATTTGGTAGGATTTCATGACGATAGGGGTGTTTCGGGAATACCGATTCAGGGCTTTTTTGTCTAAGGAGGGATCGAGGTTGAATGATCCGATACAACGACAGCGTCGAATCGGGACGAGATTGATCTTTATATTACTTGTGGTTGCACGAGCCTCTCTTTTCGGCCGTTTTGACACTGGCCATCTCGTTGGCAAATCGCCAGCATCCCGGCGCCCGCGCCGTCTGGTTTTTAATTCCTCCGCTGAAACTGAGAGCTATCGCCAAGCGCCGTCGAGTGTCGACCAACACAGCAGCCGTACAAGGCAGGAGAGACACAGAGCATGGAAAAGGCTCAACAGGAGCCAAGCTCACCTACAACTGCAACTGCGGCAGCGACAGAGACACCGCTGGGTTTACCGACGGCGTTGAAGCCAGTTGGGTTCCATAATGAGAGTAACACTTGTTTCTTCAACTCGACGTTTCAAGCGGTATGTTCCGTCTGTTGTCTTTGACACTGGGCTTGGATGACAGGGCATATGCTGACTTGTCATAGCTGAGCGCTACCACGCCTTTGATCTCTTTGTTGACTTCGGCACCCACCTCATCGCTCCACCCAACATCAATCACTCCTCTCCCAACACCAGCAATAGCCTCCAACCTCATTCCCTCTCTTCGACCCGAAGCTTTTGACCTCCCAGAATTTTCCAAGCTCCTGCCGGTCACTCGTGCATTCGAAGCCAACCTCTTTAAAGCGTGGAAATTGAAAGATGCAGGCGGCGGAACCTACGGAAGCTCAGAACGCGAGTCGGGGAGAACGATGAGTTTGAGGACGAGTTTAAGGGAATTGGCGAGGAAATACGACCAGTATGATGATTATCGGCAGCAGGATGCGCATGAGCTGTTGAGGCATTTGTTGGATTCTATGGAGATGGAGGAGAAGGATGTAAGTTTCTTTGACAATGAACTGGGAGGCTGACTTGGGGTAGATTATCAAGAAACTCCAACCTGAACCACCGAAAACTGCTCCTAGGCGAGATTCACGCCGTTCAGAAGGCTCACCGGGGATACAAGTGTCGCCGAGCGCGACGCATGCTTCGGCCGTTGCAGAATCTGCAATTGATGAAGAGGAAGCGGAGGGTGAAGGAACGCCGACAGCTGAAGCGAGAGAGCTTCTTGATGTTCAAGAGATCTTGCCGACGCTGCAGGATATCGAAGATGATGCGCGCTTAATTCCTTTCGTTGATGTCTTGTTTGGTGGATCGCTTGCTAGTGTTGTCATTTGCGAGACGTGCAAGTCGGTGCGCGACGGCGGTCAATGATGTGTTGGAGCTGATCATTAGGTGTCGCACACATACGAGGGCTTCTTGGATATTTCACTCAGTCTCAAAGGCGATACACCCAAACCGCGCAAACTAGATCGCTTCAAAGCAATGGCAGCCAAACTCAAACCCGGCAGGTCCAGCTCCAAATCCGCCAATGCCTCCGACCTCGCTCCAACCGTCATCTCCGATACTGAAGGGTCAGAACCCGAAAGCGCGCGTCAAAGCCGTAGAGGCAGCTTGGAAGTCACGGAAGACCGCAACACTCTCAAAGCAGATGGCTCGTCCTTGAAGAAGCGCGCTAGCTTTTCATTCGGCAAGAAGAAGGCTTCGGTCTCTAGGCCTGCGAGCTCGAGTTCGCTTGCTTCGGCGTCGGACGGGACAAAGACACCGCCTCTGCAGGAACACGTTAGTTCCAGGGTCAGAAATTCGTCATTCATGAACACTCATGGGGGACCGAGGCCGACGCCTGCTCAGGCTGCTTATATTCGTCGAATTTTGAATACGCCACAGGATTCGACGCTTGTTGATCCTTTGCGCGCTTTGCGAGTTGCGAATGGTTCGCCGAGCGCCTCGCATGGCAAGGACGGGTCTGCAGGGTCCGCTTCGAATCCCGGCTATAATGATACCGATCTTGAAGATTGCTTGCGCGCTTTCACTGGTGTCGAGATTTTGGAGGGGGATAACTTGTTTGCTTGCAAGAAATGCTGGCGCGTCAAGGCAGGCAAGTATGATGGTCAGGTTGGTGACGATCACATCTTGACCGAGGAGAACGAGGAAGAGGCCGACTTGGCGCAGGCTCCAGCTTCGTCTGTGAGCACGGCATCTGTGACGTCAAGTCTTCAATGCGAAATCCCTTCCATCGCCGTCGACGGTGGCTCACCATCACCAGAAGATGAGCGCTCGAGGCAATTGGACGTCCGTTTCGGTGGTGCATCCAGCATCAGGGCTCCCTCTCCCCTGCGCAGGAACCTCGCAATGTCCGAAACGTCTTTCGGATCCGATCAGCCTTCGCTCGTGTCTGGTACGGAAGCCAGCTCGGTCTCGTCCATTTCGTCACGCTCCATTGTCGAGAGTAGTGGCGGTGCTGAAGAAGACGAGAGTAGCGGTGACGGGTTGTCGGATACTTCTTCGGAAGAGGACGAGCCGCCTACGGCTGCGACTTTGCCTGTTGGCGCTGCTGCTCGACCTGGTATGCCTCCTCGCCGCAAGAGCTCGCACCATATCCTGCGCCGCGCTTTCAAGCGATACCTCATCGCCCAGGCCCCAGAGGTGCTCGTCTTCCACTTGAAGCGCTTCAAGCAGACGCAAAAGACCAGTCTAGCGTTTTCAAGCTTTCACAACTTGAAAAAGTGAGTGCCTTCATAACGTTAAGCTGACCTGCAGGATGGACGATTTCGTGTCGTTTCCGGAAAAGCTTGATCTGGCGCCGTTCATGGCTCCGGATCGCAACGACTACAAGACGTCGACTGGCTCTGATGGCCTCTTGCATGCGAGATACATGGACTTTGATGAGAATGGGCCGAAAGGCGAACCGGTCATGTACCAGCTCTACGGTGAGTGTCAGCATTCCACGCCGCTGACGACAAGCTATTGTTGTCCACATCGGCTCGATGATTGGAGGTCACTACATCGCATACTGTCTCGTCGACCCCGACCGCATGTTCGAGGAGAAAGCGTCGACGACTGATGAGCCGGAGACAATCGAGGGCACCGAGGATGTCCCGCCACCTCCCATGATGCCAGCTGCAGAAAAAGAGCGCAAGACGTCAAACTCGAGCGTGCGGTCTGGAAGCAGCGGCGGCATCAAGAGGCCCTCGTTCTTTGGCAAGAGTTCGTCTGCGTCCACTCAGCAGCTACCAAAGGTTCAGAAGGACAAGCGCGTTTGGTGCTTTTGCTCAGAGTAAGTCGTTGCGCCTCGATTTTGGCTGATTGGCAGCACCTCGATCCGGCTGGCAAGCTTGGACGAAGTACTGAAGGCCAAAGCATATCTGTGTTTCGTGAGTCGCTCGAGTTGCGATCAATATCTGATAACCCAGTATGAGAAAGTCAAGACAGAATGATCACCATCAAAGATCAACAAAGCATGGTTGTAGCCTCAAATGCATCATCTCATTCATTTATCATCCCATGCTCATCATTTCATTACACATCCGTCACCTCGCGCATCCCCCCGCCGTTCAGTCCGACTGCATGAACTCGATTCCCAATTTTCATGCGGATCTCGTCCACTTGCCATCCGTTTGGCTGAGCAGCCAGCACGCCCTTCTCGTTCTTGTCGTTGATTTCTTTCAGGACTTCTGCTGGGATCGCGGATCCAAGTGTCCAGGCTATTGACGCGTGGAACTCGGGTAGGCGATGGTATGCTGGAAGTCGATAGCTTGCCAATATCGGTTCAATGACTTTGGCCAACAATTCCTCAAGCTGACATCAGCTACCACCACTTCGTGAAGAACGCACCTTATCGTGCCCTGCACCAATCCTCACAGCAAGGAAAGCGCGTTCTCCAACATTATTACAATACCCCACCATCTTCCCAACAGCACTAAGATGAAATGTCCCGAAACCCGCGATACCTTTCGCGAGCTCAGTCATGAATGGCTGGATTTGGTGCTTGCGTAGCGGTAGTGGGTGGGTCAGGGAGATGTGTAGTGTTGGTGATGAGTGGAGGGTACGGTCTGGGAGTACGTCTTGGCATGTTGAAGTGGCCGCTTGAAGAGCTTCGCGGAGGCGTTTATTGGGTGTGACTGACATCAGCGTCAAGGGTTTTGAGGCGAAAGGCTTACCGTCAATGAAGACGTGCGCGTTGTATTCTCCTGGTACCCACGGTCGTGCTCGTGTCCTACCGCCATGCAGTGATGGGTCATCCATAGGTCCTGAGACGTCAGTCCCGTCAGTCAGTGCATATACCCAGCGCAAATGAAGCCCCGAGCGAAGGTAGTCGTTTTTGTCTTCTCATCAGTCGTGCTCCGCTTGCCGACTCACTTCTTCGCTGGCGGCGGAGGCGCCACATCTTCATCCTCATCCTCCGAACTAGAGCCATAATCCACAAGCGGTGCACCCCCTCCCAATCTCATCAAGGGCTGCTCACGTCCAACACCTTTCATTAGACTATTGCATCTCAAAAACAAGCTACTACACACCCTTCTTCCCATCCATGATCTTTTCCAGATAATGAACCCCGTCCAATTCCCTCAATCGCTTCGCAGCCTGTTCAGGCGTCAGATCCCTCTGGGATTCGGCCATCATTTCGAATCCAACAAGGAATTTGCGGACGCTGGCGCTGCGGAGGAGGGGTGGGTAAAAGTGGAGATGCATGTGTGCTGGATCGTCTGGGGACGTGGGTGGGAGGGGCGCTTGGTGGAGACCCATTGAGTAGGGAAATGACGTGCTGGTTTGTTAGTGGGCGGGACTGGGGGGAGGGAAAGAGACTTACGAGAAGAGATTGTCGTACCGGACCATGACTTGTCTGAGTGTCTCCGAGAGACCCATGGCTTCGCTTTCAGACATGTCAAGGATAGACGAGATATGGCGCTTGTACGGCAGAACTACTCATCAGCTCCGTCCTCTACTTGAAAGCTGATACTTACCCATGATTTCAAACGGCCAAGTGGCCCACCAAGGCACCACCGCGACCCACCCATTCTCTTCATCAAGTACAACCACACGCTCCTTCTTGGCAACTTCCTGCTTGGCGTAATCGCACAGCATGCACCCGCAGCCTGAAGCGCTTTTCTCGCGGTAGGCGACCATGGATTTGAGTTCTGTTGCTGGCTCCTGTGGGACGCTGTTGTGAGACTTTGCGTAGATTGAGGAGGGCTTACTAGCTCATTGACCAGACTTGACCGTGAGGATGAGGGGCACTGGCTCCCATCATGGATCCACGGTTCTGCAATCAGCACCTTTCGGGCATTCTTAGTTCACAACAAACCTCGAAGAACTGAACGCAACCTTGTTCGCCAATCGCTCTCAGCTTCTTGCCTTCCTCGACGTAGACTCTAGACCACTCTCTGAGCACGGCACGGATTGACGACGCAGGCATGCGAGCGAGCGTCAAGTCGTGACGCGGGTGAAAGCAGATGACTTGGCATGAGCCGAGAACAGGTTCTTGTTGGAAGAGCTCTGCGCCTGGACCTTCGGTGGATTCGCTGGCTGGTGCGAGGGGCATGGGTGGTGCGAGAAGAGCTGGAAAGTCGTTTGGGAAGACCTGGTCGCGTCAGACTAGCTTACGTGGACTTGGGCTTACAAAAGTCTCGGCGTAGTCTGGATTCTGTTGACCGCCCATACGCTTGTTCCCTGGACACAAGTAGCACTTCTCATCATGCTGAGGTAGGTCGTTGACAGTAGGAGGATCAACTTGACCCTTCTAACGTCAGCACAGCTGCATAGCTCTTGGGCAAGCGACTCACGTTCCAAGGGCGCTTGGTGCGATGAGGTGACACGAGGACATAGCTCTCAAGCAGAGGATTGTCTGCATGTCAGTTTGCGCTCGCTTTTGTCCCAGTAAGCTCACATCTCCGATGCGGATGCTCTGAAGGATCGAATTGAGGTCTTTCCATGGTGCTATCGTTGCTCATGGTCGTTTGAAAGAAGATGAGATGTGGTATTTTGGGATTTCAAGACGGCTTATGAGCTTCGGACCTTTGAAACGATCCGCGGCCCGTGTCGGCCAATTAGGAAAGGCACGTGAAAGTAGGGCGGCTGGCCCAAGTAGAATGACGTGGCATATGGGTAGCTCAACAATGAGCACATCCGGTTAAGCTTGAAGCTCGTAATAACTGCTACACTACAAAAGAAGGGAAAAGGGGAGAAGACTTACCTGTGATACTACGGAAGCTCAACAACAACAGAGCAGACCTTTCCTCCCGACCCGTAGCTTCTTGACAGACACGCTGCGCCGATCATTCCTCGCTCCCAAAACCCTGCAAAGCTCTGCACGTTGCAGCTGCCCTGGAGCTTCACCTGACGAGAGCCAGCATTGTTCAGCATTATCTTTGGGCATAGGTTCCAACATAGTGTCTTTTTAACTATTGTGAGTCCTAGTGCGCGTTGCTCACATGCCAAATTGACCAAAGCTTGCTTTCCTTCGACATGGGACTCACGGTCTTCGATCAGACAGTTGGCGAGGATGAAGTCAACACGTTCCAAGATTTGACATTTGAAGAAGTCTTGGAAGACTTGTCTGCGTGAGTCTACGCCACGCCCGAGAAAGACAGCACTAACGCTCTTTCCAGACGCTTTATTGTCAATTTGCCACCAGAGGAACAAGAGCTCGTACGCGTCTACTGGCAGGTTGAGCAGGCGTGAGTGGATTATGTGTACGAAAAGAGAAGATACTGATGATAGACATTGGTTCTATGAAGACTATGTTCGACCATTGAATCCTCATCTGCCTTCGTATTCCCAACGCGCGTTCGCACACCTCTTTATCGCCCAATCACCTTACGTATCGGAATACTACGATACGGCCGAGATGGAGAAAGGCTATGACGAATGGATGCGATACAAGTCGCAAGTGCCCGTTTGCGGAGGGATCCTACTCAACGAGACAGCCGACAAGGTAAGTCCCCTCCGACACCCTCACGCTAATTCCAGTGCTTGCTAGTCCGAGGCTATAAATCCAACGCAGCCTGGTCCTTCCCACGCGGAAAGATCAATCTCGACGAATCAGAAGCAGATTGTGCTGTCCGCGAAGTGTTTGAAGAAACAGGGTACGATTTCCGACCTCTACTCCGGCCCAAAGAGTTTGTACAGTGTAGAGTCGCACAGCAGGTCGTGACGCTGTTTTTGGTTCCAGGAGTTCCGGAGGAGACAGTCTTTGAGACGCAGACTAGGATGGAGATTGGTGTGAGTTTGTTGCGGGTGGTGGGGAAGGGATACAGGGCTGATGACGGGACAGGCGATTGAATGGGTGCCGCTTGCGGAGCTGCCGACTTGGAAGAAGAAAAAGGGTGCAAAAGCTGATAGTGGCAAGGAGAAGAAATACTACATGGTCGCGCCGTTTGTCGGGTACGTGTCCTGGTTCTCCTCCATTGATAGCTAGCTTACTCGCAAAGGCACATCAAGACATGGGTCAAACAATACAAGAAAGCCAATAATATCAACATCAGCTTGCAAGGCAGTACAAACACCCTTCCACCGCCGACATCAACCCAGCTGACGCCGGCTCAGCCATCACCTGTACCAATTATTGAAACTTTGGCACCTCCTTCGGCTCTCGATGTGCTGTTCTCGAGGTTCATGACGAATAAACTGGACGAGGCGCCGACGCCGGTGTTGCAGGTTGCGAGTCCGCAAGAGGAGGAGGATGCGACGCAGAATGATGCGCTTACGAGGTTGTTGAGTGGCTTGACGGCTGCGCCTGCTGCTCCTTTGAAGCTCTCGCCTCCGATCGCTGCCCAGCCCATCAATCCCTTGCTCGCACTTCTCAACGCCAAGCCTTCCCAACCACCCGCACCAGCGCCATCAAACCATCAGTCAGCCCTCCTCGCAATGCTCTCCCCCTCCAAATCCGGCTCTCAACTCAAACCCTCCTTAGCAGGCGGTCCAGCATCTCATATCGCCGATCTCTCGCGTGAACAGTCACAAACACCTGCTTCGGCACTGTTTGCTGATCTTGCTCGTGGACCCATTTCACCCAATACCTTCCCACCTCCGCCGACTGCAAACCTGTCATCGATGCCGACGTCGCCGAGACCGGCTACGCATTCGCCTGATGAGAATAAAGCAAAGCAGAGAGCATTGTTGGAAATGATGGTTTCTGGCTTGCCGCCTTTACCTTTAACTTCGCTTTCGGCCTCGACGTCGTCTGCGTCGACGGGATCGTCGGTGTATCATGCCAGGGATACGGCTACGTGGGTTGCGGGTCATGGTCCTCCGCCGATGGCTGAGGGCGGCGAGAGCCTCGGCGCCAGAGCACAGCAGCAAACTATGGTGCCGCACGCACAGTTTGGCGGTTCCGCCCAGCCGACATGGCCTCCCTATCCTCAGCAGCAGCAGCAACAATTGCCGCTGCAACAGCAGCACCCTATCGGTCTTCTCACTGCACCTGTTTTGCCTCATCTGCGCGAGCCGGGCATGCAAGGCTATGGCATCCCGCCGCCACAGCCATTCCGAAACCCTCCACCCCACCTTCCCAATCCTCCGCACTCTCAACCACCTTCTCAAATGCATCAGCCTCTTCCTCAAGGCCATCTGCAAGCTCACCCGCCTCCACAACCTTACCGGCAACATCTACCTCCAGCTCACAATCGTTCTGGCTCTCGAGACTTGCTTAACCACCATCAGCAACAGCCTTACAATCAGCGCCAACCTCCCCAACCGCCCCAGCCGCAGCAATCGTACGGCTTTGCGCCGCCACTTCAACCATGGGGGGCTCAACACCCTCAGCGCACGCACGTCCCTCAGAAGCCCTTGACTTGTGCGCAGCCGCAAGCAAGGATGCCGGCTTCGGTCAACAATCTTCTTGCCGTGCTCAATGGTGCGCAGTCTCAGAACTTGCACGCGGATGTGGGTGCACCTGGGTACCCTACGGGTAGTCCTGGAAGGCCGTATGCTTTCTAGGCTGCTTTGATGACATGATGCACTTTATGACCTATGACATCTGCATGCAAGTTTCGATTCCAGAATGCAGTATATACTGATATCACGACGAGCTACAAGAGACCACTGAGGCTCAGCGCGATGCATTGGATGCGGCCGACAGTTTGTATTGAACATCGGTACGAATAAGATATCCGTGCTCGAATTTACACCCGTGGGTTCCACAATGCCCAATTTGCAGCATTTCCCACTCTGAGCTTGGACCGGAGGACTTCAGGAATTCGAAGTCCTGCGAGTTGCAATGTGAGGCCACGATCTTCAAGAGGTTTTGCTGATTCGGCGTGAAATCCACTCCGTTGGAGGTGCAAAAGGTTTCGAGAAGAGTGGTGTACTTTGCAACGATGTGGTCGATATGCTCTGACATAGCAAGTGGCTGATAAGAGCTGAGGGTGGAATCACTCGGTACTTATACGCGAACTGAATACGTATGATTTTTTCTTCAATAAAAGGTGGAGACTCTGTTGATCGATGCTAGATTACGCATTAGCAATTTGAGACGTGCAAAGCGACCGCAATATGACTGTAATGAGTCGGGCTGAGCTCCATTCACCGTGATCCTTTGGTATCGCCACTCTGCTAACTTGAACAACGAATCGTCACTAAACCAGACGAGTCAACAATCAGGATGACAGCAAATCAGACAGAGTGAACGGAAGTTATCTTTGGAATCTTTTGTTCTGGAATGACAAAGGTCTGTATAAACAGATCCGCAACTGAGTCAATCAGACTGTGAGACCCACGCAGAGCCGAAGACACTGCATGTTCTGCACACAGCCCTGCAGATTCTATCTGCTGAAGCTTGCGTTTCGAGTTGCTTAAGCTTCTGCAGCTATTGGTCCTCACACGTGTACCTAACATGCATAATATGGTCAGCTGCAGGTAAAACAAATGCGGTAATTTTACGTGCAGCTTGCATAAAGCTGCTCGTCAACCAATATCTTCACGGATGGCAACCTAGACAATGGCTTCTTCGTCCCCTTTAATGTGGTACGAAAAGCTTCACAAAAGGTTCTGGCTTCAGCAAGAAGACGACAGTCTCTGTCGAAATGGATAGAGAGCGTCGTGATTAATGACACCAGCGGTCTATTCAAACCCAGGTTGCTCATCCGGCCCGAATACGAAGAGGTGTTCACAGAGATCAAGCAAATGTTTACCTATGAGGCGCATGCCAGAGGTAGCTGCAGCGAGAATGGCGGACTCCTGATCTATGGCAACTCAGGTAGCGGTCAGTCGACTCTACACACATACACACATAGATTCAAACTGATGCGAACAGGAAAGTCGACATGTCTGCGGTACCTCCTCATCCGAGCACTTCTTTGGCGGCAGAGGGTGTTATTCATCCCGAACCAAACCGGTGCCACTATCTTCGACCGAGAAGGGGCTCGTTCGGTGAGATCTGCGGAAGACTTCTCGAAAATAAGGAGCACCGAAGAGCCTTTGATCATTCTGCACGACTCGTACTCAGATGTCCCCATCGAAGCCCACCTTTACGATAATATTGGCTGCTATGTCTACCTCGTGCTCGCTTCTTCGCCGCAATTCATGCGGTACAAAACTTGGCAGAAGATCTGCAACCCCTCCGCAGTGGTCTTCCATCCATTTAGACAAGAGGATGTCACGGCTCTCTGACCTCTCAGAGATAATGCCGCTCTTCTAGCCACACCCCCTACCGCACCCAACAGTCCCGCCTACTATTCATTAGAGCGGCTCTTCTTCTTGCTGGGGCCATCTTTGCACGTCATCAACGGCCTCCAAGTTCTCGACACAGGCAATGCTGAGGAAGACCTCGTCGATCAGCTTCGAGCTGCGCAGTCGATGCTAGAGCAGACTCCGCATTACAAATGGCAGCAGTCGCCTGATGAAAAAGGCCTCTCCGACCTAGTCGCCGCGCCGGTAGGCTATCACCGGCTCTTCACCATCGTCCCCCTTCACGACATAGGCTCATCGAGAAGCTTGCGCTTTACTTCTAGGCCTCGCTTCAGCGTTACCATTGCCACGAAATTCCTGGCAATCTTCTTCTTGAAGCATGTTCAGAAACGGTCTTGGCACGAGGCTCTCCTTTCGCCAGCCACTTCACAGCGGTACCGGCGATTAAAGGCGCGTTGTACGAAACTCATGCTCTTCGATATTTCTGCATCAACACCGAACCGCTTCATATTCAGTACGCCGATGCCGCAACTGGTGCCAACGATGGCGACTACATGCCGCCGTTGATGACGCCGGCTGACATCGTCTTACCCGAGACCGGCGTCCCCGAGCGGGAA
Organism: Holtermanniella nyarrowii; assembly: GCA_001600035.1. Lineage (NCBI taxonomy): Eukaryota > Fungi > Basidiomycota > Tremellomycetes > Holtermanniales > Holtermanniella > Holtermanniella nyarrowii. The sequence continues at coordinate 240,884 of BCIT01000004.1, read as the reverse complement.
AACTCTTTTGCGCCGAGAATGGCCAGTCAGCAATAGACGGTCTCTTCGAACGGTTCGACGGTACAGTGTTCCTTTTGCAGGTCACTCTGAGTGTCTCGCACTCAGTGGTAAAGGCTGGCGTTAAAGAGGTCGTCAGTCTTTTCGGCAAAAACAAGACCCCTGAAAACTTTCGTCTGCTGTTCGTCGTGCCTAACAGCGAAACCGGTCGCAAGGTCACTTGTAAGCATCGCGAGGGCATTTTGATCGGCAAGGACCCTTCGCCTGTCCGCGTCGGTTGGGTTATTGTCCCTCTGCCGAGTGACGCGTATTTGAGGTAAGTATCCACGTATTCACTCATCTAATTCAAAAGATCTTGTTGGAATCAGCTCTCAAGTATTTCAAGCAAGCGCATCTGCCGCCTCAAACCGCACTCCGATCCGATGGGCCGAGCTATGCGGGAACCGCGAGGCTACGACAACGAGGTGAGAGATGATGAGCTGTTCAAGTCCTCGACTGACAAGCAGTGGGTCGACGCTCCAGTCGCCAATGAGGAGCAAGCTCAGCCTCCGGCCGCCGTCCTGGCACGTGCAGTTAAGAAACGTGTGGTCCCAGCTCCCACAGCGACCGCACGAGTCACGAGAAGCAAAGCTACTCATGTTTCCAAGCGAACTGCGTTGGGTGCTTCCAAGTCGCGTCTTCAAAAATGAATCATTAGGCGTGTAGACTGCGAGGTAGAAAGCTGGTGACTAGGGGCTGATGTACGATATGGAAGACTGATAGATGTACAGTCGTAGTCATGCGCACCACCTTGAATTGCATCGGGACAGTGGGCGAGTGCCAGATTGCTCAGCGTCTCATAACAAGAAGGGCAGATGTAATGCGAAGCCTTTTCTTTTGAGAGGTCTCTTTGAGTTCCAGTTCCAGCTGACTCCGTAGATCAGATCAACTGACGGGAGCATGATGCCCGTCACAGTATTCTTGAAAACAAATACCTGTTTCGACCGCAATTGTTCGCTACGGATGTGTTACATGTTCACTGCAGATGCCGCTGTCACCGAGAGCACTGACGCTACTACTCAGGAACCGTACAAATCGGCAATTCGGAGATTAGGCGAGGTTGAAGGTTGCGAGTAGAACGCGGCGCAGGATGAAATGCTCACGAGGCTGTTGAGTGGCTTGACAGCTGCGCCTGCTGCTGCTTTGAAGCCATGGCCTCCGGTTGCTGCACAGCCCATCGACCCCTTGCTTGCGCTTCTCAACGTCAGGCCTTCGCAATTCCCCGCACCAGCGGCGAGCGCTATCAAACTATCAATCAGCCCTCCTCGCAATGCTCTCACCCTCCAAATCCGGCTCACAACTCAAAGCCTCTTCAGCAGGCGGCCCAGCATCTCACATCGCCGATTTCTCGCGTGAACAATCACAAACACCTGCTTCGGCACTGTTTGCTGATCTTGCTCGCGGGCCCATCTGTACGGCTTTGCACCGCCATCTCAACCGTGAGCTCAACAGCCTCAGCGCCCGCAGGTACTCAGAAGCCCTCAACTTATGCGCAGCTGCAAGCGAGGATGCCGGCTTTGGTCAACAACCTTCTTGCTGCAGTGCTTAATGGTGCGCAGGCTCAGAATTTGCAAGCGGATGTGGGTGCACCTTGTTACCCCAGGGGTACTCTAGGAGGGCCGTATGCAAACTAGGCTGCTTTGTTGACATGATGCACTACATGACCTTTGAGGCTTTGACATCTGCGCGCGCGCTCGATTCGTCACTCTCGAAGACGCGACAATCAGGAAGTCAGCAAAGCAAAGAGAGTGACCGGAAGCTTCCTGCTGGATCTTATTCTGGAAAGGCAGAGGTCTGAACGAGTAAGACATCAATTGAGGCAATTAGACTTCAAGACCAACGCAGCTAGCTAGAGAAGCTGCAGCCTGCAATTGCGCAATTGTACAATTGAAAATACTCTGCAATCAAGAATGCACAAGCTAAGCTTAAGCTTAAGTGCATGCATCCTCTGAATGCAGAGTACTTTCATGTGCCGAAGCCTCGATTCTGCTATAGCCCCTAACAATTGCAAAGCACGTTAGTCACCTCTGTGCTGTTGGGTCGGGCTCGATCATGAACTTGTTTTCAAATATGACGGGCGGGCGAGAGAGAACTTGTGACGGTGTCAGGGGTCTGATGGGCGTTGTCAGGCTTCAAAAGGAACGAAGTCCAGTAAGCGGGGCAATAACGGCTGCATGACCCATGATCGATAAGCGACCACGACCAAAAGAGAGCTATACAAAGAATCACCAAAGCAAGCGACAGCCAGGAAGAAAAGGGGATGGGGATGGGGCGTGACAAGTCTATGAGGAAGGGGAAAATGCTCGGCGGAGCATTTATCCGGAACCACCCTTTGCGATGTCAGCATTGCACAGACAAGACCAGCAGAAGAACGTACAGAGTAGACCTTGCCGAACATGAGCTCCTGCATCTTGTCGTACATGGACAAGACACCGGCACCTGCAACACCACGGAGAATGTTGGCACCGGCACCCTTGAAGAGCGACTTGGTACCCTCAGCGGCAACGATCTGGCGACCGGCGTCGAACATGGACTTGTAGTGGACGGCACCACCGGAAGTCATCATCATACGACGACGGATGGTGTCGAGAGGGTAGGAAGCGAGACCGGCACCGGTGGTGACAGCCCAACCGAGACCGAACGAGGCGAGGAAGTTGCCCTCGAGGGGACCGACGAGGACAACGGGCTTGAGCGAGTCGTAGAGACCGAAGTAGAGACCACGGTAGACGATGATACCAACAACCGAGGGGACGAAGCCACGGTAGAGACCGGCGATACCGTCAGAGGCGAGGGTCTTGCGGTAGACGTCGACCAAACCGTTGAACTGGCGGGAACCACCAGTCTTGGCAGACTTGTTGTCGTTGGCGAGACGGGTACGGGCGTAGTCGAGAGAGTAGACGAAGAGGAGGGACGAGGCACCGGCGGCACCACCGGAAGCGATGTTACCGAGGAAGTAAGGAACGTAACCGTCAGACTTCTTGCGGCCGAACATGGACTTGAACCAGTCCTTGAAGGCAAAGTTCAAAGCCTGGGTGGGGAAGTAACGGATGACGTTGGCAGTGTTACCGCGCCAGAGCGAGGTAAGACCCTCATCGGCGTAGGTACGCTTGAAGCAGTCACCGATACCCTTGTAAGGGGTAGCGAGACGACCCTGCTTGATCATCTCACCCTGGTTCTGAACCAAGAGCTTGATGCGCTCAATGGGGGCAGCGGCCGTCTTGGAGACGGCGGCAGAGACACCACCCATCATGAAATCGGTGGCGAACGCCTTGAAGTCCTTGGGCTTCTTGACAACTTCCGACATTTTGCAGACTGTTGGACGGAAAGATAAGATGCGAGAAAGCGGATGAAGAAAGCGTTGTCAGCACTCGTTTCAATTGGGTTGTCACGCTGTTTCCAGCCGAGTTGATGCTACTCACGTTTTGGGAAGAAGGGGGGGGGAAGAGAAAGAGTGGTGAGTTGAAGGAGAAGGAAGGAAAGGGACACTCTCAGACGGCACGCGCTCCAACGCAGGGTCCAAGCGAAAAGCCCGGAATTTCGGCGTTACGATATTCTTTTGGGTTTAATCCCTTCCCGCCACATGCGGAGAGCCGACTCCGGTTTATTCCGAGCCACGCGCTTATTACCGGCCCGAGCGCCGATCAAGGATAGCCCTGAGTTGAGGCAGGTAAGATGAGCAGAGTGGCACCAGGAAAAAGGGTAAGACTGGCTGGGATATGATGAGATGGTCAGAATACCACCGACACAAGATACTGCTAAAGCCACCTGCAGGGACCTCCACTGTTTCATGTTTAACACGTGACATGTCAGTATAGCCGCGCGTCCAAAGCGCATGGCGCATGGCATCTCTATTGTCCCGCGCCCCTATCACCAAGCGTGCACAGGCCTCGAGCGGCTGCCAGTAACAGGTCAGTGCGCAAGCCATAGCGCTTAGCATCATCTATTGTCTTCCTGTCGCTGCTCAATTGGAACAAAGTACACTTGCCTCTCTTGCCACTCAATCTCCTCACAGCGCTCCTTTCAACATGTTCTGGCGCACTGATAACAAAGCAGGCGATGAACTCGCTAAAGACCACCTGACGCCCGAAGGTATGTGCAACGCGTCAGTTTGCTCAGATCTGACGGGCGATGCAGCCATTCTTGCAGCTGTACAATCAGCAGCGGAAGATCAATCCATAACTGCAGATGCTGCGCCGCCGAGTGAGTCATAGCTGCTATTAAAAGTCGCTTTCACGCGCAGAGAGGCTCACAATGCAGATACAGGAGAGCGTCACCTCACACGCACAATCACAAACCTCCATCAAAAAGGCATATCCTACCCCGCGACACTCCTCCTCTCCACAACCCTCCTCACAACCTCTCTCCTCCTTTACACATCCTACCGCTTTGGCCGCGCACGTGCCCTTCAGAATTTCCAAGCGCTTCTACAGAGCCGTGAGCGTGCTGTTGCACGAGGGGCACTGAGACGGAAAGGAGATGAGAAAAAGGTCGAGTCGGTACAGAAAGGCGTGACGAGTATACTGAATGACCTTGCTGCGCTGCGGAGCGAGCAGGCTTCGCTTGCTTGGGCAATTGGCGAGTTGCAGCGTGGCGGCATCGAGCGGCAGGGAAGCGGAGAGAGTGAAGAAAAGGTCATGGCTGCCATACAAGAGATCGGTGACGAAATCAGGTCCAATGCTGATTTGGCCATCGAGGCTATCCGCGCGGATCTCATCGATCACGAACGCTTCAATCATGAGCACAAGGACAGTATCATCGAGCAAATCAGGGCCCTCCAGACGGAACTCTCGTCCACTCGAGGACATGTCATGGCGGAGCTCGTGGCGTTCAAGGAGAGCCAACGCGAGATCTTGAAGGACGTCGAGCTCGTTCAAAGTGCGATCGCGGGCCAGGAGAAGATGTTGGAGGAGCAAGGCGTGGAGCTGCACGAGGCGCTGCATCGGAAGGACAGCAGTTTGGTGGGTGAGATCTTGGCGGGTTTCCAGAGGTGGTCTCCGTCTTCTGTTGCCGGAGCAGCGGCACCGGCTACTTCAGGTGCTAGTGCTTCTGCCAGTGGAGGTGATACGAGCGAGCAGGACGCGGAGAACGCAGCAAAGTCAAAGGTGGACACTGCTGCAGCTCCAATACCTTCGTTGCCCGAAGCGAGCTTCACGATCGCCAGCGACGGCAGTCACGATGAACTCGACATTCCGCCTTCATCGACACCCGAAACACCAAGCGCATCTCTCGAGCAACCACTCACTGCTGCGTTTGCCTCCTCCTCATCTCCAACTGCATCTCAAAGCGATGACACCGAACCTGCTGCACTGAAGAAACGAGCTCGCCGCACTCGCAAACCCAAAGTTGGTCCCGAACAATCGCAGGAAGCGTCGGTGGACGCTGAGAATGTTGAAGAGGGCAGAACGGCAGCGACTCAAGAAGAGGAAGTCGCGGCCGATGAAGGAGCGACCCTGTCACAAGCTGATGCTGCTGACGAGTCGCAAGAGAACCCAAAGGTCATCTATACCGTGAAAACGCGGTAAGTCTCCTTGCTGCAGTCATTCTCTGATAACTCAGCCAGATGATTATATCCCGTTTGCATCGTCGACCCTTTCCATTCCCTGAATGACAGTCTTTGATCCTTGAACTTTGTAAAGATACGTAGCTTTAATGATTTATGGCCGAGGAGTTCAGGACGGTGCCACTTGGACGAACGGAAGCAAATTATGACGTCTGAGATTTTGAGTGCGCTGCACCATTGTCCGAGGTGGAAGCGTTGAGATACGGCACAGCTAGGTGCACGAAAAGGCGAGCGTATCATCCTCTCAAGTCTGCCAACGAAGACAGAGAGAAGTCTGAAAATCCACGAAGAACGACCAACTGTACGATCAAGAAACAATGTCTATGATGGCTCCACTACGGCCGTTTCAACTAGCTACGAAACTCTCCAGAACGCAACAGCGCGCGCTGCATACAACGAGGGCGAGAGCGAGAGCTCCGATCCCAAATAATACGGCTGTGCCAACACGGTCTGTTGGGTCTGTGCCGCCACGAGCTGGCACGGGGCCGGTCAAGACACCTAGTCCGCATCTCGTATGGTATCGAGAAGTGAGTTTTGATGGTGGTTGTTGAGCTTGGCTGACATTGATAGATTGTACCTGGTGAGTAAACCGCTGTTGAATCTTGCGAATGTCGCCGGCGTCAGACCGTGTTGGTTGGGAGATTACTACCAAGCACGGTTACATTTGATCGCATTCGAGGACGCAGTGCAGCTGAAATCACTCGTTACAATAGCTGACAACGCAGCCATGATTCCAGTCGTCCTCATCTCAACCACCGTTTTCCTAGCACTCCAACTCCTCCAAACGCATCTCTCACATTCCCTTTCCTTGTCTGAATCCTCCGAGCGCATCGAGCATCTCGAAGCGCAGCTCGCAAACTTAGTGAAAGAACAGCGCCGCGAGCGAAAACGTATGCAAGAGCGTTGGCTACCAGAAGTTGTCGACAGGGTGTTGGAGAAGGTTGGGGCTAGGGCAGACGAGGCTAAAGATGCGGCTGGGCATGTCGCTACGAATGTCGAAGCTGAAGTTGAGGAGCAGGCTGATAAAGCGAGGAGCTGGTGGAGATTCGGAAGGGCTTGATGGAGGAATAATGATGATGTGTAGCTAGCTTTCATATTGCATGGATGTTGTATCAGGCTTCATGGCAAGGTAGACTCGGCCGAGACGGCCGTAAAGTGCCACTTGACCGGTTGGCACAACGCGGACGCGAGCCCGGTGACTCCTTCTCGTCTTTACTCGAGATAAATATGTAAGAACCTGCCCTTTTGACCTCGACCTTGTACAGCCTTTCAAGATGGCTGAAGAGAGTCCAGCTCCACCAGCATTGCCACCAGCAAGCTTGTCGATCCTCGCACTTCTAGTACCCTTCCATCCACCTCTAGCACCCAACATCCTCTCCACACCCCTCAACACACGACACACCTTTCTCCCTCCCAACACTGAAGAACCAGATACGTTCCTCAGCTCCCTCACCCATCCCACAGAATTCGAACAAACATCTTGCGCCAGACGAAACCCAATCTCAACCCGCCTCGAAGAACTCGCGACTTCCAGCGGACGAAATGATCTACATTTTGGAACGATAGCGTATTGGCGGCCTGACGAAGCTACGTTCCTTGCGCGTGCGAAGATATTGGGATTTGAGGAGGAGGATGAACGTAAGGGTCCCGAGCATGCTGTTGAAGTCGAATGGCTTTGGGAAGGTGAAAGAGAGATGGGTGGAAGAGGATGGACATTACATTCCGTCGACTTGAGTGAATCTCTCAAAAGACGAGCTGAATGGCAAGAAGAAAGACAAAAAGCGTGGAACTCTCTAGCCAAACCTTCTGCCATTCAAAAAGACCAAGAAGACGACGGTGAACAAGGCGACGCCGGAAACGATTTCTGGTCATCCTATTCCACTTCACCGACCGCCTCAACCTCTGCCATCCCACAAGAAACACCAACAGGCGATGAAGATACCAGCTATTGGGCTGCCTATGGGTCTGTCGATGATGGGCTTGCAGGGACGCAGCCTACGACGCCCGAGATGAGAAAGAACATGTCGTTTACGCATTTGAAGGAACGGAATTGGGGGACCGGAGGCGAGACGCCTGTTTCTTGGTGAGTGGTTTGAGTGTCTTTGGGGTGACTGATGTGATTAGGTCTCCTCAGCAGGCTGAGCATCCCTCTCTTGATCAACAATCCAATCCTGCATCGCCAGAGCCAAGCACTAGTTTGCTACTATCCCGCGAAGAAGAGCAGGAGATCACTCTACCCGGTGCTACAGTCGACTTGACATCTCCTTCATCGTCCATTGTGCTAGATCCAAAGCTTGCACATCTCGTCAAGCTCCTTAGCGGGACATGGGACCTCTGGCGAAGCTCAAGTGGCGGGGATGATGTCGCGTCACAAAAGGCTTTCAGAGAGGCAGTGGAGCAAGTTCTCAAGGAATGATGAAGAGCAACGCAGAATTGTCATGTCATGTCTTGTACAAGCTTATTCCGTCAAATGGTAGCTGCCAAACCTCTCTTGGCTGCAACGAGCAGAGTCGCCTGCAAGTCAGGATGGGACACAAGTGGATGACTGACCTTCTTGACGGCTTCAAAGATGCGGCGCTGTGCCACAAACATGAACGCAGCCGTAAGCATACTCTGCATGAGCTTGGGCAGCAAGCCAGCATACAAGCCTGTCCATCAGCCTCCACCCGAAACACCATTATCAACATACCGTGCAAACCCTCACTCTTGAGAATATGCATGATCGCTGCGTACAAAGACTTGTACTTGTGCGTCGCAGCTTGAAGACGGGATTTGACGACAATCTACTCGTTAAACTTGAAGTGTTAAGGATATAGACTGACGATGGGATAAGTTCCGCCGGTGGCGACGAGTTTGGCGAGTGCTGAAAGCATGAAGATGTCCCAGTCGCTAAGAGCTCCACGACCTAGTGGCTTGGTCAATGTTCCGGCTTTGCGGGTGCGGTAAGTCAACAAGAGTGAAACGAGTCGCTCAAACGTCGTGTACTGCGACCGTCAGCCACTTTTGTCTGCGAATGCCTCACCTGGATAACAGGGTTACAAACAAGCACCAACGCCGGTCCAACACCTCTAAAGAATCCCTTGTAGCCATCCTTCTTCAGAATCTCCCTCGCAGATTCCAGCAATCCCGGCTTGACTTTTTGAACGCCATCAGCAGCTGGAACGGCAACTGCGCGAGTTGATTGGAAAGTGTTGATGACCCAGACTGGATTGGTGATGATTGAAGTTACGGAACCTGCGATGAGACCTGCTAGGATGCCTTCGAGGGTTGAGAGGGCGCCGACGAGGTTGGTACCTGTGCGACGTTTGATGATGGCTGAGCGAGACTCTTCATCTTGTACGTCAGTCTGTGGTAGGGCTGTAATAGAATAGAGACGAACAGAAGAGGTAGTAGATTCCATTGGTCAGTGCGATACCTGCCAAGGACGACTCGAGTCCCGCGTACAGGCCGGGTAGGCCGTCTTTCTTGATGACGTTTGCTATTGCCTGCGGCAGCGTCTATGATGTAAGCTCAATCAGCATCGATCTTGATGGCTCACAACATCCGACTTCTTTGTCTGAACTGCAGCCTGTGTAGATAGAGTCACCAAAGGGCTAACAATCAGCTCTAATCACACGCGCAAGCAGCCCACTAAGTCAATGTCTGTCATGGTCAGCTTGCATCCGGTCCTAATTTCTGCACCTACCATAGCTACACATCCTCCCAAAGACCCAGCAAGAGCATGGATAGCGCTGTCTCCCATGTTGGATGATATGATATGGTCAATAGCGGTTCGAGAGGGTGGCCATGCCGGTTAGCCGTTACCGGGTTCAAACAGTACCGCCACGTCATTCCCACGGACCACGTTTGTGATCCTGAATTCTGAAACGCGCCGAGCTTTTCCCTTGATTTAGCGCCAAAAGCAGTGCCACATGCCGAAGTTATTAAGACTAGTGGACAAAGATTCACCGCGTGATGGAACTAGCGACTGGAACTTTGGCTTAGCGTATATAAGCATCCTGTTATGTATCTATAGTCTTAAACCGGGCAGTGTCTCTTTACAACTTGTGGCTTCCTTCATTCTCATCGCCGGGCAACTTACAATGTTCGCCTCAGCTGTCTCACGCTACCTTGCTCTTCTATTCCTTCTCACTGCCTGCGTGACCGCAAGTCCAGTCATCCTCTCCTTTCCTCGCCCACCACATGCAAAGCGCGCTGAAGTAGATGCACCATTAGCAAAGGTCTCCATCTTCTCTTCTCCCATGTCCGAGTCTGCTCACGGGTGGAACCTCGCTGCAGACCCAGAAACCACTCGAGGGTCAGCCAGCGTTGTCTCGATCGCTCCAATGTACGTTTAAGACCGCACTGCGGTGCAGTAGCTGATTCGACTAGTGACACTGCGTCTTCTTTGGTACTTGCCCCCTCCGCCTCCGCCTCTGCGTACACCGTCCCCTCCGGCCCATCTCTGGTCGTAGCTGCTAGTGCCGACGCCGATCCTACTTCTCGTGCCAAAGCCAACGCCTTTGCATCCGCAAGCGTCGAGACACCTTCCCTTCCTTCGCCTTCTGGCAGTGCATCACGCTCCACAGTAAGCACGGCGTCAATCGTCAGCCTGGCAATCGTAGCCATGTTGAGCAATTCCCTGCTCTGATCCACCTTCCTTTACACACCCCTTTCCAACGGCTGGTCCACGTCTCATAAACTGTATCATAGACAAGCTCGAGATTAATGCAATGTATTTCTCTTCTTCTACGCTAACGCATCCCTACGTTTCCTAACGTGGAACATGTAGTTACACCCCTCGCCCAACTCCTTCCCAAAACCCGCTTTAGCACCCCAAAGCCGCCACCGACTCTTCAAAGGATCATAAACGATTCCACGCGTCTCGCCAACTTGTTCACGCACAGCATCGGCACCTCCAGGCGCTTGTTCCCAGACTTGATGCCCTCCCATTTCGTCATGGAAGAAACGACGGAGTTCAGAAGGTTTGATGTATTTGTTATAGGTGTGTGTACCGGGTGTGACGAGGCCGAGCACGTCTTCGGCTAGGGTTAGAGTAAGGAGTTGAGAGAGGGGTGTGCGTGAGATTGTTGAGAGGATGAGATGACCTCCTGGCTTGATAGCGTCAGCTTCTTAGCAGAGCCGTGGAGGCGCGACGAACCTTGACCATCTCTCCTAGACACTTGAGAAACTCGCGAGGCTCATCAACGTGTTCCAGCACTTCCATCGAGCACACCACATCAAAGCGTTCACCGGCATCAAGCAAAGCTTCAGCAGATGTATGCTTGTAATGCAACGATCCTCTGCTCTTGGTAGCTGCTTTCCCATACGGCAAGAATGAGTCTTGCGAAGCGTGAAGCTCTGCAATGGCGATATTTGAAGCAGAAGCATCAATCGCTAGTGTATCACCTCCTAGTCGCGCTAAACTCTGATCATATCAGCACTGTCCCACCTTAGCTCGAGAAGACACCCACCTCTGCGAGTAGACCCCCACCGCAGCCGACATCAAGTACCTTCATCCCGCTCAACCACCTCCCCTGCCCTCTCCTAGCTTCACGTTCCACATCACCGTGCCTCTCCTCAAAGCTCCACTCGCCCTCATCCTCCCTCGATCCTTCAACAGCGACCTTCTGTCTAACGTATTCAACCCGCGTCGGATTCATCTGATGCAGCAATGCAAACTCGCCTCGCTCATCCCACCATTGCGAGGACAGCTTTGAAAAGTGCGAAATCTCATCGGCGTTGACTGTTGAAAACGGTGTGGGTGCTGCTGTGGTTTCGTGCGCATGGGTGTGGGCTTTCTTGGCTTTTAGTGGGGGGGAAGAGAGGGGAGCAGAGGCCGATCGAGATGAGGAGGCAAAGGTTGATGCTCGTGGTCGCACGCTAGTGATACGGCGCACGGCTAGCCCTTGCTTGTAGCACGTCTTGACGATGCTAGGAGTCTGCATTGTGAATCTCGGATATCGTTCTTGTTGTTATTAAGTTGACTCTTGCGCATGCAATTGCTCGATATCGATGCTCGCACAGTACGTACGTGCACGTGCACGTACTTCGACTTTCCGACCGAACGTGAAATGTACATTGCGACATGATTGCATCTACACAAGCTATTTCAAACACTCATAAACCCTCAAGCACTACCCTTGACCTTGCGGCGCTGAGCAGCCGAAGCTTCGGAAGCCTTTCTGATAGCCCAAGTAAGCTCGTACGTTTTGGTCTATCATCGTCAGCTTGCCGAATGCCAAAGAAAACGTACAGCATCCTCGTAAGAAGAAAGAACATGAGGTTCGGGTCCGCCCTCGATGGCGTCGATAAAGTTGGAGACTTCAGAGAAGAAGGGATCGTCATCTGTAAAGACGTGGCGCTCGTCGTGGTCATCTCCGGGACGACGGACGTAGAGCGTTGGCGAGTTGTATGGGTCTACGAGCCTGTTTGTCAGTTCTCTCCCTTAACACTAGACCGTTCAACTCACTTCATCTGGTAGCCATCGGCATAGACTTCAAGCTCACACGAGTACGCATGACCCTGAAGAGCAACAGCATGCGTAAACGACCCAACGGCACCGTTCTCATACTTCCAAGTAGCAGATGTCAAACGAGGAATTCGTTCTTCTTCTGGAATCTTGCTTTCGTCGATAGGGATCTTGCTGAGCTGACCTGGCTTCTCGTACCACTCGACAGAGTGCGCCCTGCACATCAGCTCCGCTCCACTCTGACACAAAAGTACTCACGTCACACTGTCAATATCAACATCACCACCAAAGTAGCGCGAGATATCACAGAAATGAGTACCCTGCTCAATGACAGGTCCCATGTCGATACTCTTGTCCCACCAAGCGGGCTTGGCAATCGCCTCGTACGCACAGGCATAACGAGCAATAGTCGCCATGACAGTCAAGTCGTTTTCGTGGATGATTTGCTTCATCTTTTGAACGCAGCGGAGGTAACGAAGCATGTAGCCAACGGAAACGACGTTGCCGGCGTCAATGAGACGCTTGGTGACGTCTTTGGCGACGGCGACATCACCTGTAGAGACAGGCTATAGTCAGTATTGCTATGCGATGGAGCTCACCTTTTCGATAAAGTAGGCAGAGTTGGGGAACAGTTTCAAGAGGTTGATCTCGAGATCGTTGCCTTTTGTGACACCACCACGGAACTTGGGAGGGCAACCAATGACGAAAGCGCTGGTTGTCAGAGAGCTGCACACGCGAAGAGACTCACTGAGGCTCCTCTTCAGGAGTCATGGTGGCTTTGAAATCCTCGATTGTCTTGAAAGTCTTGGTGTCCTTGTAGGCAGACTCGACGAACGACGCTCGCTTGCCGTCGAGTACGCTCTCGGCGCGAGGGATGGAAGGGTCAATCAGAGCCACGACTTTGAGACGGGGACCGAGCTTGTGTTCGAGACGGAAAGAATGGCTGCTTGTCAGCACGATCATCACGCCAAGTGAACTCACTTCCAAGGTCCCTCATCAGAGCCGAACATGATGTTCTGCCATCAGCATCTCTCACCGAATCTCAAAAACGTACACCAGCACCAATCATGACGACTTTGAAATCGCTACCAGGCGCAGGGGCTGGGTGACTGAACATTGAAGGAGCCGTTGCAGTTGTCGCGATTGAACGAGTAGAAGCCAGACATTGCAGTCGCGGAACGATAGCAGGTCGAGGAAAGAGAGGAGAGGTAGTGTGAAATGCGCGTTTGAGGCAGAGTCGAGGAGCCATGGGGAGAGCACGGAGATTGGGGTGCATTTTTGGGGTAATTCAGTATGAGTTTTTTTGATGACCAGTCGGGACCAATATAATGGTTTGGCCGAGGCAAGACAACGGAGAGTGAATGAAAGGAAGGCCAGATGAAAAGGTGGGGCGAGGTAACCGCGTTGATCCGGAGCAAGTCGGGAAGGAGGTCGAGTAACAGTAAGAGTGTTTGAAGTTGAACCGTTCAAGAGAACGTGCGTGTGGAAAGGCCAGGTATATAAGTCGCAAGCCGTCGGAGATATCGGGTGGGTGTTCAAAAAGGAAAGAGCAGCGAGAACGAGAAGAATGGTACTCGTAGTGCGCGCGAGAAAATTCCAAAACATGGTGACGATTTAAACGTGCCGGCGGGAGCGAACAGGGGTTTGAAAGGAATCGAGGGATCAACAGGGCGCCATGGGGCACAGTGTGCGCGTGTCATAGGGGCCCGAATTAAGGGTTAAAGGACGCCATGTAACGTGGGATTGCGGTCAGGTGATACGGTGCCGGCGGTGACAAGTGACGATCAGGGACGATCAGGGCGATCAAAAGGGGTCAGCCAAGCCGACAGGTTTGTGGTGGTGTTGTTTAAAGGTGGCAAGGAGATGGGATAGGAAGAAGAAGGAGGAGATCATACACGGTCAGCATGTTGTACAGAAGCAGAAGAGGAGAACCAGGCCAAGAGAAAGATAGGGCAGAAAAGGAGCTAGTGGCGTACATCACACACACTCAGGGACTCCAATCCCCCAAATCCTATCCGCCGACGCGAGCGGATTCAGACTAGGGTGGGAAGAGGAGAACCCACTGCGGAGGAGCGCATCAAAGCGTACGTGTCTGTCACCGGCGCTCCGCCCCATCCATTGCCAACAACCTTTAACCCAATGCTTCGGCCGAAAGAAAGGAATCATACGCACAGGTCCATACGAGCCGGTCTATCAAAATCCAAATAGCTCGGAGGCTCTTCACGCCCTCCATCTTCAACGTGCTGACTGGTATTGAAGCCCCTGATCTTGCCATCAGAAGCAGATGCTTCCAGAGAAGCAGCAGGTGTTGTTGGGTTCAATGCAGTTTTGCTTTTGGCGTGCGCGAGGTTGAGCGATAGCAGTGACGCGCCACGCCAAGGTGTCGACGTTGTCAAACCTCTAGCTGTCGGGAGCGCCGGGCGAGTGATTGAACGTAATGCTGTACGTGCAAACATTGTAATTTATGTCTGTAGAGACTGTGTAAAAAGCTATCAAATGTGTCAACCGGCCGGTATTTTGAGAAAAGCATTTCAAGGGTCGCGTAAATCTGACATCACCATATTATTCATGCCGTGATTTTGCGGCTTTGGTAGTGTATTCTGCGGCTATGGCTAATAGAATCAACCCTGAAGGGAAAAGGGCAAACCGTCACGCAAACGCCGAGAAGAAGGTAGAGAATATCATACAGAAATATAACATGTACGGTATAGCACAGTATCCTACACAGCCTTATTCCGAGTCTTGAGCTTAGTATCTAGTCGTTAGCATCACCACGACTAAATTCTCACTCACTCTCGCGCGATAAAATGTGAGTCTGCATCGAGCCAGGCGGAAACAATGCACAAAGCTTGCCATCAGCTCGTACGTACCACGAGTACCATCACACCAACCTTGCGATAAAGATCTTTGTTTTTGCCAAAAGCAAACTGCTGTCCGAATCCTTTGACGTGTTCCGCAACAGCTTGAGGATCATACTCACTGAGCAACGCATCAGCCACCCCTCTTCCATACACAAAAACTCACTGCATCTGCGTCATGAGCGCAGCCCACGCAGAGGCATTCCCCATCAAAGACCCATAGATCTCTCGAAGACGGGGCGAGAAGAGCATACGAGCCGATGGCTCTTTCGGTCTCGTTTCACTGGCTTTCTCATCCGCGTTCGGCAGAGCAGCAAGGTCTGTATCCGTCTCAGTCGAATACGGTCTTGGATTCTACATCGTCAGAAATCTCTTCCAGGTAGCAGCGACCCACTTCTGCCAACAGCCTCGCGCGTTCCGCCTCGCCACTTTCTTCGGGAATCAGCATCGAAACCCTCGGAAAAAAGTACGTACCCCAAGCTTCAAGCTCAACTTGATAAGCAGCAGCACTCTCGGCATGTTTCTCAAGGAAAGCAGGCGTCAAGACATCGATCTCGGCTTTGAATTCCGCCATTTCCTCTTGTTCTCGACGATCGAGGAACTCGCGATGGAAATCAAACGACAGCTTCGTTGATAGTTTCTATTTATCAGCGCGGTGCCATCTGTATGGATCGGAGAGACGTACGCGGAGGGTAAAGAGGTTGTACGGTAGCATACTTGGTAAACATTGGAAGAATGAATCATCAAAGCAGTCGAGCTCAATAGCGACCATGGCGGCCTCGGCGAGCAAAGGCTTGATATGTTCTGGAAACTTTTTCTTGTCTGCCCAAGTTTCTGTTATGTCAGCATTGCCTTGAGCCAAGCAACTCACCTTTCAGAGCAGCCTGTCGCAGTGTCTTGAAGGCAGCCACAAGACGAGGATGATGATTTGGAAAGGGTGGTAGCAACTGACATTGTCAGACGAGCTCTCGTGGGCATCAGCACACTCACCGCCTTGTCTTTCGAAGCATGCCTGTACATGCTGACATCAACTTGATCCTCCGGTCCAGGCGTCGGCAGATTCCTTTGGCGTTCTGAACATCAGCATCCCTACACCACATCTCACACTCACCCTCAAAGTCCGCTTTACCCCTCGCAGCAACAGCCTCATCATCGCTCTCCGCAAGCCTGATAGGTGACAACCGCGTCCCGTCACCCTTCATAGGACTACTCTGCTCAACAGCAGGCTTTTTACTCCCTCCCAGAGAGATTCGCTTTTTCTTGACTGTTGTGGCTTTCTTCTTAGGCGTCGCTACGGGACTGCACTGTTAGCCATGGCGCAGGTGCGGATGGAGACTTACTCCTCCATGAGTTCAACGGGACCTTGACTGACGAAGAAACCTTCTTTCTTTGGGCGTTGATAGTGTGTTGGACGATCAATTGTGAGTTCTGAATCATCGATGAATTCGTCGTGGATGTCGTATTCCGCGCCTTTGGCTTTACGTTTCTTAGCTGCCGGCTTCAAGCTTCAGCTTATGGCCCCTTGTCAAGACTCGACGTACCTTGTCATACTTGTCCTCCAGTCGCCTGGCAACAGCCTCCATTTCCAGCCGCTCCCTATCAGCCTCTGTCAAAAGCAGTGTTGGCGTCTTGCTACTCTCCCCTAGCTTCTCTGGCGTTCCGGTCTCGGCGATCAAATCACTCATGCCTACGGCAGGAGCGTTCTCTTTCTCTTTCGAGAGCAGACCTCCCAGAGCTGCGATCCCACCTTCAATGTCCGTCGCGAAGACAGGTAAACCCTTGACGACGATTGGGATCATTCCCTTCTCTTGACCTTCAGAGAGAACATCCCACATGATTGTCCTTTCTCCAGGGATCAAGGGCCGTTCAAGGCGCATTGTGCGCATTGGCGGTGGAGGAGGTGGGAGTTCTTCATCTGGTGAAGCGGAGCGTGGGCGCTTCTTCTTCTTTGGTACGAGGACATTGGGAGCTGGTTCCCCAGCTGATGTCGCCGCTGGCTGGTCTTCCATCGTTGAAGCAGTCGCGATAGTTGTGCTGTCTGCCATGGTGACGTCTCCATGATCTTGCTCAACTTTGACTTGCGTGGCCTCGGAGATTACTAGTTGAGATGCCCCGTTTGGTTCAGAGACTTTCGTGATGATCTGCTTGTCAGCTTTGCGCCCGCTTCCTGAAGACTCACAGGCTCGAGATCTTCACTCTCAGCTCCATCAGAATCACTATCACCCTCTTCTTCCTCTTCCTCATCTTCCTCTTCTTCTTCCTCCTCCTCTTCCTCTTCATCATCCTCATCAGCTTCGACATCCGCTTCTTCAGCCTCTTCAGCTTCCTCTTCTTCTTCTTCCCCTCCTTCTTCGCCGCCAGCTTCGTCATGAACAGCAGCGTCTAGCTCCTCGATACCATCTTCAGCAGAGACAGCCCTCTCATCACCCGTCATCTCCACATCGCTGTTCACGACTTCTGGACCTGCAATAGCGCTCGCGCTGCCTGACTCTGGGTTCATCAGACCTCGCAGGTTACTTCGAGATGGTGAGAGTGATGGTACTTGCACTGGCGAAGTTGAAGGAGCAGAAGGTTCTGTTTTCATTCGTCAGACTCCGCAGTTGTAGCGGTCTATACTTTACGCACCTGGCTCGAAGAGCGCCGTGTCAACTTGCATAGATCCGTCTAGAGCAGCCATGGATACCTCTGCTACTTGCGGCGCCGCAACTTGAGCTGGCGTGACCATCTCCATGGTTTTGATGTTTGCTTTGGGTCCGTCTTGAACGCGGTCGCGCTCGTCGCGTGTAGGATTCGGATTGCCGTTCCACAGACAGACTCAATCTGTCGGGGTCCCTTCGGAACCTTGGCCAGCTGGCAGCTGTCTATCTTCACGGAAGGGGAGAGGACGGGAAACCCAGATCGCACTCGATGCGGCTGCTCCTAGTCACGGCTCCACTTTGTTATCATCGTCGAAGACGAAGAAGAGGTTTGCATGCCTTGAAGAACTCAAGGCTGGCTCTCAAAATGACACACAGACATGAGACCTCGCCCTGGTATTGCAGCAACTTGTGAATCCGTATCATACAGACACGAAGAGCAGGCTCTGCATCAGAGCTGGACAGACGAGATCGTCGGATGGACTGGGACAAGGCGGGTATTTGGCATTGAGCATATGATTTGCTGCCCAATTTGGGGTGAACCTCCCTGAACTCGACCTCTGAGCTCCTCACCAGAGACCTTCAGTTCTTCGTGATACATGCATTCCAATACGCTCTCTATGCAGATATTCAGTGCTCGTGGTGAGCCTGCTCGAACCGTACACCGCTGCCAACGTCAGTCTACGCGAGCTGCTCAAAGATTGTCGGTACATACCAGTAGCTGGAGATGTCAGCAACGTTTTCCCAAAAAGAAAGCAAGAGACTCACCCGCATGCTTTTGGTCCTGAGAAGAGAATGCGTGTCAGTATCTCTTCGAGGTAGGTAGCCATCCTGCTCACCTGGCTTGTCCTGTTCATGTCAGCTCAGCTACACTCGATGCTGTCATGCGACACGTACCAAGTTGATGTAGACCTTGGGGTGACCAAGAGCACCACCACCTTTCTAAATCAGCACAGTTTACCCAACAGATCCCCATAATAAAACTAACCACCATCACAGACACCCCTCCGACCATTAACCAAACGAATCGGATCCTCAGCCACCATAGCCATAGCACTAAGCGGGTTAGGCTGCAGCTCCATGTTCGTCTGCTCGAATCTTGGCCCGCTCATGGCATGCGGCTTAGGGTTCTGAGACGTCGACCATGTTGAAGGAACGTTTGGAGATTGCTGGAGTGCTGGAGAGGTTGAGGAAGTAGGTTGTTGCGACGGGACTGGTGTCGGAGGACGAGGGGTTGAGGAGGAGGCGCAGCGAAGCAAGGAGCGGGCTGCTACGATGGGCTGACGTAGACGGAGGAGAGACATTTTGAACGCAGCAGCGAGTTGGGTGAAGCTCACTTGACGTTGCTAGCTTCACCAACGTCTTGCGCAGGATTGGTCCCGCCTTAACCCCCTTCACAAATGTGGCAGACTTGAGCGTGTGTTTCTTTGGCACTAAATGGCATGGCTGAGATGATGACAATGTACATGGCCTTGAAGATGTAAAGGAATGATGGAGGTACTGCATCGACTAATTTAGCTTGAACGGCGTTCGTATCGACCGCACTGGACGTGTCCGAGCGATGCAATGTCCGATTCTAGACGCCAGGAATGATACGCAGTCTGCCAATGGAAAGGAAGCCGTGCACAACACTCGCTGTGTTGTAACACTGGCAGCTATCTGGCAAATGGATTGGCCGCCTGCCGCTGAACAAGGAGACGGAGCTTTTTACTGATTTCGGATCGACGCAGCTCGACCTCTCAGATGAGTGAAGTCTGAGTGAAACTTGACAATAAGGACAGATGTCGTATTGACAAAACAAAAGTCAGGTGCACAAGCCGTAGTGCTGCCGGTCCGATGCGTTCACCTCTCGAATCACGAACAGCCCAGCTTTCAAACGCTCACGGAGAGCACCCTTGCGCCAGCTTGTCGTCAGTGAGCCTGAGTCAAAACACGGTGATATAAACATCCTTATGCAGAGAACAATCTAGGTAGCCTTGGCGGCTGGTATCGTCAGCTTCACACCTTCCCCCCCCTCTCGCAAGCAAACAAACTCACCGTCAAGCTCAGCAAGGTACTTCTTGGACTCCTCATCGTCAGACTTCTTAAGAACCTATCCCATCAGTACAGCGCTCAGTTCACACCGAATCGACGCACCTCACGCAAAAGCGCAACATACTTCTCCTTGGCCTGCTCCTGAGTCATGGTACCTTTGAGCGCAGTCCAAGCCTTGTGCTTGGCCTTGCCGACAAAGTCGAACATGCCAGGTGCGGGTGTTGTGCAGTCGCCCTCGGTAGCCTGCTTGTAGTGGGCGTAAAACTATAGGTGTCAGCGTAGCGAAGGAGACGGCGTGACGACGTACGTCGAGCTGGTCCTCTTGAGAGGGCTTGACGGGCCCATCCTTGGGAAGGTTCTTGACGATTGAGACGGCCTTGTCGAATTCAGCTTGAATGGACATGGTCTGTGTCGTTAGAGGGAGTTAATGTGAAGGTGGTACTTACAATTTGAGATGGGATGAGGGGTATTGGGCACGTCGGCACTGCAGCTGGACTGAACCGAGACGTGGCCACAATTTGCTTCCGTCGGTGCGTCACGTACGGTGGCAGGATGCGCGTGTAGATCGCTTACCCCGATTGCAACATGCGCTTTGCCTGCCCCGGGCTGTACCAGTAATTCAAGAGAGGTTCTCGAAGGCTTTTTGCAAGATGACGCGCTCTTTCCATTTTTTGTGATACTCAAAGTCTGGTCAAAGCGACACTTGTGCAAACTATCACGTTTGGCTGCTGGTTCCTGAGGTAGGATGTAGCCATCGTAGATGTTGCATGTGCCACTCCATACGTTAAAGAAGTGCATCACTTTATTTTGGCCTTCTCAAGAAATGAGCTCAGCTGCAGGGGACGCTGCCAGTGTGAGCTTCTCGTAATGTCTTTAATACTAACCGGGAGTGAGCAGCGCCGAACCAGCTGCCTCCACTTTTATGGGGCTCCAATTTGATCCCGACGTCACCCGCAGTGGAATCGGCAAAGGGACGACCAGCCTGCAGCGTGTTCTTCCTCCTGCAATTTCAAATAGATCATCAACCAGAGACCATCCACGAGTCCACCAACATCATGAATCGCATTGCTGCTACCAATCTCGCTCGCCCTTTGGCTCGCTTCACCATTGTCCGTCCAGCCGCTTTCACGAGTGTCAGGCAGTACACCTCACCGGCAGAGGCAGAGGGCAAGAGTAAGCTGGTATGTCGCTTCCATATGTGATGTCTGGCAGATAGCTGATATCATGCCAGAGATTCCGTTTCGGTCTTCGTGGTAAGTAGCTGCGCGGGTCGTCTGAGATTCGTGTGACTTACCCTTGGTCAGACGTACCAGTAGAGCTTTACCCCATGGCCTGTAAGTTGAGAGCATGCGTGAAGCTCAGCGAGACTAATGATTAGTTGTCGTCGGTATGGCAGTCCTTGGAGCTGGTATCGGTGAGTATCAATCCTGATCCTAGCATTTGCTAACATCACAGCAACCGTCAGGCACTGTACGTAGACCTTGACTGCATTCAAAAGACGTCCTGACGCATCGTGCCTTCAGTCTCCGTCGACGATGTGAGTGCTCAATCCAGCTAATTCTTCGTCCTTTCAACTGACCACTTGGTAGCTCCGCCTCAAGCCCAATGAGAAGGTCGCCAAAGAGTAAACTCAGCCAGACGCGATGAAAGACACGAAAGAAGGAAGAAGACAGAGATGCAAGGAACGAAATGCAAGAAACTCCATTCGAGGAACAAGGAACGTTGCGAGATGGCAGGCAATCCTCATTCAAGCGCAGTTCCAATCTCAGTCTCCGACCTCCTGGACTGAGCATAAAGCCACCGAGACCAACTCATGAGTAAAACCCATAACATGCCTACAACCCAGGAGACCTCATTGCAAGCTGCCGACTTCCAAAAGATGTCGCGTGCAGAATTTGGGAGCTTTCGCGTGACTGATCTTGTTCTCGCGGTTGAATCAACGCTGGAAGAAGTCGCCAAGCTAATGAAGACGCACTACGGTGTCTTGGTCGATCATAGTACTTTGAGCGAGGCGGTCACTCGGGAGAATGAGCGAAATTCAGACATGACCCTCATACAGATCTCGCGTTGGTTCCCGAAATCCCAGTAGCTTTTCCCGGTTCTAGAAAACTTGCTAAACTCATACATAGAGACCACATGCTATTGGCGTTATCCTCGCTAACAAAGAAGGCAAGTGACCGGTGATTCTAACGAACGGGCTCTAGAACTGCTACAAATACATGATGCTGACCTCCTCCGAATCTTCAAAGAAATCTCACCGGCCGGGCTCGATGGCTTTAACGTTCTCCGCCTCAGGGGAGCAAGTCAGACCACGCTAGCGAAGGTTGCAAAGCTTATGGCGAGCTTTTACAGCGTTCAGGTCGATGAGGATGATTTGAGTCAGGCCATTTCGGGTGAGGATCGGTCCAGCTTAACCCTGAAGCAGCTCTCAAAGCGATACATCCCGTCAAGTCGGATCTAAAAGAGCAGATCATGTGACAGCTTCTATAGCTCTTCATGCCATGACCCTCGAGTCGCCAGCCAATGCTGCGTTTCAATTGACAGTCTCTCGTCTTCTTCTCTTTCGTCTCGATTCTCTCGTGCAGACCTCGCGTGCTACTTACCAATGTGAGCACTCGGTTGCAGCTCCGTCGCGCGTCGTATGTCGAGGTCACTAAGATGAGGTTGCTGGCATCAGTTGACAGAAATGAAAATTGGGTGGCAAATATGCCTCCTGTGTCTAGCGCGCGTCCGCCCAAGCCCCGAGGCTTCGCATCTCGGACCGAAAGAAAGAAAGCAGCATCCCGCTTGGTGTCCAACAAACATACAATGCCAGCCTTCCGAGGGCTCGTTATAGAGGGTTAACTTCAAAATTGGTTCCCAAACATGCCGTCGCAGCAATTCGACCATCTTCTCGTCTCTATTTTTCGCATGCAAGCGAAGGCACATTGGCCAAGATCTGAGCTCAAGGCTTTGACCCATCATGTGAGGATTGATACTGAAGCTGGTGTGGGGCGATAATCTCCGCGAACTCAGGGAAATCAGACAAAACCTTCGCGCGAGCTATCGCAGGGATGCTCGTCGTCAAGTCGCCTTTGATGTACCCACTGACTGGAGTGTGCTCTGTCGGCAGATGTTGTACTGTGCGCAATGGGATGTAGTGTCTGTCCTGACTGACCGCGCTCGCCGTCAGATCTGAGATGGTTCTCCTTGGTTCGTGGCGGAGTTCGCATGTTATCGCCTTCCACCCAGCTTCTAATTTGAATCTTCCTTTGACTCTGACCTGAGTGTATGACAACGGATCATTGCGAGATCAGCTTCAAAACTCGTCAGTCACGTCAAGACTGCGCTCATGGAGACTCACTGCAAGTGCCCAGCGCCTATGTCACAAGCTGGCACCATCGTCTCAATGTTCGCGCAGGGCTTCCTGCATTCGAAAGGCATATCTGCTTCGGCGCTGTCCGGAGCTAGTGCCGCTGAGATGGAGGAGGTGAGCGAGCTGCTCAAGAAGGAAGGAAGGACCGTGACAGGGCTTGAGCTGTTCGAAGCCTGCTACGGCGATGAGTCGAGTGTCACGATCGACCAGCTCGACACAGAGGACTTTGTCATAATCAAACAAGCGGGATAGTAGGTGATGCATGACTGGAGGGCTAGTTGACCTTTGCGTTGGAAAAGTCCATCTCGGGGTGAGATGACATGAACTTGTCCAGCATCTCTTTCTTCTTGAGCTCGTCTGAAGTCGGCTTGCCTTGCATCTACCAAGTCAGCACACCAAGACCACGCGCAATGAGCGGAAGCTACCTTTTGGTTGTTGTCGAACTGCCAGCGTCAGCTGAACACTCACACCAGCGACTCACCATCATCTTCTCGACCATGCCTCTCGTCTCGCCATCGAGGTCGCTCAACTTGCCGTTCTCCGGGACAATCTTCTTGGTGTCGATCTTTGGGTGATGCGTTAGAACGTGTGGCCACCATTGGTGAGAAGAAACGTGAGCTCTGTGAAAAATCAGGTGATGTACTAGTGAACTTTGTACGCACGAGAACTTCTCAAGCTCGATTGTGAGGAAAGCATTGTCTGCAGCTGTAAGCTTGCTGATGTCGTGAATGTCACGCACCGACGGTCCATGAGGAATCCTCTTCCTTGATGTTCTCAAACAGCTCGCCAGCAAAAACAGGCTCCGACTCCCCCTTGATCTGCACCTGTACTTGTCAGCAAGACATGTCCTCGTCAGTGAACGAACCTTGAGCTTGCGCTTCTTGATCTCGACAATAAGGTTCTTTGCCCGGGTACCCTCTGGAAGACCACAAGTGACTGTCACCGTTTGAAGATCCTGAGCCCATGTATAAGGCAGAGCTGCTCGTCAGACCTCTGAATAGTGATACAGCACGCACCAGCTTGCTCAGCCTGCTCCCTGTCCCGCTCCTTCGCGTCAAAAGCATCCCGCTCCTCCTTTGTCAGGTCATCGTAAGCTTTTTCTGGAGCAGTATTGGTCAAGTCGGACATGGTGAGTAGCTTTAAATATTCATGTCAGCTCAACTGATCCTCAGTGTCCCCCTGTAGAAACGCACCGTGTCACTGGAAGACTCTCCTGCAAATCCGCGGTTGAGATCAATTTGGCCACCGATTTGACTTTTCGCCGAACATCAACAATCCATTCTTAACTGTTTTCGATAATCAGCTTCAAGAGACCGTAGCGGTCACGAGCACTTTCGGGGTGGCCCAAGGAGACGTCAAGAGATTGTAGGGAGCAGCAAGACACTACAGACCTCTGGAAATGGCTGTTTCAAGCGTTGAGGGGTGGACCGACTTTGAGGTAAGTACACCGATACTGTCTCAGGGCTATCGGGGTCCATTGAGCGAGCGTGTATAGTTCTACACTGTACTTGCTCCCTAAATGTACCAGTCAAGCTCAGTGGTGAATGCATGCTGACCATATCTGCAGAGGTGGCTTGAGGAGTACATCCCTAAACTCACATTGGACAAATACCGCTGGCTCGGCGATCGATTTGAGACCCTCAAAGGCATCTACGTCTCCAAGAACCCGTCTCGCAAGATACTCTTCACCGCTCGGTACGTCCACAACAGCGACGTGATCAAGCTGACGTGGATAGGATACAATCAGCTTTCCGTGAGCTTCGCAGCATGGGTGACTTTGCGACCTATCGACTGCTACGACAAGAGTGCGAGCAGTCCACTCCTTACTATCCAAGAAGTACGCAGTTTGACGTGTCGCGTGAGCAAGATGCTGAGATACGAGACGCATACATACCTCCTCCTGTGCCTCCTGCACAGACTGGTTATGGAGGCTATCAACACAACCCAGCAGCAGCGTCAGGATCGCGTGTGCCAGCTCCGCCAACAGGTGCCTACTACCCTGCTTCTGAAGTAGCGAGCACGTCTGGTACGTGTCGGTTCTCAGCCTGACAAGCGACTGATGTGACAGCGGCGGCAGCAGCAGCAGCAGCCCCAAGATATAGTATCCATCTGGCGGACTGGAAGGCATCCCCAATGTGGAAACCATTGAAGGCTTTGACAGCTATGGAGTCTTTGCCAGGTACGCTTTGTCCACATCAGGCCGTGAACTGAACGCACAGACATCAGCGAAAGAGAAGCTAACAGCACACGACGCGTCAAAAGGGTTTCATTCACTTTGCCATCGGACGTGATTGAGAAGCTTTTAAGACCCAAGTAAGTACCTCGCGAGCTTGAACCTTTCGCTGACAGGCAAAGATCGCAGCTTCCTCGACACTCCATCCGCCTCTTCTGCACGACGGCGGACAACTATCGCGCCAACCCTACTTATGGTCAACCGTCCATCACTCGCAACATCCCAATTGAATATCCAGGTCAGCCAGAATTGCTCTACGATGACTCCCCGTGTGTCTTCACCGCCAAAGGTCTACGCAATAAGCCAGGCAGTGCCCCTCCAGTCGATGTCTCGACGTCTCGAAAAGGCATCAACCTGCAGCCTGGTCGGCTGACTACGATCCAATTCGCGCATATTGGTCCGACTCTGAAGAAGCAGCAGGGCCCGGCCAAGGTGAGCTTTCAGTAACATTGTACGTGGCTGACTGAAGAAATACTTCTTCCAGGTCGTCTTGACAGAAACTAGCTCTAGAGATGAGCTCCTCACGACGTTAAAGGCACAGACACCTAGGCCTGCTCGTGTCACTATTGATGCGCGTGAGTAGCGGTTTAACCTTTCCTTCCTGTACTCACATTTCGAAGTCAATGCGAAGAAAGCTGCTGAAGACGACATTGTCGTCGGTTCATCGAAGATGATGCTCAAAGATCCCGTACGTATTCATTGATCTACAAGCTTCACTGACGAAAAGCTTGCATATACGCGCATCACTCTGCCAATCCGCTCCGTCAAGTGCCCACACGTTCAGTGCTTCGACGCATATTGGTGGCTAGAAAGCAACGTCAACACTCCTCAGTTCTTGTGCCCGTGTTGTTCCAAAGAGATGAAGTGGGAGGATCTGTTTGTCGATGGGTTCGTTTTCCCTTCTCTTTGAGAGCAAGAACTGACATTGCAGATACTCGCTTGATATCCTCAACGCCTGCTCAGACGACATCGACGAGGTCACAATTGAGCCAGACGGCGAATGGCATACCGACAACAATCAATTCGGGTCTGCCAGCTGGCTTCGGTCTTCTGCCCCTTCCATCAAAAGCCAACCACAATCGCGCAGCCCCAAGCCTGCTCGCGACCGAAGCCGAAGTCCGTCATCCGCAGAGAAAGGCAAAGCAAAGGAAGTGGTCATCCTTTCGTCCGACGATGAGGACGACGGTGACTTTCCTCTGGCCAACACCAGATCAAACGGCACCAATGGCAACGCTAGCAACGCTGCGGGTCGTGGAAGTGGCGTGATCGACCTTACGTTTGACTCTGACGATGAAGACGAGCAGCCTCTAGCCAATAGTGCATTCAAAGGACCGGATCAAGAGGAGCTGAGAAGGCTAGAAGATGATATGCGGCGAGAGTTGTTGAAAAGGAAGGATTCGTCGGATGCCTATTGGACGGAGAAGAGGCCTCGGCCCTCGTAATTGTACGTTTGCGCCATGTAGATCTGCCCCCAAGCCCCCAAAACGTAAAGCAAAGGATCGCCCAAAGGATCGCCCGGAGTGATCGCTAGCCTTACCTTGTCCCTCAAAGCTACCGAAGCGTTGAAGTACAAATTCTCCTTTCAGCGCACAATAGCTTTTTCGTTGACGACGAACATGGTGAATACGGAGCCTTACCAGTCTTCGAGAAACTGGTTTCGTTTCGCTGCAGCGCTAACTTCGTATGCAGTGATAGGATGGTCTGACGGCAGTGAGTAAACTCTTGTTCTTCCGTCACTGACTTTATCAGCACCAGGCCCTATCATACCTCGGTGGGAGGACGAATATCATCTCAGCTACTTGAAAGTATCGCTCATCTTCGTGGTCATCACGTGCGGCTTCATCTGCGGCTCTTTTCTTGCGCAGCCCATCTACCACTTCACCGGGCAGCTGCGCGTCCCCTCAAACGCTGGCAGTCACGATGATGAACCTCGTTCTGACGGGCACGGTTGGCACGGGTTGAGAGCGTCGTTCTCGCCATTCCGTGGCACTGCCTTTACCATGGCGGCAGCTTGTCTACTCCACATGGTCTACTTCATCGTCCCGTGAGTGGACATGAGTGGTCGTCTTACGAGCGATCAGAACCACTCGACCTCCATTCTATGGCATTGCGTTGTCGGCCTACATTGGCGGCATCGGGCAAGCTATCATCATTGCGCAAATGTGAGTCCGCTGTGGACCAGATCTGACCCCAGGAATGGCTATTGCGCACTGCAGCCTAAAAGAACAAGTCTTCTGTTAGGGATACTTCATGGAACATACGTAAGTCCATCTGGCTGATCTATCTGATATGCAGGGCTTCGGTGCTTTGCTATCGCCGTTGGTGTCAACATCCCTGCTCGCGTCAGGTTGGAATTGGCACGAGTTCTACTACATCTCCGTTGGCTTGGCAATTGCCAACGCTGTGTTCGTGACGGCTGTCTTCCTTCCCGACTCTATCGAGCGTCGTGGGGGCAATCGTCGCGACGGCGATGAGTCGCCCGTTGCTGTTGACCTCGGGAACCAAAAGGCCGAGTCGAGCACCATCAAGCTGCCGCCACCAGCATTCGAGGAAGAAGCAGAGAGATCAAGACCACAAAGCGTTTACCATGATGGTCCCAATTCAAGCATGGGGGAGACCCTGCGGTCGCGCTATGTGAGTGAGATTTCTTCTAATGAAGCTGATCGATAGACCTGGTTTCTCGCGTGCTTTCTTTTCGTACGGCTCTTGTCAAAGGCAGTTACTGACAACGGTAGATGTACACGGGGCTGGAAGTTTCGACAGGTGGATGGATTGTGACCTTCGTCATTGACGCCCGAGGCGCAGACCCGACCGTGCTGGATATGCTGCCACGTGAGGCTGATATTTGAGGAGACCTAAGCTGACGTTGTAGTGGCTTTTGGGCCGGGATCACCATCGGCAGGGTCGGCTTTGGAATATTGTCATCGATTATCATATCCACTGGAGTACTGAGAAGGTGAGCATGACCATTTGATCACTAGTCAACTGACTCACAGCACCTCATCCATGCCTGCCTAGTCCTCAGGTGAGCGAGACTCGAAGCCTTCGTTGACAAGACAAGCTTAGGCATGATCCTCCTCATGTGGCTTGTCGACTCGCCGGTCGCCGGGGCTCTCGGTGGTGCGTTTCTGGGTCTGTTACAAGGCCCCGTGTCTCCGTAAGTTCGACCTGCCTTGTTTTGGGCTCCCTGACATGTGCCAGTGTGGCAAGTGCTATTGTACGTCCGATCGACTTCGTTGGCGTTGACATCCAAGACTGCCAAGCTCATCCAACCGTTAGCGCGCTCTTTCATTGCCTGCCTAGGAGAACTACTGACAATCAGGCATGTGGTAATGACAACATTGTCATTCGTGAGCTCCATCTCAAGTGTCGGTGGGGCGGTCATGCCGTTCATCTGCGGCGCCGTCTCGACTTCCAAGGGAGTTCAAGCATTGATGCCGATCCTGCTCGTGATGTGCGCGGCCATGATTCTGGCTTGGACTTGGTGAGTTTGTCCATTTCTCGACGGAAGATTGATTGACAGTATTCCCACGCGAACTGGTATCATTGGCGACTTGCGCTTCGGCCTTGGAACGATCGGAAAGAGACAAGCGCTTGAACAAGAAGAGGCGCAAGTCTGAGTTCTCCTCAGTCTGAGTTCTCCTCGTCATGCCATCGTACAATGTCTTGTGAGCCACTGCTTGCGGTGCTTCCACGCTTCTACGCTTTAACCTGTGCATCTCCCTCAGCTCTTGCTTCCTGGATCTATAAACATCTCAGACAGGACAACAACGCCTTTCCTTTGGCTAATAACAGACCTAATGGCACCAGTGGATTGCAACTTCGCGATTGACTTCACATCCGAGGAACTTGAAACAGCTAAAAGGTCATGCGGCCAAAGCTGAGTAACGGAAGAAACCTTCCGATGCCTTCAACTCTCAAGCAGATTTGTGCCGCAAACCCTGAAAGAATCGCCCCGAGGGAGTGCCCCGAGGGATCAGCAGTCGTACCCTGAAAGCTGCCGACAGTCAAGACTCTAGTGGACACGTGTACTCAGCATTGGCCGTGTGCAATGGCAACCATCATGGAAAGTGGGAGGGTGTACCAATCGTCTCGGTATCGGGTTCGATTCGGGGCTGCTCTGACTTCATTGCGGTCATGGGATGGTCTGACGGCAGTAAGTAAACTTGCGTCCTTCCTGCTTCCTTGGCTGACGTTGCAGCACCTGGCGCGATCATTCCCAAGTGGGAGGACGAATACCACCTGAGTCACTTGCTGGCATCGCTTGTCTTTGTGGCAGTCACATGCGGCTTCGTTTGCGGTTCCTGCCTTGTCCAGCCACTCCATCATCTCACCGGACAACTGCGCATCCCACTCAACGAGGTCGTCAGCATGAACGTTAGGTCGACAGGGACGGTTGGTACGGGCCACGAATTACGTTCTCACCCCATCGCGGCACAGCTTCAACCATGGCATCAGCATGTTTGCTTCACACGGTGTACTTCATCGTTCCGTGCGTGGCTCTTGCAAGCGAAGTTTGCAAACTGACGGTTATTAAGTGCCTGCCGACCTCCGATCCTGAAGTCGTGAATCAGGTGAGAACACTCGGTAAACTTACTGCAAAGGAGCGATCCGTCCGACGCGGTGCGAAACTTGCTCGATGGTGAGGAGGGTAGATGCCAATTTGATTATATGCATAGGCTAGGATGAGAGTCAATGAGAGGCTAAACAGAAAGGATGTATGATAGCCTGGGCCTAAGCCCTATCAGCATCATTCTCAAACCGCGCGACGCACCACTTCGTATGATCTAGCGCTTTCAGAAGGAAGTGCCATTCCTTGAGGCAAGTTTTAATGCGCGCGGAGATCGGGACGACGCAACGTTCTCCCCTCATGACAGAAGACGTACTTTATTCTGTGTTGTTGGTGAATAAAGTGCAACGACATTCGGGTGGCATGCTATAGAGGTGATCTGGGGGTCAGCCTGGTGTCAAGGGAAAGCATGAACGGGAAAGGGGATGGGAAGGTGTAACAAGCAAGACGCAGATCAGACGAAGCAAACCGGTAACAGTCAGTAAGGAAGAGAAGCTGCTGTGAGTGGGAAGGCAGCACAGGTCCAGCAGCCTCAAGTCGCTGACGGTCAGGCATCGGCGATGGATGCTCAGGCGCGGCAGAACACTGGTATAGGTTGATGGCCTATCTTCGAGCTGCCATGACCGGCAAAAGCACATTGTCAACCTCCACAGGCCGAGCGAACTCGGCCTAAGCGTCAAACAAGCGCGGGTCAACAAGGAGCGGCCGTTGTCCAGACGTCGGCTCCTAATGCGCCTATCGAGAATTCCCGCGGTGAAGCGGTGTTCACGCCGATGTCTGAGCCGGGCGGTATGAAGGGACCCTCGACTGGCGCGTACACAGTGACCAAGTAAAGGATACGAGGTCACTGATGCCGTGACCAACTGAAGACAGGGGGACGACTGATGGGTGGTACGCACGCAATGACCATGTGCATGACGCTAGGTCACTGACGCCGTGGCCAACCAAAGCGCGACAGCCATGACTGAATGAGCCGAAATACGACTCACAATACGGAACCGACACCCTCGAATATCCTGCTGCGGTTATGCGGTCATATTGACTGATCGGCGGTCGCGGCAGTGACCAAAGACGTATCCTTTGGCACGATCAGGTTTGCCATGCTTGCTGCAATGCGAACACCTGCCTCTGATCATTGGTAGAAAGATCGTGAGATCTCGTTTTCGCGCGGAAGCGAGTCGGCGTTATATAACAACGCCGCTGTCTTCCCAGCTCCTCTGCGGGGCCTGTCACCCATCACCTGCTCTTCCACATGGCAATCGTCATGGCCGGCTTGATTATATCCGCCGTTCTCACGCACTGGCTTGGCTGCGGAGAACCTGCCCCTGCCATGTGACAGGTATCGCTAAGTGGCAATCTTCCGTTGTTCCACAGCAGACACCTTCCGCACCTTCTTGCCATGACGGACGAAGACCTTGAGCGCATGAGTGTACACGTCGTTTCCCTGGGTATAACGGTTCCCACGCCGCCAGATCTTTTGGTCAAGCCTGTTCAGCCAGCAGGTCGTGAGGCACCGAGCTGCCTTCGCAGCCGGCATGAACTCGATCTGCTGAATTTTGACGGTCGGGATGAGGTCAGATGTGCTTTATCCAAGATTCTCGATACAAGCTATTCTGGAATAGATGCATTCAGCAAGGCGGTAAATCGTTGCCTTGCGCGTGCGACTTTCTGACGACCACAGGAGTTACGACCCCTTTTCACTCTCGACTGCATAACTGCACTGATCGCGGAAGCGATGCGTGTTACTAACCTCATCTCCGTCGCCGGAGAATCGGTGCAGTATCCTACAGAAGCATCACTTATTGGATCATTCTACGCATATGTTGGTGCGCTGCGAAGAGAATGCGACGGGTTGCCAGACCCTGCGCATCGCCTGCAACGGCAAGATCTCATCCGCGCCTGGCTAGCGGTAGTTTTTTCCCCCTTGGTCTTCCCATCTGTTAGCTACAATGAAGACAAAGGCCTTCAAGGGCTTGCTGAGGCGCATGAAAGACGGCGTATGCTGCAAGGAGTGAGTCATGTCTGACTCAAGCTGCAGACTGACTCTGTAAACTGAGATTTCCACAAGCACGCTATCGACGAGGTCATCTGAGGCTGCGTGCTCTGATGGATCATATATCGGCGTTTTGCCGAATCACGAGGGCAAGAGCGCGATGGCTAAGACAATCGCTCAAGCTCCAGCCAGACAAGCCTGCCTCATCCAGCGGTACACTCCGGCTTCATTTGTAGCGCCACACGTGGGCACGAAAGCTGAGATGCAACAACCGGTCGCTCGTGATTTCACCCCCAAACCAGCACACTCAATCCATCCCGCGTCTGCCAGCTCTTGTGAAGCGCCGTCTCAGTTCGATGATCCTCGAAAGGCGCGCCCGCAGCCAGGCAAGACAGACATGCTCGCTGCTTATTTCAGTCAAGCACCAACGAGATTTGACACGCAGACGAGCTCGAGCTGCCGCGGTGGTATCCCAGCTCAGGCGACTGACTCCCTCCCCGGCACATCCCATGCTAGCCTTCCCACCAGCCAGCGACCCCATTCAAGCCCTATACTACCCAAGGCAGCCGATCTGGCTCAGCCGAAATCAAGCAGATGTGACCAGAAAGCTCCTCAACAAGCCCTGAACACAAATCAAGATGATAGCGGGGAATGTACTGCCAAGGCCAGCTCGATTACTGCGATGGCTTTTGCAGAGATCCGCAACAAGGATGCCACCGTTCACACAGCCAGGTGAGTAGGATTGAACGAGTCGCCGACAACGTTGCTTACAATCCTAGGCCTGACTTCGCTGCGTCGTCTTCCTCTGCGACGCTCACATCAATGCCCCCTGCACCGTGCCGTCGCGTCAAGCGTGCAGCACCAGAACCAATCAATGAGACATCTCCCAAGATGCTCGAATCTACGAGCATGATCACGAGCAGCACTCGAAGGGTGCAGCCCAGACGCGCAGCCAGTCAACCTCGGGATCCGGAGATCTTGAACAAGTACAAACGCCTGCGCGAAGCGCACACCAGGGCGCGGGCAGCTCATCTTGTTGAGAAGCAGGAGAGTGATGACCATGTGCAGGCCTCGGGACAGCCATCAGCCCGAATATCACTTGGCGCGACTCCTCGAGGAAGTTCAGGGGAAGAGCAGCGTACTTGGAATGATAGCCTCACCGCACAGCCCGCACCTTCGCGACCACTGCCATCTACGTTCATGCATCCACCGTGCGTGATCATCCCACGCATGTCGGCAGGCGCAGTAACGAAGTCCAGGGTCGCCGCACATACGCAAATTATCTCAAATCTAGATCCGGCCTTCGACTTGGAGCTTGACACCCTTCAAGCTAACCAAGACCGTCTCGACTTTGACCTCGGCTGGCTTCCAGAAGCTGATCGCGCGCCCAACCTCCCTACGAATGAGGTTCCCATCGCTTTCTGCGAGCTGCAAGCACTGAAGCAAGCGACCGAGCGAGAGGCGTTGGTAACATCTGGTGATGCTGGCCACACGGTCGCGAACGATTCTTGAGAGGCGCGTTCAGAGAAGTGGAGACAGAGAACTCTCCTTGTTCAAAGGACCTACCTGCTTGACTGTACGAGAAGGCAGAAGTTGGGGAGAAGTAGGCAGACGAATGTACAGTATTGCTGCGCTGCTCCTCTGTTCTCTGGGACAGCGGCAATCGATTCTGTAGCTGGATTAGTTTCCGCAAGAGAATCTTGAGAGCTTACCTGCTACAATCTTCCAAGCATGTGCATCCAAGGATCGATGTGCGCGTCACAAGTCGAGAGGTGGCCGGCGCGATGTGTCGGCGAAGGAACCGAAATGATCGAACTGCTAGCACCTCTCTAGCGTCATGTGGCCAAAAGCTCCATTCAAAGGAGCGGCAAATTCTGGATCATCTGTCATCATCACAAAGACATCCTCTCAGCCCAGCGCAGATAAGCCCATCCCGGTCCTCATCAAAGCAAATCGCGCACTAAAGTTGTGTGCAAGCAAGACATCAAAGATTGATGGGTCCGAGTCCGTGAGAGAGGGTATGCATATCAGCCTGATTTCGGAAACGCCAGAATTATGGCAAAAATGACAATCGAGAGCGCACATCGTCCGTGGTGTACTCCTCAGAGCTGACAGCAGCCCACCGACCGCGTTGCATACGCTCTCAGCGCCGTTATCAACTTTAAGGTCGCGACACGGTGATACGGTGACGCGCGCTAGCCATCAGATCTGTCACCGCTCCATCTCATCAATACCAGAAGGCATCTCGTCCACCTCTCGCTACCTTCCGCCCTCCCTTATTCCAAGCGAAGACGACCAAATGAAGCTGCCGGATGTCAAGCACTTCCCTAGTGGGATCGAGCTGACTATGTCAGATAGGGCACAGCGCTTGGAGGGCTTCAAAGCGAACTCGGGTTCCCGTCTTAGAAGGGGGATGAGATCGTCGACTTCTTCTTGCCTTTTGCTGGTGTCTTTGATTACCTGGGTGAGCTCTAATTACGGTGAAGCGCGAGAACTACGCACGGCTGCGCACGGCTACTGGTCGGACGACTCGGATATCCCTGACATTTTGCGAACGGTTGATCAAAGGCCATCATTTCAACTCATGCAATCAGAAATCTAGCACTGATTCATTTTTTGCCATGCCATCGTACGAAGTCTTACTTCTCCTACTTCTCCTACTTGCGGTGCTTCCACGCCTCATCCTTGCCCATCTCTCTGTCATCGTCAGCTCTGACCCTCGCTCGATCCAAACAACTCACCCGACTTTTGCGCTTGGCGGTGGGGCCACGTCGGGCAAAGTACCTGCCCTTGCTTGCTCGGCCAAGACCTTGTTGGGAGGGTCGACGGCAGAAGACGAGTGTGGGATGTCTGCTGATGCTTTGAGGTTTGCGGATGCTGTAGGGGGCTTGCGGTAGCCTGACTCTGGCAAATGCCCGCCCTGTGGTGCAGACTAAATGTCAGATTTTCCCGTCAGATGACGGAATAAGACTCACGTAGCCGGCCTTGACTGGCTCCGTCTCGACAGCTTTCACATACGTCTTCTCCTGTCTGGCAATTGCAGAAGTGTACATTGTGCGCTTAGCACCTGCCTTCTTGCTGGGAAGTGATGGGTTTGGCGCAGCCTGTCGCGATTAACTCTGTAGTGCATCATTTCAAAGCGACTCACGTTGCCTTTGCCCTGGTCCTTTTCCGATGCTGACTTGTGCTTAAGGTGCTCGTTTTGCTCACCCTGCAGCTTCTTCTCCTCTTTGCCGGTCTCTTTGGGTGTGTGGTCCTTCCATGTCCGTGCAGACGTAGATAGGTTGCGCTTATCCTCCCTCATTTGCTTCAACCCATCAAAGCCTTTGTTGACGAGTTTCTTGCCGAGCCCAATCGCACCCGCGCTCTCTCCCGCCGCACCCTCTTCACCCTTTGCAGAAGTCGCATCATCAGAAGTAGCCTGCCCACCAATCTGATCGGCAAAAGCACCACTGTTACCAGTGTTGGCTGCCTTCTCCTTCTGCATATCCTCAGTTAGCTTGCCTCCCTTGGTACCGTGACCTTGGATAGCAGCATCGAAAGGCTCAGCAGAGCTCGTACCCTTCTCTTTGGCTTCTTGCCCTTCAGCAGCTGAGGATGATTGAGGATCATGCGCGAGTGAGCTCTTGGACTTATCGAATGTGGCGTGACCTTCAGACAAGGGCTTGGGTGACTTCATTGCGTCTTTGAGTGCGACGGACGAGGTCTGCATCGCCCGATGCTTCATGACGGGACGCGCCGTGAGGCGAGGCAGTGATCGTGTAATTGTCTGGAGCATGTTGACCGTTTCTGAGATTGCTGTTGAAAGATGAGAGCTCTGAGCAAGTCGATTCAGGGAAGGGACTGTTCCAGTGACGTAGTGCGGGGGACACCATTGCCGGGTCATCGTCGGGTCGTCACGGATGTCCGGGTGTGTGGCGGTTCAGTGGCACCATTTGGCCCACAACAGGGGCTGCGCGGGCCTCAGCGGCTACTTAGGTACACTGTAATAGTTTGTAAGCTTGTGATAGTAGTAGTCTTACTTGATCTCGGTGCAGAGCGACCACATACATCCCTCGAAACTGGCGCGCTACGGTCAGCACGGTGCTACCTTTGATATCAATCCCTTGTCATGCCAGCGACCTGGGAGAATCAGCACAAAAGAGGTAACTGTCTTCAAGTCTCTCTCGGGCTGCCAGCCTTGTGCCCATGACATCAACGCTCAGCTGTCATACATGGCCGACATCATCCCCGTGCAAGCGCCGCCAGCCTTTTCGCCACCCACCACCTCCCTCGAGGGTGGCACAGCGACAGTGCACAAGGTTGTCAAGAACACCCAGGCTCCTCGGGCTCAGTATCTGCACAAAATGCCCTTTACACAAGTTTTCGCGTTCCCACACCAGCCCAATCATCAACGCCCACCACCATACGTCATGCCCGACGACCAGACGTACGCGGCTGTGAACACTGAGAAGGCCGGGCTTTTGAGATACGAGCCGATTGCAGCCAGGCGCAGAAGAGGTCACTTGATTAACTCTCCGACTGTACGAGTAATACTCCTCATCCTCAATCTCGTCATCTGGGCCAGCGTTTTGATCAAATATACCATTCACATCGTCGAGAAGCGAGTGGATGCTCGTTCACACTGAGGTCCGGGGAGACGAGGTGCAGATGGCGCATGATAGCTTGGATAATGGGTACATGTATACTGCTCAACGTCTCTTTAATCCACTATGCCACGATAAGCGGATGCAGCAGACTTGGCCGGACAACTGAATGAGCAAAGTGGCGGTGGTTTACTAAATGCATCTGTGCGGTGGCGCTGCAATGATTGAAAGCGGAACTACATAACATGTAGGTTCCGGAAGAATGAGCTCTTGCTGTCCAGAAAAGTTTCTACTTCACAAGTCAGTAGGTGTCTATGAAATCCTGCAAGGAACTCACTTCTCCCAGTCATTCAACGCAACAAGCATTCACAGGACCAGCGCGAATACATCCGTGGCGGTTCATGTGTACACGAGAGAAGCAGCTGCACGCTTCAAACGAGCGGCATCTTCAGTCTGAAATCAATCCCTACCTACACGCATGTACGTTCTCCCATCCGCCAGATGATGTCCAACTCCATATCCCTCCCACATACGCGCTGGTCGATCCTGAGAAGGGTAGACTTCCGGACTACGAGCAGCTTCCCCCTCAGACAGAGAAATTCTATCACAATGTACAGACAGTCGTGCTTCTGGTCCTCAATGTCGTCGTTTGGTCGACCGGGTTGTTCAGGTTGAGCGTGGC
Organism: Holtermanniella nyarrowii; assembly: GCA_001600035.1. Taxonomy (NCBI): domain Eukaryota; kingdom Fungi; phylum Basidiomycota; class Tremellomycetes; order Holtermanniales; genus Holtermanniella; species Holtermanniella nyarrowii. The sequence goes on along the minus strand of BCIT01000004.1, from coordinate 203,890 downwards.
TTTCAGGGAATGGCCGGCGTGAAGAGGATTGCCTTGAGATTGTCGCAGAGTGGGAAAAGTATGGCGAGGTGGATGAGAAATCTTTGAGAGACATTCACATGCATGTACGTATCTACAAAGTCCTTGCCATTCCAGTCCAAAGCGCGGTGCGCAAAGGAACAGGCAACAGGTTTTGCCACTAAACCAGATGCGGACGGTATTCTCCGAGCAACTCCCTTTGATCACCACTCTTTTGTCATTCTCAGCAGCAAAAAACAACAAAAGAAGGCGAGCTCGATATAGTCTCCGTCAACTCGCCGTGTTCTCAAACTCATCCCAAAAGTAAAGCGAAGATGCACCCAGCCGTCAGCTATCATATGCTCTCCATGGTTGATGTCGGTAACGCGCAGTCGTATCCCTCTTCCTCTTCAAATTCCGCAACACCGCTCGGAACGAGCTTTGACCCAGAGAGAATGGCTGCGCAAGATATGCAGGTTGCAAAAGAACCATGCACCCTCCCCAACATCCCTCCCTTTTTCGATGCACACAAGCCCTGTCATCCCCATCCACCGCCATACGCCTCCCCCGACCATCCCCCCACATACGCGGTGGCAGATCCCGAGAAAGGCGGGCTGCGATGCTACGAGCGGATCGCGGGTGAGCACACAAGTGGAAGTCGAGTCAATGCTCTGACGGTCGTGCTCATCCTCCTCAACGTTGTGGTTTGGTCAAGCGCGTACCTTGTTTGGTTTGACAAAATTGGGCCTCTCCATCAATCGACGGCGGATGTCATGATGGATCTGCCGTTCTTCTGATTGGAAGTTGAGAAAAGTTGGGAAGAAATGGGTTTAGGGAAGTGGGGTTTAGGCCGTAAACGCATGCATGTATCTTATCCAAGGAACCTGCCAAGCCCATTGCGGATTGCTCCGCCGACGAGTTGACCACCGATGCCGCCAAAGCCGCCGAGCAGGTTCGCATTCGATGCGAGGCTGGATGCCCAGCGCCTTTGAGCGTCTCGATCGGCGTACGTGAAGCCGAGGACGTTGGAAAGGTTGAAGACGAGGGCCAAGAGGACGATGGGGAGGAAGCTGGTTGTCAGCTGGCACAAGTGCGTGAGGTAGAGCATACGAGATGTTGAATTTGAGGACTGAGACAAAGAGCAGAGCGAGCCAACCTAGCGGATATACGTAAAGGGCGATCTAAGGGCTGTCAGCGTTCCTCCCCAAAGCTAACGAGACTTACCCAAAACATCTTAGCGTCAATAGGATTGGCAGGGCGAGACGGCTGAGAAGTCAGTGTTGGACCAAGTCCGCACTTCGCCACTTGACCCTCCAGGTCATAGACCTGTTGGGTTGTTGGCAGGAGTGCCATCAGCAGACTAACATCGCGCGATTCGAAGACCCATGAACTCTCGCCCTCTTCATCAACTTCATTCCAGTAGCGCAAGCCGACTAGTGTTCTACCAGCGACATTCTGCAAAACGCGTCAGGACTTGTCATCAGCCTGGTCTGCACTGACTCTTGTGTTCCAAAAATCTAAAGAGAGCAAGACGACCACGACAACAATCTAGGCGCATCAGCTTGTTGATACCGAGCTCGTTGCTGCAGCTCAAGAGACTTACACTGAGAACATAGTTATCCGTGACTGTTTATCGTCAGCATTGATAGAGAGACGACAATAGATACTGACACAAGCCGCACAAAACGTAAACCGCAATAGCAGCTGATCTGAATAGGTAAAGGAAGGCAAGCGACATGGGATGTGATGACTGTTTCAGTATCCCAGCCTACCCAGTGTCAGTGACGTTGCTCTCTGCTCAAAGCACATACGATACCGCCCTCCTCTACGCTGCCAAGTCTCCCATTCGCACTACTAGACCCAGGCACAAGCACTTCCGGTGGTGCTCGTGGCTTTGGTGAAGCGTTGTTCGAGCCAATGTTGCCTGTCGGAAAGGATGAAGGAGCGTTGAGAGTATCATCGTCTGCCTCAATGGTACTTGACAGCAGGGGTGCCGAGGATGACATGTCGCTGTCGCTGCTTTCTAGCTAGCTATAGCTGGCTTGAGAATGAAACACGTCCTTGGTGGAGGCGGTTGCTGTCGTGGGAAAGCTGTGCACAATGTTGATGCTGATCGCACAGCGCGACCTTTAGACTCTTGTCTTTGCAGCTGCAGTCAATTTCAAGATATGCCTAAAGCATCATCACAGCCTCAGTATCCAATGAACGGTCTGTTTCCCATCGCAAAGCCAGTCGGGCCAACATGGTAAGCTCTTAATCTCGCACAAGATGTGAAACTGATAATTCAGTATGCGAATCATCGACATGATTCAGCCTCTTCTTCTGGACTCAAAGCTCTTCGAGGATCCGACGAATCCGCGGCTGCCGAGTGTCAAGGGTGATGGACAAGGCAGGAACGCTAGGAAGAGAGCAGGGACGTCTTTGAAGATTGGACAAGGCGGTACTCTTGACCCTTTGGCAGATGGTGTTCTTGGTGAGTCTGTACAACAGCGTTCCGAGAAGACGTACCGCATGCTGACACTGACAGTCATCGGTGTCGGAAAGGGTACAAAGCAGCTGCAAAAGTTCCTCGACTGCTCCAAGGCAAGTTCAGACAAGTCTGCCGTTCCGTGCTAACGAAGAAGGAATACGTTTCAATCGGTCTTTTTGGCGCTTCGACCACCACCTACGATGCAGACGGGCCAGTCCTGCATACAGGACCATATGAGCATCTCACAAAAGACGACGTCGAGAAGGTCTTGGACAGGTTCAGAGGCGAGATCACCCAAGTTCCGCCAATGTGCGTTCCATGTATGCTCAGTCCGTACTGACAAGCAGCTTTTCAGCCTTGAAGATGGACGGCAAACCATTATACGAGTACGCTCGCGAGAACAAGCCTCTACCTCGACCTATCCCGACGCGACGAAGCAGAGTCGAGATCGAGCTACTCGAATTCACTCCTGCCTCCAAGACGCCAGGTGACGGCGGACACGAATACAAGTGGCCAACAGGGACGCTTAGCGAGGAGCAAAAGTCTGCGTTCAAGCAGCTTAACAAGTTGGCACTCAATGCACCCAAGGCGGCGCCGCAGCCTATCAACAGAGGGTATCAGCCAAGCAAGAAGGCTCTCAAGGCATTGCGCGCATCTGGCCAAGCACCGGCGGTGGCGGAGGAAGAGCCCGTGTCGGAGGAGGCAGATGTTGAGGAGGCGCTGGATATGGAGTTGCCGGATCTTGACAGAGAGCCAGTGCCCGAGGTCATGCCGTCTGGCGCAAAACCGCCTATCGTCAAATTCAAAATGACCGTCTCTTCGGGAACGTATGTCCGGTCTATCATCCATGATATCGGTCTTGCTCTTGGGTCTGCTGCTCACGTCGTAACGTTGACGCGGACGAGGCAGAAGCAATTCGCACTCTACGGCGATGACGCTGCGCTGGAGGCTTCAACAGCTGCTGCTGTCGGTGCACCGTCAGCTCAATCCGCGGACGCCTCGCAGAGCAAACCCGAGATCTCATCAGTCGAGACTCTGCCAGGTGGCTCAGTGCCTTGGGCAGTCTGGGAGCGTGCCATCAAAGACCACGATGAAATGGTGGAAATGGAGAAGACGGCGTACGAAGAGGCAGTCAAGGGTGGCATGTCGGAAGAGGAGCTTGACATGGAGTACAGTCCTCGTGTATTGTGGGAGAAGCGCAGAGCAGGACCACTGAAGGAGTGGGAGGTCGAGGTCATGAAAAGATTTGTGGATGTCGACGCCTAGATGCATTTTGTACTAGTACGGTTTGGCTTGCTCCCTTTCCACCAAGAACTGCAAGGCAGGATCAACAGGTCCCTCCTCGCCGTCTTCATCAATCTCCATGACGTCCTCTTCCTCGTTCGACAAGTAACGCTCGAGCGGCACGCGGACGCGGATGCCGCGCTCAAGCATGAACTGAGTCCAAGCTTTCAATTCTTTGTTCGTGAACAGAGGTCGAAGGGCAGGTGTGAAGGGCAGCATGCAAAGCTCTGAGACGTCAGCAAACAAGCGATCGATCGCCAGCGACGCACCTTTGTTTCCTCCAAGTGCTCGAACAGCTCGGAAACACATGGCGTGTGCATCTCGTCCACGCTCAGTCAATGCAAGGAACTCAATGTACATTTTCCACAGCGAGGCGGATCGTTTGCCTCTGAGCTCGTCAGCTTGCTACTCGCCAGTTTCACTCACTCTGCAGAGTTGATGCCTCTGTCCAGTAGATTCCGCACGCGCTCTTGACCAGCGCTATTCTTCCGCCAGAACGCTCTATCACTTCTGGCTTCTGCCCATGCTCCCCACAAGTAAGCTAGCACGCCTCCCTTGGTCTGCCCTCGATCGTCATCTTTCGTAAGATCTCTGATGAGCTTACGCGTCTGTCCGTGCACATCGCCGTGCAGTTGGCCTTGAAGATACAGACTCAAGAGAGCAGTGTTGCAAGGGAACTCGGCAATGCTATCAGTGAGGATGGCCCGGACTTCTCGGCCGGGAAGGGCTGCAGCATACGGCCGGAGGCCATGCGTGTGTAAAAGTCGAGCCCTGAACTGGACAAGAGCTTCCCTTGCCGAAGGCTGAGCTAACAAAGACTCGATCTGCTGGGTGAGAAGCGAAAGAGCTTCCTGCAGAGATTTGAAGTGGTAAGTCAAGAGGACTCTGAGCACGCTATGGCTGTGCCCAGTAGTCATACGTGGCGCTTCTGAGCGCTGCAGTGTCAGCCAGTACAGGTTCGGCTCTTTGAACGTACCTTGAATGCTCGCAAGATGGAGTTTGAGGCTGGGGTTTGATGCAGAAAATCTGGCTGACTTTCTGCCTCTAGACAGTGTAAGCGGAGATGCACACACAAGGATGAACGCACCCAAGTTTCCTAGGCCAACACCGTAAGCATGTACCAAAACCTCTTGGCACCTCTCCACCTCGATTTCAGCGAGCTCCATTTCAGCCCAGCCAGCCCAAAGCATTTCCATGCCAGATTCGAGCGTCTTGGCGTCATCCAGACGGAATTCCGTGAATGCCTGCTCGTGTCTCAGCATTGCAGCCTGCAGGGCCTTGACGTAGACGAGCCTGGCGTCAGACACTTTGCCTCTTTGATGCACCATGTTGGCATAGCTGTGCCACAAGAACAGGTTATCGCGGTCGAGAGACAGGGCATCCTTGGCGAGCTTGATAGCGCTGCGATGACGTGAGCAAATGCCATGGCTTCACATCCTTAACTCACTTCTTTGGCGACAAGGTCGCTTCCAAGACCAGCGAGAGTGATGTGAAACCCGGTTCAGAGATCTCTGGCCGCAGCTGCTCAAGTACAACCCTGGTGTATCGTCAGTGAACGAGATTGGTACTTCAGAGCGCACCTTGCCATCTCCACGTCGGCATGATCGAGCTCGCCGGGCTCTAGCAAGCGAAACCATTGCCCTGTCCGGGCAAACTGATCCGAAGTGTCGCTCAGCCAGCTCTTGACTGGGCAGTCAAACGCTGAAGGCTTTGTTGTCGTCGAAGTCAATGAGTGCGGGTTCTCCCCCGACTTGACAGGCCACATGCGACTTCTAAGAGCGTCGCTACAGCCGATAGACCAGTAAAGATGGGGATCCTTTGCTGCAGGACTTGTCGTCGAGGTGCCGGGTGTAGAGAACGGCAGACCGAGGAAGGACAAGAAGTCATACACTAAGCGTCTGGCAACCGAAGGTGTTTGTGAGACAAAGAGGAAAGGCTCGACGTCTGCGAACAAGATGACGCGGTACGGGTCTTCGTCATCCACGTCGAGATCAGTTGCCGGAGCCGGCCGCGATGCGCTGCGCTCTTGATGTCGCTCCGCAGCGCACCATTGCTCGAATGAGTCGAGGACAGTCCCCGTGACTTGAGTGCGAGGTTGAGGATGACGAAAAGCTGGAGGAGCGCCGGCCTGGGCAGCTCGCCAAGTCGGAGCTCCCGCCTCCCCGATTCGCGCAACCTCGGCATCCCAGAACTGTTCAAGAGACACAATCAAATCATCTCGCCATAGCTCGAGATCAGGCCATGCTACGCCTTTGTGGTCCAATATCTTGGGCTTGAAAAAGGTGCTGTGGATGTCAGTGAAGTCTGGCGTCGATCAAGTAACATACAGTTCCAGCATTGCCTGATAGATAGCTGTGGCACGTTCATTGAAGCCTGCTGATCAACGGAGATTTCACTCAAGATCGAAAGAAACTCACCTGCATGCTTGAGGAAGAGACAAGCACGCCGCAGAAGGTAAAGTAGATTCTCCTCAACTTCCACTTGCTGCCCTGAGATACGTCAGTCGCTCGCATGCGTCATGCACTCACCGCCGATGGCACCATGCCTAATCATATTGAGGCACTCAACGTAGACGTCGACCATCTCATCAACGCCCCCACCCACCTCGCCGCCTTGACCCTGAGCATCGAAGCCTTGACCTTCTCGCCAATCAAGATACTTCAACCAGAGCTTCATCTTCTGATTGCCCTCGACGTCCTCACGCTGGCCAATCTCGCTCAGAATCCATTTCCATCGCTCCGTTACCAACCCTGCTGGCTTGATGAGCTCCATGGTCCGCATGTACGCTAGATGCAGTTCTGGGGAGAACTGGTTGTCTCGGTGAGCGTCTAGCGCTTTCGACAGGATGGACAGAGTAACGCCACCGTTCTTCTCGGTCATCGTGACTGCTGCGGCTGCAGTCATACTGTCCGGCAGCAGCTTGAGATGCGAAACCGAATAGGTAATCCAAGTCTCAATAGACGTTGGATCCTCCTTGAGTTGACGCTCATATCTTTGATTGTCGCGGCCCACACGCTGCTCAAAGACATCCAACCCCTCTCGTCGGGCTTCAACGAGCTCAATGTCGACGTCGAGGTCGATCGGCTTATCTGAAGCATCGTTGTGGTTGGCGTACAAGGAAGCGGTGTTACCAATGGTCTGACGTTGGGACGCCAAAGGCAGAAAGTCGGCAAGGTGATCTACGCGGTTCTGTTCCGACGGTCGCAAAAGAATCCTCTGTAGATGATCCACCGCGCCCATTTTTGAAAGCAAAGAACCACGCTCTCTCTGAGCTATCAGTCACCATAGCCGCATCGATGTGACGCACCGCTTCGTAATCACCGAAACCAACTTCCAACGCCTTTCCTCGCTCCTTTGTATCTCGTACAATCTTGTAAGCTTCCGGTAACCCAACAACATGCCCATCTGAGCTTGTCAGTATCACCTCACCTGTCTGACTCACATCCTGCACGATGGTACTTTGGGATGGAAGTGACGGCTAATCGACCGAACTCGACGTTCTTGAGGTCAGGTCGAGTGTCTGAGAAGAATCCAATCTACACTGTCAGCGGAATGTTCAACTCTTGGCTGAGGACGAACCGTTGTTGGCACTGCTAGAGCAGCCTTGCTATCACGCGTGGGCCGGCTGGCCTTGGTCTTTGGTGCATCGTCGTACCACCGTGTCCCATCTTCTTCCGCCGCCAAGGATTTTGCTACCTCCTCTTCTTTTCTCTTCCGCTGCCTGTCAAGCTCGAGCAGATCCTCCTCGTCCTGGCGCACCAGTGCGCTCACACCCACGCCAGAGATGAGATCCTTCGCTTCTCGCCGCTCCTTCTCTCGGCGCTTCTCCTTCGCTCGACGATCCTCCTTATCTCGTCGTCTTTCCTTCTCCCGCTCTTGTGAAGACTGACGCGACCGATGACCTGCGCGCTCCTTGTCATCGTCCCTCCTAGGCTTTCTCAATACCGTCCTGTTGTCTTCATCGCGATGACTAGACTTCTTCTTGCTGCCTGCATCATCAGGAGAAAGTGACCGTTTGGAGCTTGTGACTCTAGCCTTGCTCGTGTGTACAGACAATTCAGGGAACGACGAGAATGTAGGAACTGTCGTCGAGGGTCCCGACTTTGATGAGCTCGCAACAGGCTGAGGCTTGCGCTGCGGCAGATCTGGGAAGGACGAGAATGACAGTGGAGGAGGCCCTGACATGCTGAAGACAGCAGCAGGCTGGCTTTGGAGATCTTGTCGTGGTAGGATGCAGTTAGCGCGCCATATGCCTGCAACTGCAGCTGATCATGATATGATCATAGAGGTGCTTGTAGTTTCATGTGTCTACCCAATTCCATAATAATGACGTGGCGACGCGCGGCGCAGCTGCCGCCAGCTGCGCATCCATCTGCAGCTGCATCAATGGTATTAACTTGGTACACCAGGCATACATATTTCAAGCTCAAAGGTACAGTATCAGAAGGCCAATCAGTCGATTTGAAACAGGTATCATCGCAACTCTTGGGGTCAGCAAGTTGATCATCACCGCGCGCTGTCGGAATGTGATTCTGCCTCGAGCAGTACTATGCTACGGAAGGATAAATCCGGTACACCTCCTACTATCTTTATCAAGATGCAAGATGATCCTTGCGCTTGACTTGACTCACATGTTCCGTCTATTAACGGGTTGGTGACGATAAGTATGCTTGTCGATAACGGGTTCCTGAAAGCGTATACGTACGTTGTTTGCCGCGGACACGTGCACGTGCGTATGCCGAGCTATCCTTATCCGACGTGCGCGGGGCAAAGAATTCTTTAGCGGCGCCTAGACGATTGCAGAAAGATGACGCGTAGCCATCAGGGACAGACAAATCTGCACAAGCCCCCACTCATCAACTGACATTGACGCCCAATTTGGTCTTCAACAACCCACACGCCATGAACGATTTCTCATGTCGGACCGATCGGACATAAACAAGGGACCCTTGACCCTGCGCCCAGACTTACGCGCCTGTTTCTCGGCGAAACTTTCAGGGCAAGCTCACGTAGCACACTGATCAGCACTGTGATCAAGGGGCAGAGGTACCCACATGTGAGCACCGCCAATGACGATCCATAACGAGACAGTGTTGACTTTTCTTCAGTGTCATCAGCGACCCTTGCAGTCGTAAAAAACAAACCTGAAGGCTCAATATGTCGGGCACGTTGTCACCAGAGTCGAAAGACGCCTTTTGGAAAGATATACCGCTCGACGAGATGCCTCAGCTATTGCCCAGCGCTACCTCAACAGCATCATTGACAGGTCTGCCCTCTGAACTCAAGCGGCCACGCCAGAGGGTGCATTGGCCTCGAGACGATTCAGACATCGCTCGAGCCTCTGTCAACCCATTCGCCTCCCCTCAAAACAGGCCCCTCTCTCTTCCCTCCTCTCCTCTACTTCGCCCAAGCAAACCTTCCATCATCCCGCAATCAGCAATCTCCAGCGCAGCTTTGCCACCGGCACGTGCGTCTCCTAGTCGACCCAAATTCTTCGTCGCAGAGTCCGAGCATGAAATAAAGGATGTTACTCCACCGTCTGGGCCCTCTCGTCGAGTTGTCGGCGGTGGCTTGCCGTCACCGTCACCTCTCCGCGCTATTCATCGTCCCGGTGCACCCGATTCGCTCAAGCTACCACCACGGACGTTCAGTCCTCCACTTGCAGAGATTCCAGGCTTCAACTTTGAGAAAGAACGCGAACGTGACCGTTCAGCTTCACCTGGGCGTTCAACATTCCCTCCTTGGTCTCGCGCACGGCGCAGCATGGAGTCTCTGAGATCAACAGTGGGCGATCAAGAGGTGCCGGAGGGTGAGGCTGGCAAGGGTTGGGGCTTCCGTCACAAGGCGCACAAGCTCGTCAAGAAGCATATGCAGAGAGCAGAAAGAGCAGAGCATTTGGCTGAGATGGGTGGAGTGGACCCCGACGCCGATGATGCATCATCGCATGCAGTCAATGGTGGCGTGCTCTTCAACCTGCTACAGCTCTACTCAAACCAGCAACAACAGCAAAAGCAATTCGCCGAAGGCATTGCCTCTCCTCCTCCAGTTCACACGCCCTCCGAAGGCTCCGAGATGCTCACAGCACCTAGGTCAGGGCGATACGGCAACAACAACCTCACTAAAACCCTCTCAACCGACAGCATGACCAACTTGCTTCGACCACCGTTCTCACGCGGCAGAAGTGCCGAATCCGACTCGCTTCCCACGCTCTCACGCACACGATCAGCTGCGTCTTCCATCGGCTTCAGTCACTCTCGAGCTCAGTCCAGCGCATCATCCTACGCTTACATGAGCAACGACCCGTATGCAAGTAGCCCAGCGAACACCTCGGGCGTCAACACCGCGGCATCGTCGTCGACGATGCTGCCTTTGCATACTCTGGGCGCTCGGCCAGGCAATGTTCGTCACAAGTCTCAAGATTTGGCAGAGCCCTACATCCCATCTCGACCAGGAGTCAATCCCATCGCCAAGGTCACAAAAACGATAGGCAAGCTTCTGCCGGAGTCTGTGGCTTCACTGCTTCCGAGTGGTGGCGAGGACAACACGCCGGGTGCTATCGCCACTTTGATGACGACAACGAATAATCTCATCTCGGTGGCCTCTCCCTCTCTGTCGTCTCTTGCACCGTCCAAGACGAAGCGGCTTGGTCCAGATGGGAGACCAAAGTACACGCTGTCGCGCTACAGTGTCAAGGATGAACCGGAACCGGTGACTCGGCGGTCAGTCGGTCGTAGCAGCGCGGGCTCAAGACCGACAAGCTGGGTAGATGAGAAAGGCTGGTCATCTGCTATGCCAAGCGGGCCTTCGACCCCAGGGGAGGAGGGCAAGTCTTTCGGGTTTCGAAGAGGCAAGCGACGTGCTCAGGAGATCTATATCACTATGGTGAGTCGCCGAGGCTGCTCTGCGCTGACCCTGCCAGCACATTGCCAACATCATGCAACGGCAGGACTTCATTCTACGTCTCGGCCGGGCTCTCATGATGTCAGTCGAGCATCTACCAACTCTGACATCAAACTGACTTGTCACAGATATGGCGCGCCTACGCATCGCATCGAATCGCAGCTGGAGGCTATGGCGAAAGTGTTGGAGATCAATGCTGCTGTGATGTGAGTGTCCCAACTCGCGCTTGCCTGACTTTTTAGCTATCTTCCCTCTGTGCTTATCATTGCCTTTGGTGATGAAGAAACCAGGACGTCGGAGACTCACTTTGTCAAATGCGCCGGAGGTCTGGACTTGGGCAAGCTCATGCAGGTGCACTCGATCTATCGACAAGTCCTCCATGACGAGATAGGTGCACCAGAAGGCACTGCCGAGATCAAGGCTTTGATCAAGTCGCCGGAAACATACAGTGTCCCGGCACTGATCATCATCGGCGGCATGTGTTCATCTACTGTATCTGTCATGGCCTTCTCAGGCTCTGTCGTCGACATGTTGATGGTCTTTTGGCTTGGAGGATTGCTCGCCTTTATCCGTGAGTCATCTGCCGTTTGCCGAGGATATAGAGACTGACCACTTCAGAATACAAGATTGCAGCGCGCAACGTGGTCTTCCTGAATGTTTTTGAGATCTGCACCGCGTTCATCGTCAGCTTCGTATCAGTGAGTTTGCCAAGTCTATCGTTATGCTGACATCGTCAGCGAGCGCTCTCTGCTACAGGTCACTTTTGCTACGTGTCACTTGCTTCATCTGGCGTGGTTTTGATCTTGCCGGGCTTCATCGTTCGTCAGTCATCTCGGAGTGGTAGTATGAGCTGACTTGCAGTGTGTGGCGCGCTGGAACTTGCATCCAGAAACATTGTCAGCGGATCTATACGCGTGGTCTACGCCGTCGTGTACTCTTTGTTTCTGGGCTTTGGCATTGCTATGGGCGGAGGTAGGTTGTTCGCTTAACAGGGCACGCTGACATGTAGATCTCTACGATGTCATTGACCCGGCATCCTTCCGGAGACGGCTGCTTGTATACGATCCTGCAAGTATCGCATCGACCGTGTCTCTCAGTGGCTCATTTGTTCTCAATGACGCGAACACGACGTCAGCGATGGCATTCCAAAATGCAGTCAATGGTGCGTCTTTTCACAATGTGGCACAAGACTGATTGTATAGGTACCTTCACTTTCAGCAATGGCACTAGCTCTCTTGCAACAGGGAACATTGTTTGCTACCGCAGTCCCGAATGGGCCTGGTATCAGAAGAGCGGTACGTCTCTCACGTGGAGTGTCCAAGCTGACAGAACAGTACCTCGGGAATGGCTCTTCCTCATCGTACCCTTGTTCGCGCTCTCTCTGTCTCTCTGGAACAAAGCACCCATTCGCAATCGCGAGCTGCCGGTCATGATCATCATCGCAAGTGCTGGCTATGCTGTCAACTACTGGATTTCGAAAGTGATCACATCTCGGCCAGACGTTGTCAGTGCGATCTCCATGTTCGCTGTCGGCGTTCTCGGCCAGCTGTGGTCGCGCATTGGACGAGGCTCGGCGTTCACGTCCATGGTCACTGGCGTGCTTTTGGTCGTGCCATCAGGTATCGCCGCAGCTGGTGGTCTGGCCATGTCAACGAGTTCGTCATCTAGTGGCTACGACTCGGTATCGAATGGCTTCCTCATCGGTCTTCGCATGATGGTAGTAGCTATCGGCCTAGTCGTTGGTTTGTTCATGTCAACTTTGGTGAGTTACTGCGTCTTTCGCATAAGCTGATGCGAATTAGGCGGTGTATCCTATGGGCAAATTCCGGGGCTCGATCTTCTCCTTTTGATCTTGCCGTACGAGATGCACATCCTATGAGATCGACACACAGGTGGAGCCGTCTTCTACCCATTGAAGCTCCGAGAGTACCCAAGGCGAGGCCGAGCCGCTGCTTCTGGCCTCACGGCACCATGTCCATTTTTTTCGACCAAAACAAGCACTTGTTCGACCCAGGACAAGCATGCTGAGATCATGGCTGAAATCGAAGGCGATACACGATTTGCAAATCTCACCGAAGCACAACGTGACCTCGTTGCTACAATTGCCACTAATTGGAAGACCAGTATCGAGTTCATATTTGAAGCAAGTTCTCTTGCACGTAGCGACTACAACCGGGGCCACTGCGGCTCACGTATGTGTGCCAGAAATCATCATCGCGACGAGTAGCCAGCTGTGATTTGATGACATGTCTCTGACACTTATCTCCTTCGGCGAGAGAAAGCTGTAGGAAGCACTGTATGACGAGCGGACCGTACCAAAAATGTGAAGCGTTGTGTGCAGTTCTGCTCGTGGCTTAGCCAGCAGCCTGGCGGCTTGCCAATGAAGGGAGTGGCCCATTCGACCCTTGGACGCACCTGACTGCGAGCCACATGTACCCCAGCTGTGGACGATGAGAGAGGTTAGTCACAGGGCAGTCTCGAGATGGAGATGCCATATCGGCAGCTCTCCGTACCGGTCATCCTGATTAGCAGCCTTCCATGTCGATTGATTCTAGTCTAGTAGCATGTCATTAAGAAGGGGGAACCCCAGGCGTCGCTAATGTGCCTCCACCCTCGCCTTCCAAAGCCGCCAGACGCTCCTGCAAGAACATCAGTCTTCTCATGTTGAAAGCAACAACAAACACTCACAGTTTCCATCTTAGCAGCCTATCTCATCAGTACGCAGCCTTGAATATTACGGTCACTCACCGCCCGAGCCTTTCTCACTGTGTGCCCTTGAGCAACTAGCAATCCACCGTAAGCCTGTCTGATCAGCGCCGCTGCATGGATAATCAAGCGTACACAGCCTGCCAGACTGCACAATACTACGCCTCTTTGTAGATAGTCAGCGATCTTAAGTGCCATTATGCTTCGCTTTGATGGTCGTCTGCTTGCGAAGTACGAAGCTTGAGTCCCATGCAAACCCACGCGTACGGCGATCGGCATCATGCCCGACACATTTCACGTGTACCTCTGATCGAGGCAGAGCTCCTGCAGCTGCAGCATGCATGTACTGCAGGTCTTGGAGTGCAGCTCTGCAGCTTTCGTACTGACTACTAGTATAGCTGTGCAGCAAGTTTTTCATCTGATACACATCTACGCCTAGAATTCTCCCTCCTTTTTAACGTTGAGCTTCGACAGGTCAGCCTGGGAGCCAACAGCGATACCATTAGGCGAGGCCTGCTCGAAAGATCTGTAAAAGTCAGCAAAAGTTGCTTTATGATGCCAGGGAAACAGGAAGCAGCAGATTGTGTGTGAGCAGGCTCCGCAAGTAGATTGCATTGTCAGTCTAGCTGGAGAATGTCAAGATAGAACGCAAAGTTCAGCGCTCCTGCTTGGCAGTTCGCAGCTAGTTAACTCTGTCACGTCTACTTGACTGCAGCTCATTGACTACCGGCTGGAATCATCACGCTTGGGTATTGCATGACACGATGAACAGCAGATGCCGCTCATAGCGACATCAAGAAGATCCAGCAAGACGGCGTTCAACTCGAGCTCCTTGGACCCAGCGCTTCAGCCAATACAGCTGATGTACGAGTACAAGGCTAGAGTCGTCTGGCGTCTGCGAAGTCGTCGAGGCAATTCACAGCATTCACCAGGTAGTGTCATCCACGATGGATGTTCCCTGAGCTAGCTGCGACTTGCATTCTACGGAAACTGCGTCCTCTGACATTCAAGAACAGTATCGCGAGGGAGATTGTCCTCGGGGCCTCTGGAGAATCGCAAAAGATGCGGCTAGCATGCACACGAAGTAGCAGACATGCGTTTGCCGAGCGAGCGTAGGTCTTGCAACATGCAATCGGGGTGAGAGCGCGTAGCTCCTGCTCGCGACCAGACGGGCGCTTGCAGTGATTCCAGTGCGAGACTTCGAGGTTATAGCATTCTAGACAAGTCAGAAGTCAGGCGCGGAGCATACACTCTCTGAAAAATGACTCTGACGTTGTCTAGATAGAGAGATGCACAGCTTCGCACTGAGCTCCAAAGCTTTTTGGAGAGATCTCGCTTCAAGCTTCAAGCTACATGACAACACCGTAGCGAGGCTCAAGTAAAGGCCGCAGGTGGCACCTCTTGGATAGACCAGAAGCTAATCTGAGTGCCGAGCCAACGACAAACAAACGTGGTTGAACAAAAAGACACTCACGATGGATATCTGAGTCTAAGAACTCGTGGCCTCTCTGCCTCTTGAAACAGCACCCGGTCCTCTGCTGCCTGAACAGCAAGCTCGAGGTGACGCTCGTTGCGCTGCTTCCAGACGTCTGCGCCAGTGGTGTACTTGGCCAACGTGCGTGTCAACCAAGGCGCATCGGCCGTGGAGGCGTTGGGCGACAGCGAAGGTGACCCTGGAGCCGAAGGTGGAGAAGGCAGGTACGGGTACGCGAGGACTGCACCTGTAATTAGGGCAACAGGGATGAGGAAGGTGGAAGTGAAGAAAGCTGAGCTATGTCAGCAGCGAATGAACTTGAGACTGGACGTACACTCGTGCGTGTTGGCTTCGCTCGAGTCGTGCTCTTCATGGCCGTGACCTGCGCTTGCTCGAGCAGGAGCAGACGATGTGAATGCTCTTGCTGTGCGAGCTGTGCGCAATGCTGTTCTTGAAGCTGTGAGCATGGTGGATGGTCTCTCTCTCCCTTAATATTCAGCGCCAATAGGCAGCATGCGTTTGACTAGAGCGTTTCTTTCCTTTATCCACGTCACCGCTTTTAAACAGCTGCCGAACAGCTCATGCAGGCCTGGTCAGGAATGTCTCGACGTCTTTTTCCGACAACTTTCAACAACCCATCAAGACTTTCCATACTTCCTGTCACGTCCTTGTCATCTCTTGATCAGACTCAGAGAGGATGGACATTGAATTTGAGCCCGCAGTCGCAGTTCCTGTCGCCACCTTAGGCGGCGAAGATGAGCTTATGGACTTTGATGAGGATGCCGACGCGGCTATCGTCGTCGATGATGAGCCGCCAGACGCTATGGTGACAGAAGAAGATACAGAGATGAGGGACGAGCCGGCTCTCGTGGTGGATTCAGTAGCTGTATCTCAAGACCACACTCCAGAGCTTGAGATGGGTGATCCTGTGGAAACTTTTGCCCCCGAGATTGTCTTGGCTGAGGTGGATGCGGAGAAGCCGGAGGCTGAGGCTGAGGCCGAGACGAGAGAAGTCGTGTTTGAGGATGCAGGTGCAGAGGTTGATGATGCTGCTGCTGCTTCTGAAATCGTCATTGGCGAGGCCGAGGCAGTGGCGGATACAGTCGAGGATGCGGTAAATGAAGACGAAGCGGTCGACATTGATAACACGCCTCTTGCAGTCGAGGCGGTGGCTTCAAGTCCAGCAGCTCCAGCTTCATCAGCTCCTCAGGCCGAGGTCGAAGGCGAGGCCAGAGAACTAGCCGATGAATCGACACAGTCGTCTAAAATGCCGGTCGCCACCGTATCCGACATTGCCACTACAGCCTCCGAAGCTTCTCACCAACCCATGGGCTCTGAATTCTTCGAATACGGTCCACACGACGGCAGCGGCGACGAAAACGTGCACGCTTCAGGCTCAGAATACTACGATGAGCACGAGCACGAGCACGAAGAAGGCGACGAATACGAAGCCAGGCCCGATATCCTCATCTCATTCGACAGCGTGTTTTTCTCGCTCTTTTCGCTGGTCGAGAGCAACGACGCGGAGCTGCTGCTTGAAGGCAGAGAAGAGGAGCTTCGTCATGCCCCTCTTGCGGATCTGCTTGTTGCGATTCGGGAGGAATGCGAGGGTGATGAAGGGAGAAAAGAGCTGCTTACGCAAGGCGAGATGTGTCTTGGAGAAGAGAATATGGGGCTCTATGTTGGCGAGGTGCGTCTCTTGTTTTTGCGCCTATGTGTGCTGATCAATCAGGACAACTACTATGCGCACACAATCACTCTCGCACAGCTTTTAGACCTCTTCACAGGCTGTCAGATCGAAGGACCCATGACGCTGAGTATCTCGTTCGAACACGATGAAGACCGCTTCATCACCCGCTTCAAAGCTATTGAACGTGAAGTCTTGGCGCAGGCTGATCATGCTGGTACGTCTGCTCAGACTCTTTTGAAATGCAAAAGCTGATGAAATAGGATTAGAACATGACGAAGTTGATGAGCTTGAAGATGCTGTCGAGCAGCAGCATGGCGAAGATGGTTTCGATGAAGAGGAGGAAGAGCAAGCGCCAAGTGAGCAAGTGGACATGCCTTTGCCGACTGCTGAAAACGTTTCTGGGCATGGTGAGTTATCAGAGATCTTGCTTGGAGTTGCGACTGACGAACAGCTAATGCCGATTCGCGTGGCGATACATCTGCTCCTGCTGCCACTCCTGCTGCTCCTGAGCTTGTCGACGTAGACAACAAACAGACAGAAGCTCCTGCCGAGAAAGCGACAGAATCCGACTCAACCGACGACGCGCTACGAGAAAACCAAGCCGCAGATGCTGCAAACACTGATGACCAGAACGACCTGCAACCAACTCCGGAGACCGATGGTGCTCAAGCTTCAGAAGAAGCGACTGGTAACTCTGCACAAGAGCACGCAGCGCCTTCGACAGCACCCGCAACGCCGCAAGCTGCAGTACTTGAGACTTCCAAGGCTGCCAAATTTCTCGCCGATTCAATTGCAGTTGGCGCACCCCTCGACGCCGAAGCAGCTTTCGCCGAAATCGATCCTGCAGCCGCGAAAGCCGCTGCGGAGATTGACAGCGGGCATCAGGCGGTCTCTGAAGAGAACCCGGTCGATGCTCCTGCAGCACAAGGTACCCCGATAGACGTCGCCTCGATCGTCGAGAGCGACGCGAAGGTCACTGGCGGTGATCTGCATGAGGAAGATGACGGGCAAGCTGGCGAAGACGTCGACCGCGGGCCAGGCGAGGACGAGGACGAGGACGAGCTTGAGGATGATGACGATCACTTTGGCATCAATGCGGTTGTCAATGCCGCCGAGAAGCAGTCCGAAGCCGATGATCCTGAGCTGGAGTTCGCTGGCGGCGAGGTTGATGATGAGCTTGTTGTTGGTCTTGTTGAAGAGTCGAGAGAAGGTGCTGAGATTCCTAAGGGTGTCGACGTGAATGGTGAGCAATGACCAATCAAAGCTTGCACTGCTGATCAGTAGATTCCGAACCTGCTGTCGTGTATTCTCCTGCATCGTCTCAGACTCTGAGTGCTAATGGCGACAATGGCGATACTGAAGTCGATGCCGGCGCCATTGCCTTGGCTCACAGTATGCTACCACTCGAAGACGACGCAGCTTGGGCTGGCGACGATGCTCAAGAAGACGACTTTTACGACCATGAAGATGAAGCCGAGTGGAACGACGGCGACGAAGCGAATGATCTCGACGCCGACGCCGACATCAACACTAAAGAAGCGGTCGAGCATACAGATGATAATGGTGAAGGGATTCAGCCCGAAACTGTCGGATTCATCCCTGCTGGTCTCGTTGAAACTCGTTCTCGTAGTCCGAAAAGAGCGCTTGAGGAGGGCGAGGATGGCAAAGCGGAGAGGGAGGTCAGGCAGAAGCGGTGATCTGTGAGTCGTATCGGAGTATTGTTGCTGACAACAGTCACTGCTTCGGCTTGATGACCTCTCCATCAAGCTTCCTCGGTCTGCATCCTCTGGTGCACTGACAGTCCGCTACTTCAAGAGCATTCAATTCAAGCCTGGGAAATACAGGTAGGCTACTGACGTCCTCTAGCATCCCCATCCATTCGTCGCAACCCCGCATTTCTATATCCACGACCCTAACGTTTATGCATCTCCTCTAGACCAATTTTGGCTCATTCACCTTGAGCCTGCCCCTCATCCTTGAGTGCTCTGTCATCAGATGACGCGTTGCGACCGCCCAGGCCAAAGCGCAAATCGCCCGGAACTCCAGTTCGAGTTGGAACGCTTGCTGTCAGAGCTTGACTGCGCTTTCGGAACTCACAAAACCCAAGCGATAATCATGCCTGAACAGAGGGACACCAGAAAAGGCATCAATGAGATAGCTCCGCGAGCTGATGACACGGCACCGCAGATGAAGGGCATAATTGCTGCGCCTGTACAAGACAACGATGTTGAGAAGGAGATCGTATTCAAAACAAGCTCCCTAAATGTCAGTCGCGTCTGCTTGTGTGGCTCACGGCTTGACCATTTTTGTCATCTCCACGCGTTAGCGAAGACACGAATCTCATGCTGTGACTTACCATCATCACAGCAACCCTGAGGAACAGCTACAGATCCAAATTGCACAGTCACGTTCCACATACTGGATGACTGGACCATGCAGAACCCCGATCAAGGCAGCACCGAGTGCGCCTGCCAGCACCGAATCCACAAACCACATGACGAACATCACTCCTATGCTGTCAAGTGAGATGATGTCGCTGAGAATGTCTTGCGTACCTCAGGAACAGGGCTGCATGTATCACATGCTGGCGAGTCAGAGCAAAGCTAACGTCTGACTCACCTTTTCGATTCGCCAGTCAACGAAGATTGAAAAGATGCCAAACGACAGTCTACCGAAAGTCATACCAGCCCAGAAGCCACTGACACTTCAGCGAGGTCTAATTCAACACTCACGTCGTCGCATAACCAGCGTATCTGGGGTCCGCGCCTCTCACATCGAGGATGAAAGTCACAATCCAGCCTCCTGTCGAGACTTCTACACCCTGGTAGAGCTTCCTCATCAGAAAACCTCAACGTGGCTGCGTGAAGCGTACAATAAGAAACACTGCCATGAACCAGGACTGGGATCGTCAGCTCCAATTCTTGTCAGTGAACGTACGAAGCGTGATTTGAGAACCGCCCGCATGCTCGAGGCTGGACGAGATGAATGAGAAGGGGCAGGCGTGTTTGATTCACATGTTGGTAGAACCGTATCTTGGCTGACGGTCATGACCATGCCATGCGCTGGCTTGCCTTCTTTAGAGTCTTCGATTTCTTCTGACGAGGATGTCTCCGAGTTCTCCAAGTGACGGCGAATATCGGCATCACGCTCTGCGGATTCTGGCCAGAAGGCAGTGGTGACACTCAGCATGTTCAAGATGGAAAACCCGATGCCAATATACTGACCGTCAGCAATCACTGCGTTTTGTACTCACATAGAATTTATGAAAGTGCCAACCTCGCGCGAGCAATGTTGTAGACACCAAAGGGGACGTCAATGCTCCTACGCCCTGTCATCAGCGAGCCAGTGGCCTGACCTACGTATGCAGCGTGGAAACACCCGAGCAGGAGGCTGCTTCTCGGCTGCGTTGCAGGATATGTGTTCCTTTAATGTCAGAGTCTCATTGCCGGACATCCTCACATTTGGGCAAAAACAGCTCCTTGACCATTGCCGCCGACGAAGGCGGCAATCACAATCCCATAGAAAGGAGGATGGCTCGCGCTGCACTTGTCAGGCAATCCACAGCATAGTAGAAACTACTCACGGTACTACGAAGCACACCAGGTGTAGTAAGCATCCAATGGCAGTTGTCAGAGCGACACCCTGCTGCCTTGAGAATGCTTTCGGTCGGTGCCGCCAATCCAGCCTCTGAGTGTCCTCCTTGGGCAGCCAAAATAGTCCAGCGCGGAGGAAGATTGGCTCGATGGCGAAAATCATGGTCAGAAAGCCACTGGCTGTTGCCATAAACACCAAAGAGGCCTGCAGGTAGCTAAGGTTGTACTCTTCTTCCCATTTTGGGATCAATGGCCCGGGTGCTGGGAGTCAGCAATGCCAAGAAGACGGTGAACTCACTTGCGTCGGACCAACCGATGAGTGCGGTGGTGAGCATACCGGCCACAAAACGCCACCAGTACTTGGGTGATTGCTCCATGCTGTGGACGTTGACGACTTATTGTAAGAGCCTTGATGTCGCTGAGATTTTGTGCGCCAACGCAGAAATCCGGTCATCGCGGCTTACCTTTGGAAACGGTGAGCTCTGACGATCATTCCATCGTTTAAACGTCACAAAGGCGTCCCTCTCGTTGCAGATCCATCTGTAGTGTGTTGCAATCCTTCGCATCTGCTATACTCGTATACCTTTGTCCCAGGCACTCATAGCAGCCCCAAAATTAAGCTGAGCGTCAAAAAAAGCGTTGGTTTCTGCTCTGAGGTTGTGTGGCCTTGAGCAGAAGACGCTCTGGTCGTTGTAGCGTATATTGTTGCCATGTTGGCAAACCGAGACTGTATGTCTACAACCTTCGCGATGAATTGCTCTTTTGACGTCGAGCTCGGCGATCGCTCACGGAATGTGTAGTATGTATTCATGGCGAGGGTGACTGCAAAAGCATGCATTGTCAAAGGTTGTGCACAGATCCGCGACTCTGCAGCAGCTGCAGAAACGCCGTTCCAACCGTTAAAAGGGCTAGCACAATACTGCTAGAATAGCTAGGCTCGCCCTATTATAATAGAACCGCAACAATATTAATATGCATCGATTACTTCATCACCGAGAAAACTCCCCAAGAGGGTCTACGCGACAGTGTGGGTATGTGTCTTTGAACACTAATATGGTGTCGTGAGGTCCGACGAACAGCTTCATGCCGAGCTCTGCGACTTCTCCATCATCACCCTCGAGAATGAAGGGCTTACCGAGTGCAAAGCGATCTTGCTCCTACTGGACCGCGGCAAGACAAAGCAAACTGGTAACACCCATTACGCTTGCTGTTTCGACACGAAGATCGCTTTGCACTCAGTAGGCCCTTCATTCTCGAGGGTGATGTTGGAGAAGTCGCATCCAAACGTGTGTTGGATCGATGGCGTTGCTTAGTAGTGGTATGTGACACTTTTCAGTTTCCTCACCGAGCGTTGCTGAGAGACGAGTTGACGGAACTAAATAGCTCTGACCTTGACAAGACTTTCATACTGGGTCCTCTCACGTACATGATCGAAACTGCAACTTGTTAGGATTTTGCTGATAGCCATAATCGTTGTTGATGTGATCAATGCGAACCGGGACCGCCAACATATTTGTTCCCGCTTGGTGATCGGTACGCGAGCGACTACCTGACGACAAGCTAGTCGAAGATGGCATTGCAGAGTATCTCACGCTGAAGGCGTCGCAGAAGAGGGACCATCGCGCGAATGGACGAGCAGAGGGCACTTCGGAGCCGCATGTACGCGGTGATTTGCCCTTCCTGCCGTTCATCTTGTCGGCAGGAGGAATGCTAGAGAGGGAGGCGGCGGAGGCAATGGTGAAATGGAAGGGTTTGATGGGGGCATTTGCTTTCTCGAGACTAAATGATATGATCGCGGTCGCACTAGCGAGGGTAAGAGGACGAGACTTCGTAGCAGAATGAGCGAGAGAATGTAGGAGACGGAAAGGATTATCTGGGACAAAAAGTCAAGAAATCACAGATGCATTTGGTAGACCACTGTGACTAGAAATGCAAAAAATTAATGTTTATAATCCGGAGTCTTTTATAGTCCTTAGACTCTCTGTATCGGTTTATAGTCCAGGAGACTTTATATTTTTATTTCTATCTACCTATGGGAGATATCTTGCTGGGCTCGATGCTTCGGTGATAGTCGGCCGGTCGGTCCAAATCTAAATCCAGGTGGCGAACTGAATGAAACTACGATTGAAGCTCGAGACGGTCCATCCAGCAGGCTCGAGGAAAACGCAAAACTCCAAAGAAAAGAAATGCAGTCCATGGGATTCGAACTAGCGAGTCGGCGAACCGACCCTGGCGATGCTAACCATTGGGCTGCAGGGCCGGTAATTTCTGGGTACCATGATGTTGCATATGCCCTGTAGTAGGCGCCAATGTCCCTTTCCTGATTTGCGTTATGCGGTGTTACATTCATGTAGCTTTACCTTTGAAGACTGATTGACTGTCGTGGCTGCGCCGCCGAGACCAAGAACCGAACTGACCGGTACATCATCCAAGTCGGCATGCTACCTGTCAGATCTCAACGTTTATAATCACTTGGCACAAGCTAAACTCATAGACGGACGAGCGTGGGGATTGTGTTCATTCAGACAGTCTACTGCCGATCGACACCAGCGCAAATGATCAGAGGTATTGTACAGTGACCAATTCATGATTGCAAAGAATGGTCTTACTCCGAGTGCTGACGATCATTCCGTCGTGTCGGGTTCAGCCCAATCCCACGAAGACGATTATTCTAATCAGTCCCAAGGTACTTGTCTCAACGAGAACGTAAAGACAACCTAGATAGATAAATAGGATGGAGCAACATCTGCATCTGCTACAAAGGCCCTACCATCTCAAGCACTGACGGCCGCCTCCAGAACAGGCTGAGCCTCCAAAAGGTGCGTCAACCTCTGCTCAGCAACCTTGACAGCCTTGGGCAGCACCACGCTCTTACCACCACCAGCGAGCATCGCAGGCGCTGTACCATCGTTCAAGCCCAACTGCTCATCGTTCCAGCACGGCACAGTAGTAGTCGAGATACTAAGCGCCTCAATCGGCATGCCAACACCCGCACGACCACCCATCGCCTCCCAGTCAACCGTGCGCTTGAGGTTCAACTCTTTGAAGACTGAATCGACCGATTCGATCAAGTGAGACATTTGCTCGGCTGTGTGGCCGGGGGTAGGTGTGATGCGAAGACGCTCTTCGCCGACAGGGACAGTGGGGTAATTGATGGATTGGACATAGATACCGTGCTTGGTAAGGAGCGTGTCGGAAGCCTTCTTAGCGAGCGAGGCATCGCCGACGAGGACAGGGATGATGTGGCTTGGGTTGGGGACAACGGGGATACCGAGCTCACCGAGCTTGGACTTGACTTCGCGAGTGTTCAAGTGCTGAAGACGACGATCACCCATGAACTCTTTCTGGTAGACGATGGCTGCCTGAGCACCAGCGACGATGGCGGGAGGGAGGGAAGTGGTGAAGATGAAGCCTGGTGCGTAAGAGCGGACGACATCGACGAGATCGGACGAGCCGGCAATGTAGCCACCGACGACGCCGTACGCCTTGCCAAGGGTACCGGTGATGATGTCGATACGGTCTTGGACAGATCCTTCGACGGGCTCAGGGGAGTGACGTGTGGCCAGGTGGGCTTCGAAGTCAAGGTGCTCGGCGACACCTGCACCGGCTGGACCATACATGCCGACAGCGTGAACCTCGTCAAGGAAGGTGATGGCCCCGTACTCTTCTGCCAGGTCACAGATAGCCTTGATAGGTGCGACGCTACCGCACATGGAGTAGACAGACTCGAATGCAATGATCTTGGGTGTCTCTTTGGGCACCTGCTTGAGCTTGGCTTCGAGATCGGCCAGGTCATTGTGCTTCCAAATGACCTTTTTAGCCTTGGAGTGGGAGATACCTTGAATCATCGACGCGTGGTTGCTGGCGTCGGAGAAGATGACGCAGCCCGGCAGCTTTGAACCGAGGGTTGCAAGACAAGCGTCGTTGGCGACGTAGCACGACGAGAAGACGAGGGCCGCTTGCTTGCGGTGAAGCGATGCAAGCTCGTCTTCAAGCGAGAGATGGATGGCACCATTGCCTGCAATGTTGCGGGTGCCGCCTGCGCCTGCCCCATAGCGATTCAGAGTGCGCCTGAACGTCAGCTTGACTCGGGGAAGAATAGGCTAAACTCACTTCATGGTGTCAAGAACGACCTTGCTCCTGCTCATGCCAAGGTAATCATTGGAGCACCACACGTCGACCTCGTCTTTTGGGTTGGCCGTGTGTGCAACAGGGAACTTTTCAGCCAATCGGTTGATGTTGTTAAAGTAACGGTATGACCTTTTTGCGTCAGCTTGCTGTTTCTCGATCGATCGATGCAAACTCACTTGTCCTTGTGCTTCTTGTCCAGTTCGCCCTCGTAGAAGCGCTGGTAGTCGAACACCTGACGAGGTCGGACAATCTTGGCCCGGGAGGCAGTGGCGGTGGCTTCAGCTGCGGCCTGCGCAGCCACCGCGGCAGCAGCAGCAGCAGCCTTGGCGTGAGGACATTTGCCCGTCGGAATACCATCTGCAGGGAATGCGATATCCTTTGCCTGTAAAGCGTCAGCTCTCGCATCGCAAATCTATCGGTCGATCGGATCGCACCGGCCGACCAACCAGATCACTCGGTTTACACAAGGTAACGTACCTTGTGGATCTCCTCGACCTCCTTGCGGCCTGCGACGGACGCATAGGTACGAGCAGAGTTGATGGCAGCGAGCTTGGGACCCATCATGGGGCATTGAATCGCGCGAGCCGTCAGACCCGAAACGCCGGCGCCAACGGGGGTCGTGGCGAGTGTGCGCAAGGTCGAAGTGTTGGATGCTCCGAGAAAGGGGCAGACTTGAGCATAGCGTAGTAGTGATGAGACTTGCATTGTTGTTGGATTGTAAAGTGATGAAACTGAAGGCAGTAAAGGAAGAACTAAAGGGTAGAGCTCGGTATTGAAATGACGGCTAACGATTGGCCGTACGTGGGAGCGAAAAGGGAGAAGCGGGAGTAAAGCGAAACAAAGGCAGGAAAATGAGACCTCCACTTGGCACAAGCCGGTTTGCCGCGGAGGTTGATTGGTTAAAGGAAACGGGATGAAACGAATTCCAAAGGGGTCATGATACGAGGTACATGTTACAACAGCAAGATCTTTTTGTTTCAAAGTTAATCATCATTATCTTGGCGTCGTTCCTCCTCTCTCCCTGGCCACTCGCCAGCTTCAATCTTTAGAGCGTCTTCTTCGCCATCACTGAGTGTGCTGGTCATTTCGAATGACTCGGCCTCGTCAACTCGAGCGTAGCCTGCTTCTTGGCTTGCAAGCGCCGCTTGTGTTGCTGCTTCTGCGGTTGCGATACCATTCTTACCTGTCGAAGTGTACAGATGGATGAGCACGCTGATCAGGAGGTAGATCAGGAACGAAAGGGAGAAGTCAAACAAGGCGTAGGTGACGTGGTCGATCCCATGACTACGAACAGTCAGTGTACATAACAACTTCAGAAACTCACTCGTCGGCATTGTGCAGCTCCTCATCCGTAGCAGACATGAATAGCGTCCCACCAAGTACCAGTAGCTAAACACATCAGCCCCGTCAGCTACAGTTTCAAGACTTACATAAGGTGGCAGATGCTGGAAGATGCGAATCACTCCTTCAGGCGTCGGCTGGTCACCGAGTACAAAGCAAACCTCAATCAAGCGCGTGATACCGGCTGCCATGAGTGCGTAGCCGAACAAGCCGTGGATCTGCACCGAGTCAGCAAGGTCTTGGCTGTGTATACGGCTGAGCTCACCTTGGTCGACAGCATCAATGACTGCTCGTGCGCAGACATCCCTAATCATCAGCCATATCGCCATGAAAGTCGTCACGTACCCCATCCAGTCATGATGATACTGCAGCGTCAGCAATCTTGCCCTCTTTCCATTCATCCAAATCATCAACTCACATGACAGCAGGCACGAAAGACCGTCTCCCATTGTTACTCAAGAACATTCCAAGCATTCCACCAGCCCACCACAATACACCCAAAAACGTATGCTGCAAGTCTTTGTGCGTCCATGGACCTCCGTGGTGTTCAGTAAAAGTGTTGATGATGCCCCAGATGGTGATAATTGTTGAATCGAACATTTCTTGACTTCGCCCTGTGCGAGCTAGCCAGGCGCCACCGAGATGTAGCATGATTGCTAGGATTGCGCCGTAGCCGATCTGAAGTGGCGAGTTAGCATTGCACGTTTTAAGTGAGAGACGCACGAAAGCTGAGCCCATGAGGTAATGCGCTGCGCATTGACCGAGATGACCTCCTCGACAAAACCCAAAAGCAGTCGCGACGCCGAAAAGCATTTCTGAGTGGCGTCAGCAATGCGCAAAGCGTGTCATTGGATAGCGCACGTGTCCAGCCCAGAACAGGAAACAGTCTGCCAAAGAAACCATGAACTTTCACGACGTACGGTCGGACCGTTTTCTCCATGATGTGAAGTTTCAAGAATGTACCGAGACTGGCCATCTATCTACTCAGCTTCGCTTTTCCATACTCTGCGAATAGCTGGCGACGTACGAGGATCATGACAAAGGTCAAGATCTTGGCCATGGTGCCATGTACCTGATTTTGTCAGCTCTGGCTCGAGGAGCTAGATCGCTATGACTTGCACTACTAGGAAACTCCCGGCCGTGGTGGTGATGTCCGAGAAAGTAGCCGACCAAGGTCAAGAGTAACGCCGTTGCCTGCGTCGGAACATGCCAGCGAGATCTTGTGCGTCAGCGCAACTACACTATGTAAGATAGCTCACTTTGAAAGACCCAGGACCATGCCGACAGGGAACATGATACCCCAGACGAATGTCTGCAAGCCCATCTGTCCGCGATCAGCTTCGAGTTGTGCAGAGAATGCACGCACATGTATGTATAGTGTAGCATCTATAGGCACACCTGGGTCTATTGTCTCCACGGCATGATGCTCATGGGCGTTCGCACCTTCACATAATGTTAGTTCCAGTACAGCCCGCCGGAAATAGATATGCCTGACCTTGCACTACGAGGAATACAGCAGGAATGACAGTCTGCAGAAATGTCCTGGGCATAGCGGCAGAGTATTTTGAGCTCATTATAGGCTTCAGGGCGCTCTTGAGCATACAGCTCGCGTTGAGGATAATGGAGCAGCTACGTCTCCTTTCATGCGGCGCGCTTAACGCGATCGGCACTGGTCACGTGCAATGCAGTTGCAATCAGAAAGTTGAGATGAACTCGTACAACTTCATTACAACCCAGCTGGTCTTGCTTTCCGTGCCCTGACGCCCTCTATCCCCTGCCTGAAACGATCCTTATTCTCCTCCCACTGTTGCTTGACTGCATTGCTGAACGCGCGGTGATCGGGAAAGCTGAGTGGCGGAAGTTGCAACTTTGTTGGGAGCGGAAGCTGTATGCCTAGCGATGGGAACAAAGTGGAGGGTGTTGCTGTTCGTGGAGTGACTAGCGGGGACTCTGATGATGATGATGACCCGGAGCTTGATAAATCGTCATCGATGGCTGAAGGGACCATCTCGCTGAGCATTACGGGCTCGACAGCGGTTGCTATCGCAGTGGCGGTGTTAACCGTGGCTTGTGCAGACCGTCTTCGCTTCAAGTGGCCTTTGACGCCATTGCTGAACCATCCAGCATGCAGAATACCCGAAGGTATCAAGATACCAGCGGGGAAGTACCTGTCTTGTAGCGCCGAGGAGGTGAACGCGCAATCGACAAGCAAGAAAGCATGGAAGACGATGCGAGTGGCAAACATGAGTGCGAGGAACAGGCCGTCGTGGCGAAGACGAGGAACGAGGTGAGAGATGGAGAGATGGAATGTAGGAAGCTATTGTAGTCAGCAAGTGTCTCATGTAGGGAGTTGAGACTGACCTCCATGATGCACGCTACCATGAAAACTGGACTCAAACGTGTGTTGGCGGCCAGATGGTACATGATGCCAATGTATACCCTGTTGGCGACAGTCAGTTCGGAATTCAAACAAAGTTCTAAATTACTCACGTGTGATGAATCCACCCTGTTAAAAGTCCCACCTGCTTCGGGTACATGAGTGCCCCTATCACCAGCTGCCGGTCAGTGTGGCCTTGCATTCACATGGCACTAGGACATACGTCCGCTGCTGGTCAGTCTTTATACAACATCATACAACATCTAACTTACTAAGAAGATAGCAACCAAAGTAAACCACCATGGTCCGAGCACCCTCGTGTCCCGCCCACCCCTTCTCTATCTCGACAACGTGTTCAAATCCTCCAGCAAGATAGCGACCTAGAAACGGCAGGCTACTCAATACCATACAGAGTGATGTACATGTCGATAGGATGTATGCGCGCTCTTTGTCGGTCTTGAATAATGGCGCGATAATAGTGTACAAGACGACTTGAACACCAAGAAAGGAGGCGCATTGCTCAAGCAGAGACATGCGCAAGATATCCAGCATATTGAAGAAGAAGATGACAGCAATCAGGTGGCCGTGTTGAGGCAGTCTTCTAGCAGATGCTGCTAAGCAGTCGTTTCAAGAAGATAACAAGAAACAACCTCATTGTCGCGTCTCGCGCGTTTGAGCTTGGCGAGTGGCGAATCTCACGCACGTGTGATGTCGAGAAGTACATGATAATGAGTAAGCATGCTAGCAACAAGCAATATTCTATGCACGCGATGTGAAAAGACTGCATAGAACCGAGAAGAGACATGACAAAAAGGATGCAAAAGATGGCCGCTCAAGCTCATTTCCGTGGGCCACCACCCTTCCCAATCGACATGATACGGGCCTCCTTCCTCCGCTTCTTGTCCAAAGCCAAACGCTTCGACTCGAGGAGCTCCTTCTGCACAAGTCATCAGCGGTCGCTCATCAATCAGAAGTCTACTCACCTCCTCCTGCTTTTCGCGATTGCTGTACTTCATCTTCTCGTACAACTTGGCTTTCTTGCCGCTCATCATGATCTTGCGCAGATCCTCGTCCTTGCCCTGCTTGGACGCACCCTTGCGCGCCTTTTCGCTCGCGAGTTTCTTGGCGGCAGCGGCGTTGGCCTTGATAGCTTCTTTGAGGTTGGCGCGGAAAGTGGCGTGGGGTACGCCGGTCGCCTCGGCCTCGAGCTCGGCGGCGTGCAGCAATGTGCTGTCAGAGGGATCGAGCGATGATGCGAGCAATGCAGGTGGGTACTCGGCTTCGGCCTTGTCCTCTTCCTCCTCTTCCTCATCCTCGTCCTCAGAAGCAACAGCCTCATCAACCTCCATACCTTCCTCATCCTCATCCTCGACCTCGTCGACGTGGCCGTCAACAGCCGCAGCATCCAGCCATGGCCGGACAGCCTCGCCCTCTCCATCCCAGGGACTCAGATGAGGAGGCAGAGCCTCGCCTGGACCATAGTTCTCCTTGGGTAAAACGCGGCCTTGGTTGCAGCAGTCTGCAACCCATTGAGGCTGTACCCAAGTCCACTTTCTACCTTGCTCCAATTCACGCATACGCGCAGGCTCCATTGGCCGATCAATCAGCACATGTGTAATGCTGTCAGCTTCAGGAGCTGTTGATGGTGATGGCACTGTCAAAGACAGAACAACACGGCCACCGAGAGCACGGATGACAAACTCCCATGTTCGGCTTGATGTCTCGCGCGAGAGGTAGAAGGTATAGTTGGAGAAAAGAAGGTTGGCTTTACTCGAAAGAGCGGCAGCTGATGTCGAAGCAAGCAATGAAGTGTATGTAGGCAGAGGCGCAGTAGAGACGTCCTCTGTAGCAGTCTTAGAGGGGTGATCCACAAAGTCCTCGTCAACTTCTTCAGTCTGCTCTGCTTGAGGCTCATCCTCATCCATAGCCTCGCCCTCAGCACCGGTCGACTGAATGCCCTTGATCTGTCTTCGAACCTCCTTCTTTGTCACTCGCTTCCCGTTCTCTCCAATCACCGCCGCATCAACACCAGCAGGTGCCTTTTCGACCAGACGGAAAGCTCCAACGCCCTCTCCTTGCTCATCCAGGCTCACATCAAGAGGAGGAGGGTATACTAAGTTCTCGTCAGTGTACAGCTTGTACAAGGTGAAAGAGACGAGGGTGCGGTAAAGGTCGAGGAAGGTCAGGAGAATACGAAAGTCGACGTCTGTTGGTACCTGAAATGTTAGTTCTGTGCCGACAAGCACGATTGGACTCACATGTTGTTGGAACTCGTAGCCTTCCAACCATCGTACGCGCACCGTCTCGCCACCCTGTCCAGGAACCTCAACCTCGTAGTAAACACCCTTGATACCCAAGAAGACTTTTCGCAGTGCGTGGGCCTTGATAGCCCATACCTTCCACTCTGAAATCAAACGTCCACACTCGGCGATGATGTCGGGTGAGACGGTGGTCTTGCCGGGTACAGGAGCAGTAGGCAGAGCTGAGAAGAGGTGTACAAGGTTCAGAGGATCGTGAAGATCTTGCAAAGCAAGAGTAAAGGTGGGATATCTGATGACTGTCAACACCTGGACTTTGTAATCTCCGCAAAAGCTCACCTCTCCTTCACGAGGTGATCGAGACGCGCAACCGGCTTGCGCTCTTCAAGACCCTTGGCCAAAGCCCATTCTTGACGACCAAGAGCACGAGCAAGCTTCTTTGCAAAGGTCTTGTGCTCTCTGAACTTGTCGAGGAGAGGCTCGTGCAGCAAGTACTGGATGTCCTTGTGGTAGTAGAACGAAGCCGGAGCCGATGAACCCTTATTGGCGCGCTTCTTGTGCAGGGGGTCACGAGGGTAAATACCTCAAGTATCAGCTCTGTTCTGTGAAAGATAAGAGACTCACCCTTGAGAATACACAGCCGTCTAAAGTCGCTTAACGAAACCTGCAACTTCTTGAGCGCCTGGTTACGAGTGATGTAGTTCTTGGCCCTGTAAGATGCGTTTCAGCTCACGAATCCCTTCGTATACCATCTACTCACGCTCCGGACTCTCCACGCTTCTTAATCTTGGCCATTCTGGTTGATGTTTTATGCTGAATAGGTACAGATCAAGCACTCGCATAACGAGTGCCACCGGAAATTCTGAAAACACAACACGTGACTGCCTAAAGCTGTTCTTCTGCACATGAAAGCGGCCATGGGCCGTGCTTGATCGAGCCACAGCTGCAGCAGCTGCGGCCTTGGCTAGCTTAGCTGCCTGTGGAAATAACATAGCAGGGCCGCAGCACGATATCTGCATTCACATATGAATATAGCTCGGACCCATCTGCGCTTGATCCTGTCAAAGCTCACGTCAAACCTTTCGGCTTGAATCAACAAGCGTAAAATAAAACGTACGTCGTCCTTTCCCAAACGGCATGCGCGCCAAATTCAACTTTATGCATACCACGCAGACTGCAGAGCAGGATGGCACCAATCTACCAGAGATCACATGTGTGCCTTGGCCGCATCTAATCGCTGTCAGTACGTGTTCCTGAAACAAGAGATCGCGCACCCTATCCCCGGCCTTGCAGTTGAAAGCCGCATGGAACTCTTTGCTGTTCGAAAGCGTGCCAATAACGCGCCAACGGCGAGGCGAGTGTGGGTCCGTGCGGACACGAGCGACGGCAGTGGCTGGCTTCTCGAGCTGAGACCAGATGCGACCGTAGCTTAGGAAGAATAGCTGCTCCCTGAAGTGTCAGCCATACGCTTCAGTCAGGAGGTGCTCACTCGGTGTAATTGAGACCAGGCAGCTTGACGGCCTTGTGGCTGGAGTGATCGCGTTGTGCGTGCCAAGCCGCATAAGCTTGTGCAAGACCAGAATCTGCGATGTCCTCGCCATTGGTCAGCTGCAGGTCAGTCCCAGTTCCCCAGCTCTGAGGACGTACGTTGCCGTTGACATGGACTTTGTGGCCCTCGGCGTCAAGGACGTAGTACTCGCTGTACTGCTTCGCGATGCACTGTGCGCGCTCATTGAAGGCCT
Organism: Holtermanniella nyarrowii; assembly: GCA_001600035.1. Taxonomy (NCBI): domain Eukaryota; kingdom Fungi; phylum Basidiomycota; class Tremellomycetes; order Holtermanniales; genus Holtermanniella; species Holtermanniella nyarrowii. The sequence goes on along the minus strand of BCIT01000004.1, from coordinate 171,927 downwards.
TGGTCGTCTCCTGCTTGTCAGCCTAGCGATCATCTTGCGAGACGTACATTGGACCACCAGTTCCTCAATCTGCCTCTCTCGTCGTACTGAGCTCCAGTGTTGTCGAAAGCGTGCGTGAGCTGAGAGAGTCAGTCGCGCATTGAAATGATCCAAAAAGCCTCACCTCGTGAGCAGCGACGGCGCCAAAGGCTCCGTAATTCATGAATGAAGGAGCCTTGGGGTCATAGAATGGCGGCTGCAAGATACCAGCAGGGAAGACGATCTCATTGTCGGTAGGGCTGAAGTACGCGTTGACAGCTGACCAATCAGTCTCGTCTCTACACGTCATGATACTTACTTTGGGGCACCATTTCCTGCAAGTGTCAGTCATCGCGCATCAATGAACACGAACCATCCAAGTTTGGTTGTCACGATTCCGACCAAGAGTCATCTGCAACAAGTTAGTCTTGCCGCCGGCCGGGATAGGATCGCGTACCCAAGCACGAGATTCCTCGATCTGACTAGAAGGAAATATCAGAGCAGAACAGCTTGTTACAGAAGGCTTACGCAGCACGGTTGACGTTACCAAAGAAGTCGTCCTTGTCGATCTTCAAGCGGCCGTAGTACATCTTGAGCGCCTGGTCATCCGTCGTGTTAGGTGACAAAGGATATCCAATCTTTGGCACAATCGCAGCGGCCTTCTTCTGAGCTGCCTTGTAGGAGTACTTGTCCATCCAAGGCACATGAGGAAGTTTGCGCTGGAAGGCGTCAATTATCGCTGCAACGTCAGCACAGACATGTGCGCTTTTTGGAGCATGCGACTTACAGAGAATGATGTCCTCGGTCTCCTTCTTGGCTTTGGGAGGAAAGACCTTTTTGACGAATCCAGCACCTGCAATGTAGCCGACCACCGGGTCAATAGCAGCCAAGCAGACGTCTTGCCTGTCCTCCTCGACACCAGGCTTGGTACCAACCAAGACATCCTGCAAGCGCTGGTACTCCTTACGCACAGGAACGTCTGCTCCTAGCTTGCTAGCATAAGTCATGGCCAACCTCGTTGCAAAGTATCCAGAAATCACATGCTCTGGTGTGCCCGCTACAAGGTGCGAAACAGCACGGAGATAAGGAGGATGCGTTACAGTGATCTCCCTGGGGAATGACCGAGGTGCAAACGTCGAGATGTACCAAGGAATATCAAGGAATGGCAGGTTCTTGGAGACGTTTTTGGAAGGGGTAGGGTTATACGTGACCGATGGATCCAAGATATATTCAGGGTCGAGGCCCGCACGGATGAGCTCAGTCTCAAAGTCGACGACTTTGCGAGCCAGGACTTGCATACGCTTACGACGCTCTGCGGACTTGTCGACGCCTGGTAGACCACCGGGGAAGGGCCATGGCCAGCCGGAAGCGGAGACGTCGGTGCTGTTGGCAAGCTCGAAGAGGATATTGCCGATGACGTCTGTGTAGAGGTCAACAAGTTTCTCTTCCCCGTAGTATTCCTGATGTCAGCTCTCCACGTATCATGTGCGTACCTTGGATGGCAAGCCTCCAGACGTTTGGTAAAGCCAGAGTGACTGCAATTGTGGATCATCGCCACCCGCGTCACCTTCAATATTGAAGCTCAAGAGCGCCTCGACGCCCTGAGAATGCAAGAAGGCAAGAGCAGAAGTAAGCTTTGCCTTGAACTGCTCATTGACCTCGGCGGCAACGTCGTCAGAAGTAGCAAGCATAGCCACTTGGCCGATCGATTGAGTTGCACGACGGCGCATCGATGAGCGTACTTCCTGCTTTACGCGCAGAGCTTCAGGGACGACATAGTCGGCCGTGTGAGACTTCTTCTGTTCGCTGGCGACCGTCTCGTCCTCGACGGCGGGCTTGACGTCGAAGGGCCCCATGATGTCCACGAGGCGGTCAACGAGAGGCACCAAAGGCTTGATATCGAGCTTGTTGAGACCGTCCTGCGTTCAGTCAGGTACTGTCTATGAATGTTGCATGAATGTTGGAGACGCAACATACCGTGTCCATGCAGCTGTCGTAAAATGCCTTGAGCTTTTCCAAGTTATCATCTTCCGCCGTGGGCTCAGCAGGAAGCTTGGATGGAATAGCAGCCAGAACGCCAGCGACGATTTTCTGCCATGAGCTCTCATTGTTCGACATGCTTGACGTACCTTGTTCTTGTCGGCGACTTCCTGGAAACCGGTGTAGATGCCTTTAGATGGTGGAATGGAGTGGGTGGCAGACCAGCCTCCAGCTGTGCCAGAGTCAGCCTGTTCGAGGATAATGACACGACTTACTCGAGTACTCGAAAAAGTCATCGCATGGGTCTGCATTTGGGTTGATGGAAGAGAGGATGGCAGCTGAAAGCATGACGCATTCGGGTGTCACACAAACCGACTTAACTGTAAGATTCTGCGCCAAGCAATAATCATATGGACATACCTCTTCCGGCCTGCCAGTGGGGTGTCCGCGGGAGCCCGAACTCGTCTTTGATGCATGATGCGTGTGCGTAGCCGCCATGGTCGTAGTCATACCATGGTGGTCATGATTGTTGCGCTCCTTCTTCATCTGGTGTTCCGCACCTGCAAACAAGCCGATGAAAGTGCTGGCTATAATCAGAAGGACGAGTGCAATAGCCATGAGGAGCTTTTCGAGTCTTGTTCGCGATGTGACGGCTGCCCAAGGTCCTGGGCTGCTGCTGCCATCTGGCTGTTCTCCTTCATCGTGATTGCGCAGAAGAGGTGCGCTCTCTGGATGAGGTCAGTTCGTGCTACTGAACGTGGACGCCCTGCGGCTCGCTAAAACATCCGCGGTCAGGGGTGCGACGTCACGCACCTTGGTCAGTAGAAGGCCTTGGTTCGGCCATGATACTTGTCTGTCAGCATATCCCTCTACTGGCAAGATAAACCGGGCATACCTACTTGTATCCTTGTGCACCGACCCGTTGGTTAAAGCAAAGCTGAGACGCGCGCAGCTGTCGTCGGTCATCGCCGGCGGTGGAGGCATGATCGGCACGAGGGTCCCTCCTCAAGCCTATATTTGTTTTCGCCATTCTTAGGCTCCCAGAAGTCCGGCTGTTTAGGCTCGCGATCGAGGACCTCACCCAGTGATCCGTCAGCCACAACTTCATCTTGTTATCTTATCTCGTCCCCTGTATTCTTGCTGCTTGGGTAGCTTTCAGGTTTAGCACGACAAGGGTCCTGGCTGTGGTAACGGTGGACTGGCTTGTAGAACGACCATACAGTCTTGAATTCATCAAATACTCTATCACTGGTCATCCACGTTCGTCTCATTTAGCGTCACCAACGTGTGAGTCTTGACGACTTGACAAGCAGTCGCAGCCGCCATTTGTATCATACAGTAACTGACAGACTAGCTATCAGGCAAGAGAGCCTGCCTGACATGGGAGTAAGCTCGGTTTCTTGTGCGACCCGTACAGGTGAGTATGGATCAACCCAACTGCCAATACTCATGGACAGTACATACCGATCACTGATCGCTCATGCAATCTATCCACGAGCCAATCTTGCACAATGCAGCAACAGAGCAGCCGGCCCTTACACGCCAGAAGTCAGCAAAGGCAAAGGGCAAGGAGAGAGAGCGGGAGCGGCCACCGCTAGACAGGCAGAGTGTTAGCGCTACCATCTCGGTCAGGCCTATCGGTGGCAGCTTTTCGGATGAGCGCAAAGTCTCTTACAAAGACTATGCGACTGGGTCGAATACAGGCCATGTTCCGACCGCGACGATGCTGCCTGCGCCTCTGGCTCGTTCAGCATCAGCAGCTTCAAGTACCACAACTGCTGCATCTATTCAAACTTCTCCAACTATATCCACTAAACAACCACCCACCACTGCTACTCCTCGTATGAAAATGCGAAGCAATTCTGTACTCTTCCCTCTTGACACTCGCCGCACGCCACAATCTCAAGCCTCGACGCTGGCCCACTTTTCAACAGATGCAAAGTTTTCACTCTCGCACGATCTTGATCTTGCGCTGTGTGATGACTTTGACGCGTCGTTTGGCGAAGTTATCCGTCGCGGGGCGTCAGGTAAAGAAATCACTTTGCCGAGTCGAGCTGTGCGCGTGCTGAGCGAGGCAAAGGAACAGTCTGATGCGCGCTCTCTCGGCAAGACGGGCAGGAAGGGGAGTCTAGGAATGGGACTTTTCAAAGAGTCGAGAGACGCGGCGGTCGCTGCTGCTGCACAGGCTCAAGCTCTAGGCTTAGGTCAAGATGATCGCTTCATCCCTCACGAAGAAGACTCAGAGCCTGAACCCCAGGCTGACAGCTCTTCTTCTGCTCTCAAGAACGCTGCGCATGCTTTCCGCGAAGTCAAGCATGACCTTATCGAAAAGGTCCACGAGTGGACAGCCAAAGCCCCGCTACCACGCCATCACCCGGCAGATCCAGAGTCACCAACTCGCCGTCGAAGCAAACCGCGCACAGCAACCCTGACCAAGCCGCAAGACACCCTTTCTCGCTCTCGCAGTCCGCCGTCCCCTCCTACGTCAACTCACTCTCCGACCAGCAGCGATCATCAAGATGATGAAGACAGTGGGTGGGCATCAGAGTCGGATGACGACTTTGCATCGCCGTCTGCTGGGTCGGCTTCAGCGACGGAAGTTGATGAGGATTGGCCGCCTTCGCGCGAAGCGAGTGATGAGAGTGATCATGAAGAGCGCGAGAGAATGACGGTGCCTTTGCAGCCTTTTAGCCATGCTGTCGGCGGGCATAGCTCGATCTACAAGTTTACTCGGCGAGCTGTCTGTAAGGTGAGTCGGTCTGCTCGCATTCTGGGACGCGACTGACGATGTAGCCCCTTGTGAGCCGCGAGAACATTTTCTATGAAGCCGTTGAACAGGTCGCGCCTGATCTGCTTGCTTTCATCCCGCGCTACCTCGGTGTCATGCTCGTCAACTATCGTCGTCAATATCGTGCAGGCGATACAGAGGGCACAATGACTCCTCTTGACGGCCACGAGACCCCGTCGCATGTCGACTCGCCATCAGGAACGCGTCCAGGGCCACACAAATCTGCATCTATGCAAGGTAGATCCACAAGCAGTCCTTTTCACGAGAACGGCTTCGAGATACCCGAAGTGTCTTTGGACTATAACCGCCACGTCGTACCGGATTGGCTGTTCAATCGGGGCAATGAAAAGGAGCGAGGGAGGAGAGGGCGAGCGTCATTTACACCTGTATCTGAAGATGACGATAATCTGCGCCATCAGCATGGTCGTCGGACTTTGCGTCCCTCTTCAGCGCGTTCCCAAGAGTTCACCCGCACAGATGTGTCTTCTTCCTTTAACTCGAATGGTTCCCTCCCGAGAAGTCCCGGTCTGCCAGTTCTCGGCATGTCACCCGTCATTCGCGAGGGGGGCCACTCGGATCTGCGCACTGCCTACAGTATCCCCACGGTCATTCCCAAATACCCGTCCACCCCGGCACCATCCCCCATTACTTCCCCTCTTCACCACACTGTATCGTCACCCACCCTTCAATTCCGTGGCAGACTCGACGGTATCATGGACGAGCGTGCGCACGCCAGTGATACCTCTTCCCCTCATCCTGCTTTCGGAGGTACTGGTTCAACGGCTGTCAATACCAAGCTGAAAGATCACGTATTTGCGACCATCTTGAAGCGCTTGCAAGCCAAAGGTCGTCGAGGGCTGCGTCGACATGATGACGAGGCTGATGACGAGCATGATGGCTCAACTCATTCTGCCGACCGTCATCGTCGGCTATCACAGCTCAGTGGCACGGACCGGCGCTCAGGCTTTGGAAGGCCAGGAGGCAGCGTTGATCTTCGTCAAGGCTCTTATGAAGATCACTTGGAGGGTATCAGACGCGTACACTCAGACGTGGTTATGTCGGTACCTAGCGAGGCGTCATCTCGCCCTCCGCGAGTCGCGTCGAGAAGTCGTAGTCGACGCGGTGATGATGAGCTTGGGCTCTTCGTTATGGAAGAGAATGAGGGTGTCTCGGCAGCGGATGTCAACGAGCCCGTACTGCAGATGCGATCCAGAAAGCTGCCCCAGAAACTTCAGCCAGCCGTCACACCTGTCGCATCTCCCAAATCCGTCGCGCAACCAATCATGACACCTGCAAATTCGGCACTCTCCCTTCCTCCCTCTCCATCATTGCACCCTTCTTCGGCCGGCGATGACATCACCCGCCAAGAATTCTTCATTTTCATGGAAGACTTGACGGGTCGTCTCAAGCATCCATGTGTGCTGGACCTCAAGATGGGTACCCGACAGTACGGCTATGATGCTACGCCACTCAAGAAGAAAAGTCAGCGCAAAAAGTGCGATAGGACAACCAGTAGGACGCTGGGTGTGCGAATGTGCGGAATGCAGGTTAGTTGACAGCAAATTCGTCTTGGATGCTGATACTTTAGGTGTGGAACAGCCAGTCCCAGCAATTCGTCTCGCACAACAAGTACAAAGGTCGTGAAGTTAAGACTGAAGACTTTGACCGCGTTCTGGCGTCTTTCTTGTCGGATGGCGAGCACCTGCTCATGGAGCAGATCCCTTTGATGATTCAAAAGCTCCACAACTTGGCGGCAATCATCAGGAAGCTCAAAGGCTTCCGATTCTACGGGTGCTCGCTGCTGTTCATCTACGATGGCGACCGCGAAGTGCAGCAGCACTTTGTCAAGGCCGTCAAGTACAGCACGGCTCTGGCAGACACCATACCCGAAGAGTCGGAAGACTACTCTCATCATCGTCATCGCCATCAGCGATCTCACCTGGGCAGCGATCAACCTGTGAATCAGCGTCGCAGCCGAAGCGCTGATCATCACACTCGAGCTGGGCAGCCTGCTGGGCTGAACCCCAAGCGGCACAAAGGAGAGGTCAATATCCGTGTTGTCGACTTTGCTCATACCACCACGGGTCGCGACTTGACGCCCTACCCGAGAGGTGCAGAGGACGGGCTTGAGCTAGGAAAAGGCTACGTCTCCGAGATAGACCCCAAGACAGGCAAGACTTTTGCTCGGTTCGTGCCCAAACACCAAGACGAGGCAGATTTGGGGTTCATCTTTGGCATTCGGAGCATTGTCAATGCGTTGACGGCAACCTGGAAACACGAGGCGCAAAGGCGTGGAGAGGGAGAAGGGGTGCTGCAGGAAATGGAGAATGCGGACGTGTTTGATATTGTATTTCCACCGGGCTTTGACGTAGACTATCTTTCTACATGAATATCTTGTGTATTTGTTTGGTTTGGATGACCTCCACATGCCGACTTTCCGGCGACTACCCGACTTTTAGTCAGCTCAGTCACATTCGACAATACAGCTACAATCTCTCTAGCAAGGACCGACTTTGAACTCTACTTACAGTAGCACCATAAGTTATATAGCTCCTGGGCGTTGTAGCTGCATAGATGTCTGAGAGGTCTCCACTTCTGCCCCCTAAAGGTCGACCAGACGCAAGATCTACACATCTTGTTGACGATGCAGCGACCACTTCGTCCAGCGCAAGCTCAGATTTGGAGACTGTGACAACGCTATCTGGTTGGCGTTTGAGGATTTTGCTGTGAGTTCGTTTGTGATGGGATTAGTCTGACAAGCAGTGGCGGTTTGTGGCAAGTTTAAGCTCCTCTTAAAGCGCGAGATGCTGACGTGGTAGGCTTAGTAACTTTGTTTTCGCATTCCAGAGTACCGCTATTCCGACAATATCGCCCACGATAGGCTCATCGTGAGTGCAATCAATGTCGCGATGACTGACAACGCAGCTTCAATCATGCAGAGCTTGCCTCATACCTCGGCTCTGCATTCACCCTGACCAACACGGCAGGGATCCCGCTCTACGGCGTTCTTCTCGGCTCTTTAGGGCGCAAGTTTGCAATGGGTACAGCAACATTCTTCTTCGGCTTCGGCTCTCTCGCTTGCGCGCTGTCTCCGAGCATGGGCTGGCTAATCACAGCTCGCGCTTTTGCTGGTGTGCGTTGTATAACCTTAGGGTGCCACGACTGACCACATAGCTTGGAGGCGGCGGTCTGCTTGTCGTTTCAGCCGTGATTTGTACAGACTTGGTACCTTTGCGAGATCGGGGCTACTGGCAAGGTTTTTTGCTTTCGGATACAGGGGCTGACAGTCTTAGGATGGGTCATGACTTGGTTCGCTATTGGCGCGGCTATCGGTGGGCCAGTCGCAGGCCGCTTCGCCGACAGCGAAATTGGGTGGCAAGCGGCATTCCTGGTGGTGGTGAGTTTCTTTAAGCTGCTTGGCCTGACATCACAAGCTCCCGCCTTTGTTGCTGTCAGCTGGCACCGTATTTCTGCTCCTGCCTGAACCACCAATCGCACCGACTCACAAGAATTTGCTGTCGGCATTGGCTTCGTTCGACTACCTTGGCTCCATTCTACTCCTCTGCAGCATGTCGACTCTTCTACTTGGATTTTCCTTCCACACTTCGCTGCTCAAGCCATGGTCTTCACCATTTGTGTGGAGCTTGCTGTTAGCCAGCCTAGTCTGCAGCGTCGCTTTCGTTATTGTCGAGGCAAAAGTGGAGAACCCGATTGTACCTTTGTCGCTGTTCAGGACGCGCACCCTCATCAGCGTCTACCTGAGCAACGTGCTTCTCAGCATTGTCGTGCAGTCATTCGTGAGCTACTTGCAGTCCGACGGATGCTGACGACAGCTATACCACATGTCCGTTCAGAGTGCGCGCCTTCAGTCTGAGCTGACATTACAGTCCGATTTACTTCGCGGTCGTCCTCAGAGCTTCAGCCGCAGACACTGGCACATCACTCGTTTCGGTCAGTTTGGCTATGGGTCTTGGCACTCTTCTGGCAGGACAGTCAGTCTACGATCTCATCTCTGATTTGGCGCTGACTGTGAAGGTATATTCGGTCCACTGGTCGCTACAGACTCATTGGCGTCATCGGTCTCGCCATCTCCACTTTGAGTATCTACCGCGCCTCGATGTGGAACAAGCAGACGCCTCGATGGGAATACTGGATCGACGTCTTTCCAGCTGGGCTCGGCTACTCGATGTATCTATGCTGCGCGCTGGGTGAGTCGGTTGAACAGGCCAGTGCCGCCGAAGCTGACTTCTGCAGTCGCCATGATCTCGTCGGTTGATGCTGAGACTATGGTGCGTTGCGTTGTCACAGACTCTAATGAAAGCAAGATTGACATTCGCAGCCAAAGGCGACGGCCTTGCTTTACAGCATGCGAGGCCTCGGCGGCACACTAGGCGTAAGCTTGGGATCATCTGTGCAGATCCAAGTCCTGGTTACTCAGCTACAAAAGCGATTCAAGGATGTGCCAAATAGTGAAGACGTAGGTACATCCTTCGAAACAAGCTGACGGCAGATCATCTACTCGGTTCTCCACTCGAAGTCTGCTATTCTTGCACTTCCAGAGGTTCAGCAGGACCAAGCTGTCAAGGCATACGCTCGGAGTCTCAAAATCACCTTCATACTCAGCGCAGCTGTTGGCGTCTTGACGTTGATCGCGAGTTTGCCAACGAGACAGAATGAGGTGCATACAAAACAAGAAGCAGAGGCGGAAATCGAGGACGTGACTTCACCGCTGCTCGGCCCAAGCTGACACGGCATGAAATGGTACATACATAATGTGCATGAATTGGGTCATTACAGGTTTCCAAGAACAGACTCGATCGTCTTCAACAGAATGGCTGCGTGCGTCTCGCTGAATGTGAGCATTGGTCGCAGACGGACCTGTTTCGTCAGCTTCAATCGAACATGGCATAAACTCACCGATCGCTCGCCACAGCCTCCAATTTGCACACCCTTGGCCCGCATCTTCATGACAAAGCTGTCCCGCATGGCCGGATTCTCAAAGTCCCAAGCGATCAACGTGCCATTGTCTTTGCCTCGCAAGCCAGAGATCTTGCCCTGAGCCACGTTGGAGGCCTCAAGCTTCTCGAGCGAGGCGTACAATGTCTTGCCAACCTTGGCAGTGTGAGCCACCAATTCGTGCTTCTTGATGATTTCAAGCATCTTCTTGGCCTGGATGGCGCGCATGGGGTCACCCTGTAGGTCAGTGTTGCATTCAGAGTAAAACGCACCATCCAAGTGTTGTAGTTGCGATAAGGCGCATTGGGCCGCGTCTCAACCTTGTGGAAGACTCCAGCAGCCTGCATCTTCTTGGAGAACGTCACAAAGTCGGCCTCCTCGCCGTCCTTGAGACCCCACTTTTCGTGCGCCCAGAATTTGCCAGTCGCACCAACGCCAGTCTGGACCTCATCAACGATGAAGAAGACACCCTGCTTCTTGGCGATCAGGCGGAGTTGGCGAAAGAAGTCGGGTGAAGCATGCTTGTCGCCGCCTTCAGAAAGGACTGGCTCGATGATGACGGCGGCGATGGGCTTGCCAGATTTGCTATATGTTAGCGACAGCTCGGTGACTTGTTGACTCACGACTCGACAAGGATCCTCTCGTACTCTTTCAAGCAGCGCGCCTCTTCGGCTTCGTTTGCATGCGCGTACTTGTCGAGAGGGTACTTGATATCGGGAAAAGGGGACACAGGCCAGTCGAAAGCTGGCACGTCGACCTTCAGAGTCAGCATTGTCATCTTTCCTTTCGATATATGAACAAACCTTATGGATAGCTTTGCTCCTAGTCGCGCTGAGACTTCCAAAGAGACGACCGTGGAAACCAGAGGTAAAGGAGAGAATGGTCAACTCGGGACTGCCAGGGGCCTTGTTGAGCATGCAAGAATCCATCTCCTCTTTGGTGAAGTTGGGCTTGGCACCGTCTGGGCCACGCTCACGGGCGCGATACGCCATGAAAGCAGACTTGAATGCCGTCTCTATTTCGTGTCAGTCCGATTCGAATGAGTTGCACGACTTACCGTTGGCACTGCTACCGCAGAGAGTGGTCACGAGCTGGTTCAGGCCCTTGGGAGCGACGGTCATGAGCCCTTCTTGCAGCCATTGAGGCCACTTGGTCGGAGGGAAGGAGCCCAGAGCTGGGCGGTTGAGAGCTGCCTTAACGAACTCGTCGGATTTGCCGAGTTCGAGCATCTCTGGAACATTGTAGCCAAGGCCAATGGAGGAGATCTGCGCGAAGACGTCTAGGAGCTCGTTGCCATCTGCATCGACAATGTAGTTGCCTGCATGTGTAAGCTATGAAGCAGGTCACGAGGCTGTGGACTTACCAAGAGACTTTTCATAGTCTACAACGATGACGTGAGTCCGTGCATCTTGGATCTTGTCGACTTCGGCTGACTGGAATGTTAACTCTAAGATTGATTGAGCTTGAGACTCACGATAGCTTTGCTCTTGGGTCCTGGAACCGCATCAGTCAATACGCGAGGTGCTTTGGGCTCTTCAGGGATGAGCTCGATGGAAGAAAACGCGCGATACGTCGCAGGCAAGCGCGCCTGACAACGTGACACGGCAGCCATGCGGCTCGAGCAAGCAAACAGTGGTCTGAGAGTGGCTCTGTTTGACATTGTGAGTGGTGTACTGTGATTGAGGAAGAGAAGAAGGCGAAGAAGGCGCGGTCAACGTTTTTGGTGTCCTTCGCGATTCTCCGCCGAGTCCAAGAAGATCAGTTTACGCAGCCGAGCTGCATCCGAACTCGACGTTTGATTCGCCCGCGCAAGCGACACACTGAAATGCATTCGGTTGGATTTCGGGTTGAGGATCGGGATACGCGGTGTGCATGCCGCGCTATGATAAGGATGTCCATGCCGGGCATCCCGAGAGAGAAGATATGAATAGATGAGCTGCATCTTCACACCGCACCCCTGCTCACTCAACACCTTCACCATCATGCCTTCAGCTACTCCCAAACAGCACTGGACTACCATCGTCGCCGAAAATCGTGCCCGGCGCGATGCCCTCTTCCCTCAAGAGTACCTTATCCCCGCCGACAAGCTCCCTGTGAAGTCAAAGTTGAACGTCATGGACGTACCCATGACTTGTGGCGTCTTGACGGCTGCGGAGATAGAGATCACCGAGACTGAAGCGCCGGCATTGGTCCAGCGGATGGTCGAAGGCAAGCTCATGAGCCTTGATGTCACTCGCGCCTTTTGCAAGCGTGCAACTATCGCACATCAGCTGGTCAGTCTCAACTTGCGCGGTCACAAAATCTGACAAGCGCAGACCAACTGCTTGACGGAAATTCTCTTCGAGCAAGCGCTGAAATCCGCTGCTGAATTAGACCTGCACCTGCAGCTGGGTGGCAGGCCCATCGGCCCACTGCACGGCCTCCCAGTATCACTCAAAGACAATTTCAATATCGCAGGGGTCGACACTACAGTTGGCTTCACCGCTTGGATCGGTGATGCAGTCCAGTTGGATTCCGAGGAAGGCGACGGTCTGAGAGAGAGCGAGATGAGCAAAATCATGAGGGAGTCAGGTGCTATCCTCTTCTGTAAGACGTGAGCCGCATCTCAACGTGCAGCTTGATGCTGACAAGAACTAGTAACGTACCGTTCGTTCACTAGGGCCTCGTGCATCTTACTGATGCGCTTAGCGTTGCGATGATGATCGCGGAGTCACACAACAACGTGAATTTTGAGAGATATCCTGATTCTCAGCTTATGGACAGGTCTGGGGCTACACGTGCAACCCCTACAACAGAGGACTATCATCAGGCGGCTCGTCAGGAGGTGAAGGCGCGCTGCTTGCCATGAAGGGTAAGCCATTCACGTCGATCATCGCAAGCTAACGCTAAATCAGGTTCCCCTCTAGGCGTTGGTACTGACATTGGTGGCTCTATTCGCATTCCATCTGCTTTCTGTGGTGCGTTTTTCTTTCATCGCAAGCCCCATTATTGACATCACAGCCCTATACGGTCTCAAGCCCTCGTACGGTCGTTTCGCGACCCTTGGCGCACGTTCCGGTATGCCTGGCCAAGAAGCCGTCCGCTCCATCAACGGCCCCATGTCCACTTCGCTTGATGCTATCAAGCTATGGTCCAAGACCGTCGTGAATGACAAGCCGTGGGAGCGCGACCCAGGGATGATTCCAATTCCTTGGAGAGAGGTCGACGTCAAGGGACAAAAGTTCTCTTATGGTGAATTGACGGAAGACAGTCAGGAGTCGCTGATGTGCAGGGATAATTATGGATGATGGGATGGTGAAGCCTACGCCTCCTGTTCAGCGAGCTCTGAAGGAAGTCAAAGATGCGCTCGAGGCTGCCGGACACGAGGTTATCGAGTGGCGCGCGTGAGTGGCAAACCTTAAGACTGACTAACTCGGACAGCTACGAGCCTGCAGCAGGCGTCAAATTACTCGAGCGCTTCTTCGTCGGTGACGGAGGCGTCAATATTGCCTCAACCATCGCGCAGTCCGGAGAAGACTGGGTTCAAGGGCTCGAGGCTTATTCCGAGGCTTACGAGGCGTCCAAGCACGTCCCGCGCACCGTCGGAGATCTGTGGAGCTTGCAATCTGAGCGCTCCGCATATGTCAAGAAGGCGCTGGATCACTGGATGAATAGCAAGACTTTGACTCGGACTGGTCGGCCGTTCGATGCGGTCATCAGTCCTACTACGGCTTACTCTGCTTGTCCTCAGTGGGTGGCAAATTACTCGGAACGACCTTTCTGATACATACGCTCAGGCACACCTACAGACATGTGGGCTACACCTGCCTGTGGAATATCACAGGTCAGTACTCAGTCTTCCAAGCATTCGTGCTGACTATTTACAGATCAGACGTCCTGCGTTTTCCCAGTGACCAATGCCACAGCCGATGATGTAGCACCTCAAGACTTCATCAGCAGAAATGACATTGAAGCGACTATTTGGGACAGATGTGAGTGCCTACCCGGATTTGTCGTAGGATTCGCTGACATCATGCAGATGACGCTCAGGAAGTTGCAGGTGCGCCGGTGGCACTCCAGGTCATCGGCCAGCGCTTGGAGGAAGAGAAGGTCTTGGCGCATGTCGAGCTCATTTCGGAGTGCTTGAAAGCTTAAGGAGTATGCTAGATGACATAGATGCGAGTGTACACCGAGTCCAAGCTACGCTCTGACTTCTCTCGAGCCGCCGATACCATGACGCCTACGTAAGAGTGGGTGCAAGCCGAGAATGCCGAGTCAAAGGACAGACCGTGCCTGTTCTTTTCTTGTGCGCTTAATAACGACTTGACCCGCCTGCCTTATCTGCAAGTTTGAGGATAACGAACGGCGCTCGCCCCGCCGCGCTATAAACATAATCTTCGGTCGGGCTAGTCTCTTCGGACAAGGGGTTTAGCCCGATCGGCCAGCTACAGGCCTCGGCACGCTTGCGAGACGGGGGCGGGGCTTATCAGCCAGAAGTCCCTGGAGGTTGGTTGCATAAAGGTCTCAAGTACCCGACCATCTCTTCCAACGCCCACCACACTATGCCCTCTCTCCGTCATAGAATTGAAACTGTTTGCTGGGGCAAACCTCCCTCCGATCCGGCGGAGAGAAAGCTTCTCATAAAATTGGACTGCATCATCTTGTCATACGTGTGAGTTCTTGGTGCATTCGTTGCCATGGCGAAGTATGGACGCTGATCGCCGGTTGCAGCTGTCTTTCATACTTCACGAATTATCTCGACCGCAGTAACCTTAACAATGCGTGAGTACCTACTGCATGAGAGGACACAGAGCTCACGACCCAGCTACGTCTCGGGGATGAAGGAAGACTTGAATTGTTAGTTTCTTGTGATTTGGCCACTTTGACGTCATCTTACTCTTGCAGTTTCTGGCAACGCGTTCACTTATGCCAACAGTATGTTCACTGCCGGCTATGTTCTTGGCCAATGGCCTAGTGCTCTCATTCTCGCTTCAGGAAGGTATGAACCAAATCCCACCCGCTTGCGGTCTTGGCTCACTTCTGCAGAATTCGTCCTCGCATTTGGTTTCCGTTTTGTTGCTTGATGTGGGGCATTCTCACTATTGCTCTTGCATGTAAGTTGGCAGCACCTGAACTATCAAGGGCTGACCTCTCAGTCGTCAAAACGTATCATCAAGTCTGGGGCATTCGCTTCGTTCAGGGCTTCTTCGAGGCTTCCACTTTTTCCGGCACACATTACCTTCTTGGATGCTGGTACAAGGATGAGGAGCTTGGCAAGAGGACTGCAGTCTTCACGTCTGCTGCTCAATTCGGAACTTTATTCAGTGGTGTGATGCAGGGCGGCATCATTTCGACCCTCGCGGGAAAAAGCGGTAAGTTGCTTGCTCGACGTACTTGCTGATGAAGAAAGGTCTTACAGGTTGGCAGTGGCTGTTTGTTATCGATTTCTGCAGTACGTCAGCCCACAATATGCTACAGCGCTGATCACCGCAGTCACCAGTGCGTCCCATCGATCAGCCCCCCGTCGAAGCTGACGTGATTTCCAAGTTCCTGTCGCTCTGTACGGTTTCCTGTGCTTCCCTGATACACCAGCCACGACCAAGGCATGGTGGCTGACTGAAGAGGAGCGCGCGCTCTGCTTGAAGCGCCTGCCTCATGTGGAACACCAGAAGATGACCTGGGCCACGTTGAAGATCACCCTGCGCAAGGCAATATTTGGTTGGCGGTTCATTGGCTTCTCGTGCCTTTGGATGGTTTCTGCAACCGCATATGAGAGTTTCGGCATATTCGCTCAGTTTCAGTTATATATGAAGAGCCTCGGCACGTACTCCCTTCAGCAAGTACGGATCAGCTTCCATTGTGTGCATTGTGCTGACTTCAGGTCAACTACATTCCGACATCTCTCACAGCCGTCAGTATCGTCTCCACTTACGCCCTCACAGCGTGGAGTGACCAAACAAAGAATCGCTTCGCTGTCAACCCCGTGATGGCTGCATCGACTCTCACCGCCGCCATTATCATCTTGGTTTGGGATGTTCCGCAAGGCCTCAAGATGTTTGCGTACACCATTTCGGGTATTGGATATGCTGGTCAAGCATCAAACTTTGCCTGGGCGAACCAGCTCTGTCGCGATGACGAAGCTTTGCGCTCAATCACGCTGGCAGGCATGAACCTCTTCTCGAACCTTTGGTGAGTGAACGCTCCGCTTGACCATGGAAGCTGACGATACATAGGGTTCTTTGGTACCAGATTGTTGCATATCCCGTGGTTCAGGCGCCCAAGTTCCGCAACGGTCAGATTGCGTGCATCGTGACAACTTTTGCTGGGGTGAGTCTTCCCAGCGATGCGGAACCCATCTGACAGTCGCGCAGCTGGGCATCGCCTGCGGCATCGTCTATTGTTCTCGCAAGTGGCCACCTCCCCTCCCTGAACTGCCAAGCGAATCGGAGAAGTCGAAGGACGATCCCGAGTGCGGTTCACGAGGGGATCCAGAGGAAGCACTGGACGACACCAAGTTTGGTATTCTCCCGCATTCCGTGGAGGTGCATCCTGTGGCAGCTCTGAACCACTAGACGTTCTGGAGCCTGCTCAAACATAGAGATCAAGTAGTTGTACGAACTGGGATGCATGTGCTCAGATTCTTTACAGAGTCAATTACCGAGTCAAAATGAGCCGCGATGCCTCTGACTGATACCAGCAGCCCAACCGTTGCGCAACAGCGGTCTATTGCCGAAAAGACTTAGTAACATGTGACATTTGATTTTTGTATGCTACACAGCTGCAGGATCCCATAGCTAAGGTACCCTGTCCAGCAGCAATACGGCCTGGGAGACTGTATCATGGCTAGCGAACTCTGTTGCGGTGTTGGGGACTCTGCCTTGGAACGCGGGCTTGATCTTACGCTCCGCCATAGCCGTAACGGCTGTGAGAAAGTCGGCAGTGTTGACGCCATCGAGATGCACAAAGCCCATGTCTTCAAAGTCCTCGCGAGCCTCGGCGCAAGGACCGTAGTAGATGACTTGACCTTCAGCGAGGACGGTGACTTTGTCGAAGAGATCGTAGATGCCGTTGCCCGCTTGGTAGAGACTGACAATGTTGGTCTTGTCTTGGACGTCGCTGAGAGTGCGGCAGATGCGCGCAAAGGACAGGGCAGTGTTGGCGTCGAGACCGCGAGTGGCATTGTCCCAGCAGTAGATGGAAGCGTCAGTGGTGAGGGCCTCAACCAGAGTGACGCGTCGTCTTTCACCGCCTGTCGTTAGCGCTGTCAGTGTCATCATTGTCAACTCACCAGACAGTCCGCGAACGTATTGGTCGCCACCTTGGTCCCCTCTGTATGACTGATCTGGAACGCCTCGAGCAGCTGTGTTTTGGTGGCCAGTCGATGGTCTTCAGCAGCGATACCATCGGGCCTGGCAGCTTCACCAAAAGCTCGCTGCGCGTTGCAAAGTCCATTGTGCGACCGACGGTGAGGTTGGGATCGTGCACGTCTTCCTCAGAGCTGTAGGACACGAGCGAGCGTACCTTTGAGAATCTTTGGAGCCGGCTATCATATTGCCGTACGACACCGTGCCGTCGACACCGACATATGCGGCTGTGAGGCCTGCGAGACCCTTGAGGAGCGAAGAACAGCCAGAGCCAGGTCTGCCAACAACGAGCATCATCTCGTCCGGCTGCATGATACCGAAAGCGTCCTTTACGATGTATCGTTCACCAGGGTGGAGACCAGGCTCCTTCTTATCGGGCTTGAGCATGCCCTGGACCCGGGCCAAGGCATTCTTGTCGCCAAGTTTGCCGCCCTCGCTCTCGGCACGCTTTGCTGCCTGCTGGGCGAGTATCTTCTTGGCTTTCAAAGCAGACCACGGAAACAGCAGAGTTCCGAGATCGGCATGAACGACAATGTCGTCGACGCCGCCAAGACCACGCATGGACAGACCGTCCCAGGACAGAGACATGCCATGCTCAACGGGAAAGCCCCTTGCTTCCAGTGTGTCAGTCTCGGCCTGATATTAGGTCATCTTCCATAGGGTATTTGCTGACCTTGAGAGTCTTGTGAAACGGTGTGACTTCGGCCACCCGGCTCGATGGCTCTGATGTTTTCTCGGCTCGCTCCATGATTGAGAAAGTTGGGTTGTCGGGAGACAATTGCTCTTATAGTCCGAGTAAGGCCTTTATGACCGCAAAAGTGCCCTATCCACAGACTGACAGTGTACCCCTCATAAAGTGATACTTAGATAAGATCTGCATTTCTTGCCACTTTGCCTCGGTAACTGACCCAGATGCCGACGATGTCGATTCAAGCTTGGCCAGCCACTCAAGAGGAGGGATTGATGGCACCTTCACAGCAAAGGCATCTCACTGTCGTTAGTATGAATGTCACTTCAGATCTCGCGCCGCACAGCCCCTATCCATGTCCGCTCGGCCGAGATGTTAGGTGACGGTTGACCCTCTCAACGGCCACGTTCTTCCTCTCAACTGCAACTCACCACTAGCGTTCTCGAGAGAAGGAAAAGGAAAGCATTGACAGACTACTCGTCGCCATGCCAGTTGCTCAAGTCATGCTGAGAAAGGTCGCTGAGGGACTGTCGACTCCTGTCTTACGTACGGCCGCACGGACGTGAGTGTCCATCTCAAACAGCTTGCTGACAATCAGTCCTCTCTTTAAGCCTTCGTCAACCAGTCATGCACCGCCCTCGCCTACCTTCACAGCCCTCCCTATCGATGTTATTCACGAGATCATCGCCTTCTCTCTTAATCAACAAACACTGCACCTGGCAAAAGGTTTCATTCCTCACCTATGAGATCGCCTCTCATCTTTTGTACTCAAAGGTTTTTATCTCCTCTCTCCGAGGCGCCAAGAGCTTCCTTCTGGCCGCTCCGACAACGTCGCCGGTTCGTCGCATCCGGGCAGTCAAAACACGCCTCCTTCCCAAGTCTCAAATGCTGGCTTTGACGCACGTCATGGTCATCATAGGTACAGAAAAGGACATCATAGGTACAAAAAAGAACAACACAGCCTTTGAATACATATGCAAGGGTCACTGGCAGTCCATGATGAACCTGTTCATTGTGCGATTCCCCAAAATCCGAAGTCTGTATGTGCGCGATCACTCTGGCACCGAATGGTTGACGGATCTGGGCGTGAAGACGATCCTCTTTGGTGGCAAGTGTTCTTCCGACGAGAAGATTGTAAGTCTTCAAAGAGTCATCAACCACGCTGATCATGCCAGCTTTTGGGTCCAGCTTCCAAAGACACCACTCCGCGCATTCCAACCTTTGTGATTTGCGATCCCGCGCAGCTTCTCTTCTCACGTGCATGGACGTCTTTCCTGTTGTTCCGAAGGTCGACTGTCGCCAGATGAAGAGCTTGAAAGCCTAAGATGTGTTCTTCAAAGTCCTGTTCTGCGCTCTACGCCGGCAAGGCAAATTCCACGGCGTCGATGTCTACGGTGTGGGCGAGCACGTTAATATCCGTCGGGCAATCTCTTGCGTTGTCTCGGAGCTGCTTCCATGTTGTGGGTCGGGTGTACTCGATTCGGGATGACTATAAGACCGTCGAGAAACGGCAGGCGTCGGTGACTGCGGTTTATCGACGCTACATCGAGCTACTCGAGCTTGAGTCACACCAGATGACAAATCAACTTCAAGCCGGGCTCGGAGCTCGATGAGCTGTATGTTCAGATGTAGGCTGGCAATGGCTGGTCTAGCTGGAAAGTAATGACATAGCAAGTCATGCACCGGCATGAATTCAGGAATCTACAACATGCCCTTTTCCAAATGAAGCGCGATACACAATCATAGTGCGAGCTTGCAAATGATGAGCAATCCTAGCTAGCTGGGCTCAGCAAGGGCCGGACCGTGGTCTAGGTGAAGCTTCTGCATGTCACCGAAATGATTATCAGGCCGTACTTCGTAGCCACTCTCAAGCCCGTTCAATACTCGACCATCATCTCCACACGCACTGTGTAGTCCGATTTCCAAAAGCGTAACTTGTCACAATTTTGATTTCATTAGCAATTTAATTGTAGTGAACTTGTAGTGAACGCGCTGATCATGCATATGACCGACCGCGACTTACGCATTGAGCTGACCGGCGGCTCTTGCTAAAGGTGAAGCACGCATTGTTTGGCAGTTCTAGAATTGTCTGTTGCCTTCACTTACATGTCGACTCCCGCTCAAAATGATCCTGAAGAAAGGTCTGCGAACCCCGCAGTCAATACCGGTGCTCAGAGATGGCGGAGGGAGTCTGCAGATAGGAAGCGAGGCCGTGCAGGCGTGAGTGATCAGAATGCGCTAGGTTTGCTCTCTGCTGACAGACAGACGCCAAATTCATCCAAAAGGCGACACAGAGGTTTCACACGTTTCAAGCCTCACATCCCTTCCGACAGAAATCCTCCGCATGATTATCCAAATATCCCGCGACCAGCACACCCTTCACATTTGGCAGAAAGTTTGCCTCTCGACCTACTCTATTGCAACTCCCATCCTCTACTCGGGTCCCGTCTGCATTTCATCCTATCGAGCCTCAGTAAGCCTGACTTATGGTTTGCCGAGATCCCGTGGTCGCCGAGAAAAACAAATCAAAAAATCTCGCTTGGTGCCGAAAGGCTCTGCCCTGGCCTTGATTCGTGTCTTGGTGACTAAATCTGGCAAGTGGGACGAGGAAGATGTCGAGGAAGATGAAGCTTCTGAAGAGATGTACGGGCCCCATGACGTGCTTCTAGACATGCGCTTCAAGGATCTTGCCGTGCTCTGGTTCGACGCCTCATGCTACGATGTCATGCTCGACATTGACAACTCGGGTTGGTTTCTGTGGACAGCACTGCTGCAGGTCAAGACTGTACTGTTTGGGTACAAATTCTCACATGACGAGCTAGAAGTGAGTCGCTTTGACCGGCAGCGCTGATCTTGCAGAATTTCAATGGCACTTCATCGACCAACTCAATTGTCCGGCAAGTCGGCTCTCCTGTTCTTGTCTTTCTGCTGGACTGGGTAGAGCTGCGTCCCTCTCCGATCATACAGATTGATTGCGGCGAACTCGGGGAACATGGGGAGGCATTTGGGTCGGAGCTCTTCAAGTTCATACACGATCCACTGGCCAAGCATCAGAGCGCCAAGGTTGAGATCTACGGTATCGGTGAGCTACCCGTGGTTTCTGTATTCGAAGAGATGGCCTTTGAGCTGGGCTGGTTCAATGAGGAGGACGACGTAGAGGAGTATTTCGACTGCGATGTCCAAGAACGGCAAGAAAAGGTGGCGGATATCTGGCGAGATTACTTGAACTTCGAGACTGACTGCAGTCTGCAGTTCAGCTTCAAGCTTAGGTCCGAGCTGGAGCCATTGTTCATAAAGCCGTGATCTGGGGTATTGGAGGGACATTGTATGATTATGAATGTTTTGCGTAGTTGGTCTCGCAGAAACAGCCGCTCAGATCTATTGTCAAGTTACATCACACTTCTGTTGGCAGACATGAAGCTACTCTGAACCATCCAGAATGGCACTAAGACGTCGGGCCAAGGTGGCGGCGGTGCACAAGCATGACACCGAGGTGACCTTGCCTCAGTGTCAGGTGACACTCATGTTCATTGGTAGGTCGCAGCTGGAGATGTGCGAGGTTGCGCCCGAGTCTTAGCGCGGCATGTCGCGATGAAGCTAGCATTGTACTATAGTTAGAGTATGCATCTCCTGTACAGAGCGAGCACTTCCTGCAGACCTGCGGGGACGATGTGATGCGTCTAGCGTTAATGAAAGACTTTCAAAACAGCCAAAGCAGCATATCATCTGGCACTGTTCAGGCTTGATGATAGTGAAAAGTCGTCCTATGGCCAAAGCAGGCACGATGAGGGATAAAATGGAACGCGGCTTCTGCAGGTCGCTCCTCTGCTCGCACGCGAGTGTGCCCAGCTGCGTTGAATAGCTCTTGATCGTATCTTGCAATAGACACCAGGAAGTCTTGAGTATCACAAGGTCTAGAAGCAGGATCACTCGGATCACACAACGCGGACGTTTGAATCGGTGTCCGTGCCTTGGTGGCGGACCAGCGATGCAGTGACCTATATTGTCAAGACTTGTAAATTGCTTACAAAAATCTCTGTGATCAGCACAGCTCACTCCTCTTCACACATACGACTCACGACTACGACTCGTGCTCATGCCGCCAAGCCGTACGACAGGCACATGACTGCTCGCAAGACAGTTCGATTTGCCCCTGCTTCTGTCAGTCATGCCCAGCAAGTCGCAGTGAGCACTACTGACTCCGAGCAGTCTCCCAAACTGTCCATTTCCCCCACCAAGACCAAGAGCCACACAACCTCCATCACCCTCCCAGGCCCCATCCTTCATGAAGCCCACCGTGCTCCTGCCGGTGGCATGGCTGTCCCTTCCTCGAAGTCATCATCCTCGCCAGAGCTGGTGACTCCTCGCACGACAGTGGCTCGGGCACACGCTGCCAAGCCATATGACCGGTCCATGAATAGCCGCAAGACGACTCGTCATGCACCCAAATCTGTGAGTTGTGCCCAGCCAGCCGCAGTGAGCATCGCTGACTTTCAACAGTCTTCCAAAATCCTCATCCCCGCACCAAAGGCCAGAAGCCTCAAATTACCCATCATCTACAAGCCTCCCAAAGTCACTCACGTCCACTCGCAAGAACGAGATCCATATAGCTCGAGACCGTCTTTACGGCATGCTTCGACCACTGACCGACTGAGCACTTGGCGATCACCTACACAGGCTAGCCTGCTTTAATGTCCGATATGTGCTTATCTTCTCTTGCATGGTGGATGACGGATGCATTGAATTGGTACTCTGCTGAATCTATAACAACGTTCACTGACTTGACTGCAAACTGCAGCGCAGCTGCCAAAACCCATCAGATCTCCGGTGGAGAAACTGGAACTCCGATTTAGTCGAATTGCTACTGGACCTCGGCTCGATGCTCGGCTACCATTCTACAGACATGATTCCGTTCAGCCCTCAAGAGCATTCAATGCTAGTGTCCAACGAAAGGACAGACATAGCGCCGTACATTGACCCAGCGCTCACATCGACGCCTGTTCCATCGCCATTCAGTCATCACAACGTTAACAATCCCGCAGATTACGCTACAACCAACGGTGACGAGCCACAGTCTGGCCCTTCCAGGCGGCCTGCAGAGTGGGCATACACACCAGGCAGTCGCAAGAGAACAACTTCAAGGTCGCCTAGCGAGACTGGTAAGGATAAGGAGCCATCGAAGAAGAGTAAATTTAGTCGCACCAGGCAGGGTTGTTTGACGTGTCGGTACGTTTCCTATGCCACCTTAAGTGTCATGCTTGCTGACATCATAGCTCTCGAAAGGTCAAGTGTGGAGAGGAGAAGCCAGTGTGCCGAAAGTGTCAGATTGGCGGTCGCGAAGCAAGTAAATGGATCAGAAATTGAAGCTTACCGCTCAGTGCGCTTGGCAAGATGAAGAGAATACTCCAAAGACGCGCGTCATCTATCGATACAGTCCTGTGCCTATCGCACCGCACCCAGGTTCATCCGCTAGGGTAGCGCCTCGTCCTCAGGCTCCCACACCAATAGCTCTGCAACCTACCGCCGGTCCCTCCAACTCGATGCCTTTAACTGAGCCTTTCACCCCGGCAACCCTACATGATTTTGATATGGCTTCTGTGAACAAAATAAGGCAGGCAGTCAATGAAGCGACGCCTCCTAACCTTCAAGGGTCAGTTCTGGACGCACCGCCGCCTCCCTTTATCCAGGCGCCCGTGCTGGATACGGCCGCCATGAGTAGAGCTGGGCAGTACGTACCATTCCCGCGAGGCTATCATCCTGTGGCATTACCGATGAAGCCAATCAGTACGTCATGCGATAGAGCGGAGATCGCACTGAGTAACAGATGCATTGGACGTTGTGCGGGAGATGGTGCCGACCAATATGCGGCTCACGCTAATCAGTAATCCGTGAGTAATCGCGAGTCGCGGGTACTTGGCTGATATTGTAGCGAATTTCTGCGTCCTTACTTCCCGTCTGCGTATGATCAGTGCGCCACGGATGTCAGTGCTGATTCTCAGCGACGAGCGTATGATCATCCACCACTACTTCCACAACACCATCAACATCATCATGGCTTTTCATCCAGAGCTCAAGCCGTGGAACCCCTGGCTGAGTGTGCATGCTGCCATGGCATTCAACAACGTTCCAGGGTATGCATACCCCAACAGAGGACGTCACTGACTTGAAGTCAATGCGAAGCATCCGATGCTCTGCGGCTGGCAATGGTCACGGTTGGCTCCGTGCACCTGCATTACCTCTCCAATCCATCTGATCAGACGAAAGCTCTCAAGATGGTCCGCACGGCGCGCAAGACGATTCTGAATAAGCTGCGGCCGACGATGAACGACAAAGAAGCTGATTTGCGTAAACAGCCGGCGGAGAAGTGTGACATTGCGCTGGGAGCATTGCTGAGCTGCACAATCGCAAGTGTGAGTATCTGTACCGATCAGTGATAAGGTTAGCTGACATCTCAGAGCCTGGTAGGAGACGATGCTTGGCAAGACATTTTGACTGCCGGCGTCAATCTGATCGACCAGAACGGAGGCGCCGCCAACCTATTGCGCTTTGCGTCTCGCAAGCACATGTCACCTTATCGCTTCTGCCTCGAGCAGATGGCAGTTCGTGATGTCTTTGGCTGCATGACGACGGGCATGCCTCCCACAATCCTCAAGAGTGCATTCATCCCATGGTTTTTCGAGGCTGAGGCGTGGTCGAAAGATGCTGGCGAGTGGGAGAGTGTGGAGCGCATGTTTGGGATTTCAAGAGGTGTTGTAGACCTCATTGCCAGAGTGAGTGATGGATAGTTGCCGGTCAATGCTGATGAAAGGCTTGCACGATTGGCGCCCAGGTGCGCAACACTGGTATGACAGTGATGGAGCACAACGCGGAGATCCGAACCGATACGGACAGAGCGTATGACCGGCCCTCAGACGCCTTCAACCTTCACTTGACAACAAAATTCAACATCTCGCGCTCCATCCCTGAGCGTCCCTCTTCTGCGCACACTGCCGCCCCACAGCCAGATGAGCATCAGAATCGCGACTTTGGCGATCCACGACGAGAGGCATTAGAAGATTCCGCCAACCAGCTCATGGCAGAGATCCGAGTCTGGCAAGAAACGGCTAATTTTGTATGCCATTCTCCGCGAACGCAATACGGCAATCACGCTCATCGGCATGCCATGCGCATCTATTTGCTGCGCAACGTCTTTGGTGCTAGTAAGGATGATTCTAGAGTTCAAGCGTCTGCGAGTGCCATTCTGGAGCTTGCAAAGGAGCTCCTATCAGCTTTTGGGAAGATTGTCTGGTGAGTTTCATTCTTGCCACGAAAATGTTAACTCGTGAGGTTCACTTGGCCTGTCCTGATTGCCGGTGTGCACATACCGCAGGGTGATCCCGGTCGCAGATCGGCCTTGGAGCTATTGGGAGAATTCAGGTCAGTTTAGCGCTATCATACTGCTGTACTACGCTTATGCTCAGTCCTCACGCCTGCTTTGACAATCAAAAAGCTGGCCGCGTCCTACAGGAGTTCTGGAGGACCTATGATGCGCACAAAGACATTGATCCGAGCTGGTGGAGCATGATGGATGCTATAGGCATCAAGGCATTTTTCGACTGAATACTGTACACGAGTAGTAAACGATGCCTTACGAATTTGATCCCGCTATGTTCGCATTCGTGAAGGGGAGTGGTGTGCCGACATTGAGTGAACGACATGAATATGTGCTGCAAATGATGTGCTGGCAGGAGGTATTGAAGAGGCTCGCCAGCTGCAGGTCTCGATGGAACCAGTAGCATCGCGAACGACGAGTGGTTGTATCTCGGCGCACGTGGAGATGTCGTCTGGCATCCTCGGGATCGGCAAATGATGGTGTTCAGCCCGGGCGCTGGGAAATGCGATGAATATGATTGTCGACAGCCATACGATCCCAGCCGCTGCACTCTTAGTCAAATTTTGCCAGTCGCAGCTGGCAGCCTTTAAAGTCAGTCAGGCCCATTACAGGTGTGTAAAGTGGTGACGCAATGTTGACGAAGATTCGACTTTCGACTTTCAGGCACGCTGCGAGAAGGCGCTCCCCGCATTTGTCATGAGCCTGTAATGAGTTTTGGATCCTCTTCAATCACTTTACTGATTTCCAACAGCGATGAACCTCAACTTCAACTTCAACTGGACAGATAGATCCAGGACCATCATCACCAACACGTCGAATCAAGTCTCCAACTCCTTGAAGCGGACGCGGTCAAGCCTGGGTACCTCCGCCAAGTCATTTGCCATCCTTCCGCAGAAGAGATTGACGAACGGCGAGAATGTGAGAAGTCCCAAGAGGATCAAGGGTGCGCCTGCTGTGAGTTGGCGGTATAGATTTCGCTCACTGACGTCGTAGCGGCGAGAGTGGACCGATCAAGAAGAGGCCATCTTTACAGAAATTGTTGACAAGGTTGTCCGAGAGAACATTACAGCCGCTGCTAATGCGGATGGAAGACTGAACGACCGCGGGGCTGCTGGCGTGCGAAGGCACTGGGAGAGTGTGGTGAGCACAGGTCGAATTTGCCTATGTGCTAGCTAATGACAGAGCAAGAAACTACGGTAGAGTCTAGGATGCATTGTGTATGGTATCGACGCGACCGTGCTTGTCAAACTGCTCCCACCGAGACCCACTCACGAGCCAACCTGCAAAAGGCGAAGGAGTGTCAGGCTCGCTGGAGGATCGCATGATGGCCTTGGCTTGCTGATATGTGGAAGGTGGTGATGGGTGTTTGGCTTCGTGATAAGTTGCCAGTCTGGATATGAGCAAGGGCCTGCACTCATTGGACGTACATGCCATCCACGTTATGTGCCTCCCAAAAATCCTGTACGGCCCGGAAGAGTTCAAGCCTACATGCTACCGACCTTGACCGTCAGATCGCAGTGTGATCCCAGGTTACTCACCTGAAACGGGGCTCAATGGGTTCTGGGCGATCCAACTTGCAGACCGCGTTTCCCTTGCAGCCACTACTGATAGGTTCGGCGGCCTTCATAATGCTCGGCACGTAAAGCAAACCTATCCGTCAGCGACGAAGCCTCAAGTCTCCGACATACCTCGCATGTCGGTGGCTGCTGATTCTGACGGGAAGGCAGATGAAGCAGAGATAGGACCGACCTGCCACCGGCCGTACGGAAAGGACAGAGCGGTGAAGTCGACTCGAGGTTTGTGGAGAGTGTAGGGGGCCGGCAGCAGAGCTTCTGTCAGTTCGTTCTACAGATGTCTTAAACTCACAGTTAATTGAAGACAAACGACCCCAGAAAGCTCTTTCACATTCCCTCCTGATGATCTCGCGCCAGCTTCCCTCAGGCCCACTGTACCGGCTCATGTCGACTTCTTCAGGGACGCTCCGTGGGATGTCGCCTATGACTATGCTCTCCAGGTAGATTGGCTGTGGGTAGATGGCGGCGAGGAGAGCGCCTTGCAGGCCCAGAACCGACCAGGTCGCAATCTTGTCGGAACACGAATGGGAGATGGATGGGATGGAGTCTGCCCTACCTCATTCGAAGTTAGCTGACTGACGCGAGGGAGGGGAAAGGAGACCAACCAGGCTTGGTACGCAGAGCACCATAGACTTCGTATCCGCTTCGACCGCGTGCTGTCGCGCTGCTTTGTGACGACACAGGTACGCCCGTTGCATTGTCATTGGACTTCAAGGTCGCAGTTTCGGCATCTTGAGAAAGGGCCGTGTAGAGTGTTGATGCATCGCCGCACTGTTGTGTCAACCACACCTGTCTATGCAGAAGGGCTAACGCACCGGCAATGTAGAGACGTACAGATGAACATCCACTCCATCCTGCAGCTGCATGCCTTGCTGACCCCGTTGAACCCAGTCCGACTGTCCTCCATCGACCACCGTGCTGCCCTCGCGTGTCAGAAACGCTAGAAAACCTCTGCGCGCGAGGACTTCAGCATGAGAGTCATGCAACGTATCTCCATGTACTGGCAGCGCGCGTTCCGAAAGAACTTTAACGCCTGTACTGAGCGCAACGCACGCATACGTTCCAAGCTCGCGTCGAGTGAGGACGATGCCTGCTAAGACTGTCCATTCGCGCACACCATTACTTCGTGTCTTGGGCTTGTATTTCGCTTCGAGTGGATGATAGGTAGCCAGGCAAGCTTGTGCTATTCTGTCGGCTTGTGTTGGTTTGTGTGATGATGGCAAAAAGGCCATGGTCGTTCATGAGAGAAGTATGGGCTGGGCTTGGCCGGAGTGTGATTGGACCCTACCGGACCTGAAATGCAAATGTATGCTCAGATGATTGTGAACGTTCATGGCAAATTAATGGACAATATGAAGTGGGACTGAAACACTTCTCAGCTGCGACGAGGCAGGCAACACGATCGGTCGGCAAAGCACAGCACCGCGGTTGACGGATAGCACAAAGTCAGGTGTAATATACAAAAACAGGTATGACGATCTCAGGGTATCTCTCTCAGCATGGCACACTCGCGCGACAACAGCTACACAGGATCATACCCCCCTCCTCCACGGCGTTTCGGCGTCACCTAAAGGTTGTTTACATCACGTGCAGGATCAATTGCCATCACGCGCTTGCCGCGTCGGCCCACTATAAAGGTCCCGCCACCCGTTCGTGTTCCCTCTTCTCATCAGCTCTCAGCTTCTCAACCCCTCCCCTCCTACCCTACTTTTAACTCTTATATACAATGTCTGGTCGCGGAAAGGGTGGCAAGGGTCTCGGTAAGGGTGGAGCAAAGCGTCACCGCAAGGTTCTTCGGTGAGTCTACTTGTGC
Organism: Holtermanniella nyarrowii; assembly: GCA_001600035.1. Lineage (NCBI taxonomy): Eukaryota > Fungi > Basidiomycota > Tremellomycetes > Holtermanniales > Holtermanniella > Holtermanniella nyarrowii. The sequence continues at coordinate 143,395 of BCIT01000004.1, read as the reverse complement.
ATGCTCGGGCTTTCATACTGATTCGACAGTGACAACATCCAGGGTATTACCAAGCCCGCTATTCGTCGTCTCGCGCGTCGTGGTGGTGTCAAGCGTATTTCAGGCCTGATCTACGAGGGTGAGTCGGACCATTCACATCATGCAGAGTGACGCTAACTCTTCACAGAGACCCGCGGTGTCCTCAAGATCTTCCTTGAGGGTGTCATCCGTGATTCGGTCACCTACACCGAGCACGCCAAGCGTAAGACCGTCACTTCGCGTGAGTTATTGGCTTCATCTCGAAACAACACTAACATCACCAGTCGACGTTGTCTACGCACTCAAGCGTTCCGGCCGTACCCTTTACGGTTTCGGTGCTTGAGAAACGAGCTTCGCTCTTTCGACTTCTTTCGTTTTCGCTTTCATATTCTACTTTTGATATTCCTCGATGAATGCATTCGAGATGACTTTGCTATCTTAAGAAGAATCTCATAAAACATTTTCATTGCAGTACAACATACCAGAGCCTTAGCATAATACAACCTGCCCGTTGATTCTTTATTGATTGCAGCAGCTGCACTGTGAGCGAGACACCCTGGCCAAGTGCAGGTCAGCAACCAATGCTCCGTGCTCCGTGGGAAAGCTACCTGAACGAACATGCAACGTTCCCGCCATTCGCGTTCTGAAGACAAGACATGCACAACGAAATGCAACACCCTCGCAATCCTTTCGCAGACAACGCAAGCCCTTTCATCTCGCCAGGGTCAAGCCGTGGAGAGAGCTCTCAATCCATCAACGGCGATGACGCCATTCGCGAGACAGACAGTGACGCCGCAGGGTCCAGACTGTGAGAATCTCCCGCTGCGCGCGCACAGCTGACATGAAAGATCCGCAGTCAGTCAAGGCTATCTCGCAGACCCATTCGTCTCCCTTCTACACCGACCAGCTCGAGGCGCGCAGACTCGTAGAGCTCCTCTGATCAATGTCGGGACGCATCATCGGACATGGGCAATTGACCGTCTTGTCGACCGGTTTTTAAGGTCTGGTGAGCCGGGTAGCAAGAAACAGGTTGTCAGTTTGGGTGCTGGGAGTGATACGCGATTTTGGAGGCTCATGGTAAGCTGAGTGATTGTTTTGAGCTGACGTGCAGAGCGATGATGGCTATCGAGACACTATTGCGCATTACGTCGAGCTTGACTTTGCAGCTATCACTACTGCCAAAGCACGAAGAATCACACAGAACGCGACTCTTACACAAGCTCTCTATCCCAATGGCTCGGATCCTCAAAGACCAAGCATCTCCAAAGGCGGCACGCAGCTCTCTAGTCCATTGTATTCGCTCGTCCCGCTAGATCTTCGCAATGCGAGAGACACAGATGAGGATGTGCATCCACTCGTGTCGACTCTGCGTATGCTGCTTAATCCAAAGATCCCTACTCTACTGCTGGCAGAGTGCGTCTTGTGCTACATGACACCTAAAGAGTCGAGCTCGCTGCTGGCGTCTTTCGCGGCAGAGTTTGGTGACTCCATGGTAGTCATCTACGAGATGTGCGGTCTAGGGTGAGTCTTGAGCGCTCGTCCAGCCTATCCTGACTGGCAGTGATCAATTCGGGACTGTCATGAAGCGCAATCTGGCCGTAAGTGGCGAGAAACTTCGATTTGGCTCACCGCAAGGCACGCGGTCTCTCCCTTCCTGGCGCAGAGCCATTCGCCAATGCTCAAGACCAAGCACAGCGATTCTTAGGCCGTGGATTCCCTCCAACAGCCAGTTTCGAAAAAGCCGATGCCTTGACGCTGTGGCAAATCCGCAAGTGCTGGATTCCCGAAGCCGAGATGGAGCGGTATGTCTTCAAGTATGGCGTGGCTGATGCTGCAGGCTATCTAGATTGGAGATGCTTGACGAGCTGGAAGAGCTCGAGCTCGTCTTGTCTCACTATTGCGTCGCTTGGGCTGCCAAGGGCGCTTTGGTGGCTGCCCTGCAGGATTGAACGCTAGCTATTCTCGGAGTCAGATCACGTGTTGGGACCAAATAACCGAGTGGCGATTGACATGAAGCACGTCATGGTATCTATGCAGTCTTTGCAGCCTCAAGTATCGGTCCAGGAACATGCCAGCCTTGGCTTACCGTAAGGAGAGCACTGTGCGAAAAGACCGAACATTACTTTGGCCGGCTTGCTCTTTGGCCGGCTCGCAATCCACTTACGCGACTGATCATTACGCCTATTGCGTGGTGCCGTACCTGACAAACTGCAAATCACGCCATCACTGCATCATCTCACAGTTGGTTGTCTTTGCCGTTGCCGGTCGCGCCAGGTGTCGTGCGCGAGCGCAAAGGCCTCAGTGCTTGCGCAGAGCTCGCTTGGGGCCGCAGGCGTCATCTACACAGTTTCATCTTTGTCGTCCGCACTCTCCTCAGGAGACCAGTGTGGCGTCCAGCGACGACGATAGTCGAAAGGACTGCAATAGCAATTCATCAGGAGCTTACTGGTCAGAGTCGGACCGACGTAGCTGAGAGTCGAGCTTGTTGGGCAAGCTCATGGACTCTATCGACTGGTGGGCCCTACTCAATGCCCCGCCGCAAAGCCACACTCAAGAAAATCCAGCCGGTCTAGCGCAGCAGATCTCCGTCGCCAATCTTACACAAGACAGTGGTGGCCAACAGAGTCCACACCTAGCCTCAGACGACATCTTTCACGCTCAAGGGTCTCAACATTCACAGCATCCAGCATCAGCGCCACATTCAGCATTCCTCCCTTCAGATTCGTGGTCTGAGCATCGCAATGCTGCCGAACTCTTGTCCTTTCTTCCCCACACGCCTCACGCCTATCCACAGAGTGACCCTCTTCCCACTCCACAACAGCAACCCCCGCCAGCTCAACAAAGCGATTCTGCATTCCAAGGCTTGCCAGATTGGCTGTTTCCTCCGGCAATCAATCCGGAACCTACCCCCTTCCCTACCGTTCCTGCACCACCTCAATGGGCGATCTACCCACCACAGAAGCAGCAAATACCCAAGACTGAACGCCCGCGATCCAGCAGAGGTCGCAGCCGAGGTGAGACACACCACGCTTCAAGCCACGCTGACACTGTAGGGTCATCTGCTTCTTCAACACCTGTCATTAGTCGCAGAGGATCTCCCGTCTCCAGCACAGGCTTTCGATATAGCGCTAACTCGCCGACTCAACTCCAGGAGATATCAGCTGCAGAGTTGCACGGCTTGCCGTCGTCGATTGGCAGCGGAAGCAGCAGCCGGCCTCAGCCAAGCCGAAGTGCGAGTTCAAGCGGCATCATTGAGCCAGAGGATGCGGAAAACAAGCGCAGTCGTAATACGCAGGCTTGTGAGTTCTGCAGTGAGAATCTAGCGGCTTCGAATCTGATCAGCACAGCGGCGCGGTTCCGGGCCAAGAAGAAACAGCAGAGCCAGGTCTTGCAGCACGGGATCGATGATTTGAAGAGCCGGCATGCAGAGCTCGAAAGAGATGTTCATGACTTGAGACGGGAGAACGGTTTTCTCAAGGTAGGTCAGCACAATTGGTTGTGTTGCTGACTCGCAGGACATGGTCACTCTCAAGTGGGGCAGCGGAGCAGTTCGACCGGCCGGCTTTGATCAGCCTCCGCCCCCAGAAGACGTGCCAATAGAGCCAGCATCCGCAAGTATCGCAAATGAAGAGGACGAGCCTGAAGTCAAAACATAGAGTGTAGAATTACAACGGATGTAAGGGAGGCCCTTACAACTTGGCTTTGGCGGCCTAAGGCGTCAGCACGATGTATTGGTGTAGCGCAACGTACCTTGAGGACGGTATCGAGCTTGGTCTTGTGGAGTCAGTACGGAATTCAGCATGGAACGTACAGCCAGCATGACCTTCAGTGTCAGTGAAAGTTGCGTAAAAGTCAACTCACATTACCCTTGACCTTGAGGGAACCGGTCATGAACGCCTTTTGAGCGTTGACCTTACCATCGGCGAGTCCGATGAAAGTGTCTTTTGTCATTAGACGAGCCAAGTACCTTACTTACCATCGCTCAAGGAGATTGTAACATCTGCACGCGTCAAACAGGTATCAAAAGTCTCAAGACCTACCTGGCTTCTTGATTTCGCCTCTGGTGACGATACCTTTGTCTTTCATGTCGATGCTATCAGTCATCAGCTTCATCGCGCGCGTTGAGCAGAGACACGTACGTCCAAGTGGCCTCTTTGCCTTCTGCGTTCTTGACGTTGAGCTGAAAGGCACCTTTGGTCTGACGATGGTCAAAATCCGGACGCAGAACTCCCTGAGTCATACCTTGTTGATCAGACCCTTCTTCTCAGCCTCTGGCATTTTCTCAAAAACAGCATTGAGAGTCTACAGGATCAGATTTTGTAAACACCAAGTCAGTGATCTCACTGAGAGAACCTCGCTGGTCTGATTATCAGCGACATGACTGGAAGCGCATAGCCTACCTTGAATCCTGATTCCTTGATGTCTGACATGATAGTGCTACTTGTCAACAGTCTACGTGAGTTGGAAGCACGATGGGAACCGGCTACGCCTTCAGCCGGACGTCATCCGGTGGTTAGGCGTTGTCCGGCGCTACTTCCTTTGTCCGCGACGATTGCCACCCAGAATCTTGAACGCGAGCACGGGCTGAGCTTGAACTCGACATCTACAATGCCGCGCTTGCAGATTCTTCAGTACGTTCCTCTTTGAGGCGCTAAAATGAGCACTGATAGCAAGGCACAAATCTTACCATCCTTACTTAGAGACAAACAAGCAAAAGGTTCGCGATGATGAGGCGCGGGCGAGACTGGACGAGGAGCTGCGCGAGAAGGCAGACATCGAGGACGTGGGTTCTTGTACCTTCATGAGCAACAGTCTGACATCTCATAGGGTGCCGGTTCTCGTTTGGAGTACTTGAGGAAGAAAGCAGCCGACCCAAATGGCGAACATTCGTATGAGGGTTTTGCTGGTATCGACGCTGCCGGGAGCGCACCTGGACCCTCACGGCTCATCCAGTCGCATCGCAAAGCTCAGGTTAAAGCAGACAAGAGAAAGGAAAAGGAGATTATGAACTTTGACTGGCCGAGCGAGACGAAGCGCAAGGAGGAGAAGCGAGCAGCGAAGGGGAAAGCACGTGAGGAAGCTAGTGAGGAGAGCAGAGAACCAGACGAGGGCGACAAAGCGCTCGAAGGCCTGCGTGAAGGCGAACACTTCAACTTCTGGGCTGATGTAGAGAAACAAGTGCGTAATTGAGAAGAACTTGAGCTAACAGTCCAGGCACCCAAAAGTTCTACGCCTGTGACGATGGGCGACAAGCTCAAGGATCAGGAGGACAAGGAGCGAGATCCCTTTACGATGTATCTCGGTCGGCCAGATCGAGAGACAAAGCCTTGGTACACTGACAAAGAGTTCAAGCGCGTTGAGGACAAGGCGGATGGCGAAGAGTACGAGCGGCGAAGAGAGCGATCAAGGTTAGTGCTATGATCATCCGTGCTGACGTGGCAGGCGGAAGGATGAACGCTCCAAGAACCGCAATGATCCATTGACGGCGCTCAACTCGATGCTAGGTACCTCGAGACCAGCACCAAGACCAGCACTGTCAAGACGAATGCCTCCACCAAGCGCGACAGCCGGTGATCCAGCGCGTGCAGCTCGCCTCGCACGCGAAGCTTCTGAGCGACAACGTGCTCTCGACATGATTGCAGCCGAGGAGAAGAAGAATCGGCGTGTTTGGGAGGAGACGCCGAGTAGCCCTGCTTCTGGTACGCCACGGAGTGAGCGATGGGATGAGTTGGAAAGGCATAGCGATTCGAGATATCAGGGGACGGCCGAGATTTTTGGACGGCGGTTCATGGACTCTACGGGTGGTCGAGGGCGCTGAGTCGAGATTATCGATGCTCAATGTCACTGCAACCAATGTCCGTCCTAGGCTCTCGTGACATCTGCAGCTGGCCTGAACGCTGCCTTCAAGAGGATCAGGTCTGCATTTCAAACCACTACTGACCGGACTCAGCTTCGTGAGGACTGCCCTTCAAGGTGTCTGGAGATAATAGACTGCCGCTAACGATTGTACTGTCGTTTGCCCGTGATGCTCATCCTGCACCTTTATGATGCCATCATATCAAGACAGCAAAGCAAATTCTGCATGCGGCTCAGATCGACAGGTAAATGTACATAGGACAATATATAGTACGTCACAGTCTAGGGATTGACAAAGAGCGCCTTCATCTCTGAATTGAGCTTGAAGACGAGCTTCACTTCGGTGTCATAAACTGGAAGGGCTTCTTGGTTCATTTGACAGACACCTTCGACGAACTTTTGACGCTCCTGGACGCTGCCTCCGAGGATGCGCGACACAACAACTTCGCCGCTAGGTCCGGGAACGAGACTTCACAATTCTCAGCGTAGTAAAGCTACCTGACACCGTGATACGTATGCGCGTCTGTTTGTTCTTGGGACCTAATAGTGTGGTGCCACGTTCGGATTCGTGTCGGGAAACCGATTTGTACGCGTCGTCACCGGCCGGTACCCTGCGCCTGAAGCTATACCTGCATACAAGTCATAGAGCATCTCATCTCAAGTCATGATGTCAATATCACAGTATCGACAGCTGCTGCTCATGTCAGCTCATTCCAAAGGTACACGCCAGTCCATATCTGCGGCTCAATGGTCAGTGTCAAGAGTCCTTGTACCGGGTCCTTTGGGTCCGTACATCTTTGTGAAAGTGATGCTGACTTGGCAAGGCTCGAAACGATCACGAGGATCGAAACATCAAGCTCAAGGTGGCAGCATGTACCAGGCGCAGCCTGGTTTAGGATGGGTTGTGGTCGGAATGACTCACAGCGCATCCTCACGTACCTCAACAATTGAGGGCTGCCTCCTCAAACTGGTCACAAGACAGTGGCAGCGCCCTTCAGCACATCCCAAGGGGCGCGCAACATTGTGCCAGTACACGCACAGAGTTCGTCAAGGCGCATGACCTGATCAACCTTACTGATCAGCAGATCTTCTCGGCCGCGGTGCTCCGACGACGTCAAGTCACTTGCCTCGGCCTACCTCCGATTCTAGTTTCCTCCCGACTACCACCCGAGCTCAATTCCAGCATCTCTTGCTGCTTTCCCTTACCTTGCCTGAGACTTTGCGTTCTTGTGCGATGATCCAGCGTCCTCGAAATGAACCCCATGACTTCGTCAAGTGGGCGAACTTCGAGCTCATGTTGTACCTCCCACCCGCCGGCCAAAGTCAAAATCGCATCATCGTTTCTGGTCGCCTCCTCAACGGCAAGACTACCAATTCAAAGAACGACAGAATCGTTATCGGGGACGAGTCTGGAGAGCTTAACAAAGACCCCGTCTTTCTGCTGCGTCTTCTGGCTCGTCAAGCCGACGCGCTGCCTCAGGTATATATGATGGAGACGCTGCATCCTGCTGTGCTGGACGATAAGAGACGCGTTCAGTGAGGATCAGAGCAGTGGAAGGGCTGTTTTCGTGTCGGCGAACACGCCGACAATCTCGGTCGACTGCTCCGTCTTCGTCGACGGCGTCATCACTGCTCTGAACTGCGCTACATGGCACTTGAGACTACGCCTAAGATGATCCGCACGAGTCCGGTAGTGTCTATTGATGGGTGAGTTGTTGAGCTACAAGGTGGCGCTGACGCTGTAGGCTATAACAAGATGATGTGACCCGCAAGCTTCATCATGCTTCATCGAATACGTGCAAGCTCAACACCACGTACGTATCTGGTCACTACACCTCGCTGATCCATCAGTAGTACTGATGCACATCAGCTGTGTATGGGACTGGTGTAATCTCAAAGGAATCAGTCAACACGCACCCAGACCGAGCCCGCCGCATAAACAAAACTCTCGACTTGCGATGCAAGTCGAATTTGGACGAGGAAGAGGGTGAGTCTCTGCTCCTTGTGCCGAGCAGCTGCTGACTTGCAGTGACGGAAGTACTTCGAGAGCATTCGATCAAGCGTATGTAACTCAGGAGCACTGCGCCAAGAAGGTCGCCGACTTGACAGCGACAGCGCAACATGCTATCGGGGCGGATATTATACGGTCCAAGATGAAGTGAACCGCAATCTTAGACTCGCGGCGCTGCAGCGTTGCTGTTGGCTTATGCTCTCAATGAGTTCTCAGCGGGTAAGGAGACCGAATTTGATGCAATGAATGCAATGGGAAGGGTACGCCATCGCAAAAGGATTCATATAGCTGACGTGATAGGTTTCCGTAACGAGGACACTACCCGCCAGCTCCCTCACGCTTGGGGCTCCAACACGTACTACACCGTTCGCATCGTCACGTACGTCTTTCCCTTGATGTTATTCATCTGCAGCTAGCTGATCTGATAGCTCCACGGCAATCGCGTCTTCTGTTTACGGTGCAGATGATGTCTCGATGGATGTCTTCTCGACCCATCTCGACAGAGCTCGGCGGCAGGATCAGACTCTCGAGCAAGCCACAAGAATCGAGATCCTGGCACCTGCGGGGCTTCTTTGCCTTCTACGCCGCGTCGGCCGAAGGCAACAAGACCAAGTCGATTGCCGCAGAGACCTTGCGACAATTCGCACACACGTTCTTCGCGGCATGGACAAGGTGTCATAACCTGAAACTCTCCAAGGACGAGCGTGCTCAAGCACAGGTCGCTGTTCGGCAGGTCATCTTGGAGTACGGCCTCCAAGATCTCCCGGTTGAACGAGCACGACTCGATGCGGATTCCTTGGCAGAGATTAGAGCAGAGATCATGTCATCAAAGCTCGACTTCTCAACCAGGAGGAGACTCAGCTTGTTGAGTTTCGTTGCCATTTCGGCGCAGACGTCACTTCGCGCCAACAGTCTCGTCAAGCCATGCAAGCCACAGGAAAAGTACCAACTTGATGCTCCTGGTCTCAAGTACGGTGATATCAAGCTGTTCATAGCTCCCAACACCTCCAGCTGCAACAGGATTGTTGGTTGGATCTCGCCGAGCTGGGCAAAGACAGAGGCGTCCAGCGGAATGACTCTTCCTCTGGCCGACAATGTACCTTGTCTGTCAGCGTCTGGAGCGCACCTTCTGTGTCTCTCGCTGGCATTGGACGGCATCGTCTCCTTTGCCGATCTTCGAAAGATGTTTGCGCCAGATTGGGTCGTCGGGTGTGGGTACCGAGAGATTGTGATCCCAGCGCAATTGTGAGCCTCATCTGTTTGGTAGAGTCGGTGCTGACTCCTAGTCTCGACTCTTTCGTTTTTGTCAATGTACAAGACAACTCACTCTCCGTTCGGGCTCTGAATGTGATATTTTCCGACATCAGCATCAACCTCGGATACAAGGTCATCATCACGTCGTACGCATTTCGACATCTTTGCGTCAATGCTTTGGCCTCGCGTGATAGTGAGTTGCGCTGTTATCGCTGGCTGACCTCATAGTCTCCCTTGAGTTCCCAGCGGGTAAGAAGACCGAATTTGATGCAATGAATGCAATGGGGAGGGTACGCCATCGCAAAAGGATTCATATAGCTGACGTGATAGGTTCCCGTAACGAGGACACTACCCGCCAGCTCCCTCACGCTTGGGGCTCCAACACGTACTACACCGGTCACATCGTCACGTACGTCTTTCCCTTGCTGTTATTCATCTGCAGCTAGCTGATCTGATAGCTCCGCCGCAACCGCGTCTGCTGTTTACGGTACAGACGATGTCTCGATGGATGTCTTCTCGACCTATCCCGACAGAGCTCGGCGGTTGAATCAGACTCTCGAGCAGGCGACAAGAATCGAGATCCTGTCATCCGACGAGAGTAGGTCCCATATTTCGCTAGGTATTCAAGCTTACGTACAGTCGTCGACCTGTTGGAGGAGTATACCCTGACACGTCAGCAACTGCTCGCGGAGCACAAAGCAAGTAAATTCGAGAAGCTACCGGAGGACGCGCAGAGGCGTATCAGGTCCCTTTACCGCGACCTGCAGGGCGAGGTCAATCGACGTCTCAAACCTGCTCGCCGGAACAACGTCATTGATCTGGTCGATCCTCTTGACAAGTTTCCTGTTGGTAAGGACGCTGAATACAATGCAGTAGCCGCCACAGAGGTAAGTGACTTAAACTTGCTGACATTGCTGACCTTTCAGTTTCTGTTCCTCGATCTCGCGTCAGACTCGGCTGCCGTCTCGGCTCATCTCGAAGACTCCGATTCGCCTCTGCCCGAGTGGGACGTTGTTCTCGCAATGACGTCTACAGCCGAATCATCTTCCCTCGACCCCGCTGAGGTCGACGAGCCGACAGAAGACGACTTGTCTTCCGGCGGCGCTTCCACCTCTGTGTAATTTGCAGCTTCCGAGAGGGCCCTCTTCGCGAAGAGCCTCCTTTTCAATTGGCCGATGGACATGCAGACGCCGCGTCTGAAGTGACTCATCAGTGAGTTACGTTGAAGCACCATGGTTCATGCTGAATCTACAGCGTTGCGCTTCGTCTACCTGAATGACGTTCGGCTCGCTTTCACCCAGCTCGAGCAACTGTGCGGCTGAGCTGTGACACAAGCGAGCTGGACTCCTCGTCTGCGTTGTTGTCCACCTCGTGTGCACGCTTTCGATAGGTAGTAGCTCTCGGCGTCCCGCTGTCAATGAAATTGCTCACAATGCGGAAATTGATCTCTCACAATTTGCCACTCGACTTGCCTTGTTGAGGGCGGTCCATCAGTCGAAGCGTCGGCATCAGCACCCCAGGATGATGAAGAGCAAGGAGACGATACGAGTTTGGCGCATGATCCAGAGGCTTTGGCGAAACGCAGGCGGCATAAGAGGGCGACGCTTTTGGGTGTGCTGAGTTTGGGGATTGGAAAGGGTGGTGAGGGGAGAGGAGAGGGAGAGCCGCTGCCATATACAAGTAAGGGCCTGGAAGAGCAGCATTGGCTTGAGATGTTGGATGGCAAGGTATGTTTGGATCTCGTTGGGTAGTGGTTGACACTTGCAGCACAGATACGGTGAGCCGTCGTTTCTGTTTGCGCGTTGGATACTGACAATGCAGGCAGTAATCTAAAGTTCTATTTCAGGGCGTGGAAGGATGCAGACACTAAAGACAACCTCTTCCGATGGTGAATTCGAACCGATCAATCAAGGTCGAAGCTGCTTCTGTGAAGTCAGGTTGACCGCTGAGATAGAACGCGCTGAGTATGAGAACGACTATCCTTTTACTATTACAATGGATCGAGCCAGGCTGAGTGCGAGCAGCCTCGGCCCAAGAAGGGTTTCAGCCTACACCACGGCGAAGCCAAATGAATTCTACACCTGAACGCACAATCCACTCGAGCGCTATACAGGACAATTGCGCCCATGTGTCTCAAGTGCTTCAGGCAACTTGATATTTTGATTTAACCAGCATCTGCACGCGCATCAGGTCAAGCCAACCATCCAAGCTTCCCGCACGATTGCTCCTGACCGCACGGACGCTCCAGAGCATATCACAGGACCATTAAATACATGACTGTCTGCCCTAGAAGCCAAGGCCATCTCCATGCAATCTTCACACCTGAGCCTCCTTGTGGGAAACAGCGTCAGGCTTGGTCTCGGTGAAACCCATCTCCTTGGCGTAGGTAGTCTGAGGAACCCACTTGCTCGATGTACGAGGAGTAGACTCCTCCATGAGCTTGTCGACCTGCTCAAGAGTGAGACCCTTGGTCTCGTAGATGAGGAAGTAGGCGTAGATGAAGCAGCAGACGCAAAGCGAGCCCCAAAGCCAGAAGACCTTGGCTCCAAGGTTGGCTTGGTCAGGGCCGACGAGGTAGGGAGTGATGACACTAATGATGCAGTTCCAAAGCCAGTTGGAGGCGGTGGAGAGGGCGACACCACGCGAGCGGATAGGAAGAGGGAAGATCTGAAAGTCAGCGTCGTTCAAAGGTCAAGAGTGGGTCGCGTCAAGTTGGATTTGCGACACTCTTGGGCAGTTGCTGCTTACCTCGCCGATAACAACCCATGCACCTGAGTTTTGTCAGCAAACAATTGTGTGAATTCTCGTGAGACTCACCAGGACCCCAAGTTCTGAAAATTGGGTTAGTAAAACAGCAGTGGTCTATGAGACAACGTACGAAGCGCTGTGATTGTCAGTATTGATCGACGTTCGGAGCGGAATTTCGACGGAAGGCTTTGGTGACGAGTTTTTCTGAGACTCTGGGGCGCTTCTGAATCTGGAGCTTGCACCCGCGATATTCAGAAACGCTTGCCAAAAAGCCTTACGGGGACCTCCTGCCACAAAGTGGCAAACCAGCAAATGGCAAAAGTACCAGATGGCTAACCACCAAAGCCAATCCAATCGCAAATCACCAGCCTACTCACAAGAAGAAAATGTAGATGCAGATGAACGCAATCATCACCTTGACGATGGTGGTGTTTCCCTGATCAATGGTACCGATGATGGCGACAATGTACTGGCAAACGACCATGCCCAAAGCACCCCAGATGAGCAAGGGGCGGCGGCCGAAGCGCTCAATCGTCCAGAAAGAAAGAGGAGTAGAGCACACATTGACGAGGGTAGTGATGAGGCCGATAAGGAAAGGGTTGGAGATGGTGCCCAGGTCTTGGAAGAAGGTAGTTCCGAAATAAAAGATGAAGTTTACGCCCGTCCACTTTTACGTAAGCAAAGTACTAGACGGTTGCTAGGCAGATGCGAGAGCAATGCTAGCCAGCCGCTAGAGCTGCTAGCACTGACCAAAACACCTGCCAAGATAGAAGATGATACTCACCTGTTGCATCATTTGCAGCGAAGTACCAAGGATTGTGCGGCGGAGATTGGAGCCAGGGTTGGTAAGGCCACCGGTAAAGCAAGAGTACCAGGTAGCAAAGTAGCCACCCTGAGGAATGTGGGCCTGTTCGTACTCGTGGTTGGCAATAATCTCGGCAAGCTCTTCTTGGATGTAGGTGCTGTCGGCGGGCTGACCACGGACGCGAGCAAGAGCGTGCGAGGCGTCGTCCATGCGGTTCTTCTTGACAAAGTAGCGAGGAGACTCGGGGAGGAAGAAGAGACCGGTGGCGAGGATTATGGCCCAGAGCATCTGAAGAGCGACGGGAATGCGGTATGAGCTCGTGTCGTTTCGGTCCTGGGTACCGTAGGTGACGCAGGAGGCGAGGAGGAGACCGATGGTGATGCAGAACTGGTAGCCAGACACTAATGTCAGTGGGTGGCAAATGTAACGACTTACCAATTGCGCCACGAATCTTCCTCGGGGCAATCTCGGACATGTACAGAATAATGATGGCTGAAACGAAACCAACACCGAAACCAGCGATCAGACGACCAGCCACCATCAAGCCAAGACCTGTGGAGGCAGTCTGAAGGATGACACCAATGCAGAAGATGACGCAACCACCGATAACAGTAATGCGACGACCGTACCAATCGGCAAGGTCACCCGCGATCAAAGCACCGAAAAAGGTACCAGCGGAGAGGATGGAGACGATGAGGGAGCGGTCGCGAGCGGGGAGAGCAAACTGGCCGGAAGGGGTGGTCTCGGGGTCAAGACCAGTGTATTGAGTGATAAAGTAGCGCATGCCCATGACACCGGAAATGTAGCCCGAGTCGTAACCGAAGAAGATCTGAATGTCAGTTTTGCCACCCGACCATGACCACTTACACCACCAAAGGCAGCAAAAGCACACATAAAGTAAGCCTTGACAGTCACTGGAGCCTCGACGCGCGAAGCGTCTCTCGGCCCAGTCATGACGGCGGGTCCACCAGGCATAATGTTGTTGTGATAAATGTCGTTGTCGTGTGAAGAGTTGTCGATGGTGTTGGTCAACAACGAAAGAGAAAGAACCTAGCGACGGAAGCTAGTGTTGATGTTCTTGGCGTAAGTCACGGGAAAGATGAAGACAGCTGACCACTTGGGCTCGATCTTATATATTTTTCAATACAATGGCTGGCGACGCTCTGAGCCCCCTTCTGTGCCTATTTGTGGGAGATTTGGGCCAATTGTGGGGACTGGCCCTTGCCGTACCCGAGCGCGTGGGCCCACATGTCCAGGCCTCATGAATATTGCTGAAATCTCCCTGAATTTGATCCTCTTTTTACAATTCGTGACAGTCAGCTGATAGCTAGATTTCGCTCATATTCGCCGCGAGTGGCAGTTTTGGTAACTAATTTGGTTTAATCTAAATCTCACCGTCAATCCGGCGGTACCATACCGTCAACGTGCTCGCTAAGGGACTTTATACCCTGAATGCGCAGGTATTGGACAACGAGGGACACCGGAAAGGACCAAGACACATGCCGATTTTGCAGTCCAAAGTTCCTTTGATTGGCTAAGAAGAACTGCCTTGATTTCGGCAATGGCGTGCCGGGTTCTAAAGTTAAACGAATCAGTGCTGATCAATGAAGCTCAGCGATCGAGCATAACCGTTGACGGTGAACCAAATAGACTCACTTCCCGCGACAATGACATCGGCCAAGGTGGGCCCACTTACCTTGCTGTATCGAACAGTGGGGCAGCTCGAGATCACCGTAGATCTCTACATCCCCACGACTCCCCCTCGATCGAACAATGGGCACCCGCTCCTCATTTGGTTCCACGGCGGCGGCCTCCTTCAGGGTTCCAAAGTCAACCTTCCTACACACTTTAAGCAACTAGCGTCTCCCCCTGACGATCAGGAACCACTGGCTGTCATTTCACCTGACTATCGTTTGGCACCGCAAACCGCGTTGCCCGATATTCTCGGTGACATTGATGCGCTGCTTGATTTCGTGCATTCCGATGCATTCAATGCTGCAGTTGACAAGTCGCGCATCGCTCTGTCAGGTGGCTCCGCTGGTGGCTATCTAGCCATTGTTGCTGGGTTGTCAAGTGTTACGTCGGGCTTTGTCGGTAACAATGGTCATCGCGGCATCAAGTGCCTTGCCCCGTATTATCCCATCACCAACATTGTTGATCCATTTTGGACCACAAAGCAGAGTCTTCCGTCGTGGTTGACGCAGCCGTGAGCCACGCATGCCAGTCGTCAGAGCTGACATCCAGTGTAACAGATGAAGAAGCTCTGCCATTCCTGAACCCAGCCGACTCTGCGTCCGTTTCCTCTGCGCCAGGCTCGGCAAGGTCATGTCTGTACGGCTACATGTTGCAGCACGGTCTTCTGGCCTCTCTCCTCTTCCCTCCGGTGCCTCCTTCCACCCAAGAGTCCCGATACGGCTTCAATGACTCCATCCCAGCTCAGGCAGCCGAGTATTCTATTCCCCAGAGACTGGCAATCACCCAAGGCAGCATTCCTCCAGTGTATTTGACGTACGGAACAGACGATGATGCGGTCAATCCGTTCGAGGAGACGGTAGAGGCGCTGAGGGCCAAAGGAGGGGTCTTGCAAGTCGACGTTGAGCAGGGCTTGGGTCACGCATACGACGAGGCTGAGGATTGGTGGCCGCGCGCTGCTGGGTTGCGCAGGTTTCTTAAACAGCATCTATGATAATGCATGTTAAGTTCATCACAGCGCATCATCGTGTCCAATGTGAGGCCGTCATGTCATTATATCACCATCGTTACCGCGCACGACTGCCGCGCGAGCCTTCCAGTACACATCGTGACCATCATCTCCTGATTTCCATCGTGTCGACAATTCGCGCATTACATCCCCAAAGCTAGCGCCAGGCAAAGCGGCCTTTGCGTTCTTCATGTTCACCTTGAGGTAATCTGCGCATGTCAATCCAGAACTTTCCAACCCGATCGTTTTAACCTTGGAACGCGCTGGTCGCCTTGGTCGCAAACAAGGGCTCTAGTCGCCCCGAGCATTTCCCGCAAGCGTAACGATCGACGTCGATTGCTGCATAAGAGTTAGCGTCGACATACAGATCTGAAGTGCGACGCACACTTCGATTGCCGTTTGTACCTGGATCGTCAGGTCGTAGAACTTCGCACTAATGACTCACACCTTGGCGCAATCGTCGTTGATGCAGCGCCACTCGTATTTATACGTGATGACATAGTCGTGCTTTGTAGTGACCTCGATGTCTGGGCGTCTGCGCATCACCCGGCGACCCCTTATGTCAGGAATGGGTAGCAAAGCCGACGTACCAGCTTTGAAAGACCCTGCCATGAGGATTACTGTATTCATGGTTGATGATCCAGCTTGCCACTGCTGGTCAGACGAGAAAACACGTGTACCCACAATGACACATTTCGTGAGCTACAGTGCTTAGGACCCGTTCTGGACATTAGTGTATATCATGAAGCTGATGCCACATACCCGGCTCATCCAAGACCTTAGTAGAAAGCTTGATCGTGTACTCGTGCTGCTTTTGACCATTTGGCAGACGTTTGCTATGTATCAGCGTTGTCATCAAAGCGCGCACCTCTTGTCCGTCGCGGTCCCTGCGGTCGTCAAGAGCCTCGTGTTCCATTCAAGAGTAGCTCCCGCTGCTCTTAGGCGACCCTGAAACACACCCTCGTCGAGCTCATCGAACAACTCGTTCGCGATAAGGACTCGTTCCGTCGCCCACGACTTCCTTGACACTTTGGGACCTTTTGTCGCTGGGGTTACTGCGTGAACGGCGCCCTTCAATGGCAGAGGCGTCGATGGAAGCTCGATGGGCCGAATCTCAGGTGATGGCGAGTAGTGCAAGAGGTGATCGCCTCCGTCAGCGACCTCTAGCTCGCTGTCATCGCTGATGACAATAACCTCACGTGGAGAAGTGGGCTTGGGACGTGGCTTGTCATTGGGCTTGATCACGGGTGATGGAGCATCAGAGTCGGTGTCGTTGATGTAGAGTTGATCAAGGATGGAGACCAGGTCCCCAGGACCCGCTCCGTGCCTCGGTGCAGATGACTTTCGTGTGCCCTTCCGCCGTAGAACGCGATTGGAACCCCCAGCCTCGGGAGACTTTGAAAACTGGGATTCGTCATCCGTGTCGATAACCCTTGGCCACCGACGTACGCGCCCGGCTGGCGTCCCATTTGACTCTCCGCTAGAGCTATCGCTAAATCTGCAAGCCTGGGTACTCGAGGAAGCGGAGCGTTTGGTGCTTGGGAAATTATGAGCCATTTGCGGTAACTCTTCTTCTGTGTCGGACTCGATGATACGCATGTTGCGGCTCCTAGACTTCCTCATGACTGGCTCTTCGTCAGAAGACGATGATACCTCGCGTTTCTCGATTTCTGCGATCTTAGAACTGATCAAGTCAGACAGGATTTATGGAGGGACTTACATTGTTGATGAGTCGCATACACTACGGTCGCACAAGTCAAAGGCTGACTCGCTCTCGGTCAAGTCTCTAACGCCCGTAGCAGACTGCGAGTTTTTCTCAGGCACCCTGCTTTTCTGCACATCTTCACCCTGGCTACCCTTGTGCTCGTCATCCGTCACCCAGCTGGCCGTTCCTTTGACTGCCTTAACAGACTTGAGAGCTCTGCGAGGTGTGCATAGCTCTTTCGACGGTGTAAAAACAAGTCTCTTGATTGCAGTACGCGGAGGCGAAGGAGTGACGAGGGATAATTTTTGCTGCGTGTGCTTTTGTTGGATGTCTACTACACCAAGTACATCCCGCCCAGGCAAGCTTGATGACTTTTGGGGCGTACGAGTCAGCCAGTTGCGGTCAGCAGCCATTGCTTGAGCCTTCCTGCCTGTCAGCCTTGCTAATAAGCCCGATCTGGCCTGAGTGACCTATAATGGAAGACCAAGGCTCAGACACACCTCCTAGACAGTGTGAGATCTCTCTCGAATGACAGTCAACAACACCGCAGTCTGGAACCAAACAAGGCCACGGAATTAGCATGCATCGGGTGCAAAATTGCTAGGTACTCTACCACCTCTCTCAGTCTGTTACCGCTTACGTCGCACCATCGGTCCGTCATCATCGACAGCAGCAAGCGGCGTCTCCTCTACACTATCTACACCACCGCAATGTCACTCAGAACTTCAATCTTCCACCTGCTGCCGGCGCAACCCGCCAAGCACGCCCTGCGCCGAGGTTTTCACTTCCTGCCGCCTTCGGCTCCTAAGGCTGCCGCGCCGCTCCGATCCCAGTCTCCTCCCGCTGGTTCGTATGTGATGAGCCGCACGGCAGCAGCTCGCAAAACTCGCTTTCAGCTTCCTCAAAGAAGTCTGCTCTTTGCTGGTGTCGGTCTCGGTGCCTCATGGGCAGCTTACAACGCTTTCCAGCCTGTACATTGTGATGTCGCGCTCCCCACTCCTACTCGCTCCTCGTCTTCTACCCCTGGTCTCGGTGCCAGCGAGCCCGCTTCAGGCTCCATCCTTGACATGTACCAACTTGGCTTCGGTGCCGCGTGCGGTGTCTGCGCTGGCATCTTTTTGAAGAAGGGCCTCAAGGCCATTGCTTTCATGCTCGGTGGCGCTTACGTTCTTCTTCAGGTAAGATCGCTGTCATTGCTATTCGGCCAGACTGACATTCACAGTACATGTCCAATAAGTCACTTGTATCAGTAGACTGGGCGCGCATGTCGCAAAAGTACGACTCTGTGTTCGGTACTTCATCTTCGTCATCGACGGTCGCCCAGGGCAAGAACAGCATTGCCAGAATCTACTATCGCGTAGCCGACTTCTTGACTGCCAACTTCCAGCGTACGTCTTTTCTATGTAACAAATACGACAAGCTGACGAGGCGCAGAACGCGCAAGCTTCCTTGCTGGTTTGGCATTGGGCTTCAGGCTCGGATAGACGGCGAGGAAGTGACAAAGCAGGCAGACAAACAAGTATTGCAAAATGCATACCGCATGGTCATTCAAGGTCAAAGAAAATTGGCATTTGAACCTCGCAGACATGTATGTCGCGGCGTGGACTCCGCCACATCTCCTGCGCTACCAGTGCGTGAGGGACGATGCAGACTGACAAGGACAATACAATGAGCCACAATCATCAAGAGCGCATGTAAGCCATGTCATCCAGCTCAAGACGGGCTACCTGGGCACATATATCGAGCTGTCTGGTCACTTCGACAGCTCCCATCAGTTCAAGTTGGATCATGGCTTAAAGAAGTGGTACGCAGTATGACGCCGTCGAGTTCCAGCCGTGCTCGAGAGCTGACTTTGAAGACTTCCTTTCAGTGGCAAACTTTGCCCTGCGGACAACGAGGCAAACGAATCAGTATCTGTGCAATCGTTGCGACGACGCATGGAATGAGGACAACGACTGGTACACAAAGTTATTCCTCTTTCACTGACCTGAGGGAAGATCTGCGACCGCCACCTGGTCCAGCAGACGAGAATTCCTGCGAGAAGGGGGGAGGCTGCTTTCGCTGTGTGACTTGGCTCTGGTCTGCAAACACAGTCTCCGAACCCGTCCAGATCAGCGCCAGTAGACCTTACAGCTGCAACACGAGCTCGCCATCAAGGAGAAGACCAACCGAAGTCGTCAAACCTGGTCAACAATTGATTCTACACTTGCACAATTCGAGCACGACCAGTGCATCACGATAGCACAAGTATGAGGCGTGCCGTCACTTGTAGAGTGGTACTGATGCATGCGTGAAGAAATCCTACACGAGTCGGCGCTCCCCTCTTGTCCGATCAACAAGTTCCGCGATCTTACCCTGGCCAAGAGGTGGCAGCTCGATGTCGTTTGCGACCTGAGGCTCGTACTGCGTGCTTCTGGATACGGAAGGATTTGGTGGCAGGAGGGAGTGGAAGTAGCCGATGAAGGGTGATGCAAACTTGTGCATGAGCTCTGGGCCTTCACGGATCAAAACCTGCATTGTCAGTCACAGTAGAGGAGCATTGATGACTGACAATGACGACTTCGACTGCAATGAGCAGAATAATAATCACTTCCATCCGGTGTCCAGACGCCTGATCGTTAGTTCTGATCTGTCAACAATGACCCACCTCTGTCAGCAAAGCCCTCAGCGTATTCTGAACCTCTTGCGCGTAATCAATCTTCTTGTTAATGGCATCAATGCGCTCCTTGATCTCAAACTCGGAAGCTACAGAGTCAAAGTATGCTGCAGAGGTCAGATCATGAGACGGAATCAGACTCACACTCGAGCTCAGGTTCGGACCAATAGAACTCTGGCGTCTCCTCGAGACCACCGCCGCGAGTGTTGACAGCCATTCGCAAGGTCATTAACTCTCCAATCTTGCGAATGACGTCTCGACGACCAAGAGGCTGCTTGCCAAAGCGCTCTAGCAAGCGAGGAAGCGTCGAGACGGAGGAAAGGTGACGGTCGAGACGGTCCTCAAGAACTGAGAGCCATGAGGAGCGTGAAAGAGACAAAGACAGGGTATAGCGAGCGAGAAGAGAGGCGAGTGATGCCGAATTGGCATACGTCGACAGGCTCGGAGGCTGGCCGAGGAGAATGAGGTTGCCAAGGATGTGAGTCTTACTGTACTATGTTAGTAGTCATTTTCGACAAGTACATACGCAGTAGGGTCCACCACAAATTCCACCTCTTCCACTTCGAGTTCTTGTACACCAAGCCGTTCGACCTCGACGCCACTACCTCTCTTCCTAATGACATCGCGCAGGAAAGCCCTGCCCTCTTCCTCTGTCAAGCCCCATGTCACAAAAGATCCAGAATTGAAGACCCAGATCTCACCTCTCTCCCCATAGCCAAAGCCAAGCTCGGGCTCTGCATTCCAGTCCAGCCGATCAGGATCAGAGTCGTCTTCCAAGACCGGCTTGAGATCCTTGCCGCTAACGATACGCTCCGCACCACCTCGTCCTTTCCAAGGACTGATAACAAACGCTCGTTCTCTGTCTCCCTCTGGCACCTCGTCCCATCTGACGCCTAGAGTTCGCAGCACGATACCAAGATTGACAAGATTGTACTTTTCTGCTGTAGTATGGGCTATACAAGACAATATTGGCCCTCTTGTTGGGGGAGGATTTGATCTCAGCGGCGCTGAAGCAGCTTCCAGACGACGCTTGGGCGGCTTGTGTGGCAACTGCGGTCGTCGTCGACTTTCTTCAGGTGTATACAGAGGCGCTGTAGTTGACGCAGGTCGTGTCAAATGCTGCGACTGCGCAGACTTCAATCTGACCAGGTTGCTAGAGACAGTCCGGGCCCTGCATACACATCGCGCCGCTATCTGCATGTTGTGGTATGGCTTGTATAGACGAGACAGTCCTGCATGGTGCCGAGTTGACGTTCAAAAATTGCTAGCGAGGTGCTACGCCGTCCCACCACCGAGTCTCCAATTAAGGTCGACGTTCCTCGGTAAAATTTTCGCTTGGTTCCGTTCTGAAAACGAATTAGTTTTTGCATGACATACGTTTTCTCCCTGGCGCGTCACGCATGATACTTTGGACCGTAGACATCAGGCGAGCCGCAGGGGGAAAATCAAGGAGAACATGGGGTCGCTTGCTTAAAGTTTGGTCATGTTAGTTGGTTGTTTCCCACGCTCAATCGCGGCTGCGAGCGCGTCTCAACTTGCCCTACTACAGATAGCTGCGTCAGCTGAGCCTCAAAATGGCAACAACACATGTCAAAGCCCACCTGACTCCAGGTGTTGCGACGGGCTGTGGAGAGTCTTCAAGTGGATGATTTAGTTGAGCTCGGTGCCATATTTCTACTGACTTTGTACAGTAACCACAGGACTATTTTGCCTCCACATTGTCCCAACCTATGACCTCTCGTGTTCCTGCAAGAGACTCACACACACACGCACTATGAGCTGTTCAGTACGCCGCATGGACTGAAAGGCTGCCTTAAATCCCGTTCCGACTGTTATGTGCTCCCTTGGCGCACTGAACAGCCTTCAGGTGGGTCTTTGTCTGTTATTTGCATGTAGCTGACGTGGTCCGGCTGCACTGGCTTCTCTGTTGTAACCTGTCGGGAATGATAAGGGGCAACTTGACGCCGCAAATCGAAAACCCAGCTTCCTGTTTGTTATAAACGCAATCAGTCATCCAGTATAGAGCCATCTTCTCTTGCTGTGTGATCAGGCAAGCAAGCCCGAGACCATTGTCAGCTCTGTTAAATGAAGCATAATGCCAGGCAGTCTAGGTGAGTCTCCGAATACATGTGGCAACTGATTTGATTCAGGTGACCGCCGTCAGTCTTTCACGACCTCTCGACCCCTAATTGACGCGGCGGGATGTTTCCCACAGCTGCGTAACTCGCCTTTCATCCAGGTCCCAGTTGACCTTTTGCATTCCACTCTGATTTATCTGCTCACCCGAGAGCATGCACTCACTGTACAAATTTCGCTATGGGCGTGATAAGGGTTCACGGCGGATGCCAAGTACATCCTCCACTTTTCAAAAGCTGACATGTCTGACAGGACTTTCACTTGACCTTCAGTTGACCACCAGTCCTCAACGAGGCTTACGTGGGATTCTGTCCTCCGACAGGCAGTATCAGAACTCATAGGCCGCGCCGAAGCTGCTTCCGGTATGACAGGCTCAGCGCTGCTGCTCGAAGGATGACGGACTGCTCCCGCATTTCCGCATTGCCCTCCATGATCTCACTGTCCAGTCTTAAGGTCATCAATTCCAGTATCTCACTCAAATCCGTCATTACTGCTACAATGAAACATCACGTCATACATCATGCCATGCAATTCTGTTACATTATTGTTGTTGTAGCTTCTTGCGAAACTACTCTCATTTTGCGCACCCTCTCTGCAGGTGCAAACTGACTGATGCGAGTAAAGACCTGAGTGAGGTACAGCGCACGGTGCACAACTGGATAGCTGCTACGGACACTTTGAGTAATTGAAGAATATTTAGAGACGAGCCCGTTGCGCTGGTGACGCTCGCGAGGCTCAACAACGGTAGCACCCGTGACCTCTGACCCCAGCTTGCAGCGCGGAACAGCTGCAGCCCACGACATGAGCCCGCGGATGCCTGGAAAGAATCATGCAGCTTGGAGTAGCTGAGCGCAAGAAATTCACCATCGATGAACGCCTCGGACAGCAGAGACGCGTTGAACGCCTCAGTCTGCTAGTGCATACCTTAGTGCTCAACCGCATCAGCCTGGCAAACTATGTGTATGCCGTCTGATGGCTGAAAGGCGCTAATAAGATGGGATAAGGTTTAGGTAGGAGACTTGCTTCCAAAGGGAGCATGCCAAAGGTCTTGAAAGCTTGGCAGATAGCTTCGCAGCTCCCGCGCGTGAGCAGTGTGAGCTGCAGCTACTAAAGACGTTGCAGTTGCATGCAGTTTGTGGCCAACACCGGTCCGGCCTTCGGCATCTGAACGCCGTACTCGGCTGGGTGACGCAATACAGTTCGTAAGCCAAACCCTTGTGTTCGATAAACTTTGAACCGATCTGACATAAGATGGCTCGGATCGACGCTTGTGCCGGCCGGGCGGTCTAGGGCTCTTGGCTGAGACTTATTAAATGTCCGGGGTGCCCTGAAATCAGGAAATCTCTAGATTCAACGTGTGTTGAGCCGAGACGTAACGTGTGTTTCCGGGCTTTGTGCCCTGACATCAGGGCGAGGCCTGTGGTGAGGCTGACCTAGAGTGGTGGCGAGAACAATTTGCGCTTGCGTAGCCCTGTCCGACCTGATTTAGTGCCGTTATAGTGACCTGCAGGAGAAGCATGTAAAGAAGCTTTTTCAAGCTGTGCCAATGCAAGTTAGCCAGTGTCTCTCCCTGCAATCCAAGCTATATCACTTTCAGCAATCCAAGCTACCCAAGATCATCGCTACACAATGCTCAATCTTCGAGCCGTCCTCGTTCTTTTGTTCGCACTCGCATCATTAGCCAGCTTTGTGGCGGCAGCCGCTACACCTGCGACCACCCTCGCAGTACCAGAATCACATTCCAAGAAGACTCTGCGCCAGACGAGTTGGCAAGAGATCGTCAAACGACGAGAGAACAAGGCTCTGAAGAACCAGCGGCGCTTGGAGAAAATCGCAGAGCGACAAAACCTGGTGACTCGCGCCAAGGTAACCCGCACCCAGCTGTTGGCGCCACGAGCATCCGAAACTCCATTCCCAACTTGTAATACCACGGGTCAGAACGCTATCCCTTTCACGGGCTTCACCCAGATTCCGGGCTGGTATATTCAACGTGTTGCCCCATATGATGTGGTACGTTCTACATTACGCGCAGGTCTCCGTCTGACAGTATCCAGCCGGGTGCTTTTCGTAACGTTGGCTCCAACATTGCTTGCGTGATGCTCTGCCAAGAGTCTAGCTGTGCGTCTTCCTTCGTCCAGCTGCCTGTCTGACATTCAAGCTTGCGTTGGAACATATTGGGATTCAGCAGCCCAAACATGCACTTTCCGGCAATCGATTCCCTCAGGGTCCAACTACGCAGCACGTTCCGCTGACCTTGGTGTCATGGCGCTAAGAGGAGACTGTACGACGTTAGCAGCGCAAGGTGAGTCCGAGCTAGGCGCGCATGAGCTGACGACTCCAGTGAACAATGCTACTGTCATGGCCAACTGCTGCAACGCTCCCGTCCAGCCGACCAAGGACATTTGCACAGCGACAGCATACCGAGGCTTGAACCAGTGGACAGTCTCAGGGCAAAGGTCAGTCTCTCATGTTTCCTTGAAAGTCAGCTGACGTCGTGTAGGACACTCACAGGCAATCGCATCGTACGTATCCTCAATTCGCAATGATCACTGACAATCTAGACAACAGCACAAGGAGGCGCCATCGTAGTGTCTGGGACCAACAACTACGCGGCATGCGTGGCTGCTTGCGAGGCTTACTCTTCGTCCCACTACCCCACGGGATCAACGAACGCAGGTATCGGTACGTCAAGTTTGTTTCGTTCATGGTAGCTGACATCCCAAGGTTGCGTCGCTGCTGTGCACGACCAGTCGAGAACAATCGTCGCCAACTACAATTGCCTGCTCTGTGAGTGACTGGGTAAAGGTACTGCAGGATCTGATATTCTAAACACCACAACGCTTAGCGGCATGACTTTGACAACAAATACGAACGCCGTAGCATTTGTCAAAGGCAACTGCGCTCAGCGAAATGCGAACAATATCGGTAAGCAGTATCGGATGGTGCAACGCAGCAATCTGACTGTGCAGCTACCGGCTCATGTTGCGACTCGTCATAGTAGCCGCCGCAGAGCTGCCGCCGCATTTTTCTGTCTTGCCACTCATCTTCGCATCCAGCATCGACCCGCACATAGACTTACATAGCATTATAGGATATTCACAAGCTCAAGCTCTGGCGCCGAGACACTTGAATGAAGCATATGGCTCAGTCTCGGAGCACATGTGTCACGAGCGTGAAGCCAAATTAATTGTTCCGCGCCTGCTGCCGCAGTTAAGTCCGCATGACGTGTTGCGAAGGTGGCCCCCTCACACGCTGTAAAGCCGACTGTCAACATCTACCAAAGATGTTCAGGCTCAGTCTCCCTCTCCAACGCAGGCTGATTGCAAGCCGTAGTACACCCAATGAGGTATCTACATGCGCGCGATGTCTCTCCACGGCTCGCCCGCTGCCAAAAGTCTTGCTTCTTGACGAAGTCAAGCTCGCTAAGTCGGCGCTCGTGGACTTGCAGAAAAATGCAGAGATCATTGTAAGTTCACGCCAGGCCATCTCAAGCTGAATTTGTCAAGCCGTTTTCGAGTCAAAATCGAGGTGATTTTCTCAAAGACTGCGATACCAAATATGAGAAAGTGCAGGCGATCTATCGGCATTTCAAGGGCACGGCGTCCGTTCGCGTCACGGGCGTTTTCGATGAGGAGCTTGTGAAACGCTTGCCTTCAACACTACGCTTCATCTGCCACAATGGTGCTGGGTACGATCAAAGTACGTCTTGAGAAAGTCAGCTCCCGTGCTCATAATAGTCAATGTTGACGCGTGCACGCAGAGGGACATTCAGGTGTCCAATGTTCCAACGGCGGTCGACGATGCGACCGCCGATACAGCAATGTTTCTGCTGCTTGGCTGCCTACGACAATTTCAAACAGCCTTGAACGCAGCTCAAGCAGGCACCTTCAACTCTACCCTTCCCCTTTCCAACGATCCACGAGGCAAGGTGCTGGGAATTTTAGGCATGGGCGGTATCGGTAGAGCCCTCGCAACTCGAGCCAGAGCATTCGGCATGACTGTGCAGTACCACAATCGCAATCAGCTCTCACCCAACCTCGAGCAAGGCGCAAAGTTCGTCAGTCACGACGAGCTTTTGGCTACGAGCGATGTTGTCTCGTTGAATTTACCACTCAACGCTTCGACTAAACACTTGATCTCTACCGCGGCTTTTCGGACGATGAAGTCGACGGCGGTGCTCATCAATACAGCGCGAGGTCCGGTGGTGGACGAGAAGGCGTTGATA
This sequence comes from Holtermanniella nyarrowii, assembly GCA_001600035.1. Lineage (NCBI taxonomy): Eukaryota > Fungi > Basidiomycota > Tremellomycetes > Holtermanniales > Holtermanniella > Holtermanniella nyarrowii. Next base: position 117,280 of record BCIT01000004.1, on the reverse strand, counting down.
GCGGCGCTAGAGAACGGCGACATCGCGGGCGCAGGGCTGGACGTTTATGAGAACGAGCCTACTATCCCAGAGGCGCTACTCAAGTCTCCCAAAGCGTTGTGTCTCCCACACGTCGGGACGTTGACGATCGAAACGCAGGAGGCGATGGAGGCTGCGTGTCTGAGTAATATCGCGCACGGGCTGCGAGAGGGCAACCTAGCATTCACTGTGCCGGAACAGAGACATCTCCTTGCATGAGGGGTGGACATAGTTGCAACAATTAAGGTGGAGAATGATGAAACGCGACCACGGGGCCAATCTACATGATGCATCCTCATAACTATGCTGATGCAATGACGTCAAGACTGCTTCGAAGTTTCGAGCAGGTCTACGCTTCGAAACTGCATCAATGTGTAAGCCGAGACTGAGATTGTGTGATATGATATCAAATCTTCTCACACCACGGGCTACTCCTCCGTCATGATACCGTCCCCGATCTCCACCAGATCCTCCGCAAAGTCATCCAGCAGCCGAATCGAGAACCTTGTCCAACCCTCAGCCTTAGCAGTCTCCTTCCAAGTCCTCGAAAGACCCTTCTTGAAACTCCAAAGCTCGACATTCCACCCTCTCCTCAAGGCCTCACGTACGACACCCACAAAACCTTCACGGTTAAATTGACCACTCTGCGCGTCGCCTGTGGCAAGTACGATCGTGGCGCCGTCGAATGCAGGTGGTGGATACGCGTTCAGAGCTTGGAGCATCTTGAGTTGGAGCAGCTCGTCGACGCCTTGCTCTCTGAAGCGCTTGACGTCTGAGCCCGAGGTGACGCGTTTGAGAACGCTGCATTCCCAGCCTAGGCGGATGAGACGGTCGAGATCTGGTCTATCACGGAGTGGAGAGGAGCCGACGAGGTGAAGAGAGCCGGCTGGGGATAGCCTGCCGCGCTGAAGTAGAAGGGATAGAGCGGGCAGTGACAAGGTACGTTGATGTTTAATGGGTAGGTAGCCTTTCGAGTGGGCTTCAAGGTGATTAAGATGAGCGAAAAGAATATTCGAGCTGCTGTATCAGTCATTGCTAGGTGTTACGAAGATGCACTCACTGATCAACAAAGACCTGCGTGACGGGCCCTCTACAATACTCGTCATGCTCAAAGTCTTTCAATCGCCCCACACCATCTGACCAAACAACCTCCCGATCCCAATCACCCGTCAAATCATCCAGTGAAAGCTTACTGAGCGCTTTGGCCTGTTTGGGAAAGGTCTTGGGTAATGACTGCAGCAACCTGGCGATCGCGATGCGCGTCAACGAGTATGGCTTCGCGATCGCTTTCGATGGGCGTTGTGGTGAGGGGATACGAGGATGAACAATGGTAGGCAAGCGCATGCGTAAATTGATGGGTGCTGCGTCGGATTCGGTGTCTGAGGAGGAGATGAGGGCGGCGGTGGTTGTGGTGGGTGGCGAAAGAGGTGGGAGGGTCTCGACGAGGGAGACTAGCAGGTCGAGACCTGTGACAGGAGCCTTGAGGACTTGCTTTGGCGCCTCGACGGCAACGACAAGTGGCTTTGCCTGCTTCTGCTTGGGTGCAGCTGGCGCAGATCCCAACTCGATCTTAAGACGCCTGGCGATTTCGGGCTTGAGTGCAGAAGGCTCAGGTAGATGATGCACATCATCATCATCATGATAAAGACCCGAAATGACTCGCCAGTCGTATTTGGTTGGCACCATGAGTGACAGCGCATCGACGACATCGACGATCTCTGGCACCGGGACGGCAGCCGACAACTTGGGTGTCAAGATGACCTCTTCATCCTCAGAGCTCGAAGGCTCATCAGCGACCGCAACAGCCGGAGCCGAATGGCGTCTCGTATCGATGAACGCGATGAAGTCTTCGAGCGTCATTGCCATCTTCATCGTGTCTGCCTTCGCCTTGCTAGCAAAAAGCTCATGCAGGTCTTTGACTGTCATGTTTTGCGGGAGACATGAAGCTGGAGGCGCGTAGAGCGCATAGAGATCTTCGAGTGTGAGGAAAGTTGGAGACATGCTGTATGCTGTATGTATCTGATGTCAGCACAGGCCGTGGAGCGCATGAACTCACAATCGATTGAATGAGATACAATGTAAACTGATGCTCTCTCCTAGCCAATGGTTGCTGATTTGCGGGCTATGCTTGTTTGCTTTGTTTGTTTGATGCTTGCCTGGAAAAGAAACGTGTAAAAATGCAGGATCGGATCGTCAAGTCTCGATCGTCGTGAATCGTGTTATTGCTGGCCGATACTGCGTGATTTGAGTTGTGGAGGCTTGTGCGCGAAAGAGACGAAGAGTGGAGGGAGAGGGGAGAGAAGGAGGAGGTGTACAAAGACGGAGGTTCTGAAGAAAAGATGATCGTTGAAAGGTGCACAATGGAGATGCGAGTCGATTTGGGTGGCGAATTGCTTACATAAACACTTTATCCGCGTTGTCAGCTCAACAGCAGCCGCGCCTTGAGCTCTTCAGGTTCAGCTGCCTTTCTTCCGTTCCGTCTCCTAAATAAGAGTCGCAATGTCTGTCCTCAACGCAAGCTCTGAACAACGTGTGTACCTGAGACATATGAGCAGACTGATCAATAGACTTCAACTCGGTCGCGGCCGGTCTCACAAAGGGGCAGCTTTTGGTAGTTGGCAAGTCTTTTCACTATGCTCTCCTCTAGCTGACGCCTTCAGACTTCCACGCGTCGTGGTGCGGACCTTGTCACGCTATCGCACCGGTCATTGAGAAGCTAGCTGTCCAGTACCCGCAAGCAAAGTTCATCAAAGTGGATGTCGATGCTCAGCGTTCGCTCGCTCAGCGTTTCCGCGTGACTGCTATGCCGACCTTTGTCTTTTGGAAAGACGGAGGTAAAATAGAGGAGATGAAGGGTGCAAACCCTGCTGGTTTGACGCAGCTTGTCCAGCGTTATGCAGGACCTGCAACACCTGCTGCTGCACCTGCTGCTGCGTCATCTGGCTCCAAGCCTGCTCCTAGCGGTCCTGCAGCTCCTGCCGCACCCGCCGTCGAGGGTGTTGTGAGTTTTCCCGTACCACAAGGTGACTGACATTTCAGCAATCAGTCCTTTCCGTCCTTTCGTCTAAAGGCTTGACATGCCTCAACGAATCCAAAGAGCACCCTCTCTCCTCCATCATTGGCTCCGAAGCAGGTCCCAAAGGCCGGAGCTACCTCGAATCAGACGTCGACCCTGAACTTCTCATCGGCCTTTCATTCAACGAGCCCGTTAAGCTCAAAGCCATCCAATTCTTCTCAGGCGTCTGTCCCGCTCAAGCACCCAAAACAGTCCAACTCTTCATTAACCACCTCTCGCTCGACTTCAACGACGTCACATCTTTGACGCCCACACAGGAGCTTGAGCTCAGCGAGGAGGATATCAAAGGCAATCGACTTGATTTGCGCTTTGTTAGATTCCAGAGCGTTAGGAGCTTGCATATCCTTATCAAGGATAATCAGGAGGATGAGGAGACGACGAGGATTGATAGCTTTGATCTTTTTGGTACTGGTGAGTCTTTCTCGACTTCTCTTCTACAGATTGTTTCCTTTGCGGTCTGCAACCGCTGTGGCATGCGCGGCTTGACGCGCGGAGCGACAACGCTAGACCATTCGCTCGCAGTGCCTGCGAAAAGCAATTTGAAGTGCATACAGGCGTCTGAGAGTTGAAAGACTTGCGCTCGGCGAAGCGCATCAAAGCTATTTCCATCGCGACTGGTCTAGAGATCGAATACAAGTCGCGCGGCACTCTTCAGCCATACCTGCAGCGCGTCGCTACCTGCACATACGCTGTCAGGGCGCGAACAGGCGGACTCCCTGAGCAAGTTTCAGCTGCGGAGCAACCCAGGTTTACTCGGTATCAAACACGTTCATGTTCAGTGAGCTCTACATCAACACGTTGCGCCTTTCGGCTGTCTGGCAAGAGTTTCAGGATTGCCATGTGACGGTCAAGAGAAGTTCTTGGATTGCGTAGCGGGTTGACTGAGGCAATTGCTGTACTGAACGCCCGCATTGTACTGTACTGTCATAGAACACGCAGGCGCTCGCCAGCGCAAGCATCAGCTCAAAGGTGGCGCGATCAGAAGGCTTTTTCGACATCGCAGTGATGGGCGAATGGACAGTGATTGTGCGCAGACCTTGCACCGACTAGCTGTCGCCTTTCTCGTCTGCAATCTACACTGCGTCTGTCCGCCGGGGGCGCTGCTTCCTCATCGCCGACTAGGCTTCCATTAGCTTGCGTTAAGAGCGCTGAGCGCTCATCTACTTTCGGAGATGTGGAAATAGCCACTCTTGGCTGTTGGCTTCTCACACTTTGATTGATCTCAGCCGGATGAGAATCCGCTTATGCCCAAGGCACAACCTGCCGGCGGCTTGAGTTGCACCGAAACTCCGTTGCTCGCGACTTCGTTCTAGGCTGTTGCTCAACAATACCGCATGGCCTCGATTTGAAGATTTGCAGGGCCACTTAGAAGCTCCTCACGAGGCAACTGTACGCGATGGTGCCAACCCTGCCTGGGTTTAGGCAGGACCAGCATTGTTGTCAGTCTCATAAGCAGTACAATGCGCCTCGTCGCTGGTCACGCAGCTTCAGGTGTTGCTGCCTGTTCCTGGCGTGCATCTTGTCGATTGTGTAATAGTGATGAAGGGGTCACGACATCTTGGTGACCGCGCTGTTCCTTCGTCCTTCGTGACTACCGGCGCATAGTCCGCAGACCGCAAGAAGGCTGTCCGTAGATCGGACACTGGCACTTTTGTGAGCAATCACTGCCGTGAAGGTCAAGTCGATTTCGCCGAGTCACGCGTCCGTCGGCTGAGTGGTTGTTAATAGGCAGCGCCAGCATGCGTCCTTTGTGCTAGATGTATAGCCAGTGCATCTGTTTGCTCTGGACATGGTTTAGATCGTTCCAAGGTGCCAGTCGGCTGAATCATCTCGTGCGTTGCCGTTTGTACTGCCTTAAACTAAAAAAGGCAGGCAGGCGGTTACTGGCACGGATTTCAGCCATTGGCCGAGCACGATCAGAAGGTTTGGTCCTCATCGCTGCCATGAGCAGATGACAGTGAATGTCCTGCAAACCTTGCAGGGAATTGTTCCTGCTCCATTCAAAAACTTCATCTGCTTGCTGTACCTGCGGGGCGAGCTGCATGTCGCCAAGACGGTCCGTCTGAGCTGTGAGCACAGACGTTGCGTCGATTCAGTGTCAAGCTTCTCTGCTGAGTGGTGCTACTCGCGCTGCCCTGCTCGATCTGGCCGCCGAACAAATCCTTGTGCTCTTCAGCGAGCTAGCATGCATAGGCCTGTCCTAGCAGGTACACGAGGAAAATCATCACTGCATAGTGCGAGTGATCAGTGTCAACGAAAGTCTTTGACTACCTCGTGGCGCAAACAAGCGATTCCACACTTGTCAGCTTGTCGTGCAAGCTGTGATAGCACGGCCTTGCTTGCTTCATTCTCCATCTCTAGAAGCTGACTTTCGCAGTTGCCGAAACCACCGACAAAGGGCCGCTTGCCAAAGGTGATGACCATGATCACTAGGGTGTCGTGTAGCTAGATGATGAAAGATGAAAGATGATGCATACCTTGTGGGAACACTGTGAAAGTTTGGGAATCCGTACCTCGACCGGGTGCATTCCGGAAAGCCGATCGGTGCGACGGCTGATTGAGCAGTGCCGTAAAGCGTGGGAACTTTAAGTCAGGCCGTGTGCGCGCTCACGGAAATATAAATACCGCGGCCAAAGTACAAGCACTGCCCTTTCATCCAGTCTTTATACAAAATGTAAAGTCCATGCAGCTCACAGCTCATTGCTGACATTATAGGTCTACCGTCCGTCAACCTATCATCGCTGTCGCCTACTACTCTACGTACGGCCACATCAAGCAACTCGTCGATGCCGCCGTCAAGGGTGCCGAGGCTACCGGTGCTATCGTCAAGGTCTATGCCATGTACGTTCTCTTGCATATTGCAAAAGCTGACCATATAGCAAGGAGACTCTTTCAAAGGAGGTCCTTGACAAAATGTACGCCGGTTCATCGCTCGAGCCTGCCCACCCCATCATGACTCCCGACGCCATCAAGGAGTGTGACGGCTTCATCCTCGCGGCTCCTACCCGTTACGGCCGTGTTCCCGCTCAGGTCTCGCAGTTCTTTGACCAGACTGGTGGCCTGTGGGCGTCCGGAGCTCTCGTCGGCAAGGTAAGTGGCGATTATTTTGGAAACTTGTTTTCGTGTTTTATGTTGACAAAATCAGTTTGTTACGATGATGACCTCGACTGGTGGACAACATGGTGGCCAAGAGACTACTTTCCTGACCACTCTACCGTTCTTTGCTCATCATGGTCTCGTCTACGTCCCCATCGGCTACCAAAACTCGATCATCTCGGACAACTCGGTCGTCCAGGGTGGAACTCCTTATGGTGCCTCTACCATCGCCGGCGGTGACGGTTCGCGCCAGCCCTCCGCTGCTGAGCTCGAGGTAGCTCAATTCCAGGGCAAGGTGAGTGGTCTACCTCTATCAATTCCTGCTCACCATTTAGTACTTTAGCGAGTTCGTGACCAAGTTTGTCAAGGGCTCTCTGTGAGTTGCAGATGGCACAGAGGAATAGCTGTAGAGTCAAGATCATCGGATCGTACGCTAGCGATGGATGCGATTCGATAGATGATGATCTCTGCGGTTACTGCTGTCAAATGGAGAATTAACAAAGCTGACATGTTGCAAGGCGTCATGCAGAATCCATCAGTGGGCCGGTTCTCGCCAAGGCTGTACCTGTGGCTGCTGCTACTCCTGTGGCTGCTAACGCTGACGCGGAGAAGGAGGGTGAGTCATGAGTGAATGAGCCGAATACTGAGAAGAAGGCTACAAGGTTGAGGACAAGCACTCTTCTTCAGCTGCTGCTGCCACGCCCGCCCCAGCTGCCCTCCCAGCACCCGTCGCTGCTCCTCCACAATCGACCGTCAACGCCGCTACACCTGGTCCTGCACCCGCCGCTACACCTGCTGCCAAAAAGGCCGAGCCAAAGAAGAAGGGTGGGCTATTTGCTAGCTGCTGTGGCAAAAGCGATAACATTGAGTGATTCGTTGGGCGGTCAGGAGATGGATAGACTAGACATGCATAATACTTTTGATATAATGATACTTTTATCGCTGTGCCAGCTTCGGACCGGCAGAATGGCTCAAGACTCAGGTGGTGCGGTATCGTGTGCGTGCAGTGACAATCTTGAGGCATTCCACTTGATACATGCCACACTATAACTCTTTCTTCTTGTCCGAGTGACCGAGATCTTGATTCGGTTGAATAAGATCTCGCAGCCGCTGCTTGAGGACTTTGAGTTCTGGGAAGCCGCCTTCAACCTTGATCATCAGCAAATGCAATTCTTGCGCGGCGTGAGACTGACCTTGCGATCCCATACAAGCACAAGATCACCCTGACCCTTATCAAGCCAAACACGGAACCTCCCGCCCGTCTCAGGCGCAATCAAAGGCTGAAGACAGATCGAGTTCAAAGCGGGTGGCGGAAATGTGAGAAAGAGCTCTGTCTGAACCCATGTTGCGCGTGGTGCCCTAGACTCTCAGCATCATGATTTGCGAATGTCATACCATCGACACCGATCGCAAAATTCAATGATCAAGCCTGGCGGCTGGAGTCTCGGAGGCGGATTGAAGGTTGATGGGTCGAGGAGAGGATCGGCTGATGGTGCAGCTGCGGGTGTCGACGCTGGCGCTACCGAGTTCGAAGTGTCCGCAGAGCCTGCTTTGGGATCACAGTCTGTACATGTGCTTGCCATTTCGCTGGTGGTGTTTGGTATTCGTGGGTTTGCTATTCGCGACTGAATGCACATCCTGGCCTGCTGTGCAGCGGCATCATCGTCAGCACGTGACCAAAGGAAATCGGTCAGCATCAAGCTGCAGATGCAGCATTAGCAAACCAGCAGCTGCAATCATTATACTTGACGGTCTACGCAATGGCGACAACAGCCCAGCCGATCATCACGATCCTCAAGAGGAGGCGAGCAGATGCGCCTTTTGCACAGACCAAGTTTTACAAAAAGACAGCAAAGGGCAAAGTCATGAACGGTAAGCGAGGTCGCGAATCTTAGGCTGAGACTGATGGACAGTACTGAGGGAGCGATACGTGCGATCGGATATTCCCTGTGGCATGACTGGATGTGAGATTTGTGAGGAATATCCAGGTCAGAAAGAGGCTTTGCCCCGGATTGGCTACACCAAGCATGGTCGCTACAAGGGCGCCAACGGCCACTTTGTAGTCGTTGACACCAATATTGTTCTGCACCAGGTGAGCTTGCATCAAGTCTGTTGCACTGCTGACATCCAGATCGATCTCCTGCTCTCATTGCCCGCTTCATTGCCACTGATCATTCCATCAACAGTTATGCAGGAGACGCGGCATCGGTCGCTGCCGATCTACAATCGGTTGCAGCAGCTTGTTCAGGATGAGGAGCGTTTGGTCTGGGTTTTCTGGAACGAAGAGCGAAGAGAGACGGCGACTGCTAGAGAGGAAGGTGAAGGCGTCAATGACCGCAATGACAGAGGTGAGTGAATTGCCAATGTATACTGAGCTGAGCAAAAGCTATTCGTCTGACCGTCGCTTTCTACAAGAAGCATTTGCTCAAGTCATTTCAATATCCGCCTGGACTGCTCTTGCTATCAGACGACAAAGGCAACAGGCAGCGAGCCGAGGCCGAGGGCTTGTACACTTGCAGCACCAAAGACTACGTCGACCAACTACCCACAGATGAGCGTGAACGGCTCGTCGATTTGGTGGCAGGTGGAGTCGACGAAGAAGATGGAGTTGGCAGGCAATTGAAGAGTCAAAAGCTGTATGACGAGTACCTCCCGCTTGCGACTTTGCAAGCAGGTGTCAAGGCCGGCAGGTATCACCAAGGTCACTTCAACGCGAGTCAGTACAACTACCTCGAAGGTACCGTCAGCGTACCGTCGTACAGCAAGCGCGTATTGCTGGTTGGGCGCGAGAACATGAACAGATCAGTGGACGGTGACATGGTCGTTGTTGAAGTCTTTCCCAAGTCGGAATGGAAGGCGCCTGGCGAAGAGGTCGTGGATCAAGATGGTGAGAGTATGATCGTGAGTTTTGCTGACTTCAGTCACACTCAAGGATGACGATGCCGATGACGATCAAGGGCGCTTGCTGAATCTGGAGGCGGCTCGGGCAAAGAAGGAGGCCCAAGACACTGCTGATACCGCTCGGCAAAATAGCAAAGAAGTCCAGCCCACCGGACGCGTCATTGGTGTCATCAAGCGTAACTGGAGAGCGTGAGTATTCACAGGTTGCCAACTTGCTCACCATTCAGCTACGTCTGCCACTTGGACCGCTCGTCTCTGTCTGCCGCTGCCCTGACCTCGCTTTCCCAGCAAACAGTCTTTGCCACCCCTCTGGCCCGAACATTACCTCGCATCCGTCTCCGAACGCGCCAAGCTCCTCAACTCATCGACCAGAAGATCCTCGTCACCATTGACGCCTGGAACATCAACTCGCGCTATCCCGAAGGCCACTTTGTTCGCGCCCTCGGTAAAGTCGAGAGCAAGGAGGCAGAGCAGGAAAGTCTGTTGCTCGAGTACGAGGTACCTTATAGGCCTTTCGGCAAGTCTATTCTCAAGTGTCTGCCTGAGGAAGGCGACAAGTGGGTTGTGCCGGAGAAGAAAGCTGAGGCTGTTGTGTGGCGGGATCGCGAGGATTTGAGAGAGTTGATCGTGGCTAGTATAGATCCTCCTGGTGCGTCTTTGTCTCTGATGTGAAATGTTGCTGACGTACAGGGTGCACTGATATCGACGATGCACTGCACGCTCGCCAATTGCCTAACGGCAACATCGAGGCCGGTGTCCGTGAGTGGATGATGTTCGTTGAGCTCAACTGACGTGCAGACATTGCCGACGTCTCATACTTCGTACACCCCGACAACCCAATGGACTCGGAGGCCGCCGCTCGTGGCACAACCGTCTATCTCGTTGACAAGCGTATCGACATGTTGCCCGAGCTGCTCGGTACCAACCTGTGCTCCCTCCGACCCTTTGTCGAGCGTCTTGCTTTTTCCGCCATCTGGGAGCTCACGCCTGAAGCTGAGATCGTCAACGTGCGCTTCGCCAAGAGTGTCATTGCTTCCAAAATGGCGTTCACGTACGAGGCGGCTCAGAAGCGGATGGACGACAAATCACTCAAAGACCCCTTGACTATGTCCGTCAGGCTCTTAAACGAGCTCGCCAAGAAGCTCAAGGCTGCTCGTATGCGTGCCGGCGCTCTGTCGCTTTCATCTCCTGAGCTCAAGATCCATTTGGACTCTTCCGAGTCTGCTGAGCCTGTCGATGTGGAGCAGAAGCAGGCGTACGAGACAAACAGTCTTGTTGAGGAATTTATGTTGCTCGCGAACGTCAGCGTTGCGGCCAAGATTCAGGAGACCTTCCCGCAGACTGCTGTACTGAGGTATATTGGCATGCGCCGCTTGAGCTGAGCTGATTGACAGACGTCACAACCCGCCGCCCAAGACCAACTTTGAGACGCTGCAGGACATCCTCCTCAAGCGCAAGGGCATGACGCTTGATGTTTCGAGCTCTGGCGCTCTTGCAGCTTCGCTAGATGCTTGCGTCGACCCCTCTGAACCCGAGTTCAACACTTTGGTGCGCATCATGGCTACCCGCTGCATGTTGTCTGCAGAGTACTTTTGTTCGGGCAGTGTGTCCAAGGATCAATTCGGTCACTACGGTCTTGCGAGCCCCATCTACACTCACTTCACCTCTCCCATCAGACGTTACGCAGACGTTTTGGCTCATCGCCAGCTCGCGGCTGCCATCAACTACACGCCTCTCCACCCAACTCTGCAGTCCAAAACGCACGTCGACAAGACGCTCAGTGTCGTTAACCGCAGACATAGGCTGGCGCAGATGGCTGGTCGTGCCAGCGTCGAGTTTTACGTTGGTCTTGCGCTCAAGGCTCGCGGAGGCAAGATTCAGGCGGATGGTGAGGTCTCCAAGGTCGGTGTCAGCCAGGAAGAGGCTTTCGTTGTGAGGGTTTTCAGAAATGGTCTTGCTGTCTTTGTCTCCAAGTAAGTGCATCTCATGGCTTGCTTGTTCTGACTCTTAGACTGGGTATTGAAGGTTTGGTGACCTTTGCCAAGGACACGCACACTTTCGATGCGGAGAACTACACCATCTCGGTACCGTCGCCTTCTGGCGAAAAGGTCATCTCTGTCTTTGACAAGATCCAGGTCGAGGTGTCGATTGAAAAGGACAAGAACACGCAGCGTGGCAAGGTCAAGGTTTGTTATCAATGTGTGCTTCTCAAAGCTGACTCGACAGATGGTGATGACAGGCCCAGTGAGCTCTGAGAATTTGTAGAGGTTCGTAGTGTGATGAACTCGTCGGCCGACATTTGAGCCCGATTACGCCCGTAACCGGCCGACCTGCCTGAGCTCAGCGTTTACCCGTGCAGTTGAAAGTCACATGTTATCCTTTCGGAGCGCAGACAGGAATTCACCGAACTTGCGGAACACCGAAACTTCTCAAAGTGGCAGATTCTGTAATCTGATATGATACAGTCGGTACCTTTTTCTTTCAAAAGCTGTCGCCAAGAAACCACGCTCTATCGGAACTCTTCGGGTTTTAGCTCACTTCTGCTTGAATTACTGTAAAAAGGTGTGTTAGACTCGGACAAAAGTACGTCGAATGCGTTTTAGTCGCATTTCGAGCTTTGCTTCCTCCTCGTTACTCCGCTATGACGGCTGCTAATCGCAGGCCAAAGTCTTCTCCGCCCAAATCTATCGGTGAACCTCGCACGATGAAGAATATTGTCATTCTCGGGGTCGCCTATGGTGGAGCTCGCGCTGCTGTTCTACTGTCCAAAGACCTTCCTGAAGGATGGCGTGTAATTGCCATCGACCGGAACACACACTTCAACCGTGAGTCCTGATCCATTTTTTACTGACACGCAGATGTCTATGTCTTTCCTCGCTTCACGGTGTTGCCAGAACTTGCAAACAGAGCTGCATCATTTATTCCCTACACTCGCATATTTCAACCACTAGGGCCAGCTTCACCAGCAGGAGAGGCCTCCACGGCCGCTGCAAGTACTCTTCACACCCCGCCCATGACTCCCGCAGATTTCCCTCAAACACCATCTAATCCACATATCTTCCTCCAATCTCAAGTCGTCTCACTTCAAGAGAACAGCGTGACGCTTGATCGCGCTTTCCCCGAGTACGGGCTTGGCGAGACCATCGACTTTGAGTACTGCATTTACGCTCTTGGGAGTCAACTCCCTGCGCCATGCGACGTGTGGTCAGAAGAGTCGGTGCAAGGCAGCGAGACTCGCGGCACCAAGGCACATGGAATGGGATGGATGATGCGCAGAGTAGAGAAAGTCAAGCGGTCTCAGCGTGTGGTCGTGATCGGCGGTGGAGCCCTCGGTATCCGTAAGTCGTATCAAGAGACTCAACAGCTGACAAATTAGAATACGCATCCGATGTTAAAAGCGTCTACCCGGAGAAAGACGTCACGCTGATCCATTCGCGATCACGCCTTTTGCCGATCTATCCTCAAGAGATGCACGATAGGGGTAAGGTACCGAACACGTGCGCGTGGCTGACCTCTCAGTTGCAAAGCATCTTCGTCAGCTTGGTGTCAAGCTTGTTCTCGGAGAGCGTGTCTCCACACCGGCTGAGCACCTCTCACACGATGATGATCGCGAAAAGATTGTCAGGACAGGGCCAGGCGGGGAATATCACGCCGATCTCGTAGTGAGTCTTTTGCAAATTGAAAGGGCAACCTGACGGAGCAGCTCGTATGCACCGGTCAAAAGCCTAACACCAACTTTCTCGCCACACTCGCACCAGAATGTATCAATCCTTTGAATGGTCGAATCCGCGTGCAGTCAACCCTTCAAATCGATACCTCGCCTTTACCTCCTCCATCTCTGACCGGTTTGACGCTTGTACCTCCTCCAATCAGACATCAGTCCCCTCCTCCTCGCTCGTCATCTCAAGCGCCACCTTCTCCAGCTGTCTCTACATGGTCAATCACATCGGAAGATGATCGGCTCGGCCACATTTTTGCTGTTGGCGACTGTGCAAGTACAGGCGCCATCCAAGCTGGCCATACTGCATACAATCAAGCAGAGGTCGCTGCAAGGAATATCGCGACGCTCGTGAAGAGACGGGGCAGTGGCGGAAGCCCGATACCTGGCTGCGATGATGAGCTGGAAGTATACCAGCCTGGACCGCCTGCAATCAAAGTTACTGTTGGAGGTGTGAGTAATGGAGCATGAGCACTCACAGTGACTGACATATGGCAGCGCAACTCTGTGACAGCCATTGGAGAGGCAGTGACGTATTCTGGTGAGGGCGAGGACGATCTCATGGTCACGAGTATTTGGTGAGTCTGAAGATTGCCGGTGACACGCAATAGATGACTGACTTGTCAGGCCCATGCTCAATGCTGAAGGAGTAGATATTAACGCGTAATCGCAAGGCATACCCATAAAACATGCACATACCTAATGGAACATTAGTCGGTGTAGCGCGATTGCTCTTTTCCTCTAGTGCCATCTTACATAAATCCTTGTAGCTGGACAACGGAGTGGACGAGGAATCCAGCAGGTGTCATCTGACTCGACCTAGTTTTTGGCGCGCGAATCCACACTGAACACGCGACTCCTGCCAATGGAAGGATCCTGCCCGTCCAATTCACCACTCAAGGAATGGTCATACAACTACTATACAGTTGTTCAAGCGCCAAACGACGCTTCCGCAGCGGCTTTCTCAGCAAGACTACCTCTAGCCTCCCAAGCTCGCTTCGTCTCACATAGAAGCTCCGGACGCAGATGTCTTTCCTCTTTCCTGCCCCAGCCGCCACCGCCGGGTGTCTCCAGCACCAACCGATCCTTGGGTCCAAACTTGACCGTCGCTTTGCCGCCCAAATTGACCTTGCGAACCTTGCCTCCCGCCTGCATCGGTTGCTTGTACCACGTGTTGACACCTGTCTTGGCATCTTCGCCGCCTGCGAGACCATAGGGTGCTCGAGCACGTCGCTCTGTAAGAAGCGAGATGTTGATCTCTTCGAGGAACTCGATGTCGCGGACGACACCATCGCCGCCGTTGTACTTGCCTTGGCCGCCCGAGTTGGGTCTGTAGCCGAACTGATGAAGGATTACTGGGTACCGTCGCTCCAGAATTTCAGGATCGGTGATGCGCTAGAGTCAGACAGACGGTCTTTGATTAGGACGAACAGTGTTCGTCATGTGGCAGCTGATGGTCAGTGAAAATCTCTAAATGGCTGCCCGCAGACTCACTGTACGCCAGAGGTTCCGTCCCATCCATCACCAGCTCCAGAGCCACCAGCAATGGTCTCATAATACCCCCAGCCCTTGATGACTTCACCAGTCACAGGATCTTTGCCACCCGCTCCGAAAGTCAAGCTGGTGAGTCAGTCTCTGTACAGGACGATCAGCGACTCACTTGTTGCAACAGCCCTGGCTAGCAGCACAAGCGTTGAAGGCCTTGAGTACGACGTCGGTCACGCGTTGACTAGTCAAGACATTCCCTGCGCAAACGGCAGCTTCGGGCGACGGCGAAAGCAGGCACTCGTCGGGAATGATGACTGACCATCAGACACGTCACGTCTCAGGGAGAGATGAGCCAGCTCACTGTCTAGCGGTACGAGGCATCCGGCGTTGAGAGGGATATCCTCGTTGACCATGGCGCGCATGCAATAGATGATTGCGGAATGCACGACACTGATCGGGGCATTCAGGTTGCCACGTACCTCTGGACCGGTACCAGTGAAATCAAATGTAGCGTCACCTACCACTTGGTCTATGGTCACTTTGAGGACGATAGGCGAGCCGTCATCAAGGTAGTCGATGGCGGATAGCACATTACTGCCTGCGAGCTTGGCCGACCTGCGAAGGAGATTGCGGACAGCCTGTTCTGCATTACTAGCGGTATCAGCACCATAGCTAAAAGCCCTCGACTCACTTCCGAATGTGCAACATGTATGCATGCACCGTCTCGAGGCCGTATTCGGCAACCAGTGCCCCGAGTAGTTGTACACCTTTGTGGTTGGCGGCGATTTGCTGAATGCGTCGGCGCTAAACGGAAGCCTTAGACTCACAGCTTTTAAATCACTCTCAGCGTCCTTGAAGTTTCTACAGCCAGAGCAACCTTCGTACTGTGCCGGGTTTTCGACCAAAAGCTTATACAAGCCTTTAGAGTCGAATTTGCCTTTGCTGACGACTTTAAAACTACGAACTTCGGCACCCTCTTCATACAGCATTGTTGAATTCGACGGCATACTACCTGCTGTTGTTCCGCCAATGTCTGCGTGGTGCGCTCTACTCGCAGTAAAGAAGATGAGCACTCCATTGTCGAAGACGGGGGTGATCACTGTTAGGTCGGGCAAGTGGGAGCCAAAAGCCGTGGGTGAGTTTGTCAAGATGACATCTCCGGGCTGAAGGGTGGCAACATGTAGCTCGTGTTGGTATTTGACAGCCATAGACATTGAGCCAAGGTGGACGGGGATGAAGCTGAGGCCAGTCAGGAACGCTGGGGTCAAAGATGTCGCCACTCACGGCGCATTGGCGACGAGGTCGCCTGTGGGGCTGAAAAGGGCGCATGAAAAGTCGAGGCGCTCCTTGATGTTTGTGCTGATCGAAGTCTGCTGTAGTGAACGACCCATTGCCTCGGCAATCGACCTGAACGCAATTAGTGACTGGCGGGGCATGTCACAACACTTGCATGAAGCGATTTGAGCTTTTTATCAGCCCGCTATCGGTCTAGTCAGAGCTTACAAGAGCGACAAGGTGATAGGGTCATATTTCGCAGCCTGCGCCTTGGGCGTAGAGACGAAAGTGACCATGCTGTAAACAAGCTTGTAATGACGCGTACCGATGCTAACGTAGACCTTGAGTCTCAGTCGAGTCTCGCATACGAAGGCTGCCTAACTTGTCGAAAGGCTATCAGACTGATGCAATCCGGGCTCTTTTCCAGCTTGAGATGCAACATCTGCAGACCAGGTTGTCTTGACGTGCCTGGCGGAGTGCACGCAATGTCCGTGATGTAACTGGCGCTGCTACAGACAATCTCTAGCTGCATCTCATTCCTAGACTTGGCCTGCGTGTGTTGAATGGACATACTTGTTCCTGCATCATCGTGGACATCATTCTTTCAGCGAAACGAGAGCTGATTCTATCATGGCTCATATCCCAGATCATTCAA
This sequence comes from Holtermanniella nyarrowii, assembly GCA_001600035.1. Classification (NCBI taxonomy): domain Eukaryota; kingdom Fungi; phylum Basidiomycota; class Tremellomycetes; order Holtermanniales; genus Holtermanniella; species Holtermanniella nyarrowii. The sequence continues at coordinate 101,053 of BCIT01000004.1, read as the reverse complement.
TTCGTATTAGCATTGACCGCGTAAGTCTCAGCAGCTGTGTCGCCGCACCCAGCGCACCGTACTGATACTCTAGGGAGGTACATTCTCAGATGTTCATGCTAGCTATGCCGATCCTCACGATCCTACTAAGCGCCAAGAGCTGATCATCAAGATCTTATCTCAAGACCCTTCAAACTACCGTGACGCTCCAACAGAAGGCTGCAGGAGGGTACTAGAGATGATTACAGGAGAGTCTATCCCTCGCGGCGTACGTCTCCCGACTCTGAAAATAGGTGATTTGAAATATAAAGTGATTGGGCTGATGTAGCAGAAAGTGTACGACTGTCAACGACTGTGGCCACCAACGCGCTCCTCGAGCGTAAGGGTGCCAAGCATGCCCTACTCATCACCAAGGGCTTCAAGGATCTGCTATCCATCGGCAATCAAGCGCGGCCGAGGATCTTTGACCTGAACATCAAGAAAGCCGCGTCCCTCTACAGTGATGTTGTCGAGGTTAACGAACGCGTGACGCTGGTCGGCTTCGCTACAGATCCCCTTCATGCTGAGCACAAGGTCCAATTCAACGAGAATGGGGAGATTGTCAAAGCCTACAGTGGGAAAGGTGCGCAGGCGGATTTGATGGGGCAGGGCGCCAGGATTGTCATGGGGCTGAGTGGAGAGGCGGTCCATATCATCACGCCTCTGGACGAGGAGCAAGTCAGACAGAATCTCGTGAAACTGTACAAGTCTGGGTACCGCTCTTTGGCCGTCGTATTGGCCCATTCGCGAGTCGTAAATCGAAAGCGACGCTGACCTGTCAGGTATACCTTTCAAGCACATGAGCTTCGAATCGGGGAGATTGCAAAAGAAATTGGCTTCAGTCAAGTCTCACTATCTTCACAGCTTCTAGCCATGGTCCGCATGGTGCCTCGAGGCGTCTCGACCACAGCAGACGCGTATCTCACTCCTGTTTTGTCCGACTACCTTGATGGCTTCTACGACGGTTTCGAAGGTGGCAAAGATGGCGACCTCGTGGTCGAATTTATGGGCAGCGACGGAGGTCTGCTTGATCTCAAAGTGAGTAACATCGTCATTGAAAGACTCGTGCTGACTTGTAGAACTTCTCTGGCCTCAAAAGCATCCTTTCTGGTCCTGCGGGTGGCGTCGTTGGTTTCGCAAGGACCAGCTATGATCACAAGGAGGGCTCAGCTGTCATCGGCTTTGACGTGGGTGGCACCAGCACAGATGTCAGCCGCTACAACGGACGGTACGAGATGACCTACGAGACCACGACGGCCGGCATCTCGGTTCAAAGCCCGCAGCTCGACATCAATACTGTCGCTGCCGGTGGCGGTTCATGCCTGACGTTTCGCAATGGCATGTTTCATGCGGGTCCCGAGTCAGCTGGGGCGCACCCTGGACCAGCGTGTTACCGCAAGGGCGGTCCTCTGGCACTCACAGACGCCAATCTCTTTCTCGGCAGACTTGTGCCAAAATAGTGAGTCTCTTTAAACCTGCTGGAGAATCTCTGACATTGTAGCTTCCCCAAATGCTTTGGCCCCAATGAGAATGAGCCCATTGACGCATCGGCTTCTGAGCGGGCGTTTACTGAGCTTGGTGCCAGAATTAAGGAAGAGACGGGTTCCGAAATGAGCCTTGATGAGATGGTCTTTGGCTTCGTCACTATCGCCAATGAGACAATGTCACGGCCCATCAGAACGTTGACAGAGGCGCGAGGTTTGTCAACGGCCAAGCACATGTGAGTCTGAGCGCTGAGAGTATAATTTGGAATTGAACATGTCAGTTTGGCAAGCTTTGGTGGCGCGGGCGGTCAGCATGCCACAGAGATTGCAGAGGTCAGTACTCGGCAGTGAACTGTGATCAAGAAGTTGATACCTGCAGAACCTCGGCATCACTCGCGTCCTTATTCATCGGTACTCAAGTATCCTGTCAGCATACGGTTTAGCCATGGCTGACCGGTACGTGTTACCTTGTGGCGGATAGGTTGACTGACCCTTCAGAGTCTACGAGCTGCAAGAACCTTGCTCGTCGGTTTACGAGTCGGCGACGACTACCGAGCTGTATGGCCGGCTTGACGCTCTGGCGACAAAGGTCACTGCTGAGCTCGAGCGCCAAGGCTTTTCGGTCGATCGAATCAAGCTTGATCACCAACTCCATATGCGCTTTAATGGCTCCGACACGGCGCTCATGATCTCGGCCCCCGAGGATGGCTCACGCAATTACCAGAAAGCCTTTGAGAACGCCTATGAGGCAGAGTTTGGCTTCTTGCTGGAGACAAAGATCATTGTCGACGACGTCAAGGTGTGTGCAGTTGAAGCGAATACAATGATACTCATAATCAGGTTAAAGGTGCTGGTCAATCCTTCAATCAGCCAGGCCCTTCCGTCTTTGATGAGGTAGCTCGTCTGCCGCGCAATTTTGTCGACACCACACAGATGAACAAGAAAGTATCGGGCTATCAAGAGACTTTTGTGTCTCCGCCTGGATCCACCAAAGGCTCTCGCGTTGATACGCCAATTGTGGAGCTGAAGCAACTCGAGGCGGGCGATGTTGTCGAGGGGCCTGCGCTGATCATTGATGAGACACAGACAATCTTCATCAACACGTACGTCCGATGTGCCGCGACCAGCAGCACTGACATTACAGGACTTGGACTGCTGTGATCACAGATCAGCAGATGTTGATTGAGAGGCCGTCTTTGATATGAAAAGCTGTATGAGCAGCAGGCTTCAGAGTTGTATCACGAGTGACATGTATTGATGGTCCCCTGTCCGATACAGAGCTATCAAGCTTCGTAGCATTACCCTCGCAGCAGACATGATGTTTCTTGACCTCAGTCGGCCAGATGTCGAAAGACAGATACCCCCTCGTGGACTCACAACGTCTCTGGACATCTCGTCTTGTGCATCAGGACCGACGAGAGAAAGAGATCGAATTACATTGATCACGATGAAGTGCTCCTGCATTAATCCTTAGATTTCGCAATCAAAATCACTTGCGGAGAAGATACTTCACAGCGACGCGAAGCTAAGCATAGTTGCATACATCGCTATGAGACCGACGTCACAAGCAGACGTCTGCGTCAGGCAAGTCTGTGACGAGCATATGACCAGGCCTGTGCGCCATTACGATACCTTCGATACCCGAGTTCATGACTACCAGCTGAGGCGTTACGCCACATGCCCAGTACACAGGAATCTCATCTTCATCCATCGTGATAGGACTTCCCCAATCAGGCTTGGCACCCGTCAGGTCCGACAAACCCAGACGAGTGGCACCTTCAGGACCATATGCCACTATTGAATTCAGTACCGGCTCCAAAGCCTGATTGAGCGCACCTGGTTCACCGTGAGCTCCGCTGAACTTTCTAGTCACTTGCATGATTCTTGGGATGTCGGATCGTTTGAAAGGCCGCATTGACACAACCATGTTGCCTTGGAAGACTCCCGCAGACATTAGAGGCACCTTCGTTTGGTACATCGGTACGACAACGTCCAAATCGACGTGACGAAGGCCGAATTCCGCAGTGAGCAGCGCATGCTCGAACGTATACGAGCAACCGATGAAGAAGGCCACCTAATGATTAGCATTTTGCAACAGAGCAGTCCGCGCTCACGTGGTCATCTGTCCACTCTTCCAGGATGTCGTTCTTATCGGCAACAACTTTTCCGTCACGATAGACCTGCACGAGTCAGGCATGTGCAGCAGCACGCAAATGAGCTCACCTTGAAGAATCGACAATCAGTCCTAACATCCGCAGCGATGCTAGCCAAATGCGCAGGAACAGCTGGGTCTCCTACTTTGGTCTCCCCCAAGAGTGGACAAGGGACTGGGTTGCGGTGGCAGAGGGTGCGAAAGTCGTCCCCGTACCTGAAAGGTAGCGCTACGACGTTGACTTGGGTGAACCCTGCGCTGTAGCCAGACGTTCCAGCGATTGTGAAGGTATTGTCGCGGCATGCTTGTCTGACTGCCGAGGGCGAAATGGATGACTTGGCGGCAACGTGAGCAGGGGGAGCTACAGCTGGGAGTGCTTCAACCATGTCGTAGGTTCGCGTATGAGACGTGTGACGTGACAAGTGAAAAGGCGTGTTCGCAGAAGCATAGCGTCCTTTTTTCGCCATCAGCGGCGATCAAAGGATGATCTTCCTTTGGTATGTTCCTTTGGTATTCCTTCGCGCGCTTCGCTTGCGATTGCGGCGCACAGTTTGATTGGGCGGAAGGCACACGATTCCTATCCCTCGAAACGTTCCGATGACACATGACAGCTTGCGGTACGATTCAGATCGCATCGACCATGCGACAAACTAGGAGACATACATCTCACCTCTAGCAACTAATCATGTCAGTTCTCATCCGCTCGAACACTGTTCATGTACTTACCGAGCTTGCTCTTGCCACGCAGGTAGACTCGTCCAGCGACGTCATCCCACTGTACCCAAAGATCACCCTGCCTGGGCCCTCCGTGGCGAGCCCACATCTCTTGATTGGAAAGACCAAACTTCTTCGAATACTTGACCGCCAGGTGAGTATGTGTGGATCCACAAACTGGATCCTCGTCGACTCCACACCGAGGCGCCCAGAAACGCGAATGGAACAATGGCCTCGACGTTGATGGCGGATGGTTGACGACGGTAGTAATCACGAGGCCTCGAGCATCAATTTCCTTCTGTGAAGGTCAGCTGCAGCTTGCTCTCGGGCTCGCGACTTGCGATGATGCTGTGATTCGGCTTGACGTCCGCAAGACTCGCCCCATCCTCCAGCCTGACTTCCACAACGACATCAGACCCACCCCGAGATACCTCGACGATCTCGAGATCCGCAGGAAGCGCCTTGCGAACTTGTTGAACCTCGATAGCTGAGTCGGACAGCGCCGTCAGCCCAGCTGCAGGAAACGAAAGCTGCATCAGGCCAGAATCTGTGACGGAGGTGATGAGATCGCCCGAGACCTGAGTTTGGAATGTTGCGGTCTCGTCGCCTTTGGTCTGGCGCACAATCGTATACGCCGCGAGCGTTGCGTGGCCGCAGAGGTCAATCTCTACTGTTGGTGTAAACCATCGGAGACCGTAGACATGAGGTTTGGGCGTGTTGGTGACAAACGCCGTCTCTGAGAGATTCATCTCCCTGCTAATCAGTCTCAAAGTCGGCCGACGGCTGTCACACTCACAGAGCAATCTTCTGCATGAGCTCGGCCGACAGTGATTCAACGCCGTCTTGCTGCCAGACAACCGCAGCTGGATTGCCGCTGAATACGCTGTCTGTGAAGGCGTCAACAACATGGTACTGCACAGTGCAGCTGGACATGCTGATCTAGGTCGTAATTGCTCAACAAGCGATCCTGGACTCCGTTCCAGAACTGGACATTGCTGCCTTATCCGCGAACATCCTGAAGATGACCCCCATTGCAATAGCCTATTAGCCTGTGCTCTTGTGATGCGCGACAACAATTCATCTGATGGTTGGGCAATGATAGTTACTGTTCGTATGTCGTGCGAATATCGCGCGAATCTGTCGGCGAGAGCATCAATTCCTACACGGATCCTGATCATCCGGCGGACTGAAGCGCTACTTCTCGCAGATCCCTCGATGCAGGCTGAAAAGGAGGTTCGAGAGGGCCTCTGCGTTCTCGGGTGACGAATGTGGCGCCTAAGTTTATGTAGTGTGTACTTCCCTCCAGGTGTATCAGCTGTTCTCGAGGCGCCAAACCTCCTTTCCGGCCTCTCGGAGACTCGAACGTTTTCACCGGCTCGGCGGCTTACCATTTCAGGCTCCGTAGTGACGCAGCGACGATCTTTCTGCGCGGATCCCTCCCACAAACGCAGCCGGAGGCAATGATAGCTGTATTCCATTCCTCAGGCCCTTTCAAGGATGTGTTCGAGATCGAAAGCTAATCGAGACTTCACCGTGGGAATGACTGATAACGAGCCCCTACAAAGCCCCAAGAGCGAAGAGGTGTCTAGCAGACACCGAAATGACTTTGACAGCCCGCTATCTAAACTGGTCAACACCTAGCTTCAACTCCTCTACGTCAGATTATCTGGTTCGCGTAGTCGCCGTGAGTGGCGCTGTCACATAATCCTGGCTGATTTGCTCAGGGATCCAAGGACGCCTTGCTTCAAGCGGGTACGGCTTGGCTTTGCACCGTGTGGAAGTGTGGCGCTGATATCCAGGTGCCACTGCCGTAGTCTTGCAGGCACTGCTGACTGGTACGTCTAAGAGCATCATAGACGCGACTGACATTGATAGCCTTTGTGCTCGTGCTCGTGCGTCACGCCTCTCGCGCAGATGGCTGACTGACATCATTAGGTGGTTCAGTACCGCAATGAGCGTCCAGACGACCGAAAGGAGAAGAGACGAGTCGTCGTCAGTCGTCTGACTAAAAAGTGATTGAGCTCACAAATCAGCTTGTCATGGGATTGACTTGCGTCGTCCAGCTGATCCTCACAAACGTCAATTTCGGTCTTATCATCTCTCACCGAGAAGACTATGTCAACGTGTACAAGCGCGACACGGTGAGCGCGACTCATCTCGAGACCTCCAGCTGATCCAAAAGATGATCTCGGCGATCATCATCTTCCTCGGAAGCATTTCAACAATGCAGCTGCAGCTGTCATTCTGTTGCCGCACCTTCTATCTTTGTAGTCGCAGGAAGTGGGTGGCGGTAGGACTGAGCTTGTTCGTCTTTGCGTCCTTCGCGTTGTCAGTTGTGGCGTTTGCTTTGTGAGTTAAAGCTGATCAGCGACAAGTAATCTCACCTGGCAGTGCCACGCAACTAGCTAACTTTGATGGCCTCACCAGTTCGAACTTTGCACGAGCAGTCCCCGCTGACAACTCAGCTATGCTCGAGATTTCCAACAGCCTAAACACCCTTCGCTCAAGGACCGACCGCTTCGAGATCGTTTCCAAGATGCACATTCTCATCACCCTCTTGACAGACCTGCTCATCACCGGCGCCATCTCCACTGCACTCTGGAATTGTCGCACGGGCTTCTCGACGACGGATTCGCTCGTCCAGAGGCTCTTTGTCGAGGTTGTTGGTCGCATGGTGCCGCCAATTGTGCTTGCGGTGACTCATATTGCGCTGCTCTTTAGTGGCGTTGGGATTGGCTCGTGGCTGAGGGTGACGTCTAGCTTGCAGAGTAAGTTGTGCAACGGGAAGATGTGCTAAGACTTAGGTGTCATTTGCACCTATACCGTTATCGTGAGTGAGACCTTTTTTACAGATCCAATACTGACTTTCACAGACAGTGCTACTTCTGTAAGCTCATCATCCAGCAAGACTGCTACTGACCAGCCAGACGCGTCCGCAAGAGCACAAAAGTGGGTCTCAGCAATCCTAGATATCGTCGCTGAAACCACAGTACGCCTTTCCCGAGACTCACCTGTATTCGGAGAAGTCGGATCAAGCCGCCGCACTACACGGCTCGAGCATCGGCTCCAATGTCGTGAGTTCAAATCAAGTTCCGCTCGCTCACGTGCAGTCTGCTACATCTCACACGCCTTTCACGCCGCTCAGCAATACTGAGACGCCCCACGATTGTCCTGGTGGCGCGTGAGCATGTCTGAAACTCTTATGGAAAGCCAAGTGAGAGGTTCTATAGATATTATCGGATGCATACTGTACACTGCTGAACCTTATCCCTTTATGCCTTCCTGGCGGTGGCTCCATTAACTTTGAGCCACTGCTGCTGAAGAGCCATATACGACGTCGCGGCGCTATCTATCAGCTCATAGGCTTCAACTTCAGAGACTCACCCAAGGGCACCGACAACACCATCGCTAAAGTGAGTGTAGCCGAGGTTGTTGGCCGGGATCACAAAGTCGAAAGTGTCCATGACAAACTGCGAAAGCAGCATCTGGCGCTGCTGGATCATCGCACGGCCCTTTGCACGGCGTTCATCTTCGCTAGCAGTCGCAGACAACGGACCCTCCTTCTCCTGGGTACCTTCACGACGAGCAATCTCAGCCGCCAATGCCAAGCGTCTCGAGTCTGAGCGAAGTGAGACGAGCGAGGCGGTGGAAGAGATGAGGGAAAGGGTGATACCTGCCAGCCAGCACTTGTTTGACATCTCAACGAGACGGGCGAGACGCTCTGGCTCGAAGCGGAGGAACTTGACAGAGTTGAGCCAGACGAGCATGTCAGTCGTCAGGTAGCCTGCATAGGCTACTTGGCGCGTAAGCTGCGAGGTGTGGGCGAGCTGCGAAGCGGGAGTCGCCGTCTTGGAGATGCTCACACGTCAGAGTTGAAAAGCTTTGAGAGTGACCTACATGGGTTTGCCAGCGAGGTTCAAAGCGGATTGCAAGTGCTCGAGAGGCTTGAAGAGACGCATGACTGCAAATGAGCTTCCGGCCGCCTGCAGTGAACTCACGCTTCCGGCCACTAGCCAATCCAGACTTGAGACCATCCCAACGCTTTGCAGCATCAACACTGCCATTGCGAAGCAGAGACCAAGCAACAAGACGAGCGAGGTACTGGACAAGGCGATAGGTCTGTGCTCGTCAGTTACGTTGGTCGCGTCGCCCGCGCTCGGCAACACCAACCTTGTCTCGTCCGATTGTGGTGGCTAAGACTGCCAGCGACTGGGTAATCTTGGGGTGAAGGAGGACTTGAGCTGCTAGATGGGACATTGTATGAGAAAGAGGATGAAAAGGAGGTGTTGGATGCTCGAGCAGGAGGCCACCACCGCTAATGCTACTACCCGGTTCGAATTTGATTCCGCTCGAGGATACCCAGGCGCGTGAAGACTTGAATCAATTTCATACCACAAACATAGTAGTTTACCATCCTCGGATTACATGCACATCATGAGCGAGTCGTTGGGCTCAAGTCCATACTATCGACCGATCTTGGGCTTTGCAGGTTCCAGTTGGACTCGAGTTCGGAACGACGTTTTCTCAGTGGTGGTGATGTGAGACGACTTGTCCTTATTTCTAGACTTCCAAGTCGGCTTTTCCAATTTCAACCTGCTGATAACGAGCGCAAGGGCACTACAAAGTGCTCCGGTGTGTCCACGAAGAACTGGAACCATGACGGCGTTCTTCTATGCTACATTCGTTGGGATTATCTACCTCGCCCACCGCCACCACCAAGCACAAGCGTCGTATTCTTCTTCTTACTCTTCTTGCCTCCACCGCCACCACCACCTCCACCAGCACTTCTCCCCTCCGACTGCTCAAGCGCCTCCCAAGCCTGCTCGACCTCCCAACTCTCAACCTCCGCTTCGACCCTTCTGATAGGCGCATTCGATATCGCTCTCGAAGCCCATGTCGGCGCCAAGGGTGGACTGGCAGTTAGGATGACTCGTGGTGTCGTTGGTGATGTTGATGCTGTTGAGCTCACACCGCCGGGGAAGCCATCATCTAGCGTCGAGCGCGCCAAAGCTAACGCGAAGTCCGTGTCATCATCCCTTGGCGCCGTCTGTGCATCGTAAGGCAGCTTGAGCCTCTCACTCGCTTCCCAACGACTCTTTGCACGATCCTCTTTGCGCACTTTGTCTCTCCGCTTGGAACGACGCGTTTTGAGCGGTTGCTCGAATTGCGAAAGCGTCTCTTTACTCACGAGCTGTTCCAATTCCGTCTCGACAAAGATGAGATCTGTGCCAGCTGGTAGATGGCTCAGATATTTACATCTTCGCCCGAGATCTTCATTCATCGTGCCAGGATCTGCATCTGTCGGCGTGACAGTCAACGTATGCGGAAAGAGGGAATCGTGTTTGTAGTGTGCTAGCAGGATCCGAATGTCAAGAGGATGCAAGAAGATGTTGGCGCCTAAAGATGATTGATAGAAATGATATGACGGCTCGAGGGGTTGTGGAGGTGCATTCGCGTGTGGTTTGCGCTTTGGGCGGGCCTTTGTTGGTGATGGGTCCGCTTGAGCGTGATGTGGGTGATCTGAGGTTCCAAGCATCTCAATTGGGATATTCTCGGGTGCAGGCGACGCTTCATGCTCTTCGGCAGCCTTGGCAGCCCTTTCCGCCCTCTGACGATCTCTCTCAACCTCACGCTCCCGCTTTCTCAACACAGCCTCCAATCCATCCCTAGCCTCCCTCTCAAGCAGCCTAACACTTTCCAAATCCAACTCCTCCTTGACCTTTTCAATCTGTTTCCTAACCTTGACCTCAGCAGCACCAACAAAGCTCCGTCCCAGATCATCACCGTCTAGTAACCTCCATTCCTGTCTCAGTTCCTCTAGCTCGCGCTGAAGTTCAGCGAGCATGTATTCGGGTGTTGCGAGGACGAATTTGGAGAAGTCTAGAGCATTGGGTGCAAAGTGGAAAGGTGCGGAATGGTAAGGCAGGGCTTCGGATGGCCAGGTTGGGGAAAGGGGCAGGGCGAGAGTGGTGATTTTGGGACGGTGCATTAGGGTCATTTCAAGCGTGTGAGTTTGTTTGGAGGACGAAGGCTCTAATTTAGGCAGGGTGGCGGACGCCGACGGCTCGTGATAGCAGACACTCTTGAGCATACGTTCCAAAACCGTATCACCACAAATCGGGCATTTAGTAGACTTTGGTATATCTGAGAGCTGGATATAGTGCAGTATGCAGGGGAAGCAAAAGATCTGTACGAGTCAGCAAGTGCACTAGGAGGAGAGACGTACGTGGCCACACTTTGTCATCCGGCCTGCGACGGGCTTGCCAAGGCAGATGGGACATGTCTGTCCTTCGTCCTCGCTCTCTCTTCGCATGCGCTTGATCGCGTCATCCTCGTCAACTTCACCTTCGACGAGCGACAGCATCGGTACCGTCGGTACGATGACTTGCAAGATGTTTGGCCAGTGAAGAAAGCTTCGCGTCAGTCCTGCGATTGTTTCTTAAAGCTCACATGTCCGGATCCGCAAAATGCGCACTGTAGGAGCCCGTAGGCTTCATCACGAATCGATAACGAGCATTGACATACTCTAAAGATCGCACGTTCATCAGCACCAGACATCCATGTATGGATATCGACCCGCTGAAGACTCACTCTCTTTGTTGAAAGCATTGAAGCGCGCGCCCTCGCCTTTCTTGCTGCGGCGTGGAGGAGCAGAGAAGCCTGTTTGTTGACGAGAAGGTAAAGTGAAGCCGAGCCAGCCGGTCACGTCTTGGGGCTTGTGGCGAGCTGGTGTTGTGCGCGAGGGTTGTTGCATGTTGGATGTGGGTGCAAATTGATGAATATGGAAGATGCGATGCTGCACAGCGCCAATCAAGACGTGCAAGTAGAAGAGCAAAAGCAGGAGAGGAGGAGTGGGATAAGCGGGAGGAGGACAGGAAGGGTCTTTGTTACGTAACTTCATCAGCGGTGGCATCATCACCGTCACAAAGATCGACGGAATAGGTGAGCAAGGGTATAGTTGTAAGAAAAGCAACACTCATAACACAGTAAGCATTCTGAGACTATGAGAAACGTATGCGCGAGAAGCTGACATGCTTTCTCCTTTTTTCCGCGCAGTTCCATGTCCAACAAAAACTGCTCTCGATCCAACGTTGCATGCCTCGCCTACAAAACTCTTCAACCAACCGCGCCATCATTGGTGTCAGGATGGACACGCTCAGGATGGACACGCTCAAGCGATCTCAAGAGCCCATAATCTCCTTGGACAACTTGGCAGCCGGTTTAGCCGTAAGTCTTGTACAAAGCCCCAATCCCCAATTCTCCGCTGATGATGTCAGGCAGACTTTCCGCTCATCGACGAACCTTTGATTATCGCTTTGTTATCCGACTATGCTCCTGAAGAAGTCGAGCAGGCGATTCCTGAGATTCGGGAACAGCTTGGCTTGTTCGAGGCGGCTTTGGTGCCCGATGATGACGAGCATACGGGCACACCGCCCATGTCGGTAGCGCCGAGCTCGAGCAATGACTTGAGTGAGCTCGATAGCGGTATGGCTCGCGTCGAGATACGCGATTATGGAGCTCATGAGGAGAACGGAGCTGAAATGGCTCGCGTCGAATCGTATGACTATGGCCCGGCCGAGGAGAGAGACGCTTCTGAGAGCTTCACGTCTAGCTCGCTCGGCGTGCGTTCGCATACGACTGCAAGCAGTAGCTCAGTTGCAAGCGAGCAACCGTCTACATCAAGCAGCGCAAACGGAGACGACCCAACAGAAGAGCTCGACCCGCGAGAGTTCTTGCGTCTCGTCTTCCCTCATCTGTATGTACACATCGCAGGAGCGAGTGAGCTGACATGCTAGTCCACGAGAAATTATCGACGCAGCTTTGACATCGTCGCCAGCAGCGGAAGATGGTGACCTCAATAAAGCAATCGAAGTGCTACTTTCCGATGAGGCGATCCGGCATTGTCAAGCAACCGGCCAATGGGCCAATGAACAAAAGACAGATGACGAAGAGAGTCTCCCATCCCCCTTAAAGGCGCTTCACGCGCCCAAGCCCTCCATACCCAAGCTCAAGAAAAGGGTCGTGAAACGGACGATTCCACTCGTTGATACGCTCAAACGTACTGCCTCACCCGGACCTTCAAGGTCACATTCGAGATCTTCAACTACTAGCTCTAAGGGATCTTCGCCGCACTACAAGCCATCGAGTAACGCTTGGCATACCCTTTATTCCCTTTCCGAATACCTAGCCGATATCCTACAGCCCATCAAGCCAGGGCATTTCACATCATTTCTTCACTCGCCAAAATACAAAACACCTTACGCAGCTGTGCGTGCAAGTTTAGCCATGGCGCCTCATCGCGAGACGACGCTTGTACAAGACGAACGAGATCAGGCCGAGATGCTGCTGAGTGAGATCTATGGATTCAAAGAGTCTCGCGATCCTAAGCCTGAACAGTTGGATCTGGAGATTTGCGCCGCGGCGGCGGCGTATGATGTGGCGACTGCTATTGATCTGATGGATCTTTTGGCGGAGGTGAAGGATTGGGATGACGAGGATGGGTTTACGGATGAAGAAGTTTATTCGGCCACGACTTCGGCGCCTTCATCGCCTAGGCCTGGGTATGCGACGCCGCTTTCCAGGACTGAGGATGAGGCTTTCGTCGAGCTGCCGCCTGTATCAGCACCAGAAGTCAGACCGAAAGGCCCAGTCGGCATGTACCCAACTTCAAACGCAATCAACTATCCTCAAATCCTCGACAATTTCAGCACACCCGCTCAAGCGCAACTCGACGCCGCCAAAGCAGCTGTCGAAGCCGCACGCGCACGAGGCAAGAATCTCAAAGTCCGCGGTGTCGAGCATCCTCAGAACTGGCGGACAGTGTCGAATGTGCGCAAGACTGGTGCGAATGGAAGGCCTGTCCATGCTTTGGCAGACTTTATCCCTGCTTATGGTCGTGGAATGCTGCCCAATGACGCTACACCTGGCTCGCTGAGTGCGGTCACGGCTGTTGGGGCTGAGATGTCTGTTGACGAGTGTTTGAAGCGTGCGCAGGCTGAGAGAGGTCGGAGAGTCGAGATGGCTAGGCAGGCGGGGAAATATTATCGGCATGGTTCGGGTGGTGTTGCTGGCGTTCGGGGACTCAAAGGCGGAGATGTTGCGGGTCATTATGCTCGTGAAGCGAGAGAAGCAGAGATGAGAGCGAGGGAATGGGAGCTCAAGGCTGCTAGAGGGATCGTCCAGCGTCAAGCCCGTGGCACAGGGTCAGTTTTTCTTCATCTTTATGATTACGCTGACGTTTACAGACCAATGTCCATTGACTTGCATTACATGACAATAGCAGAAGCCAAGACGGTCGCTCTTGAAACGGCAGAAGCTTGGTTCGCAGCTGAACGAGCAAGAGAACCAGGCAGAATGCCGACGGCGACGTTCAACCCCTCGAGGCCGCTCACGGTTGTGACTGGTGTTGGACGGCATTCGGCTGGTGGCGTTGGAGTTCTTGGGCCGAGCGTGGCGAATGCGCTGGAGGCTTCAGGATGGAAGATTGATCGTGGGAGTAGCGGGCGTGGTTATCTTGTTGTGCGCGGACGTAGATGAGAGACGTGATATATCTATGCTGTAGCGGCTATCCTCAAAACATGATTCAGACTGTAAAGACATACTCGTCTGCGCATGCTTCAGCTTTTTTGTTTTTACTTGAAGCTTAGCGAGCAGATGAGCTGCAGCTGCAGCTGAACTCAGGAGCAGAAGTAGAGGTAGACAGTCTGATGATTTATGCTCTCCGCAAACGTGACATTATCAGATTACTACGATTACCACCTTGCGCCGCAGGAATGCGCGGGATCATCTTAACAAGCGTGATAGCGTCTTGCGAGACGAGAGAAGAATCAATCTCGGTGGATGATTTGAGGTCTGATTGAGTCCAAAGAGAAGACGTGACGGCGAGGATGACGCATGAGGCCATACACGGCAATGTTTGCTCGCAAGATTGACCGCAGTGACGGTTGACCTGTGTGAAGGTGATTGTCATCAGAGATACTATAACAGACAAATATCAATGTTAGCGCTCTCGCCGTCATCTGTGAGGGGTGTTAGGGTCTGTGGGCGTCAACACAGGACATCTTACAACGGCTCACATTCTTGGAAAAGCCATTCTGGGTAACGTAGAAGTCAATTTCCGGCAATTCATCCTCGTCTGTCTTATCGAAGGATGATGCTCTGCCCTGAGTTGTCAATTTCGGTTGAAAAGTCAAGCTGACCATTGGAGCCTTGTACGGCGCCGCTCTCCGCGATACGACATGCGCAGAACTGTGGCTGACGCCTTGGACATTGGAGCGTCGGGTGCGGCTGATACGTTAGACGATATTGTGAAGTTTTCTGCTTGAAACCCACAGAAGCAAGGAACACTAGGATCGATCAGCACTAGAGCCTTGTTGAAATCTGGAAGACTCACAACCACGGCGTGCAGGTAGACAGCGGCTTCCAATCAATCAGTTAATAGATCGTCAAGTCCGGCTACTTACGCTGCATGCACGCGACAACCCTCAACCTGCCCATCAGCTCTGACCAACAGCGATGCACAGGGACGCACCAAGAGCTCGGGCCGTTCCCTTTGACGATCAAAGACTTGACATATCAGTGACCCGTGTGTGTAAGTTTGCTTCGCGACTTGCGATGTAGGCGACGCCCAAGACCAATGGTGCAATCATACTCTCAATAACAGCGATAACAAGCCGCATCACCAAGCTATCGGTCCTCTGGAAGCCAGTGCGAGACTTCCAGAGACCGGAGACGATTGCGGCGGTGATACTCACGTCACTCACGAGCAGGAGGACGCTTTGTGCCTCGGTAGACTGTATGAACAGTGCACCGTACTTTAAGAAAGCGGGCATGCTTGCTCGCGCCTCCTGACGAGCTGGGACGTCAGTGCTGCAGTCGACGTATCGGCATATCGGCTCACTTGTGTGCTCTCCGTAGATAGGGCAAGTCAGAGCTCTGGAATCAAGTCAGCCCCGGCACTGTCATGCGATAACCCACGCGGCAAATGCAAAATTGATTGCCACGAAAGTTCCAAAGCTCAAAATGACGAGCGGAATGGCCACCGTCAGCCTTCGATTCCACAAGATGTAGGCTCGGCGGGCGAAGGAAAGCTGCATCAACAGTGTCGAGAAGCCATTCACAAAGACTGTGAGGAGCGATAACATCTGGTTCTTGCGAAAGATTTTGGCGTAGTTGCCGACATTCTGGAGAATCTGGCTGACATCCATGTTCGTGATGATCATCTCCAGTATGGCGATAGCGGTCATGGCGGCCTTGCTGGGTCAACATGGTTTTGGGATTCGAGCTAAGACTGACAACGGTAGCCTTGGACACCCGTGAGTCGTTATGGCATAGCTGGTAATATCGCACAACCTGGAGGTCAGTGCTCAATACAGGGCATGCGGTGCCTCACAAAGAACAGGACTGCCCCGGTGACCAAGGCTTGGCAGCTAGAAGCCGTGAAGGCTGGTTCGTCAGTTAGGGTCGTAACCTCCGGATTTTGCGGATGAAAACTGACCAGCTTGAACGAGGACCAACTGGTTTGGAACCTTACGTGTCAGTGATCCTGAAACTTAGGAGGGTACTCACTCCAGTTACCCCTGTCAGGTAATCAGACAAGTTACCCTCGGAGCCATCGCTCGTGATGTAGGATGGCCAGGACAGATCAGAGTTTGCCTAATGAGTGGGGTGAGAGACACAGATTACATGAAGATTTTATATCTAGTCACCTGCCTAGCCTCCATGTGGTAGGCGTTTTCGATTTGCGCATGGACACAGGCACCGGGTTGACGGCCCTTGTCAGGTTCTACGCAGTTTTAAGGATTGTTCGGTACCCTAAATTACGATTTGATGCGTTGACTTGTTTCATCATTTGTTCTCAATCAATCATCAAGAAGCCGCTTGAAGCCACCCCTGTTGTTGGAGGTCTCGGCCAGGCCAGAGGGATCAAAAGCCTCCGAGTGGCGATTACAGCATGCACGGTGGCATCCATTGGATCACTCCTGTCGTTGACTTTGATCAAGCAGTCCACCTAGCGCGAGCCTTCGACATCGGTTACAAGCCATGGCTCAAGACTCTTTCAATGTGTCAGTATGTATGTCAGAGCAAGCGGGATTCGCAATTATCTACCCAAAATATGCATGCCAACCCACTCCCTCGATACCTCTAAAGATACTCCTCTATGCTTCTATGCTGGGACACCAAATGATCCGTTCCAGAGGTCTAGTCTCTACCAGCGACCAAAATCGCTGTCACCATCGTCTGGAGGTCCAGCTAATTTCTGGAGGTCAGCGGGTTCACGAGCTGGCTCACATTCTTAGAAGAAGCGTTCTGCAAAACGTAAAACTCGCTCGCCGGTTGGTCTTCCTCATCAAGCTTGTCATTCGATAGATCATTCTGCTGCTTTATCAGCGGCAAAAGTCGAAGAAGCTCACCATGTGGATCATCTTCTGCGTCGGCACAGGAGCACGATGCGAGAGTTGGCCTGGACCCGAGCTAGGCTGGCCGCTGCGGAAGGTACGCGCGCGAGTTCGCCTGCATCGTCAGCTCTCGATAGTTTACATCGTGAGGAGCTCACAGTAGAAGGGAACACTGTAAGCTGTCAGCTCGGAAAATATGAGTCAATCAGTTAGACTCACGACGACAGCGTGCAAGTACACGGCAGCTGCTGGTCAGTATAGCCCTGCAGTGAGAGATGAACGCACGCTGCATACTAGCGGAAACTCTCAACCTTTGCACGTCAGAAAGAATCGCTTAAGCTGATAGCACATACCAAGAACTTGGTCCATTGCCTTTGATGACGAAGACCTGGAATCAGCATGATTGAATCGATCGGCAGACTCACGACGTAAGCAACACCCAAGA
Organism: Holtermanniella nyarrowii; assembly: GCA_001600035.1. Lineage (NCBI taxonomy): Eukaryota > Fungi > Basidiomycota > Tremellomycetes > Holtermanniales > Holtermanniella > Holtermanniella nyarrowii. The sequence continues at coordinate 83,842 of BCIT01000004.1, read as the reverse complement.
TCAACGGCGCAATCATGCTCTCCGTCACCGCCACCGCCAAACGCGTGACCAAGTTGTCCGTCTCTCTGAAACCCGTACGAGATCTCATCAGACCAGCGATGATGGCTACCGTGATAGCAAAGTCACTCGCGATGAGCAAGAAGCTTTGGCTTTTGGTTGCCTGCATGAACAGGTTACCGTACTTTAGAAACGCCGGCATGCTATCCAAAGCTTCCTTCCTGGCTGATAAATGTCAGCAATGTGGAGATCGCGAATAGATTTGACTGACTGGTAAGTTCTCCATACACTGGACACGTGAGAGCTCTGTATGAATTAGCGTCATTCACCGTGACCCGTGAGGAACTTACGCTGCGAAAGCAAAATTGATAGCCGCAAAAGCACCAAGACAAAGCAAGCCGAGGACTCCACCGACGGTCCACTTGCGATGCCATAGGATCCATGCTCTGCGAACAAACGAGATTTGCATGAGCAGCGTAGAAAAGCCGTTGATGAAGACGGAGAGTAATGAAAGAATCTGATTGAGACGGAAGACTTTGGCGTAGTTGCCAACGTTCCAGACGATACGACCGACGTCGACGTCGGTGATGATCAGCTCGAGGATAGCGAGAAAGGTCATGGCTCCCTGGAAGGTTTCGTCAGTCCCGAACGATCGGTACGAGACTCGAGCTTACCACTAGACCCTTGGTCATTATACTATCATCCTTGCACAATCGATAGTATCTTGCAACCTGTTCCATCAGCCTGGCGAGTTCAATGACGACGGACAAAGAACATGACGGCGCCTGCAAATCAGCTACTGCCTTCAGTTCAATCGCACCTGTGATCAAGGCTTGGCATGTCGCCGCAACGAAACCAGCCTGTACAAGTACGGTTTGGTTCGGGATCTATAAGTCAGCACTCGTCCAGATCAAAGCGCAAACAACTCACGCCAGTCACTCCAGTCAAGTAGTCTGACAACGTATACGTCCCATTGCTCTGGATGTATTCTGGCCATTGTAGATCAGAATTAGACATGTTGCAAAGATGTTGGTTGTCATACAAGAAGCGAGGCCTCTTGTATGGGCACGAGCTCACCCGTGCGCCAAGTCAATCGTTGAGCTCGGGCACTTTAACGCGGGTGAGACACGGCTTGACTGATGATTGATGTCAGGGTATACGCATTTCAAAAGTCCGAGCATGCTTCATGTTCCTGGAGGTGTCATGCGGAAACGCAGAATTTAAGTTTAGGATCAGACCCCTCTGAACAATGGGCATCAAACTCCTTAAACGAGAGTGGCGGCTTAAGCGAATGCGGTGCTTGCGCTTGGACCTGTCACTCATTCCAATTCAGTGACAGCTTGAGCCACATGCCGGGAAGGCGAAGCCGAGGCTGTGTACACTGGTCTCCCCCTGAGTTCTATGAGGAAGTCTGAGCGTCGGAAACGGTCGGGTGGTTCACTCAATGCATCTGTGATTCCTTGGGTCGGGTGGCAAAAAGTACGCAACGCAACGCCGGGGATCGGCTCCGAGAATTCCGGGTCGCATGGGCGGCCATCGTTGAGCCACTTGAGCCCGTTGATTACAGCATTGCACTGTGAGGGGCATAGATTCAAAGCACCCAGCTGCAAGCAATCAGGTTATGATGCACACCGAATGCATGCCATTTTATGTAGCCTATCAAATCGCCATGCAGCCCCAAACAAACGCGAAACTTGAAAACCACCTTGAACCCTTTACATGATCTCCCGCTGCACCGTGACCAAGATCCCATTATGTGGCGCCAGAGGCTGTGGGTTAAGAGGCGCAAGCGTCTGAATCATCAGCGAGTTCTCCTCAAAAGACAGCCCAAAGCAACTCACGTTCTTGGAATCGACGTCGTGCATGACATAGTATTCCCCATCTTCATCGTTCATCTTGCGAGTGCCTGCAAACGCGCGCTGACGGGTCAGACTGATAACGTGATGATGTAAACTGACCTCTGAATCATCGTTATCGTCATCGACACCGACGCGAGAGACGATAGGTCTCGTACGAGTGTTGGTGTGCTTGTCACCGGAGAAATGTAAAGTTTGCGCCCCTCGAGAGCCGGCTTCACGGCGTACTCGTCTGAGCAGTCAGATTGACCGTTCACTGGTTATTTTGGAGAACGAACAGAAGAAGAGCAGACTGGGAGGTAGTTAGCGCTGAATGTATGGATCTGGAAGACTTACGACGACGGCGTGAAGGCAGACGGCAGCGTGCATACCTGTAGGGATGCGCAGCCAAGAGCTCGGTCCAAGGTCACTGAAGACCAACGACTAGGAAGATCAGCAACAACCCCCAACTCGACCAGATAAGGCACAGCAGTCGCAATACCCTTTCATCATCAGCTGTCACAACTTCACAAATCTGATAGACTTACCAATGCAAACGGAGGGAACATGCTCTCGGTCAATGAAATCATCAATCGGTCGATAACAGTATCTGTCACTTTGAAGCCTGTTCTTGACTTGTATAACCCAAGAGCTAACATTCCGGTGATGGCAGTGTTACTGAGGAGGATCAAGACACCTTGAACTCTGGCGGCGGGAGCCATGATGGAGCCGAATTTGGCGACAGCGGGCATACTTGCAGCTGCCATTTCGCGAGCTGGCTGTGTCAACTCTTACTCGCCTGCTTGAGAAATGTAACTCACTCGTATTTTCATCAAAGTAGGGGCACGTCATGGAGCTGTAATGAGATCAGTCAATGATCACAGCCAGAAAGGAAACTGACCCTGCAAAAAGCAGTGTCAGCGCCGCCAAGGTCGCAATGTTGAGCAAGCCAAAGATGGGCAAGAACCACTTTGGTCGTTGCCAAAGAATGTAGCCTCTCCAGATGAACGCCAGCTGCATGAGAAAGTTTGCGAGATCACTGAAGAAGAGCGTCAAACTTGACAATACCTGATTGTTAGTGCGTACTGTCTTGGGGTTCAGGGATACGTACCAGATTCAAACGATGTGTAACGGCGTATTGGCTCGCGTAGAGAAATAGACGGCTGACATCGACGTTGATGAGGATGACTTCGGCGACGGCGAGAACGACCATGAGGGCCTGAACGTCAGTCACGGATGAAAAGGTCATGATCACTCACTACGAGGACTTTTTTGATCATTGAATCGGTTCGACACTCGTCAAAATATTGATAAGTGATACAAAGAACGCCGCCTGATTCATCAGCAATCTGTGCAAAAAATTAATTCGACTGACCGGTGACTAGACCATTGGTAACGCCAGAGATGAAGCCGGCCAAATTGATCAGTTTTGACAAATGGTTGAGCTTACTTGTAGCATGACATCGATGCTTGGGGAGGCAACAAGGCCAACGAGATAACTTGACAATTAGCATCTTTGTGGCAGAGAAACTCGACTCACTCATTGATATCGCCTGTGGAAGGGTCGCTCGTCGGGAAATCTGCCCAATTCAAATGAGTAACAGGCATCGTAGAGTTGGGTCGCGAGAGAAAGGAGGAGGGGGAGGATTGAAAGAAGACGGAGTTGAACAGAGATAGAATCATCTAATTCATATACATAATCTGCTCTGATCGCTCATGTCAAAGCTCATCACCCCTTTTCTGTCTTCCCCTTTGCCGCCCGGATCAGCAGAGGTTTAATGAGGAAAAGGTAAAAAGTGGCGATCTGTCAACGTTTCATCAGATTATTATTTTAATAAGGTAATACTATCGATCATCACTCCTTACCCCTTAACCCCTTTAAGCCAACGCGCGGTCATCATCAACCAATCCCATAACAATCTACTCCAAAGTAGTTTACAACGCCGCCAGCTTCAGTTGACGCCATAAATTGAAAGTTCCTTCATCTCCCCCAAAACATTCTCAACTTGACTATCAAGCGCACCATTAGCATAGTCATCTCGAATGTGATCGGCGAAATAGCTGCGATTTAAGGGTCAGCCAAGAGTATCATCGGTGATAGCGGCCCTGATCCGAATCGCAAAGGGGTGATGAGAACAAACTTACCGTTGAACACCGCTCAATTTCTCGTAACCTTCTTCGGCGAATCGAATTTGGCATCGGATCATGGCTTCGAATGAGGGGTCGAGGTAAGCTATACTTTGTTAGTTTCCAACTGCGTAAACATTGACAACGCACGGACACGGAGATCAATCAAGAGCGGTAGCTCGGCAATCAATTGCTCATTGAGAATGTGAAAGACTTCTTTCGCTTCGTCATGCTCAGCTTGAGCCTGTCATCGTCAGCTCGGACCCAGGCTGTGACAACGTACTCTAGGTAGCCTAGCAGTATCATCACTCGGTTTCTCTACGAGCTTCCTCGTCTTGGCTCTCGCAGCATCGAAATCAAGCATCTTCTTATTCCGCTTCTCGATCGAAGCGTTGATGGTGGGGTAGTAAGAATTGAGTTTACCCACGGGCTCGAGCACAGTAGCGCGGTACGGCGCATCAAGCTCACGACCTACACCAGCGTCGAGTTCATCGACAGCAGACTTGTAAGCGTGTCCCGCCATGGCACCGTCGGATGTGCGGTCCGCAGTATAGAACAGGGAGACAGTCTCGGCAATGCGCGTTTGAGACGCGGCCATAGCTAAAGATTAGTCATGACAATGACAATGCAATCACTTACAGCGCATGGCATCGAGGTAAGCCTTGGCCTCCTTTTGAAGGTTGCCGGTTTCCTTCTCCATCCTATCAATGTCAGCACATTGTCATTCATTGATAGGCACGCGACGAGTCCTCGCTGTACCCAACAACACACAAGGCAAGCTTGCTGGTAGCACGATTCTTCGAGTCGTCATAGGGCATAAGTCACTCAGTCCAGCTCAGATCTCCAAGCAGCGCAAGGCCAAGAGAATTGCAGCTTCCTTTGAACACATCGGTCACCGAGGCGACGCACTGTTGAGAGCTGCTACTGCTTATACTCGTTGCTGTATCGAGCCAAGACTATCATTGAACCGCCCGCGCGCCGACGATCACCTCGCTAACCGTACGTCCAGCCGCTTCTGCAACGCTTTCATATCTTGTAAACAGATATCAACGCGTCGCGAGAGAACCGCTGCTACGAGTCTTGAGCCTGGACACTACTTTCAGCGCGCTACACAATCCAAATATCCCGAGTCGCGACTTCGCTTCTTTAAGGTAGTAGCTGCCTGTCTGTCGACTTGTCGTTGATTGTCCGTAAGCTCAGCTCCAAACGTCGGGCCAGTGATCTACCCCATCTCATCCCACATGTTAAAAATTCTGACGCGTCTTAGGAGAGTGAAGGTAGTTTGCAGACTCTTCGTGCAGTACCCTCGTTCACACAGAAAGACATCGACTGCGCGAGTATCTCACACTTCATCAAGCATCTCGTCACGAGACTCTTTTGTCGAAACAGATGGGCACGCTGTCACCAGCAATGGCGAAGAGGAAAATCAGCTCAGAGTATAGTGGAGCTGCGTTGTCATCTTCCCGCTGCTGCCGCGTCGAGTAACCTTTGCGGGATGTGTGCACGAGTGCTCACACTTCAAAGACAACAATGACAGCTTTTCGAAGATACGTGAACAATTGCAGATGAATGTTACGACTTAGGGGGAAAGCTGCGCGAGCTGATACGAGTCGGCCATGCGAGTGCCGAGACATCCCACAGACGAAGTCTAATGTCTTTGAGATCCAGCTTGAGCCGCTGCTAGGTGCACATCCTTGCTGCTGTACCAGATGCAGTTCCGAGACTACAACAGCGTGACGACAGCCGCGTTCTCCCGATGAAAACTTTTCTGTCCGACCCACCACCACCAAGTCGACTGCACATCCATCACGCAGCTCACGTTCTGTAGTTTCCCTTTTCTTCAACAAATTCGTACTCTCAGAACTCATGGGTTGGCCACAGATTGAGATGCTGCTGCTGCTGCTTCTAGAAAAACGGCAACCATTGGTCAGTTGTACACTCGAGCGGCACGAGTACTGCGAGCGCAAACAAATTTACAGCGCCCGCCAAAGCCTCCGCATCCCATTATAGCTCTGGGCAGTGGATTGTCTGAAGAAACGATACCCTTGCCTTCATGCGTACGCAAGCTGCTGCACACGCTACCAAGGCGCAGTAACTTTCGTTGAGCGCTTCACACTGTCCAAGGTACCTGAGTGCTTCATTCACGAAACGTTGACAGCCACCGAATGCTTCTTATGTGTCATGCAGAGGCTCATAGCGCGTTGCGCAGCTGATGCATGTCACTTGACTTGTCGCGCCGATGATAAGATCGGCGAAGGATACGCACACAATTACGATGTAGCCCGAACGACGCGCAAATCGAGATCAGTATGTCTTTGGACATGTATGTCGACTGGCACCGTCGTTTGCTTGCTGTCACACCACCATGTTGCACAAGTGTTGATGCCAAGGCGCATTGTGTAGCAGCTCATCGAGTCTCTGAGCCCAACATTCTCTTGCCAGGTCAACAGCCGTGAAAGGGAAATGCACGTGCAGCTCGGATTGGATGTATTGATCGATGAGAGGATCACACACACACTTGGCCGAGCTACTTTGCGATCCTTCCCTGCTGCTGTTGCTGTGTGAAGCTATCACCGCACCTGATCGAAAATCCAGAGTCACACGAACGTCTCACTTTGAATAGCTCTGCCTTGCAAACGTAATCACATCCACGAAATAGATGCCATGCCGTCGGGGAGAGCTGCTCGAGTTGGAGCGAGTTGACCGTCCGTATACCAAGACTATCCTCCAGTGACGTCTGCACGGGCATGTAATTCAGCTTGAGGCGCTGCTTCTTGAGGCTCGCTATAGCTTCTTTCAGCTGTAGGTCCGAGCCGCGATTCTCTCGGGCCATCGTCGGCACAGCTGCGCGTCCACATTTGGACCGCTGTTCTGAACCGGTCCTCCTCTTCAACAGGTACGCAATCGGTAATCCCCTAACCAATGCCCATGATCTGCACAGATATCGTTCTGCCACAACTTCGGATGAGCCGAGTTGTGTTGGCACTGAAACTGCCATCATCAAACTGCACGAGTGGCAATTGGGCGCAAATGAGATCAGCAGCGCCATTGTCAGGTCGTGTTATCTCCGCTTGACATAAACTGCCTTGAGATGAGCGCTGTCACGCTCATGATCGAGTACAACCGCACTTCGTTCAGTCGACGCACTCAGCCGGCCCCACGTCTTGCAGTATCTTCGCTTCCTTGTCATCTGACAAGGCTACGCAGATCACCAGTCAGATATCGCAAGTAAATGCACGTTGCGGGCATTTCAAGCCCGAAAGCAATGTCGTGGAAGATGACTCGCCAGGACAGCCACATCTGAGCTTCTCATCGAGTGTTCCACGCAGATCTGCCACCCTGTACGTGCACATCTACCAGCGAGGATCGGTCTCAGCTCCAGACAGTGCGTTCAAAGAAGTCAAACACATTCGCCGTGAGCTAGGCTTACCTGCGCACGCCAAAATCACGTACTGAGCTATCATTGAGCGCTTCACAGTATGCCACAGCTTCTTGAGTGCTTCTTCTCGCGATACGTTGTCAAATGCCAACTCCCGCTTGTTCTTCATCTTGGCAGATGCTCATACCGCGCTGGGCAGCTGCTGCATGTGTTTTCGAATGATCGTGTCGCATGAATGGCAAAGCTTGTACACACAGGTACATTGCAGCTTTAAATGACTCACAGCAAGACCAAACATGTCGGAGACATATTTATCGTCTCACGACGTCGTTTGGTGCAATCATCACCTTTCACGCGACGATTCCAGAGCGCTTTTGCAAGTAGCTCATCAGGTCCCTGATTCCCAGCATCTCTCGCGGGCTCAGCAGCCGCAGAAGGGCGTATACATGTAGCAGGAGTGGATGTATTGTGCCATGAAGCGGTACACTTGTCCCAGCTGCGTTGCGCTCCTTCTTGTTGCTGCTGATGCTGTGTTACGCTACACTGCACCTGATTGATAGCCAAGAGTCGCACGGGCGTCTCGTCTACGGCAGCTCTTCCTTGCGAGAACGTATTCACATCTTTATGCAGATGTCACGGCGTCGTGGAAGAGCTGCTCGAGTCGAGACAAGTTGACCGTGCGAGTGCCAAGACCATATTTCAAGGCGATATCTGTGCAACCATGAGATCCAGTCTGAGGTGCTATATGAAGCCTTGCTTGGAGCGTGCCTCAGCTGTGGCCTGAGCACATAGCAGCGCACCCACCGCTATCGACCACTATTGCCCTTACGACTCACCACACCTCAATCGACTGCGCATCCACCTGACAAACTCACGTTCTATACCTTCCCTCCTCTTCAGCGAATTCCCTATCCACAGTCCTTTCAATCTGACCCGTCTTCTGCATAATGGTCGTTCCCGCACGAGACGCTGCTTTCTTGAGTCTACACACAGGTGTCAGTACCTATCCTTTGCGTTGAGATAGCACAAGCTCACCCTCCCCTGGAATGTTAGGTGTTTTTCGAGATGTGTAGGATAGAAACGTACCATGACATTGTTGTTGATGATTGTTTAGTTTGTTGATGCTATTGCAGTGCTACAAGGATGCTCAAGACTGCCTTGAACGTCGTCGCGGCCGTCATCTCCCGGCCGACGGGATCAAATCCTTACAAAGTCTGAACCACCGCCGTACCAAGCAGGTGCTCATCCAAAAACAGTCATAAAGCAACAAAATACAACAACAAGTAGCAGCTCCTGCATGTCAGGAAGCATGGTACAGCACGACCAAGTATGTACCTAAAAATCTCCAAGTGAAAACACTGACTTTGATGCAGAATATGGACAACCAGAGTCAGGGGATATCAAGTCCAATTCCCCATTCCATTCTCAAGCATTTCGATTTAGGACCAGCTGCTTATCCTTGGAATGATGAGCGTGTTGGAGAGATCCAAGTGAGGAGAGAAGAGAGAGGGGGATTGTTCTTTGATTTGTTACTTCAATTGGCGGGTTTGGACGGTGAGTTTATGTTGCTTGTGACTTTGCTTTGAGGGATGCCAGATTATTCTGCCTTGCCGGTGTAGTTGGGAAGAGAGCTTCGAGGAGCTACCCCTCGATCGTTTAACTTCATGCAAGCAGCCAACAGTCAGTCGCATCAGACACCGACTTTCAACGTTACAGCCTTCAACCGCTTTCAATTACTAACAACCCAGCAGTTGCACTCTACCCACCTACATCCCTTCCCTCCCTCCGGCGCCTCATAGCGTCGATCCTGACCTCCTCATTCGACAGACTGAAACGCGATTGTCTACTCTACTATCTCTTGCTCGACTATGCCTCTCCAGCAGACCGAACACGCGCTGATACGTTTGCGAGACGACGTTGTGTGCCATCCATGTGGACTTGCTTTATCATGGGCTACTGGGAACTTGATTATGGGTTATGGGAGGTACGTGTTGATCTGCGGGACGGAGCTGCTGGAGAATGAGGCTGATAATTTAGCCGGCAGTCAGGCATTTGTCGGATCCACGTCTCATTCCAGACTTTATCCCAAAAGTCTTGTCCGTCCTTTCCACCCTCCCTGAACCCTCAAAAGCAGCGGTTCTCGTGAGAAGGTATATTTTGACGACGAATCCACCGCTTGCAGGTGCCAGAGAACGCGATATCAAATTGGGAGCGCTGTGCGCTGCTGATCTGGTAGAGGCTTGGAGTTATATGAGGGCTGTGAGAGCTGGCAGCCTTGAGCTGCTTGAGGAGGAGGATGAGATGGACATGGAGGAGAGCAAGGAGAAAGTCGATGCTGAGGTCGAAGCTGATCGGATGTTACGCTTGATCCTAGACCACAGCCTTATCCGTAAGTCTCTCTACATTCCACTTTTCACAAAGACTGATCAAACAGCCACACCCCGACCTCAAGCCCTCCAAACCCTTTTAAACCTTCCCCTTACACCCCACGAACACTCTAAACTCCTCTCCTACCTCTCCCACCCCACCTCCCAAATCCCAAACGCATCAATGTCCATCTTACACGACCTAGTCACCCTGCGTTTGATCCACCAAGGCCGCTATGCAGAGGGGATTCAGCTGGATAGAGATCTTGCGAAGGGGTCTGTGGCGGCGGGAGGTGAAGAGGATAGACAGAGGAGGAGGGAGATGGTTAGGGATTTAGTGGGTGTTTTGCCCGAGGTTCAGAGGAATTTGTTGCTTGTTGAACGGGGTGAGGTGGAAATTGGTGGGGAGTTGGGAGGTGATTGGGAGGTTGTGCAGCCTGCAGCGGCAGCGTTGCCGAACGGTCACGGCCACGTGAACGCCATCGCGAAGACAGGGACGCTGCCTCTGAGTGCTACAGACGCATTCCGTTCATCATCCCAAACAAACGACCCAGTTCTACACGCCATCGTCCAACAATCCCAACCGCCAGTCAACCATATTCGCGAATTATCCGCTGCGAACCCAACTGTTGCAGCGCTTGCGTCGGCGATTCCCCTACCTACTTTGCCGTCAACGGGGGTGGCGCAGGCTGGTAGGGCGCCGCATAGTCCTTTTGCTGGTCCTCCGAGGTTTGCGGCGGGCTTGGGGTCAGGGTCACCTGGACCTAGGAAGCCGAGCCTCGCTGTTTCGAATGGCGGAGGTACATTGACACCTACGCCTGCGTTGAAGAGATTGCCTTCTATCAACGGGCACGGTAACTCTGGTGCTCGATCCTCTTCACCTGCGTCTACCGCAACGGCGCCAACACAGTCCAAGATTCAGACAACAGCAATACCGGTTTTCAAGCCCGTCAAGACGCGTCAATTTGGCTGGGGCGAATCAAGCACGCCGGCGAGGGCTGCCGAGCAAGAGCGTGAGGCCTCGGTGGATGCAAGAGGGGCTTTTGAAGCTGGTGATGAAATGGAAGAAGGAGAGGGTGATGGGAAGGAAGAGGACGAGCCGGAGCCATCACCGGAGCCTGTGAGGCGCTCGATGCGTAAAGGCAAAGGCAAAGCCGCCCAGCCCACTGAGAGCGACCAAGGGCAAGAGCACGAGCAAGAACGAGAGACGTCACCGACACCCACCACCCGCACCACCCGCGCCCGTTCAACGCGCCAAGCATCCGCTGCGCCCTCCCTCCCACCCGTCGAAGAAAAAGAAATGAGCATGCCAGGTGGTTTGCCTGGTTCTCTCTCTCGTCAAGTTCGGAGATCTGCTTCTAGGGCGCTGCTTGGAGCTGATGAGGAAGACACCAAGCGAGGTGGAAAGCGTAGCAAAGCTACACCTGAACCTACTCCTGTGAGGAGATCGACTAGGCGAGTGGCAGGGAGTGAAAGGGGTTCACCAACGCCTAGTGCTTCTGCGAAGACGCCGGCGAGAAGAAAGACTAGGAATGCGTCGGCTTCGGTTGATGAGACTCCTCGAGCGGGTGTGAGGACGAGGAGGCAGGCTTCGGCTGCTAGGGAGGATTAGGACGCATGAATGCGCTGTGGCTGGTAGAGGGTGATGTATCTGATTGAATGGTCTTTCTTTCGGCTGGACACTTGATTCTTGTTCATCGTGGCACGGATTTTCGATGAAGAGACTGGTATTTGTGTATTTGACATTGTTTGAATGAGTTTGGATGATGCTCTTGCACTGATTGCTCGCGGCGCAGACGACAGCCGTTGATCATGACCGTTTCCTCATTCTCGTCAAAGCATTCTCGATTGCACTTGCACTGACATCTCTCTTCACAATCTATGTACACCTCATCTCCTACGCCAAACCACAACCTCAAGCCTCAACTTTCTCCCTCAACCAGCCCAACACCATCTCACACAACACATTCTGCGCCTCGACTTGCTCAACAGCATGTCCAGCGCCCGGCAAAAGTCTCGTACTCAAAACTTTTCCCGCCAACGCCTCCCACCGCTTCAGCAAGCCCGGCTTGTCCGTCACTGCTGTTGCGCATTCATCTTCTGCTGAATAGAGTGCTAGCACTGGGATTGAAGATGGAAGCTTTGAAAATGTCTCTGAGAATGGGCGAAGATGCTAACCTGTCAGCGGGGATGGGCTGGGGAGGGGGGGGACTTACGGGCCGTTGAGGGTCTGGGTGATCTGGTAGATCTGAACTGAAATAATCATCATCACCCCTTCCACCACCATTAGCTTACTTTGCAAGACTTTGAATTTGCCTCACTCACCCTTCGGCCAACAGACTCCAAGCGCGATAAGCAGTCATTCGACATCCAACCAGCTTATCCATTCCAGCAGGCATCAATTCACCTTTCTTGCCGTTTCGGCACATTTCTGTTGCGAGTTTGGCCAGTTCTTTGAGTTCAGGAGTGGTGACGAAGCACTGGCTATGGTAGCATCAGCGCTGCCCTGGTGTGGAAGAAAAGGACAGAGTGGAGGGGAGGAGGGGAAGGGGATTGGCTTACCGGTCCGAGACGGGCGCTTGCATGATACCGCCGTCTATGGCTGCTAGTGATTTGGAGGAGAGGTTGAGAAGATAGTGCATGACATCTTGAGAGCCTGTTGAATGTCCCATAAAGACTATCCTTTGCATGCCTTCATGTCATCAGGACAGACGCGAGTCTCGCAACGTGACGCACCATCGTCTCTGAGCAGCTGGACGAGCGATGATATTTCTTCGACGTCTCGGTCTAGCGAACCAGTTCCGAAACCATCATAAGCACCAGACCATTGAGGCTGGACTCTTTCCTGTCAGCTTTTTTGAAAGAGAAGATCTACTCACAGCATCCATCCGGCGTCACCGAGAGCTTGCGAAAGCTTTGGAGCATAGGCAACGCTTCCAATACCATCTGTCAAGCCTCCGACGAAGATGAGAGCTTTGAGGGAGGAAAGGTCACCGCTCTTGAAGAATGGTTTACGGCCCGAAGGGATATTGTAGAAGCTTAAGGAGCCGTTTACAGAGGGATAGGGCGCCATTTAGGGATACAAAGGAAGCTGTTTGTCAGCTTGTGCTCGTCAGCTAGACTGATGAGATTCTTGACTTACTGAAGATGAAGTTTTATAGCAGCTAAGACAGGTTATAGCGCTTAAAGCTATAAGCTGACGCTTGAGAAGAGGCCTAGGGTTACCCCACATCACGTGGAAATATTGAAATGTTGAGCGACCTTCACCAAGTCAAGCTACATCTGCTCCTCCTCCAGCTGATCCCCTTATCCTCCCTCTTGCTATCCCTACACACAATGTCAGAACTTCTCTCACCACCGACACCACCGCACGGCATCCAATTAAGCAGAACAACAAAAGACCTAACAGCAGGTACCATAGGCGGTATCACCCAAGTTTTAGTCGGCCAACCATTTGATCTCGTCAAAGTGAGAATCCAGACGGCACCCGCGGGAACCTATGCAGGCGCATTGGATTGTGCGAGAAAAGTTTTGTTAAATGATGGACCTCTTGGGTTCTGGAAGGGCTCGCTGGTGCCGCTTATTGGTATTGGTGCGTACGAGACAATGGCTCCGGACAAACTGATTGATTGTTAGGCGCGTGCGTATCGATTCAGTTTGGGGCACTGGAATCTGCAAAGAGGTATTTTAGCTCCAAAAAACTACCTGGCCAAGGTCTAGGTCTTCGTGCGTTATCTCAGCCTCCCAACATTCACACACCTAACAATAAGATGAGTTGTGGGCTGCAGGCGCATTCGCAGGTGTCGCAAATTCATTCGTCGCAGGTCCAGTCGAGCACGTCAGGATCCGTACGTCTGCCTCTGTCTCTCTTTCCATGGCTGATGCTGTTCAAGGTCTACAGACGCAGCCTGCAACGACACCACGCATGTACGCAGGTCCACTAGACTGCGTCAGCAAACTATATCGCTCTGGAGGCATGGCTGGCGTTTTCAAAGGACAATTATCGACCATGTGGCGTGACGGCGTAGGATACGGGTACGTTCTTCTCTCATTCTCCCCTACCTCTCCGTCCTGACGTACGCAGATGTTACTTCATGGCCTACGAAGCTCTAGTCCAGCGCCACATCACCACCCACTCCATCTCTCGCTCCGACATCAGCCCCCTCTACGCAGTCACCTACGGCGCACTAGCAGGCTACGCTCTCTGGGCATCAATCTATCCTCTAGACGTCATTAAATCAAAACTACAAACCGATTCTCTCGACCCCGCCAAACGTCAATATAAGGGCATGTTGGATTGTGCAGCAAAGGTTTGGAGAACGCAGGGGTGGAAGGGCTTTACAGGGGGATTGGCGCCGACGCTTATGAGGAGTCCATTTGCTAATGGGTGTACTTTTGTGGCTTTTGAATTGACTATGCGCGCGCTTGGATAGGCGGAGAGGGGTGATAGGGATGGAGAGCTAGGATAGATGTGAGCAAAGGGAGGGGGAAGGAAAAGGGGGACGTTGTAGGCGCATAGCATGCATACGAATGGGTACATGCTCTCGAAGATGAACGAAAGACTGCAGCAAGGGTGAGATCATCAAAGCTTCTAGCTTGATCAGCAGCGCAGGTATGAGCGGTATTCGTTCTAAAGCTGAGTGCCTAAACTTGAGGTAATCGTTTTCGGGTCGTGTAAAGCAAGGATGACCAATTGATACTCCAATGATGGCCATATTCTTCACGCTGTTCAAAACAGTTGCCAAGTGAGCAGATCTGAGATAACCGTTGAGGGTCTGGAGAGCGTTGGGGACTTAGCTGCACGCAAAACGAAAACAAAATCACCAAAACAGCTTAGTTAACGTGATATACAACATTTACTTCTGCAAACATCAAAGGGGCAATAGTGTAATGGTATCACAGAAGCTTCGCATCAGCGATTCTTGTTTCTAATCGGCGTTCGATTCGCCGTTGCTCCAATTGTTTTTGATTTTTGTCATCGCGTCTTTCACGTCTTAATCCAAGTAGAGACTTCAGCGAGTGTGCGATGATGCCCAAAGGATCGATTCCTCCTCTTGAATATATGAGGAAAGAGTGAGATGTGCACAACAAGACGACAGCTCATGCATGCATCATCAGAATTAGCATATCACTGAAGCCCGAACTCAACTACAACATTCCTTCTTCTTTCAACATGTCTCATCTGTAAAGACTGCGGACCGAGGCCAGCAGTGCACTAGCCAGTGTACTCCGCGGCGGCCAGCAGAATGTTCAGCTTGACGGAGAACATGTCGGGACATTGCGCGTCATGCGGATCGCAAGAGGCAGCTTCGGTTGGTGCTCTTTTGCTGGAGTGGCCTAAGGTTTTGCTGGAAGATGGATGTGAAGGCGGAGTCATTTCCGGGTGGTAGGTGCTAGATGCTATGCAGGCCTGAGGCTGTTCAGAAGTGAGCATCTCAAGAGACATTTGACATGTCCGTAAAGCTGACCGAGCAATCTAGACTGGCCGAACACTGCTCAGCCTTGAATGTTCTTTCGGTCACTGTTGAGCATCTAAGCATTTGATGAGCAAAAGCCAGCTAACTTGCTGACATGCCCAAGTGGCGTATGCAAGAGCTGATCAGAGGACACGGAAGATCATGAATCAGTATGGCAAACCTCAGCTGACGTCCATCAGCGGTGGCTTGGGGATGAGGGACGCTACTTTCAGTGCCGAGAGACATCACAGGCTTAACGATTGAGACATACATATGACACATACATATGAGGCATGGATGAGTTGTGATATTCGAAAACACCAACACGAGCGTTCTAGACCCCATCACTGGCGTTGCAATGTCAGTATCCTGTCAAGCAAAGTTGCGACTTACTCAAAGCGAAGTAATCCTGTTAACAGCAATCAGACGGCCAAGTGTGTGTAGCCCGGCATTGACCGTCAATGCTGTCTTGCCTATATTGAGGTACGAGCAAATGGCGCGAAACGAACGCGATGAGAATGCAGTAATCTCGCAGGTGGTGGGGATGCGTCGGAAGGGGTATGTTGCGACGATTTCGACGCTCCTCGTAGAGGCGCATTACATGCAGAGCCCGAGTTTGCGCAGGCGTGCGATGGGCGTGCTTCGAAGCAACTCAAAAGAGAAGAAGGTGCCTTCATCGGCAGCCACCGCAGCTTCGATCGCTCCCGTCCTATGAGATGCCGAAAGCGAGCAACACGACGCACACCAGGTACTTTCTTGTGAGCATGATCAACTGGTGGGATGGTATGGCTTCGGTCCAAGGACTACGAAGTAGGCTCAGCTTCCGGATACAGGGCAAAAGCTCTGCTGCCAGCTCTGCTGTTTGTTGTAATATTGCTGGCTGAAGTCGCAGACGACACTGAAAGCGACACTGTCACCCTCGCCTGGGTTACTTCAGCTGCTGAACCGCCAGACGAGGCTCTGCACAGCAGCAGAGTCAATGTGGAAGGCGAGAAAACCCTTGGCGAAGTCTCTTGAAGGGGCGTTTCATGAGTGTACGCAGACAAGTATACGGACGATCACTCGCCCTGTCCTGGCCACAGAAGACGGAGACTGGATGACACTTGGACCAAGCAATGCGGGGGCATCGAGTCTCGTTCTATCTCCATTCGCTTTCCATTCCAGCTCGTCATCAACAGCGTCGCCAAGAAAGCGATCCATGGAATCGACAACCTTGATCGACGAGCTGAATGTTACCTCCATGTTTTCGAGCCCGTCGCTCGATGCGCCAAGGGGTTACAGTAGCAGGGTCGACTGAGCAAATGCAAAGTTGTTGCGGGGCTCGCAGACGACTTTGGAAAGATTGGGCCAATTCGCCAAAGCGTCGTAGAGGTAGGCATTGTTCTCCTGCTCAGAGACATTGTGCTTCCCCGGATAAGCTGCTCTGGGTTTGAGCAGGAGAGAGGAGAGCACGGCGAATTAACATTAATTCGACAGCTTGTCTAGCGTCCGAACGTCAGGGGATGCTTAGCCAGTGAGGATCAGGTCTGTCAGTGTCGCGGACAGCAGCACCATCAAGTGATATACGAGTTTTGTAGCCCGAAAGCATCCATCCCATCTATACACAAGCATCACCAAACCCATCTACACATCGCACGTAAGCTCTGCATTCTCCACCATGGCCAACCCAGCGCCAAGGGCCCAACCCAGTTCCACACCCCTCAACTTCTTTTCAACGACCAATTCCCTCTCCCCAGAAAGCTCGTACCCCAATCCAAGCAACGCGTGAATGAAAGTCAAATCAAGACAGTATTCCGGTCTATCGTAAAGCTCGACGAGGGCGACGTCGTTGCCTTTAAACGAAGTATCCCATGTCTCTGGGCCTGCGCAGACTGTTTGCGCGAGGGATTTGAGGGATGAAATTGTTAAGGATGAGGTTTTCGTCGAGGCAAGGAGAGGTTTGATGCGGTCTGTGAAGTAGGAAAGAGCGAGGAGACGACCGGAGGGGAAGGTATCCATGATGGAGGGTTGATAGACGCCGTTGAATGAGCAGGGCTTGACTTCGCAGATGCTGGAACGTCAGTTATTTACTCTCTAAATAGGTAAGCTTACGCATCCTTGGCCATGACGAGCTCAACAACACGGTTGCAAGCTTCAAAACCACCGTGTACACCCGTCATCGTCACATTCACAGCCGCCCTCCCAGGAGGATCAAGCGTGACCTGCTTGGACGTTCCAACCGCCAAACATGGGTTCGGAATCTTGACCTGTTCATCCATCTCCTCCCAATCCTGTGCCCCAGGCTGGGAGAAACTCCAAGTGAATGCAACAAGGTTATGCACGCTCCTCCTAGCGCGCATCAACCCGTAACCAAGATATGAATGCTGATACAGGATGAATTCTTTCCCGCCGAATTTGAGATGATATTTGTGGTCGCCATCAGCGAGTTCGTTGGGTGAATCTTCTGGGAAAGTGGGTTCGAAAACGATTTGAGTGGAGGCGCCACCGAGATCCATGACTGCGAGAGTGTCGGTACTGGTTGCGCCGAGCCCGATTTTGCCGAGGAGATAATTGGCTGTGATCCAGGCATAGACACCTTCGTCTTTTCCATCCATAATCTCCACACCGTGCTCACCGGCAACTTTGAAAGGCCAGTCTGTCTCTAGACGGGTTCTCACTTCATCAAGAATCGCTTCCGACTCTCTTGCACCAAGAAGACGAAGACCAGCAGTCGCCTTGACTTCTACATTCGAGCACTTCTGCAAGCTCTCTGGCACCACGCGAACGGCCTCTTGCATCAGTGGATCAAGAGAGGCAGCTGCTGCCGTCGGGTCTCCAGCGAACGCACTGAGCCCAGGTTGGACGGATTTGAACGTCTCGTATTCCAACGTGGGTGAGGCTAGGCAGTTGTGGAATTTGTAGACGTGGATACGAGAACCAGTGGAGCCTGCGTCAATGGTGAGAGCGTATTGGATGAGGGGTTTGGAAGAGTCGTGTGGGGAGGTGCAGGCTGTTGTAGAAGAAGCATCGGGGTCGGTCTCGAATGATGTTGGAAGACCCGAGCTGCCTGCAGTCGAGTCTTCGTCTTCGCCAGTGAGCTCATCGAAATCGCTCGACGCATCGGTGAATGGTGTTTTGGCGTCTTCCTCATACACGTCTTCCGTGTCTTCTTCACTCTCTGATGCAGTGTTACCGACAGGCAGAATGTGAAGCATCTCTTCTTCATCGGCGTCTTCTGGACTGCCGAGTTCAGAGTCGAGAGGACGGAAAGGAGGAGAGACGTAGTCTTCGTCGTTGGTGACGGGTGGTTCAGCAGCCTTGTAGCCTTCGTCGACCTCGTCAGGCTTGTACAGACCTGTGTGATCAGCTCGTCGCCACCGACGCGTTTGCCTGCCTGTAGGCAGCTCACTCACTGTCATCCTCGCCCACAAGCGCAGCACTGTCCGTGTACCCTCCAAGCCCAATCCTCTCCTTTACAGGCCCGCTGCTACCAATAACAAAAACAACCAACACCAGCACAGCAATCACCCCATACTTTTTATACGAGCTCAGACCGCCGCTCGGTCTCTTGCGCGTCCCATTGGAATTGGACGGTAACGGCGTGTATTTGCGCGAGCCAAACATTTGTTGCTCTTGAGGCTGTTGCCTACGCTGCCTTATGGAGAAGGAGGAGGAGGAGGCAGGGGAGGAAAGAGAAGGTGGGATGTTGAAGATTTGTTGAAATGTTAAGACACGCGTACGTCGCAAAGTCCAAGCTTGCGGGAGATCGCCGAAAGTGGGAAATCTTAGTGGCATGCGGGAGTGGCGGGAGATGGGACCGACGTCCAAGTCGTAGATCTATTGAACTGCTAAAACAGTCAAGCAGCTGAGTACAAAGCTACGGAAGCAGCCAACGAGGCAGCAGAGAAAGGAGAGCATCCTTTCAGCTAACATTTTCGTTGCGCTCAGTCTTGCATTTGACATTGTGCTGGTATGCAAGACCATCTGTACCGAGCGTCTTTGAAGACCAGAAACCAAATAAAATTGTAGGCAGGCATGCGTGTCCGCAGCTCCACAACATCTGCCAAGTCACCGCATACGACAGAGAACATGAGAAGCGGTCATGTTGAGAAGCTCGTGCTCGAAATGACGACAGAGACGCTGAGCTCGCACAAAGGCAATACGACGTGTCGGAAGTCGTCCCTGGGCAGACATTGCACCAAGAAGGCTCAAAGTACAAGGCGTCAAGACTCGCCAGAGGCTGCAGTTTTGAGAACGAGGTCGGTGTACTGAAGAAGCGTCCACGCAGCTGCGGAAACGCGCCGGCAAGTGCATCAAGCGGCAAAAAAATAATGATTTATAGTCCGGAGACTTTTATAGTCCTTAGACTCTCTGTATCGGTTTATAGTCCAGGAGACTTTATGTTTTTATTTCTATCTACCCTATGGGAGATCTCTTGCTGGGCTCGATGCTTCGGTGTTAGTCGGCCGGTCAGTTCAGATTCAAATCCAGGTCCAGGCTCGTGGCGGGTGGCGAACTGAATGAAACTATGACAGAAGCTCGAGACGGTCCATCCAGCAGGCTCGAAGAAAACGCAAAACTCCACAGAAAAGAAATGCGGTCCATGGGATTCGAACGAGCGAGTCGGCGAACCGACCCTGGCGATGCTAACCATTGTGCTGCAGGGCCGGTAATGTTGGATGGTATGATGTTAGATATATCCTGTTGTGGGTGCGAGACGATTTCATCGTGGGCTTTTGTAGACTAGTGTGGAGTCTAATTATATGTTGTACATGATCAGATCATGACATGCGTAGCGACTGGCCAATACCCATGCTGAAGAGGCGAAAGAGGAGTCCGCTGGCGGAATCGAAGACCTGTAAGAGTATTTCTATGACAAAATTGGACCTTTGGGTGCAATTCGTCTCCTTCTGGTACTTGATACTGTGTACTGTAGTGTCCAGCGTCCGGTCATACCACTCGCAACACTGTCGAAGGCTGTTCAAAGCATGGCGGCAGGTGCCACTTCAGCGGTCTTGCGCACCTAATAACATATTTGCAAAGGCGCCAAACCATAGGCGCGCGGATCCTGTCCACAACCACGGCCAATCTCAAGTTTGGACGTCTTTTGACGGCGACGAAACCCACAAACGAACGAAATGATGAACTCGTCCGTCCAAAGACCAAAGGATATCGAGCTGGTACAGCCACCGTCAGACTCGATATCCAAGATTGAGTTTTCACCGACTCAAGATATCTTGGCTGTTGCGAGTTGGGACAACAATGTTAGTATCCCAACGCTGAGCGCAGTGACAGAGCTAAAGCGACGCAGGTACGACTATACGAAGTCAACTCGCAAGGACAATCCCAGCCGAAAGCAATGTATTCGCATGAAGCGCCAGTGCTAGATCTTTGCTGGTCAAAAGTCAGTCTACTGCTCCCAAGCTCAACCGCTGATGTTGTAGAATGGGAACCAAGTCATCTCGGCAGGATGCGACAATGCAGCAAGATGCTATGATGTCGCGACGGGTCAAACGACTCAGGTCGCAGCACATGATGGACCAATCAAGTGTGTGCGTTGGGTCGATATGCCTAATGGATCGGGAGTGAATGGGGTGTTGGTGACTGCTGGATGGGATAAGAAACTCAAGGTGAGCTTTGACTACTGTTGGTCGTGTCTTGCCAGCGGCTGTTGCCTGTTTGTACCACTTGTTGCCTCCGGATGCAGGGAGGACCAAGCATCCGGCTCAGTTATCATGTTCATCTGCTGTGCCGTCAGTGTTTGGGCGCCTTCAAGCCTTCGTTGGCAACAACGTCGTCGCGTTTGGTGATATCTGATATGGCTTGACCTGCTGCTGAACCGTATGCTGTGTGAGAGCCCGTGGAACGAGTTTGATGTGTATCTTGGACTATCACAGCCCTGTGCAACATCAGGCGCACGTCTACTCGTAGCAGCTGACTAATACTCAGTATTGGGCTCTCGGCAAATCGACTCCCATCGCTCAAGTTGACCTCCCTGAACGCGCGTACGCCATGGACGTCTCGGGTCAACTTCTCGTAAGTCACCTCAAGAAGCCGCACAACGCTTATGGACAGGTTGTCGGCACTGCAGACCGTCAAATACTCATCTTTGACTTGAGACAGCCAACGAATGTGCATAGACAACTGAAATCACCACTCAAGTGGCAGACACGGTCTATTGCGTGTTTCCCTGGTGGTGAAGGATTTGCTATTGGCAGTATCGAGGGTCGTGTTGCTATCCAGTGAGTTGAAGCTAAGGCTTGTTTGATCTGACGAACAGATACGCAGATGAAAAGCAACAATCCCTGAACTTTTCGTTTAAGTGTCACCGCATGGAAGTGCCCAATGGAACACCAGGCGCAGTCGCAGGCAGTCAACACGTCTTTTCCGTCAACGACATTTCTTTTCACAAAACGCACGGCACATTTTCTACAGCTGGTTCCGATGGCAGTCTGAGTTTCTGGGATGGCAATTCCAGGACAAGACTCAAGACTTATAGTGCTAAGGAGATGGGGAATGGAAATCCAGATGCTAGACCTCCGCAATGGGGGATTCCGATTGTTTCAACGGCTTTTAGTCGAAATGGAGAGATCTTTGCTTAGTGAGTTTACTGATTGGGGCTGGTGGGCAAGGGCTGATGGAACGCAGTGCGTATTCGTATGATTGGAACAAGGGTCATGGGGGGGTGCCGCCCCCAACGGCGAATGCGACGCGCGTGATGCTGCATGCTGTTGTGCCAGAAGAGGTCAGGCAGAAGCCAAAGAAGTAGGGATTGGGGACATGCATGTACTATACGTATCATACGGGAGGAGATCTTCTAGGAGCTGCAAAACGGAACACTGCAATTCGGAATGCTGCTACACTACACTCAAGAGCCACTTCAGCTGCAGACGATACATTTCATGTGCAGACCGAAATGTTTGGCTCCTCGCGATGCGAGCGACTTTTGCAGCCATACATATGCATGCATATAGGCAAGCAGACACTACAACAGCAACGCAGCCTACAGGACAAGGGTGTACAAGAGAACGAGTGATGAGTTCTGAAAAAATGGCAGGAGCTAGTGCGAAAACAGCATTCATATCTGTTGGCTGCAACCGAGCTTCGACAGGTGCTGGATGCGATGATGCCACTGGGATCATTGCGTATGCTGCTGGACGCTTTGTAGCGCTATGGAATACCAAGGTCAGTATTGCCAGACTCAGTGATGTGCTTGAAATTTGACACTAGTAGGATCCAACTTCCAGAGGTGTCTACGCAACTCTCAGAGGCCACAAAGGTCGAGTCACGACTGTCAAGCATTTGCCAGGTGGGGAGTCAACAGCGAGCTTCATCTCGGGAGATCAGACTGGGCTATTGAAGATTTGGGACCACGCCGAGCGTGGTTCAGATTCAGTCGTGAGTGTTTCGAAGGTCTACCTTACTGACTGAAGTGCGTCGCTAGTGTGCAATCCCACAGCTCATCTGTATCTGCTATAGGTGTGCAAGCAGAGGCTTCGGACAAGTATAGCGGATGGTTTGCGACTGGTGGATCCGACTCGACTGTCAAGATCTGGAGACATACAAGCGGGGATCAGCAAGGTAAGTCGTTACAATGCGCACGACAAAAGCTGACTTTATCGAAGGCGTAGAATGCGTGCAGACTATTAGCTTAGGTGGTACGCTGCCTCTTGATCTAGCTCTGAGTAGTCTTCCTGGGACTGATGGTGAGGCTCAACGCGTCACAATAGCTGATCGCAGCTCTCGTACTTTGTATCGCTTGCACCGACAAGAAGCTGCAGGTTTGGACACTACAATCAGAGAAGGTGAAGGGATTATGAAACACTCGAAACATACTAACAGCATAGTTCGAAAAGTCGATCATCCTCGAGGGGCACGAAGACTGGATTCGCTGCCTCGCTTTGACATCCTATCCCTCTGCTTCATCCCCTGGCGAGTTCGACTTGCTATTGGCATCTGGCTCTCAAGACAACTACGTCAGGCTATGGCGTATCGCAGCTGTTGCCGACAAGACCGCCGTACTGGTACCTCAAGCAGCCACGTCCAGCAAATCCGCTGATGGCGAGCTTAGTTCGGAGATGTTGGATGACTTCGAGAAGCGGTTGAATGGCGATGATACCGAGGGTAGTCGGCAAATTTCAACCAAGGCGCACTTGATGGCTGTACGGGACGGTGATGAGTGAGTCATTCATCGCTGCAGAAGGCTAACGAGGAGGCTGCGAAGATACAACGTTACACTCGAGGCTCTGTTGCTAGGCCACGAAGGCTGGATCACCGACCTCCACTGGTCCTCACCCACTTCCACAGACTCTCCAATCCTCCTCACAACCTCAGCAGACAGCAGCATGATCATCTGGTCTCCAGACACAGCTTCTGCAATCTGGCTGAATCGCCATCGTTTCGGAGAGATAGGCGGTAAAGGCTTGGCGCTGTTCGGTGCTCTTTGGGGTCGGGATGGCAAAGATGTATTGGCGGGAGGGTGGAATGGGGGTTGGAGTCGATGGTCTAGGAGTATTGGAGTTGATGAGGCGGATGTGGGGCCTGTCGAGGGAACTTGGGAGCCTGCTGTTGGTGTCTCCGGGCATACGGGAGAAGTTGCCAGTATTGCTTGGGATCCCAAGCAGGAGTTCCTAATTTCCGTAAGGTATGCTCAGTCTTTGTTCGAGCTCAGCTCATAGTGCAGCTCCGATCAGACTTCTCGCATTCATGCGCCGTGCTCAGTTGCGTCGTCGTCAATAGCCGCCTGGGCTGAAGTCGCCCGCCCTCAGATCCACGGATACGACATGACGGATGTGGCCTTTATCAGTCGTATGCGCTTCGTCAGTGGTGCGGATGAAAAGGTTGTCAGGGTCTTTGACGCTCCTGCTGGCTTTGTCGAGACTTTACAAAGTCTTGGTGTCTCGAAAGGCGGTGAAGACATTGTAAGTCCTGGTCGGCATGGACAGTAGGAATGATGCTGAAATCGTAGTCTTCAAGGCCAAAGGGAGCGACCGTGCCACCTCTTGGCTTGTCTAATCGTGCGCTTGGGCGAGGTGAGTTTGGCGAAACGGCAGGACTTCACTGATTTTCTAGCGCCGGCTGATGAGATTGATGCTGGCTTGGTCAACCAGTCCTTCAACGCACCTCACGTCTCGGTATCTGAGCAGCTCGATCACTTGCCGACTGAAGATGAGCTTGCGTCGTCCACGCTTTGGCCAGAAGTGGAAAAGCTGTACGGGCATGGCTATGAGGTGCGCACTCGCCGTGGCTCGGATCGTGCTGATACGCCAAGCTAATTGCTGTCGCCGCTTCGCATTCTGGTGAGATAGTTGCTACTGCTTGTAAAGCTACTAGCACCGAACACGCCGCCGTCCGCTTGTACGACACCACGACATGGAAATACGTCGGCGAGCCACTTAAAGGCCATTCTTTGACTATTACAAGAATCGCATTTAGCAAAGATGATCGCTTTATCTTGACTTCTAGTCGAGATCGGACGTGGCGCATGTTTGAGAGGAGGTTGGACGGAGCTGGTGAGATGAGCGACTACGTGGACTGTCAGCTGATCCAGTAGGGTATGAGCCTGTTGCTGTTGCTGAGAAGGCGCATGCTCGGATTGTCTGGGATTGTGCTTGGGCACCGGATGGGAGCTGCTTTGCAACGGCTTCGAGAGATAAGACTGTACGTCGTCAATGTCGGTGCAGTATCGATTCTGACAACTTTCAGGTGAAAGTCTGGTCGCAAGTGGCTGGCAGATGGGACGTGGTTGAGACTATCAAGTTTCCTGAAGGCACGACTGCCGTGGATCTACTTGATCAACCTGATGGAAGGTGTGTTGTGCTTGCTGGGGACTTGTTGCTAACCTGAAAGTTATGTTCTGGCAGTTGGAACGGACAGTGGTGCTTTGAGCGTATACTCTGTCCGCATCGGCGGGAATTTGAGTTTCAGCACAGAGTGTATCATGGAGCTCGAGGAAAGGTGAGTTTGGGCCATAGAGGTCGCTGATGGTTAGCATTTGTCACAGCAGCCCCGTCAACAGGATCTCATGGCGACGTGGGCTTGCAAGCTTCCAGCTTGCGACTTGCAGTGAAGATCACAGCGTTAGAGTTTATGATCTCGACTTGGCTGGCGATCTCTGATCGACTCGCTTTTGGCACTCGACGATGCATCGAACTATTTGAGCTTGCGGACACCAATTTGCGAGCATGCAGGCAGGTAGAAACTTGTGCTCTGGAGAGTATCTCTCTTGGGACAGACTCTCACGCATTATTAATACTTGCCACGGACAGGTCCAGCTCATGCATACCACACCCTACATACGTCACTTGATTCAAGGCACCAACAAGGAGGTAAACAGACCCTCAGCAGTGCTCCGTCTTCAGCAAATCACATCAATGCTCGACACTAACTGCGAAGACGTGCCACAAGATACTTTTGACAGGTTTGAGCAAGCTTGCGAGGTGCGTTGTCATGATGGTTAACCCAACTAATTGTCACAAGGCAGGCATGCTGCGTGATCAGAGTCGAAGCGACCTTTCAACGCTAGAAATCGCAAGTCTATGGTTCACGCGAAGTCAGCTCACGATACAGACCTACTCACTCCTTAACTTTGCGATAGAGGAGTGTTCAACTGAATTGCTGGAATGTTGACTTTGCAGCGTCCACAAAGCCCTTCATGTCGACAGCGACGACGAGGGAGCAAAAAAGTGCGCATATCACGACTATTATGACTTTGAAGAGGCGATGGTCGAATTCGCTTGGGCGGTTGTGGAGGAGGTACGTCTCATCGGTCAAAGCGCTGCTCATGCTTAGTTCATGTACAATTACCTGCACGATTTCAACTACGTTCATGGTTTCCAGCTAGAGAAGGAGAAAGTGCTTCATTGGCTGTCTCTGGTACGTTCTATTTGATAGTCCCTAACTGATGCCGCGCCAGTATGACCTCGCCTACGACATCACAGAATGCCTTCATGAACGCGGCGTTGACTCTGTTGACTGGCATGAAACTCCCGACGAAATGAGAGAATATTGCGACCTTCGCCACCTCCCATTGCCGGACAAACCAAGCAAAGTCGAAAGACCTTACGCCAATCTCTTGAAAGATCGGCTGGCAGCAGAGAGAGTGTTGATCGATAATCCGTTGCCTGAGTCGGAGAGGAAGAGTAATCATCCGAACCCAGCTTTGTATGCTGAAGTCGAGCCGCCGGTCCCATGGGAACCAATGGAGTATCAGCTTGGGCCAGCGTACAGGGACGGCCCGATCACGGCCGAAGATCGTGAGTCATCAAAAAGGATGCACACTGACGCGCTGCAGTGGGCCTGGGTGCGCCACAGCCAGTCTATGGCAGTCCTCCCGCCAAAGTTACCCTCGATGATGAATCTTCCGCAAACTTCGATGTTGTTGGCGAGAGCGCGGCGTCAAAATTGTCCGAGATGGGTTCCGCTGCGTCAAGGTCCCTTGCAGAGGAACAGGGCGAGGCATCGATTGGTGCCGAGAAGCCTTGTGATCAGCGGGCAGAGTCGAAGCGCTCGACATCTACCCCGCCTACCTCGACACGCACCCCCTCCGGCGGTCGTTACCCCAACGATTGCCATATCCCCTCCAGTACCCGGGTACCCTCCTCCAGTTCCTGATATGTCGCCTCCATCAGCTCAGTCGTCCTCTGTACCTTCTAGTATGCCAGCAACGCCTCACCTTTCGAACACAGAGCGACTTGATATTCAACGGCGCAAGCAGCTCTCGCCGTCATCCTCCCCGTCCGGCATCGACAAGACTTCGAATTCGTTCGTCCTCAAGCGGCGGGAGAAAGAAGATCAGAAACAGGCAGAGGCTGCGTCGATGCAAAGCCTTGCGTCTTTGGATAGGGACAAGAAAGAAAAGAAGAGGAAGAGAGCGGAGAGAGAAAGCACAGGCTCGGGACGCAGCCCTTGACGATTGTCATGATTTCCTCAGTCTTGTATATGCTTGCCTTTATGAATCAAATCACGACATGCCTGCGTCATCATCTCGCGGCGGTGTGGGATACTGTCATGATCCGACGCGGCTCATGTCAGTGCCACTGCGCCACTTTGTCGAAGCGGAGAGTAGGGGAAGGAAATCGGAGAAAAAGTGGAGGCTTGAGTATAAGAGCCGCGGAGTGTGTACCGGAACCGATGTTTGACAGTCCTCGTGCCTCCGAGTACTCACTCGATGACGACTCTTCTGTCGTCGAGGATTCTGACGATGACAACAAGAGAGATATTCCGAGATTGTCTGACATGAATTTGGCTGTCTTGGGGTCATCTGCGGAGGGACAAAGCGCGGCGAGAGTTCACGCTCCCGGCGTCGCCAAACCAGCTCAGTCATCCTCTGTACCTTCCACCATGCCTCAGGCTGCAAACGTAGAGCGGCTTGACGTTCAGCGGCGAGACGAGCGCTCGCCTTCATCCATGCCGTCCAGTATTGACCAGAGTTCGGGTGCCTTCTTCCTCCCGAAAGACAGGTAGAGGCAGCGTCACAGCGAAGCCTGGCGACCATGGATACAATGGATACCGACAAGAAGGAGAGGAAGAGGAAAAGAGCGGAGAGAAAAAGTACTGGATCGGCGCAGAGCCCTCGACGAGTATCGTGGTCGTGTCACGTCGGTACATGCACATTTATGAATCACATCACGACATGCGTGCACTTACAGCTGACCCAACTCACAAAAATCACTGACTGTACACACCGTCCGTCAAGGCAGAATATGCACTGGAAGATCCAATGCAATTCGCACACACTACGACGGACTTCAAGAGCAATCAGTTGAACAGGAGCGTCCGGATCTTGTCAGTCTTGTGGGGCGACGTCGATACATCTGTTCATCTATGTTCTGATTCAAATCCGCACCAGACAGTACGGCACCTCGACGTCCTCGTCATCCTCGTCGTTGACCATCACTTCAACCAATAAGTTCTTGGTCCAAGGAGGAATGGGCTTCTTGCTAACGTGCTCGACGAGCTCGCTCATCTTCATACCGAGACGCTCTTGAGCCTGAGGATCAGCAACGTACTCAGATACCAGGGACGCACCTTCTTCGGGGCGACAAACGATGACCACAGCATAGACACACCCTGCGACACCATCTGCACCTCGAGCTTATGCTCCTTCTTGAACCAATCCAGCATGTCTTGCAGTGTTGGATTGCCGTCGAGCTCGAATCGGTCCCAAAGAGTCCACTCGGTCTCGCCGTACTTCACATGAGTCTTCATATACACGCTTCCCAGAGCTGCTTACCTTTTGCTTCGCAGCAGCGATCGGCTCCGAGAAGCCAAAGAAGGGCAGCGCCAAGTTGACAAAGCCGTTCTTGTAGTCCTCGAGCTTGTTCTTCCCATCGATGATCTGCAAGTCAGCACTCCGCCTTACAGGGAAAGTTGCTAGAATTCACCTTGTACAGCTCCAAACAAACAAGACCAGTAGCCAAAGCCGTCGTGGTAGCAATGGCAGGAATAATCTTCCCGGCGATAAACTTGGTCTTGTGCTTATCGGCCTCAGTGATACCGTAGTTGGCAGCGCGACGATTAGAAGCAGCAGTGATGAAGTCGATGTGGTGGTTCGAGTCGTCATCCTTCTCAAAGTCGACAGGGCTGAGACGGAAGCCAGCGAGAGATGATGGTGGCGGCAAAGCCGACACGAGCTGATCAATATCCTCGTCACCTGACTGATCAGCTTTCAAGGAAAAAAACCCACACAACTCACCGTCGCCACTAGTTGCGACTGGGTCAGTCTCGCTGATCTGGATCTTGACACCGCTCTTGGGCTTGAACTCGGGGACAGTCATCGAGTCGAGCACGCGCTTGAAGACAGCAGGATCACGCTCGCCCTTGAGGCCGTAGTTGAAAGCGTGCAAGTTGGCGGCAGCAATAACGTAGTCGAGGTCGGCAGGCTGCAAGGTTAGCTTTGGTCTCCTCAACCCACGTACGTTGTTGTAGTCGAACTGCAATGGGTCGGGAGCGCGCTTGGGCCCGGACCAGAATGGCGTGCCGTTCGAGTTGACCTTTCAAATCAGCATCAAAGTAAAACAGCAGAATGAACCCACTTGGTCCTTGGGCAAGTTGAACAAGAGTTGCTTGATCTCATTAGCATAGTCGTTCTCATAATGCAATCTGGCCCATTGGATGCACTCCTCGAAAGTCCTCGGACGCTCATCAACAAGATATTTTTTGATCGACCCAAGCTGCTCGTGGTGCTGACCCGAGCTCTTCAACGTCGTCTCCACAAAGTTGGGCTGGGAAAGGTAAAGGTTGACGTTGGTAGGAGGGTTGACAAAGAGAGCATCGAAAGCCTCACGAGCCCATTGAATGGTGTGCTCGATGGCGTTGGGAAAGTTTTTGACTGTGCATGATGGGATGGACTTCTCGGGAGGGTCCTGAGAAGACGAGTAAGATTCGGTGAGGAAGGGAATGACGACTTGAGTGTTGGCTTTGGTGCCGAGGGTACCGGACTCGAGGAGAGGCTTCTGGTAGAAGACGCAACGGCGGTCCATGTACTGACGGGCGACGACGTTGTCAAGAGCATTGGTAACGCCATCGATAGAAGCAAAGAACTCATCACCGTAGGTGTCTGTTATCAGCCCAACTCTAATCAGTGAAGACTCACCCTCAGTCTCGGCGCCAACCCGGTTCCTGTGAGCCTCAATCTTGCCCTGCAGGTCCGGGTTCATGTCCACAACAGCCGCCGCCGCCGACTCGGCCTTGAACTTGCCAACGTCCTTGGGACGGAACAAGAACTGCCTGTTCAAGTTCGATTTCTCAATCGTGTCCAAGTCGGTCACGTGAATGATACCCTTGGGGCCCGTAGCAAGACCCATCATTGCCCAGTTCTTGAGCATCTCGCACCCAATAGCACCGCTCCCAACAAGGAACTCCTTGGTGTTGGCGAGCTTTTCTTGGTATTTCTTGCCAAAGACGGCGATTTGGCCATCATAGCGCGTACCAGTCGGCTGAACATCTTCCTCTGTCGGAAGGTCGGTAGGGAGAGACTCGAGGGAGTCAAAGTACATGTTTTGGACCATGGGATGGAACTTTGCTGAACATGCTTTGAGGACTTCTTGAGCCACGAAGCCGCCGAGGACAGCAACCATTGGCGAGAGATCACCGCGAGCTTGGAATGAAAGAGCTTGCAGTGTCTTTTCTTCGAGGTCGCCTTCGCCGTGGATCTCCTTGGCGAACGCGACGACCTTGTCGGCGTCCTCGGCATTGTACGAGCGAGGAAGAGCACAGGTCTGTTGTTGAAACTTGGCGAGAGCCTGAAAGCCTGCGTGGAGAGTTGCGGGGCGCTCCCATTTGGCAAAATCGGTCATGAAGAGCTCGGGCTCCTTGAGCGAGTCTTTTAGAGATTTCTTCACATCAGCAACGTTGAAAAGACATGGACGCACGAATTGAACGATCTTGGGCATCTTGACTTGCGTGAAGAGACCACCCGTCTTGTATGCGCCAAAGCTCGTCGTGTTTCCGATCGTGAACGAATAAGGACCTGTGCATCAGCTTGTGCTGCTTCGAAGAGACTCACCCTTGACAGTAACCTTGCGAGGTTCGCACCCGTTGAGCTCTTCCATGCCCTTGACTTCCGAAAACGTCACAAAGTCACCATCCTCCAGCCCATGACGCGTCTCATCCAAACACGTCACCAGCGCCTCTTCCGCATTCTCAATATGCACGACCATGCCATTAAGCGGGTTCTCTCCCGTTGGATCAACACACGCAAAGTCTTTACCAAAGTCATTGAAGACTGAGCCAAACAGCCCGCGAACATCAGCAGCGATGAAATAGATGCCATTGGCGTGACAGAATTCGTTGATCTCGAGCTGCTTGGCGAGAGACGTGTTCGTCAGGACAACGACTTGATAGTTCTTGACTTGGTCGACGGTGATTTCGGCCTCGCCTTCGAGGAGCTTGATAGGTACGTAGCTGTTGAGTTCGGCCAGACGAGGAGCGGTGACTTGGCCTCGAGGCTTGCCAACGTCTTCTTTGCGGAGGAAGAATTGGGTTCCGAGATCGGTAATCTCGACTGGCGCCGGGTCGTAGATGGTGACTGTTTTGACACCTGCAAGAGCGACGTTCTTGGCTGTGAGGTCAGCAAAGGTTGAGTTGCCCGAGATGACCGACCAATCTCGACACCGAGACCCTTCATTCCCACGATCAGGACATTAGACGTCGCCATCTTCTTCATTGCTAGCGGCTGTCAGTTCACCACGGGCACCATTCAGCAATCTCACCCTCATGACCGAGAACATAGCTAAACGTCAGCTCTCTTTATAACGTTCTTGCTCAGACGTACAGTTGACGCGAGTAGAGACCCTCTGAAAAGATGTGTCAGCTTGCTATCTCTAGACGTCGTGCGTGCAGGTCGCAGAGACTATCATCGAGGAAATTTAGCAGTACTCACCATCAACTGAATACCATCAGCCTGTCCACATTCCTTTCAAGTTGATGACTCACTAGTAGCTTCGGTCGGGGCATCGACGTCCATTGCCGTCGCCATTTCAGCTCGTTTTTCGTGCTTTCTTCTTGCTTGTGATACAATGTGATACTCGTGCGTCTACTGCTGGACTCTGTTTGACGCTTTAGGGTGCTCGTTGTTGAGTGTTGAACAGCATAGGATCGGTAGGGGGATGATGCTTACTGAGCTAGGCCTTTATATTCGTACACCGTTACTGTGAGATGAGGTCGAGGGAGCAGCAGCGTTGAAGTAGCCTCGCTCTCGTAAAGTCCTCGAGTGTCCAGAAGCCATCATCATGTCGAGCATTCCAGTGTAAGTAGTCACGCTGTATACTGATGCCATATATTGATCTCGCAGTCCAGCGCTGTACATTGACCCAAGCATCCGGGTACGTCAAGAGCTCAGCTACACGCACGGAACGAACTGACGTTGTAGGATTGGGTCCTGTTCCCCATCACCCTGGTCATGGTACATACAGACTGGAAAAGGATATCAAAACTGACATGATATAGCTGCTTGTTGGTTTGCTGCGGCATTATGTGACCATGCTGCTCAATTCGGCGCCCAAGAAGCAGCCAACAGCTGCAGTGCGCGAGCAGTGCGTACACCTTTCTCGGAGCTCACACAATACATGCTGACATTTCAGACGAGCACTTCTACGTGCTCAGCTCCTCCGAGCATCAGCACCGCTCTCACCTCTGCCTCCACAAGCATACAAATCCATGACAGAAGCCATCTCCTCTGGCTTGTCATCAGGAGAGTATCTCAAGCCTGTGGACGAGAAGAAGACCGACGATGGTTTGCCGCCGAACCCATTGACGGATCCGAGCCAGATGGAGAATATGATGGACGGACTGAAGAAGCAGGGTGTCATGATGTGGGTCTGAAGTTGAGGTGTCTAGCTGATGACAGGGTGCCGAACCTTGTTCTTTCTCAATGGGTCAACATCTTCTTCGGCGGTCTCGTCCTCAGTAAGTCCGAACCACGTGCTCGCGCGCTCACAACGAGTCAAACTCCCCTTCCCTCTTACACTCGGTTTCCGCGCCATGCTCTCGCGTGATCTCGCTACAACAGACCTTGACATTCGCTGGGTATCCGCCCTCTCATGGTATTTTCTCAACCTCTTCGGCCTAAACGGAATCTTTAAACTCATCCTCGGCTCAGATAACCAAGCAGACGGCACAAGAGATCAATCGGCTGCTGCGATGCTGAGTGGTGCCGGTGCTGCTGGGCCTATGGGGCCTGGACAGCCGGACATGGTCAAGATCTACAAGAATGAGGTGGAGAACTTGGAGTTGAGTTTGGGCCTGTATAGGTTTGTTGGAGATGGGATTGAGGCTCGGGTTCTGGAGCGATGGGGGAGGAATGTAAAGGCATAAAGTATGCATCTGACTACTTCACGGAGACGCGTATCGCGGCAAACTGGATCTACTTGCTCGTTTGCGTACTGGCGGACGAAGGGAGAGTCACATAGTAAGTCTTGGCAGTCGCCTGGATATCACCAGACGTCGCTGCCTCACTCGCCGCATTGTCCAGCTGCTGGCCAATGAGACCAGCAGCTTTCAGCTGAAAGTACGCAATCTGGCGCTTGTGCATGTAAGTCTCGGTTTGACCCAATGTGGATGAGATGCTTGGGTTGGAGGACATTTTGAAGTGATTGTGTGTGGTGGGAGCTGCAACTTGCTCTTATACTCACGTCTGCATTACACCTTTACTGCTGCGCCTACGCCTCCGACTCCGACTCCGACTCCGACTCCGCCGCCGTCTCCACCTCCGACTTGCATCTCAGCTTCGAAGCTCAACCAGCCGTCATGACGCTCGGCTTGTGACGAGGTTCTCAGCTGCTGACAATAAGGCTCCCCTCTGAGTGACTCTGGGGTCTTCCCCAAGGCGGCTACTGCTTACATCTCAGCGACTGCTCATTGACTGCATATGCCACACCCTATGGCTTAAAGCTTCGGTCTCAACCAGCCTCTCCTGATGGCGTACTGCACAGTGACAGGCGGCCGAGACCGTCTGGACTCATCACAACATTGAATCGCGGTATCAATGACTTGATCATAAGACTGTTCATCAGTAAACATGCCGGAAAAGACCATCGTCTTGCTCCCAGGGCATTGGTTATCGATACAGCTTGACATGAACGGCAGCTGTTGCATTGCGATGCTGGGGCCGCTGGAGAAGTTTGTCTTCCCGCAGCCAACATTCATCGACGCGCAGGATGCTGAAGGGGAAAGTGGCCATTTTGGGCACTGAAGAGCTTGCTGCGATTCTTCTTGTACTGGCCGTCTGGATGCGAAGGGCGGATCTGGCTTCCCTCCTTTCGACACTGACCACTCCGCTTGTCCGACGCAATCAGGGGCTTCGACGATGTCAAAGTGCACGGCATCGTCGGCAGGGAAAGGAGTGGTGAACACCGCGGCTGTCCGCGGAGTAAATACTTGACAAAGGTAGCCGACTGCCCCTCATGTCAGCGACGTCTCATTGCCATGCGTGGAGATTGGATCGAATACTCAAGTATCGGGGATGAAGTAGCCTTTCTTGAGTGCGTATTCTGATAACAGGCGGTCGGGATCAGATGTGTAAGTCGCAATAGCTCAGAGCAACAAGCGGGCCGCCAAAGTCAAAGGACTGGATCCCAGTGCACTGAAGATCAATGTAGCGAAGCACACAAGGTAGCTCCTTGGTTGTAAGTGCGCGGCCCCCCTATTAAAGCTTGCTGAGATCGTGCGTATAAAACAACGATGACAGCGAAGTACGCCGGTGTTGGAACTCATGGTTGCGGATAAGACTTGAGAAAGATGAGAAGGCCTTTAGTACTTATTGTAAGTGATCTTCTATGAAAGTTCTTCTGCATACGTTTCCAATGCGAGTCGGCCAATGAACTGGCGTCAGTATCTCAGCCCGCTGCCCAACCCGCCCAAAGCCGATATCAACGGATTGCCCCGGTCCAGGTCCAAGATGAAAAAGGCAAAACAAGGATCACCAAAAGTCCATCCTGCATGCTATCAAGTTACACCAACCCATTTACCCAAGATCAACCTCCTCGCCAACACGAACAACAATCCTCCCAACAGCGTCGCGCTCCCCGAGAACGCAGCGACATCAAGGTAATCCCCCGTTGCTCCCAGAATCCTATCACTGTCAGCGCCACTCGAGCGGATGAAATGAAGACGTACGCTCCGGAAATGGGAGGTCCAATGACTGCTGATGTTGCTAGACAGGTATTGACTACGCCCATTCGTCTCCCGATATCGTCAATCTGTCTCATCAGCGCGGCGTCAGCTTTAGGAAGGGAAGACTGACCTTGCCTAGTTGCGCGACACCTGGCGTAAAGAGTGAGACGAAAGCACCGACTGACATGCCGTTGATAGTGGCGAAAGCAGTCAATGATCCCTTGTCTTTACAGAATGGCCAAGCGAACGTCTATCCAAGACATCAGCATCACCCTCCCTTCCTTTAACAGATGACGTACAGAGACACCAGCCAGTGCAACAAAAGGAATCAAAAGCGTGATTGGGCCGAAGCGTCTCGCCAAAAGCGCAGGCAAGAGTCGACCGACGACGGAGCATGCGTTTGCAATG
The DNA here is from genome assembly GCA_001600035.1 of Holtermanniella nyarrowii. Taxonomy (NCBI): domain Eukaryota; kingdom Fungi; phylum Basidiomycota; class Tremellomycetes; order Holtermanniales; genus Holtermanniella; species Holtermanniella nyarrowii. The sequence continues at coordinate 48,681 of BCIT01000004.1, read as the reverse complement.
GAGATGAGTGACGTTGCGTATGCTCCCAGGCCAATGTTGGTGCCGTATGTATCGACGTAGGTGAGGGGTGTGTAGATTCCTAGCATTGAGAACCAGCATGCTGCAACGTACTGCTCGTTAGTCTTGCTTTGGGAATTAGGTTGACGCACGGTACTGAAGCGGATGTCTTTGAAAGCTGCTAGATTGAACATGCCGCCACTCGAGTTCTTGGGTGGCAGCCGTGTTTTGAGGGTCTGTAGACAGCGTCAGCAAGCGATGAGTGGGCGGGCACGGGGATAACGGACCAAAAAGGCGAATGTACAGGCGTACAAGACGATGAAACCGCATATCCGGACTGCCCACTTGAAGCTGTCTGTCAGCTGCTGGTTCCAAGAAACAGGCAAAGACAACGTACCCAACTTTCTCAATCAAATGCCTCAACAACACCGGGAACATGGCACCACCAATCGATGATCCACACGCAACGATCCCATAAGCCAATACTCTTCTCTCATAAACTGTCATGAATGATTAGCGCCATCTCATCCGTCGCAGAGCGACTCACACCAATGCGCAACAATAGCCAAAGCAGGCCCAAACATTGTTCCCGCTCCAGCACCAAGTAACAACCCCTGACAGAGTAAAGCCTGCCAGTATTCTTTACATTCTGCTGTGAGAAAGATGGCGACGACGTAGGTGATGATGGCGATGTTGAATGGAATTTGGAATTTGCCTGTATCGAGGAGTCGACCCATGACTACTGCTGGAAGAAACATTAGGCAGTATTGGAGGGAACCGATCCATGCGCTGTGGGTTAGTATGGTGTGATGGAGCGAGGGGAGGGGAGGGACGTACATTGAGGAAGCGCTTGTATCGGAAAACTTTCCCTCTGCGTAATACGTCTTGTTGTCAGCTTGGTGTATTGATCGTGGATACACACTTGAAAGACACCCCATGAATTCTGGCGATCAGCAAACGACAAAATGACAGCCACTCACGGTGAAACCAAACGTCGCAAACGTCACATGCAAAGCACCAGCCACCACGAGCCAAGCCCTCAATCCACCTTCAGGAAAGGTAATCACCTCGTGCTCATCCTCTGATTGATCCTCCTCCTGCACCTTGTCCTTGTCAAACGTCTCTGTCCTTCGACAACAGTTGTTTGAAGGCGGTAAAGCAGATGTCGCTCTTGTAAGGGTATTATTCGCACCCTCTGCATCGTGATAGCTTTTGACGTCCCCTGGGGTCTCGCATCGCGTTGTAGTTGTTGAAATATTGTACGTTGAAGTCATGTTGAGCAGAGCGGCTGACTTCCGGGCCGGTGTAAAGTCCTTTTGACAGTCTCTCTAGGCCGTTGCAAGGTCGGTACTTGTAGTCTAACCGTTTGCCAAGCTGCTTAGCAACCTTTAAGCGGGCCGGTTGTAACCTTTGCTCAGTATGACAACGGTGGTGGTATTTGCTTGCTAAGCTTGCTACAAACACTCGCGCTGTCAATTGTTGAAGCGGGTTCTTCTGCCGGTGGTGGCGTTTTAGCCGAGCATGCCGTTCATTCATCGGCAAAAGTCACGAGGGGTATGCTAGATTCAAGACTCATTTGACAGATGATTCCTTGTTACTGTTGGATGTAAATATATGGGAGAGTCCGGAAAAAGCAGCTGCGTCAAGGGACATGCCGGTCAAAGACTTGGACGGTGACTCTGACGTCCTTGAACAACGTACGGCTCGTTCTTGAAATTTGATGATCGTCCCGCCGCAGTCCAAAACTTTGCACTTACAACACGTAGATTGACACGCCAGCGTCGAGCGTGGTACCCGACCACAGAGCGGTGATGGTCGACTGATGAAAACCCAGATCCAACTTCCCCTGACACCCATTACTTTTTCGCTGCTAAACATGGCATTGCGTCGAGATGGGACAAAGCCCGATGTTCTTCTGAAAACACATTGTTTTGTATCTTCTCAAGACAGTCAAGCGGCCGACTTCTGAAACTGCGCATGCGCTATCCTGATCTCGCATGCGAAGCGAGTGGCACTAATTGAGCAGCTATATAGTACAAGTCCTGAATTGTCTTTGAAACATATTAGGTAGCTGGCTGCTTGCGTCCAGCCTCGGAACCGACTCTGACTTGAAGTCAGACTCAGGACCTGTGAACTTCAGTACAATTGCAAGCTTAAGGCAGCTGCAGCTGCAGCAGCAGCTGCGGAAGGATCGTCGCTACACGTGAAAGTTGTTTACTGATATCAAGCTAGCGGTTTGATTTGGTTCCGTCTAAAGCTCGGCCGAGTCACGTCCAACAACCACTTTTGATAATCTAGCTACCAGCTGCAGTCTTGTTCAACGAAGGACTTTACCACCTCTACTTCACTTGTAGAGCAAAGGAGATTATAACAATGCCAGCAGAACAGCAAGATTTCACAAAGCGCAAGCTATGGGGGTAGGTCGAAACGCGCGGACAGAGGAAGGTTCGGCACTGACTTGAATTTCTTTATCGACTGTTCATCCCTTTTTGCCATTTTTTGCATCTCGTGTCTGGTCCATCCATCTTTGATATGATTGTATAACAGTGGCCGCTTCACTGGTGCCACCGACCCTTTGTCAGTCATTTTGGCCGACAAGGACATGGGCTGATAACCAGGATGCACGAATTCAACCAATCGCTCAAATACGACAAGCGCATGTACCGCGCAGATGTTAAAGGCTCCATCGCCTACTCCAAAGCCTTGCAAAAGGTCGGCATCGTCTCAGCTGAAGAAGCCAAAGAGATTGAGCGCGGTTTGAAGCTTGTTGAAAAGGAGTGGGAAGACGGAACGGTTAGTGTTTGAGCATTGGCATGACTGACATAGCAGTTCAAGATTCTAGCGGATGACGAGGATATCCATACCGCCAATGAACGTCGTTTGTCAGAGATTATTGGAGCTGGTATCGGTGGAAAACTTCACACGGGTCGTTCGCGTAACGATCAAGTCGCAACTGATATGCGGATCTGGCTTGTACGATTCACGAAAGCTTTGCAAGCTGACGACAGCTTGACGAAGTTGTCAATGTCGAGACGTACTTGTCTGACCTAGTCAGCGTCATGACTGAACGCGCCGAGAAGGAACTCGACGTCCTCATGCCAGGCTACACGCATCTCCAGCGCGCCCAGCCTATCCGCTGGTCCCATTTCCTTCTCTCCCACGCACAAGCCTTCCTCAGCGATCTCCTCCGCTTGCGTCAACTCATCCCTCGCATCTCGACGTTGCCTCTGGGCGGCGCCGCTCTCGCAGGTAACCCTTATGGCGTCGACCGCGAATTTCTTCGGGAGGAACTTGGTTTCCAGAGCGTCGGTGAAAACTCGATGAACATTGTCCCAGACAGAGACTTTGTGATTGAGTTTTTGCAGTGGGCTTCATTGTCAATGATTCACATGTCTAAATTTGCGGAAGACATGATCATCTACTCGACTGCTGAATTCGGCTTTGTTCAGCTTAGCGATGCTTATTCGTCAGTTGCTTGTGGCGGATGAAAGCTGATAAGCAGGACTGGTTCTTCCATCATGCCTCAAAAGAAGAACCCAGACAGCCTCGAGTTGCTGCGTGGCAAATCAGGCCGTGTATTTGGCCAGATGGCAGGTTTCATGATGACGATGAAAGGTTTGCCTTCGACGTACAACAAGGACATGCAAGAAGACAAGGAGCCGTTGTTTGATGCTGTTGACAGCGTTTCCGCTTCGTTCAGGATTGCTGAAGGGGTTGTTGCTACTTTGAACGTGAGTCTTGGGATGAGATAAAGAAGAGACTGATGGATAGATCAACCCTGAGAAGATGAGGGCGGCATTGACGATGGATATGCTCGCTACCGACTTGGCAGACCATCTCGTCCGCAAAGGTGTACGTCTCTTGTTCTCGACGCAACGCCAGCTGATATAAAGGTCCCATTCCGCGAGACGCACCACATCTCAGGCAGAGCAGTCGCCCTTGCCGAACAGACAAACTGTCAAATCTCCGACTTGTCACTCGACCAATGGCTCACTCTTTCTGACAAATTCGACGAATCAGTCTTTAAAGTGTTTGATTTCGAGACATCTGTTGAGAACAGGAATGCCCTTGGTGGTCCGGCACGCGCAATGGTCATCAAGCAGATTGAAGGCGTTCGTGCAAAGCTTGCTGCCAAGTAATTCGATGCATCGGGCGACAGCTAGTCTACAACATGGAAAGGAAGGGAGAGGGAGGGGAGGGTTATATAGAAGATGCAAGACTGTCGATGGAAGTGAAGAAATCGAGAACTTCTTGCCCACCTTGAGCAAACATTTCGTCGATTGAATCAAAGGAGCCGTCGCCTTCGGGAGCGATTGGTGCTTTGGGGTCGACGGTTGGACGAGCGCGTACCGGCGAGGCAACAGATGGAGGTATTTTAGATGGGGGTATGGGTTCTGTGTCGTTGATTGAAAGTGAAGGTTGTTTTGATAGTGTTGTTTTGGATGGTGAAGGACGTCGATCTGGTGGCTTTGACTGTCGTGTCGTTGATGATGATGGCGTTGTGACTGTTTTCGAAACAACTGGCTTCACATTCCCACTCTTTTTCTCACTCCTGACATCCTTCACTTCCTCCACAGCCCTTTTATTCCCCTTCCCTCTCTCCTTCTCAGACCTTGAAGCACTCCCACTCGCCACCTCCGATCTCTTTCTCTCCCTCACGTTCGTCCGATCGCTCAGCACACTTTTCTGACTCTGCTGAGACCCAAGCCTAGCTTGCACCTGATCAAGAAGTAGCCCAAGCTTGTCACGTTCCTGTTGTGGAGTCGCGCTCAGCTGTGAAGGCAGTGATTGGTTTCGCCGTGGACGCTTCGAATGTGGTGTTGCGTCGTGCAGGGAGGAGGATTTCGGTGTAATGTAGGAGATTGAACGTGGTTTTTGGGTTGGTGCTGGTGTTGGCAGCTCGACTTGTCCTGGTCAGTATGGCTTGGAAGTGAGAGACGCCACGCACTATTCTCATACGCCAGCAAAACAGCTCGTTTGAGCTCATCATCCGTTACCCAAGAAACGGGCCTGTCACGTCCATTATCTTCAGTCTCCTGGCGTTTTCGCCTACTCCCTGTGTCTGGTGAGCTCATGACTACTTTGCCATGCTTCTTAGGGATAGTAAATTGGATGCGGATAAGTGCAAAGGGATGAAAGAAAGGAGGCGCGTAGAGGTGGCGGTATTGTTCGCGGGAAGTGTAGAGGCGGGTGAAGTCGGACCTTGACCTCCATGCTCTTGAACCTGTTGACGACGAAACTTGAACCGACATGAACACTCCAGGATCAGTAGTGCGTAGACGAGAGATCACCCATAACAGCCACTGATCTACAGGCATACGGTTGGGGCGTCAGTATCCATGGCCGCTCCCGTTCTAAGCGCAAGACTGATCTTCGTAGGCATTGATCCTTGCAGGCGGTGTCAGCTACTACTACGCTAAGAAAGACATTGACTCTCGTCGAAGGAATCAAGAACGCAGTGGCTCACGACCGAATGAGATCTTGACGTGTACGTCCCTTACATCTTGGACAGGAACAGAGATGCTGATGATATAGGGCAAGATCGGATCGCTGAGAGACCAGATGCAGAAAAGGAGATGGCACCTTCATCGTCTGTAAATGCTGCTATAGCGGCTACACCTGCTGGTGGACCTTTTCAGAAATAGCACGCGTGAACGATATGCAGGATAATTAGTCGATCTTTGGCATACGTAGGCAATCAGCGGGCAGCAGCACGTTATACAGGCTTAGAACGGGTTCATCGGTAAGACAAAGCGCGTGAGTTATCGTTATCATGTCTATGTCTCTACCACCACCGGCGCATACTCGCCCTCCTCATCGCTCTCCGCATCAACATCGCCACCAGCGGCGAGACTCTCGATCTCCCACCCAAACCGCTCCTTCGCAACGGCCGTCAGCTGATTCCATACCTCTTCGGCACCATCGCCAAAACACTTCAACACAGATCGCAGCTCATTAAGTTCCTCCATGTACCATACATCCAGCTCCGGCAGTTCAGCGTCGAATGCCGTTTCAGGGATCGCTCCGAGCTGAGCGGCGAGTGTGTGAACCAGGGCTTTGTAAATTGATGCTGAAGAGGGTTGTTGAGATGTTGACCGTGTAAAGAGGGATAGTATGCGTTTGTATGTTTGGAGCGCTGGGAAGGAAGAAAGGTTAAGGAAGATGATGAAGGCTAGCTCGAGTTGTCCCAGTAGTGTTCTAGCGTCTATAATTCTCAGCTTTTGCACTGTCATTGAGGACTCACCACCGCTTAATCGCGACATGACGTCGTTATAGAGCCAAGTCTTGTCTTTTGAATCCCTCGTAATGACCTCGCCAGTCGCACCAGGCGCCCAGCTCCTCTTGAGATCAAACTGCACAAATCCAAGTTCACGATCACCCGCTTTCAACCCCATCACCAAATCTCCATCCCTACCTGTCCCAATCCTAGGCGGCAGCTCATCATCTATCTGACCCGAAACCCTCATCAAACCATCCACCCTGCCTCCAAAACCCACGACGACCTCCAATACCTGTGAAGAAATATGACTCGTCATAGCGCGCCATCGATCGCTTGCATAAAGAGGAAAAGCAGCTAGTTCATTGTCGATGGATTTGAGATGGTCCCGACTGACGATTTGAACTTCTTCGTTCTCGGACGCAGCGGGTACGTCCTCGATTTGGGGATCGTATTGGAGGAGTTTGATTTCTTTTGGGGAAAAAAAGTGGAGATAGCCTGAGCGAAGAGGAAGGGCTTGGCCGGAAGAAGGTGGAGCCCAGGTGAAGAGATGGAGCCCGGGTGGGAGCATCTTTACACCGCTAAACTTGCGAACAACGTGGAAACTGGCCGTTAAACTTCGTTCTTGCGGCTCACAGAAGAGGCTACTCACATGCCATCACTACCGAATTCACTCCCTTCTGGCAAGCCTGAGATGACAAAGAAGCCTCCTGCATCGTATAGCGCTTGAGCCTGTTCTGGTGTGAGCTTCATGATCAGCTGCTGCACTTACGGCCAGCTGGCTAGCACTTCTGGGTGGCGAGCGCGCGGAAGCAAATGGTACGGTGGCACTGTGGTTTACTAAATGCATCTGTGATTCCTTGACTTTTCTCCCAGATAATCCTCTCCGTCTCGCACATTCTCTCGCTCATTCTGCTACGAAGGCTCGTCCTCTTGCCCTCGCTACAGCAGTAACGAGGCATGCATGACTTGAATTCCAATGACCAGAGGCGCTCACCGAGAACGGCGAGACAATATGGTACTTGAAATTGAATCTGATCAATGGCTTGTGAGGAACTGGGATACTAAATGCATCCGTGATTCTTCAACTTCACGGAAGCACATCCGTTGATTCATATGTACTGACCTGTTCTTGTCTGTGATGATGGCGACCATATCCTCCTGTGATGCATAGCTTTACTATATATCTTGTACCGGAGCTCATCGCCTGATAGCTCTAGACTAGAAGGCTGGTATCTCGGGAAGATCATAGTGTATGTGAACCACTATCGAGGTTGACCCACACAATTTAAGTCCTCGCGCGAACCTTAACGGCGTACATCAACATGTTCGCTGCAGCTAAACCCACCAGAAGTGGTAAGCACTTCAGCCTAGCTGACTGACAGTCATTTCGACAGCACTTAAACGGTGGCAAATGCATACAAGCTCTACGATGGCATTTCGACCTCGCGAATCATCGTTGGTGTGGTGACTTCAGGAACATAGTTGACGGGCTCCCTGTATTCGCCCGTAGGTTCAATCCACAGCACGCTGCCTGTGTAAGCGTGTGCACCGTTGTACGTCTTCGTTTTTATAGAGCATAAGTTGCACTGCAAGTAGCAACGCTCTTTGTAGCCTCCATCAGCACTGTACAATGACATCACAAAGCCGACCTTGTCGTGCGAGCATGTGTCGTTGACTGGGATGGACATCTGCTTGATTTGAGCATAGCTATACTGGAGGACAGACATGTCAAGCTGCAATTCGAGCAAAGCTTTTTGAAGCGTACGCTCATCATATCCTCGAGAGATTGATCAAAGGGAGGGAGCGGAGCATGATATTCGGCATTGACGAAGAAGCTTGTGAGTTCTACAAAGCAATTCTGCTGCGGTTATCCTTTCTCTAGTGCCGCGAGCTATTTGTGGCGCTTTCGACAGCAGAATCAGCTGGTCACATATGTTACAGTTGACGGATTCTCACCTCCGTTGCCCCTAGCAACTAGCAGCATTGCTAGTGCTCCTAATACTTCCTCCGGCATTTCATCCTATCTCGGCGTTATCGCCCAAACTCGCCCACCTAGTTCTCGCACCTGCTGCTCTCAGCTCTTCATCGTTCAAGCTGAGACAGCAGGTTAGTTTAGCAAATGTATCATCGTTCAAGCTGAGACAGCAGATTCCGTCAACAGTCACATGCACTACTGACGACATTTCAGTGCCATTCATTTAGATCGTAGTGCCCACGTTGGTTAGCTGACTGGAAGAAAATGCTACCTCCTCACCAATCATGGGCTCCAGCGCCACACTTAGGGGAGATACTGCTTTCGTCGGCATCACAGCGGCCGGCTCTCCTATCAAATAGAAATGGCTTCGCGGAGGCCTGTAGAAAAGCCTAATTACAAGTCACGAAGCGCAACCATTGCGATGTTCACATGATGTTACATGACGTTGGACCTTGTTTTTGATAAACGCTGATCCAACTCAGATCTCATGTGGACACCCTGCTAATGTTGAGATGCAGTGCTGCTCGTGACGGCGGTTCATCATTGGTCGACCTTAAACCCTAAAGACTTGGCCAAGTTTGGGTGGCAAATGCGCGAACGCTGCATTTGCAAACCTTGCCAACCCAATACCTACATGCTCCTGTCAATCATATGCTCTACATCTTCAATCGTCTTTTCAACCTCATCTATCCGCTCATGATGCTCGTGAATCCAATTTGAGGGCAGAGAGACCAAATACATCGGCCGATTCAGCAGCGCAAAATACTTGACTTCGAGCGGCCAATGGCCATGACCTTTGCCACTGATCAGTGACGGCGCATAGCATGCCGCCTGCTCTTCCATCTGAATAGTACGGCGACAGTGGTGCCGATGCCATGGTGCTCAAGATTTTTGCATGCATAACTGGATTCAGGCAGAAAAGTGATTCGCTGACACCTCCTCGACCTCGATGGCTTCTGGATCCTCGTAGTCACCACCGGGTCCGGTTGTGACCTCGCAGTAGTTGCTCGAGAAGTTAGGAACAGCGCTGATGTACGCGTGTCCTGAACTCTTGCAAGACTTGCAGATCATAGTGAATACTGCACGGTTTTGATAGCTTTCGCCAAAATTATGAGACTTAGAGCTGGAACTGCTTCGGATCAGTCTCCAGTCCTCGGGGCAATTGGGTCTGTGCAGGAGGCTCCGCTTTTCGTTTATGATTTGGGAAAGAGTCGTCGCCATCTTTGATTCTCCGTCCATGTCTGCTCCAGTCTTTATGTACTCGCAGCACGCTCTCTCCTTTGAAGCCAATTTAAAAGTCTACCGCTGTCGCTCCATTCTATCTTGCCCCATTATGTGACTATGCACAGAGCACTTTCGTCTGAGAAAGAAATGGCGTCGTCAAAAGGAATGTACATTTCAACTACAATAGAGCGCGTTCTTCACCAGCGCCCATCCGCTCTTGCGCCTCGCGCTCTTCCTCCCAATCGATGCCCTGCGTCTGCGCCAGGACCCGCCGCCAATAACGCTCCCCCTGAGGCGACAGATGCGTCGGGATCGCATACTGCTTGTCATCGCCTTGAAGTTTGATAGGCACCGACCACTGTCCGAAGGCTGTCGTTGAGTCGATGCCCACCTCACCCAGAACCCGTTCCATGAGATCAACTTTTTCAGAGGTGATCACGCCTTCTTGGACGAGCGCCCCGCGAGCGGCACCTTTGACCACCTCCAGCTCCGTCTGAGCAGCTTCAACAACTACCACCGACGTCTCGCGCATCACTTCTTCTCGTCTTCGAATCTCGCGACGACGGGCGACTTCCCAATCTGGGACGAGCGTGACGAACCACAGCACCAGAGGAAGAAGGAGACGCGTTCGAAGCCAGGAGAGACGCTGACCTCGCTCGCTTCGAGCAGCACCCGAGGCTGGGAGCATGGTCGCAAGAGTGACGTCTCGCATTGTGGGTCTGATACTGGCGGGACGGGGACGTTGTGGGAGATTGAGAATGCTGCTGTCGGTGCCGAGGTGGATGTGAGTCAGGCGGTTGACTGCTGACCGAGGGCGTAGCATGTCAATTCTGCGGCGTCTGTAGAGATCCATGAGGGTAGCCTCGGGCGCAGCGGGCTGTTGCGGAGAGACCTGTGCTTGTGTCGTGTCAGTAGCAGCACCTGTAGCGGCTGGCTGAGCAGCAGTCGGGGCCGCCACGTTCAGTCCCTGATTCTCCGCCCCAGCTCTTTCCGCTCTCACTCTTTCCCTAGCCCTAATGATAGACTGCCAGCTCAACCAAGCCTCATAACACCAATAGCCAAACCCAGCCCCCGCAATCATCAAGAAATTTTGATCCGTCCATCCCATTCCACGCGTCAGCATCCAAATCATGGCGCTCAATTTGAGAGCTGAGAATGTGAGAAGGGGGATGAGAGGAATGAGAGGGATTATACGGATTGGAATGAAGATGAGGGCGATGAGAAGGGTTGTGATCGGTGAGATTGGGCGATTGGGGGCGGGTGTAGGTGCGCCGCCAGCTGGTGCTAGGGCTGGGATGGCAGGACCGTAGGGGTCGATGATAGCCGTTGTGATGGATCGAAGCAGGGATGTGAAGCTCTCGTTGACTTTATCGAGATGAGGGATCAGGGCTTGGATGTGGAGGTAGGCTGAAAGAGGACGGAGTTGTTCTCGGCTCATCTCTTGCAACGAGGGCAGCACGAGCTTGTACTTGAAGCCACTGCTGATCAGCTTCGACACCAACTTTAGAAGACTCACTCGAGATCCAACAATGCTTGATTTACCTCTGTGTCAGACATTTCAGTCCCAACAACGGTCTTCCAGTCCCTTTTCAGCATCTCCGAGTCAACCTCGTTTTCCCTTCCTTCCGCCTCCCAAGGCACTTCCAAATGCCAAGCACGCAAACACGATGCCAGTGAGCGCTTTGCTTCAGCTTCGGAAACCACTGGCCTCGGCTCGACGTCATCCCACTGCAAAGCTGGTACATCGAGAAATATGCATAGATGTCGGCGGGTAAGGAAGTAAAAGTAGTGTAGGGCGTCTTGAGATGCACGAACTGTTGCGCGGGCTGAAGTGAGAGCTGCTGGTGGGGCTGAGGGTGTTGTGGGTGTTGGACGGGGAGTGGGAGTTGTTGCTGCTGTGGCGGCTGCCGGCGAGGAAGACGATGCTTGCGGAGATGCTTGTGCTTGTGCCTGTGATTGATATAGGATGGAAGGTGTATGACGTGCAACAAGATGTATAGTCTGTACTTCTCTAGGCTGAGATTGTCAGCACAGACTGTGCCATACTCGGACACACCTTGTTGAACACCTGGCCGATGACGAGATGATCATCAAGGAACCGCCCTCCATAGACAATCCTCATACCCTCTCTCCCTCCCAAGCCCTCTTCAGCCAAACGATCTTTGAGAACACCAATGGACAACGACTGCTCAAAGTCGAGTTGCGGCACCTGGACCCCTGCGTCATCTGCTGGCGTCCTAATCGCAAGCCTCACAGTTGATGGCTCAATTGGCGGCATGGCTGGTATACTCTCTGGAAGTCTGTGGAGAGGTAGACGAGGAGAAGTCGGCTGTTGTGTGTGCGTTGGTGCGTGGACGTCCCCGAGCGTCCCGTCGCCACCCATCTTCTTGGACTCGTTCTGCGTGCTTTTGACTGCGCTTTTCGCTCGTTGCGTGTTCAAAAGATGACCAGTGCACAATCTATCCGTGCAGGATGGCAGAAGTGACTGAAAGTATGACGACTTGACAAAGGAATCCAGCGCTGAAAGGCCGGAATGATCATTCCACGTCGGAGCTTGGAATGATAGCGGAGGTAATAGCAGCAAGGTCGTTGTTGACACCTTGAGCAGCTCGCGAGAGTTCTCTTCTTCAAGGTAGTATACGCGCGTGTAGAGAGGAGCGTAGAGCAGCATGGATGCTCGGGGCAATGTCTCAGAGGCTGATCAGTAAGTCGGACAGTAGCCAACTCTGATAAAGCAGATCTATGAGCCTCGAATCCGCCTCGCTGCAATACCTGAACGCGAATCTGCTCACCCACGGCTTCACCAAATCACCCATCAGCCTTCTTGGTCTCTCTCAAGCAAACGAGAAGAATGTAATCGCAGTCATTTCGAGCTTGCTACAACAGCGTTTGGTGCGTCTCGCCAATGCACTTGAGCTGATAGCAGGACGATGTAAAGACTACGGAACATTTATCAGCTGCATTGCAGAAACAGGAATACGACGTAACGAGGTTATCGAATCAGCTTGCTCGTCAGACTGCGTCTCATACAAAGCTCGAAACCGAGTCGTTGGCTTACAAAGCCAGGGAAGCAGAGCGAGTAAAGCAGGCGAACGAGCTTGCTGAGAGTAATCGTGTGTTGAGGGAGGAGAACGCGAGAACTCGGAACGCTTTGACGAGTGTCAAGGTGAATGCTCAGGTACGTTTGGTATCCTTGCTAGGTGGGACTTACTTGGTAGCACGAAGCCAAGAAGACGCAGCTCAAACTGGATAAAGCAGTTGCCCAACTCCAGAAACTGAGCTCGGACGCAAGCTTGATCTCATCTCCATCGGGCATCATCCATCTTAATCCTATCAGAGCAGGCCGAGATACCAGCGAAACTGTGAGCGTTCACATCAACATATCTAACAATCAGCCAAAGATGGGAACACTGCTCGAAATGTCTCTTCGCGACTTGGCTGATCTCCGCGAGTCTCTGCAGGAAGAGACAGAAGCTTTCAGGCATGTTGTTTTGGGTATCGGGAATAGCTTGAGGGAGCTTGTAGCGCTTTCGTATGGCCACGAGGTATGTTTAGGGTTGATCGGTGGTGCTGACGCCAGGCCCCGTCTCGATTACTACATTCACAGTTCTTCAGTGTTGCTGCTACCTCCAGTAGCTGGCAAGCACCGCGTAACTCGAGCGGTCCGATCCAAGTCGCATCATCGACGTCTCATCCGACTCTAGCAGATCAACGTCTCAAAGAACTCGTCAATCAGGTCCGCAATCGGATTCTCGATCCTACGCCTATCCCTCGTGTCGCCGGCGACTCCACACCTGTCGCAACGCTTTCACTAGCAGAACTCGAAGCTGAAAGCCGTAAAGTCGACGAAATGAAGCGAAGAATCATGGAGCTGGAGAAAGACTTGATGGAAGCTGGAAAAAGAGAGGAAGAGGGACGGAAATTGATGCAGGAGTTTGCGGCGAATATACCTGTTGCGTAAGTACTCTTTTCCAAAGTTTACTTTTCTGATGATAAAGGAGTGGAGAGAGTGATGGCATGGGGGAACAGGAGAGTAATGTTGATTTGCTAGGCAAGAGGTTGAGTGAAGCTGCGGAATTGGAAGCTGTTCGCCGGCAGAGAGAGGCGCTTGAGAGGGAACGGAGGAGGGTGATGCAGGAGACTGTCTTGTTGGAAAAGGAGAGGGAGGAATTAGAGGTGAGTTTCTGTTTGTTTCGCGCTGACGTCAGGCCGCACGAAGAGCAGCGAGTGAACGGCAACGCCGACCACTTGAACCTATCGTTGACGAAGACCCACACACACCACCAAAGGAAGAACCAGCCTATCCGGCATTCCCAATGTCTCCAAACCTCAAAGCAGTCTTGGAACGTCCACGCGCAGCACCCGCGCCGGCCCCGCCGCACACTCCACCCAGAGCGAAGCAGCACGCAGTTGGCAGACGCCGTAAAGGTCCTTCTGGGCCTGGGACGCCGTTGGCGAGAATGGTGATGGCTAAAGCCGTGGCGAGGGCTAGTGGGAGTGGATCGAGTGCGGCGCTGGGGGAAAGTGGGAGGTTGAATGCGCTTCAGGGTGCTAGTGCTTTACGGACGGCCAAGAAGAGTGGGTGGCGGTAGATCTACTTGCATGCAAGATATAATAAGCTTGGACAAAGCGAGAGATTCAAATCAATCGAGCTGCTCCCAACCCATCTCTTCAAAGGTCCATCCAAAGATCATGCGCTTTTCTTCATCGATGAGTTTACCGTATGCGCATAGACGGCGGAGTTTGCCGTCTTGTTTATGGAGGTTGGAGATGGCATCGTGGTCTTGTTGAGGGAGAGTGAATGTCTATTCGTCAGCTTTGATTGTGCGTTCAAGACCGACCTCGAGGTTGGCGGCGAGTCGTTCCGGGTTGGATGACTTAGGAACAACGCTCCATCCTCTTTGTACAGCCCAAGAAATCAAAACCTGTCCAGGCGTCTTGGAATGCTTGTTCGCAATCTCAACAATCGTCTCATCTTTTAGAATCGGCGAATCATATTGTCCAAGCGCTGACCCCATCAGCCCCACCCCGCGCGACCAACATACGGCAATAAGCAGTCAGATGGATCCCCTGTTCCTCGCAATATTTCATCAAACTCGATTGAGGGAGATACGGATGCGCTTCGACTTGATTGACTGCTGGGATGATCTCACATGTTGCTAGTAGGGTTTGGAGGAGTTGGACGGAGAAATTGGAGACGCCGAGAGCTTTGAGTTTGCCTTTGTGAGATGGGTCTAGGAGGAGAGATTCCATGGCGGTGTAGGTTTCTAGGTAGGTGGGTGAAGAGGCGAGTTGATAGGTTTTGGGTGTGCCGTCTGGGTCTGAATGTTAGCTACGGAGAGGGAGGAACGGACTTTTGGCGCCAGAGGGATCCATAGCTTGTGGCCAATGCATCCTACTCATCAGCCCTGTATCGTTAAGCGAAAGAACGCACAGATAGAGATCAATATATCCTAGATCCAAAGCATCCAAACTTTCCTGAAAAGCCTCGGCGACGCGACCGTGGTCTGTGCCGCTGATATATCAGCGCTGGCGGGAGGATGGGACGTACTGTAGCTTGGTAGTGATGAAGAACTCTTCGCGTGGGATCCCAGATGCGCGAACTGCTTGGCCTAAAGCTTCTTCGTTGCCATATGCTTTGGCGATATCGCTGTCATCCATCAGTTTCTTTCGGTTATGCGTCAGACATACAAATGCCTGTAACCAAGCTACGTCGTCAGTCTTTCACAGGCTGGAAGGAATCTACCTTGATAGCAGTCTCGACCATTTTAACGACATCCTCGTTGACTTTTCCGGCTCTGGCTTCGCCCATCCAGCAGCCTAGGCCGATAAGAGGGAGGGTATGTTTGTTGGAGAGGGTAGTTGTTGGGACTTTTGATGCCATGATTGCTTTGTTTGCTTGTTGGTTGAGGAAGAGTGTACACTTGTAGATTAGACTGCGCTTGGTTAGCTTTTGACTCCCTGCAGGGCAAATGTACCAAGCTCGCTATGTCATCATCAACCCGCTTATCTTTCGGACTTGGCCGACGGCGACGACCCGCCGCCGGCAGCTGCTTGTCGGGCATTGGTAACGTGACTTTCAGTAGGTTATAGAGGTTGTCAGTGGGTTGTGGAGTCTGTCCGTGCTTGTGAGAGAGCAGGTGAACGAGCTTGTTTCGTCGTCAGTTGTTAGTTGTCAGTAGGAACCTCTCGCATGGATGTGGGTCGTACCGGACGACTTTGCGCGCGACGAGGCTCCGAGCTGTTGTTGTTCGGCTGCTTTCAATTAACAATATGAGCTGCTGCGCCAGCCTTGTTGTCCCAGCACAGTCTTGACGAACAGTCGTCTGCTTTTGGTGCGTGCTGCGCAAGGTTGACAGCTGCAGAGAGCTGCAGCTGGTTGTAGAGTTTGCTTAACTTGCCGAGGTTGCGCTGTCTCACGCAGAGCAAGGTTTTGTTAGTGATCACAGACTGACGGAGTCGATAGAAGTAGCTTTTATCTGATTCTTGCAGACATGACAAGGTCTCTTGACCCTACAACGTATGCACTACTATAGTGAAAGCATGGAATGATCTGCACGCCGCCCTTTACGCTCGTCAGGAACAACCTGCTAGTGGCACTGATGGAATCGTTTTCATCTTTCCAGTTTTGTTTGTGTCTCTTTTGATATAAGAGCTGTTCAAGCTGTCAAGATACAACGTGCATCTTTGACGCTGTTCGTTTCCGGCTGCCATCATGACCTACTACCAACTTGAGCCATTTCACTTTGATCCTAGTGATGCCACTTTTACGTTGCCTGTTTAAATTTCCAACATCCCCTGTTCTCCTTTTACTCGGTGAAAGCGCGAATCAACGTGGCTCTTTAATCGGCGACTCGTTCGGCCGTCTTATTCTAATGCTCGTGATAAGAACAGTAATCAACAGGTTAGCAACAACACAACTTAGGCTATCTCTATCAAGATCAATCCCAACAACACTTGCAAGATCATCTATACCAGTTATTAGATTACCCATTGTAAAACGCACAATGGCGAGCGATAGCAAGTATGCTCCTTCTCAAAACCCAGCTGTAGAAGATGAAATCCCAGCTCAAGCAGAGCAAAAGGGCGCAAAGGTTGTAGATGGTAATGCCATTGCAAAGTGAGTTCTCAACTAAACCTTGCCTTTCAGACGAGGCTTTTACAACCTCGTAAAAGTCGGAACAACTGATCAAGCAACAATACTAACACCCAGATCAATCCGCACAGACCTCTCCCACCAAATCTCCTCCCTACAAAAAGCATCACCCACATTCAGACCTCCTCATCTCCTCATCCTCCAACTCGGTTCTTCCCCCTCTTCATCAACCTACGTCCGCATGAAGCTTAAAGCAGCTGAAGAAAGTGGAATGACAGTCAAGCATGTTCAGGTGCCTTCGGATGAAGAGAGTGGCGCGCCGAAAGGGACGGGAGTGAGAAAGGTCAAGGCGTTGGTGGAGAAAGCGAATGGGGATGAAGGAGTCAGTGGCATGCTCGTGCAGTTGCCGCTTGAGGGTGCAGATGTAGAGGAGGAGAGGAGGGTTGTAGAGGCGGTTAGTGTGGAAAAGGACGTCGATGGGTGAGTCTTGGCTGTCGGGTTGGGCTGGGTGGGTGGGTTGGTTTCGTCTTGTTCGAGTTTGGAGGCGGTGTTTCGGCCGAGAGGAAACGGGTGAATGACACGGTCTGACTGAACAGCTAGCTACATCCTTTCCTTTTGCGAGAGCTTCAACTGAAGCGACTCGCATGGGAATGGGATCATCAGCTTGCTCGACGGAAACCACGAATCAAGCACTCTAATCCGTAGGATATATATCACAGAGCAGGAGGAATTTACTCTAGTACAGCTGGTGACGATGAGAGGCAGTCTGCTCAGAGGAGCAGGTGCTGACGATCTTGCACAAGCTGAAATCACTCGACACGATACGCGGAGTGATTTGGAATGCCGTTGGATAGAGGACAGGATGATGGTTCGGCTTTGCACCTGACATGCTGTTCTTGGAGCGCTCGATGGAGCGCTGAGAGATGGCGAGCTCGGATGAACAAGCCGGAGGTTGATTCAACGTAAAGAAGCTTCATGCACAGGCGCGAGGCTGTCGAGCTGCGAGTGTTGACGCCCGCTGTGACGCTTTGTACGATCCGCAGCTGTTCAGCTGACGTGGTGTAATGAAAGGTCGCAGCGCCTCGGAAGCAACGCGAGCAGCTAGAAGGAGGATAGCGCGAGAAGCAAGATCGTTTTACTAGGGGACGCTAATGAACGCCTCGTCTTTGAGCTCAACTTGACAGCTATCTTGGAGTTGAACGCCGTCCGTACGGGCGGCGGTTATAGATACAATCAAGCTACTCCAGTCGCCGAAGCGAGGCGACGGCAGCCGATCAGTAGTTCAAGTCTTGTAGGGAAGAGGCAGAGATCGTAGAGGTTTCTCATGCAGCTGAGATGTTTGTCAGTAGGCGCCCATCTGGGCGTTCAATGAGGACGACTCAGCTATCATTCCTTCAAATTTGCACATCTTTTGCGCATGCCTTTGAGTAGTGTTCACTTCTGAGGTCGAGGTCGCGGTTGTTCACCCAGTGCTCGCTGCGTCACTTGGTTCACTATAGCTCGTCAGCTGGAACGGACTCGATTTTGCAGCGCGCTACACATGGGTGAACGCAGGATGTGGCGTGGGCAGGGTAGGTGCAGCGGCTCAAAGCTGAGTATCTGTCGGTGCAACGGACGGCTGCCTGGCCCGGGCGTGTGGATCGCTTGGTTTGGTGCTGAGACAGCGGATGAGACGAGGACTGCTGGGTCTGACTTTTCAGCTTGACAAGCTCTTCGAGGCATCCGATAAAGCGCCGACAGAATGGCTACCCCAGCTATAAAGGTCTCAGGATTGCTAGTGCTCTTCTATCTCGATTGGGTATGAAGAAGCTTGATGCGCTATCGCAGGCCGGAAACCCTTGGCCTCGTTCATCAATCGCTGCGACGCTTTCCCTATACCACAGCTGTTGAGCTGGAGTGATATGATCAAGGTCGCAGCGACTGAGCAGGTTTGATACACATTATCGCAGGAGGCAAGAACGCATGTGCTAGGCGTGATTGCTGCAGGTCGCCTCGTCTTTCAGTTCACCTAGACAGCCGATTGCGGTTCGATGGCCCGCCCGTGTGGGCGGGTGCCGTCGGTGCAGGAAGCTCCTTCGGCAGCGAAGGCGAGGCGGAGTTGACTGATCTGGGAGAGCTAGGATCTATAAAGGGTGTAGCGGTGTAGCGGATTGCAAATCCGTGTCTTGCAGCTGCCTACACTCGTCCAAGGCGCCCATTTGGGCGTTGATCGAGTACGAATCAAGCTGTGGCTCTGGTTGTACGTCTTCTGTTCACGCCGTAGGGCAATATCTACCCTCGAGGTCGAGCTCGCGATAGATCCACCAGCGTCTCTCGCCGTTGGATGTGTTCAATCAGCCGGCTCGTGACCTAGGTCACGATGTAGCGATCATCACACCGTGCCGAACATGGATGACCGTGGGCTGTGGTTAATAGGCTCGGTGGGCGAGGCCACTCAAGTTTGGTTCTTGGGCGGATGAACGTGCTTGACCACCAGCAGACTGCAGTGCTAACAGTGTCGACCTTGGATGGATTTCATGAAGAGCGACTCGCATCGGATCATCAGCTTACTGAGAAGGACACCTCGTGTCGAGGCGCTCCGCTCCGCACTGTGTACGACAACAGCAGTTGTGAGCCACGCCAGCGAGTACTACAGCGAATTGAAGGCATTCGCTCGCAAGAGCGGGTGTTGGCGGTCATGCAAGCTGAGTGCTTGTACTCGTGGCGTGCTTTGAATGCCGATCGCACAGAGGAGAGGACAGCTGGCTTTACTTTACAGCAAGGGTTACGATCTCAGGCGCTTGATTGAGCGCTGAGAGATGGCGAGCTTGGCTGATCAGGTCTAAGTCTGATAGGTCCACTTCGCTTTCGATCGAACCTGAAGCCGCTCCATTTATTGTCGCGAGACTATGCAGCCGCGGCTGTTTGTTGGATTTCTGAGACACTGGACTGAGGCAATGGCGACTGCTTTGAAAGCAAGTGTCGAGCAATGAAGCGCAAGACGCAGCTACTCGTTGGTCTGAGCGATGTTAAAGTCTCTAGAGCCATTAATAACTTCTTCTCACTGCTCACAGAGCCCCCTGCTCCTCGTTCAAGGGTATCACATCGCAGGCTACGAGCAGCCACGAGCATACTATCGTAGGCTCTGCAATTGTACTTGAGTGCCAACACATCAATCCCGCTCCGCAGCCACAGCTCGAACTATCACTGACTCTTCCAGATTTCACCCCGAAAACATTGGCCACCTCTCGTCCCGCATTTCCGAACCCCTCTTCACCCCCTGCACTCCTGCCGGCGTCATCAAGCTCATCGACAGCACCGGAACAAACCTTTCTGGCGCTTCGGTCGTTGTCCTTGGTCGCTCCGACATCGTTGGCACGCCCGTTTGCGCTCTTTTGCGAAAGCGTGATGCTACTGTGACGCAGTGTCACTCGCGCACCAAGAATTTGCAGGCTATCGTGAGTTGATGGAAAGATCACGTTGCTGACAACCGCAGCTCAAGAACGCCGACATTGTTGTTGCTGCCATTGGCAAGGCCGAGTATGTCAAGGGTGACTGGCTCAAGCCCGGCTGTGTCGTCATTGACGTTGGAACAAACTACATTGCTGGTGTGTTGAACTTGCTGAACGACACTGACATCAGATTCGAGCAAAAAGTCTGGTCAGCGTCTCGTCGGAGATGTCGACTACGCCTCTGCCGCCGCCATCGCCTCGTACATTACTCCCGTTCCCGGAGGAGTCGGCCCCATGACCGTTGCCATGCTCATGCACAACACCTTCCAGGCCGCCAAACGTCAATTCGAGATCACTCGTGCTCGCAAGGTCATCCCTCTACACCTCGAGATGAAGGACAAGGTTCCTAGCGATATTGAGATTGCCGTCGCTCAAACTCCCAAGCCTGTGGTCGACATTGCTCACGAGATGGGCCTTCAAGCCGACGAGGTTGAGAGCTACGGTCGCTACAAGGCCAAGATTGAGCTTTCTGTGCTTGAACGTCTTCAGGCTCGCGAGAACGGCAAGTACATTGTTGTTGCTGGCATCACTCCTACGCCTCTTGGTGAGGGCAAGTCGACGACGACTATTGGTCTCGCTCAGGCTCTTGGTGGTCACCTCGACAAGGTCGCGATCGCTTGTGTCAGGCAGCCTTCTCAGGGTCCTACTTTCGGTGTCAAGGGTGGTGCTGCCGGTGGAGGCTACTCGCAAGTCATCCCCATGACCGAGTTCAACTTGGTGAGTGATAAAGATGTGATCGAAGGCTGACATCTAGCACTTGACTGGTGATATCCACGCCGTGACTGCTGCCAACAACCTGCTCGGTACGTCTATAGCTCGACTCTGCTGACGTGCAGCCGCTGCCATTGACGCTCGCATGTTCCACGAGAACACGACACCGGACAAGTCGCTCTTTGCTCGCCTTTGCCCTCCCAAGAAGGGCGTTCGCACCTTTGCCCCTCCTATGCTCGCCCGTCTCCGCAAGCTCGGCATCGACAAGACCAACCCTGATGACTTGACGGAAGAAGAGGTCACCAAGTTTGCTCGTCTTGATATCGACCCCTCTACGCTTACGTGGAACCGTGTGCTCGACACCAACGACCGCTACCTTCGCAAGATCACTGTTGGTCAATCCAGCACCGAGAAGGGCTTTACTCGCGAGACTGCTTTCGACATTGCCGTTGCTTCAGAATGCATGGCTGTCTTGGCGTTGAGCAATGATTTGCAGGACATGCGTGTTCGGTGAGTGGATCAAGAAGAGTGAGCTGACGTTAGCCTTGGTCGCATGGTTGTTGCCTCTAGCAAGGCTGGCGAGCCCGTTACTGCCGAGGATGTCGGTTGCGCTGGCGCCATGGCTGTCTTGATGAAGGACGCCATCAAGCCTACGCTGATGCAGACGCTCGAAGGCACACCCGTCTTTGTTCACGCTGGTCCATTCGCCAACATTGCTCACGGCAACTCTTCCATCATTGCCGATCGCATCGCTTTGAAGCTTGCTGGTATTGAAAAGGGAGACGACGAGAGCCGCAACGGCTATGTGATTACCGAGGCTGGTTTCGGTGCGGACATTGGCATGGAGAGTGAGTTATGGATTGTCCTGATCTCGCTGACGTTAGAATTCTGCAACATCAAGTGCCGCGTTTCTGGCCTCAAGCCCAACGCCGTCGTCCTCGTCGCTACGATCCGTGCTCTCAAGATGCACGGTGGTGGACCCGCCGTCACACCCGGCAAACCACTCGATGCCGTCTACACCGAAGAGAACCTCGAACTGCTCGAAAAGGGTTGCGCCAACCTCGGCAAGCATATTGAAAATGCCAAAAAGTTTGGCATCAAAGTGGTCGTTGCCGTCAATCAGTTTTCCAACGACACCCCTGCCGAGCTCAAGCTTGTTCAAGACTATGCGCTGAAGGTCGGAGCGGACGCTGCTGTGCCTGCCAACCACTGGGCTCGTGGTGGTGAAGGTGCCGTTCAGCTCGCTCACGCTGTGATTGAGGCTTGCAAGGACGAATCCAAGTTTGATTATCTTTACGATGTCAACCTTGGTCTTGAGGAGAAGATGACGATTATCGCAAAGGAAATGTACGGTGCCGACGGTGTACAGCTCAGCGAGGCGGCCAAGGCTCAAGTCGCGACGTATACTCGTCAAGGTTATGCCAACTTGCCGATCTGTATGGCCAAGACTGCGCTTTCGCTTTCTGATGACCCTTCCAAGAAGGGTGTTCCCACTGGTGAGTCACCTCATGAGTTTACTGACTGTCAGGCTTCACTCTGCCAATCAACAATGTCCGTCTCTCAGCTGGCGCTTCATTCGTCTACCCTCTTGTGGGCGACATGTCCACCATGCCCGGTCTGACTACTCGTCCGGGCTTTTACGATATCGACCTCGATCCCAAGACGGGCGAGATTACAGGTCTCTTCTAGTTTGGGTTTTGCATTCTTCTCCTTTTCTTTCACTTTGGTCATCTCAACATCCATTCTTCCCTTCCAATAGCTTCAACGCGCATCTAGACGTCATGTATTGTTTTCTTGTTTGTTGGGAGAAGTGAGAACAAGTTTGTTTTGGAAGTTCTGCGGAACCAAATACTCGAATGCAATACTTGCTTACTTGGCTTGTATCTTTCTGACAGCGACTTTTCTTGCTCGGACACGCTTTACCGCAATCAGGATTGAAAGATCAAGGGTTTCTGTCAACGCTTGCAAGTGATAACAGGGTCGTCACTTTTCCAATGTTGAACGTTGAGTAACCTTTTCGATGTTGTTCTTCTCGATCTCTATGCTAATAAAGTTATCGCATCGTGGAAGGAATTGTTGTCACCCTCGTCCACCATTAGTACAGCTCGGTAGCTTTACTCCAGTGACGTTCCTGTCTCGCAAATCATATCATCGCCTTGACCCTTAACTCGGTTAAATCGGGCTGCGAATCTCTTCCCACCCTCATTCTTTTCCCGGTCGGTCGGTCGTTCGTTCGGTTCCTCTGATCTGATCTCGATGATCGCGACCCTGCCAAGTCAATGAGCGTCAAGCCACGTGAGTTCCTGTGTCATGAATTCGACAAATGAGATCGTCAGGGCCTCAAAGGATGTTGTTGTCGTTTTCGTTTGCTTTTTGCGAGTTATTAGAGTGGATTACAGAGGCCGGGTTTGCTCGGGATGAAAGGTGACGCTTGGTTCTTTCAGTGAAGCCCCGTTTGGATTCATTCCGATTACCAACGTTCCCCTTGGTCAGGGTTTCTAGCGACGCTAGTTCCATCTCAAAGTCATTCAGAGTTTGAAACTTGAGGCACATCACGGAGAAGAGGGGGTGAGCAGGATAAAGTTGATCTCAAAGTATCCTCTGTGTGTTGAGGGTTACATAACCTGTCGAGTATACTTGATAATGATAGAGAAAGGGAGGGGAAATCAACTACTTATCCTCACTTGTGCATAATAAACAAACCACTTACTGTGCCATACTCATCTTACTTACCGACGTTGTAACAGCACGAGGTAAAACATCATCATGTCTATTCACCATCCACCTCCTTTTCAGCACCATCACTATCACTCGCACCCTGCACAGCATTCAAAGTAAGTCTGTGCTCATGCTCATGCTCATACTAACAATCAGTACCCCTCTACCAAGTCCATCATCCAACACTTCAACTCCCCTCTTGATCTCCTTGGAGTCTTTAACGCCTCTGCACGAGCACTCGTACTTTGTTGCAGCTGAAAAAGACTCTCAAGGCCCTATCGAGGATCCATTTGCGATTCAGACCGACCACCAGTACAGCACACAAGGCGTCACGGGCTTGATTCTCTCTCAACCAGATCCCTCTTCCACTTCAACGTCGTCCGCAGATGAATCACCCCGCACTCCTGGTCCAAATTCCTCAAATAGCACTCCCAACGGCACCCCTCATCACCCCATCTTCTTTGATTCTCGAGCGTCTGGCTATTGGAACGGCCCACCGCCTCCTCCACCACCTCACTTTCACTTTCCAGGTCCACCTCCGCCTCAGGGCCTCGGATTGTTTCTACCTTCTTTTGGACCTTGTGAACCCCTTGTGAGTTGCTGCTTGGAGATTTGGACTGACGACAGCACGCTTCATTTGGACCTTCTTTTACACCTCGACTGGCTCCCTATTCTCCGTTCCAGCCTCCGCTTTCTCACATGCTGATGCAGCATCCTTTCTCTCACCCTGGTCCGCCTATGCCTCACCCAATGCACATGTCAATGCCAATGCCTCCACCTCCTCCACCATCTCAGTACCCAATGCAACCTCCTCCACATATGCAAGGTCGTCGCTACTCGTTCTTCTCAACACCCTCAGCTCCGCTCGCGTCCCCTGCACCGCCGCGCAGAGGCTCACTCAAGACGCCGAGGTTTCCGCAGTTTCCAACGAATTCAAAACCTCGTTCCGACTTCTTGGAGGCCTTTTGCTCTGGGTTAGTTGCTGTCGAGACGATTCAAGTGAGTACTTGTGTACTGTGGCGCAGTCAAGTATGTTGTGGACGACTTGGAGCAGAGGGCCTGACACGTCGTCACGTGTCTACCGGCTGTGCAGACTTGTCGTTCACGATGAGCTCGACTTGATCACAGCGACCATGAATTACGCTAACATGCTCAGGAGATCAGAGGCTCCATTGTCGAGTTTGCATGCGATCAAGTTGGCTCACGCTTCCTCCAAGTCAAGATGGAGTATGCGACACACGACGAGAGGCAGCTTGCTTTCAATGAAATCTTGCCGCAGGCGTATCAGCTCATGACGGATGTATTTGGCAACTATGTGAGTTTGCTATGGATTGCGGGCTGCCGGTGCTTTATGATCATTGTAGCTCTGATGAGCTGCATACGGTTGTGGACAGCTTCGGCGGTGACCTTACTCTATGCGATCTCGACAAGAGCTAACGCCGACTTCAGGTCGTTCAACGCATGTTCGAATACGGAAGTCAAGCACAGAAAACAGCTCTTGCAAGCTCAATGTACGGCCACGTCCTCGGTCTGAGTATGCACGTCTACGGCTGCAGAGTAAGTCTTGTGTTTGCCGTACCTCGCTAACTCCAGGTCGTCCAGAAAGCTCTTGAACACGTCCTCGCCGATCAGCAAGTCATCATCATCGCAGAACTCGACGGCCATATCGTCGAGTGCGTTCAGTCTTCGCACGGTAACCACGTCATTCAGCGCATGCTCGAGCAGATCAACCCCACTCGACTCGGCTTTGTCGTTCAAGCTCTCTCGGAGCAGATGTATGAGCTTTCGACTCATCCTTATGGCTGTCGTGTCCTTCAACGCGCTTTTGAACATCTCAAGAGCGAACAGACGACAAAGATGGTTGAAGAGCTGAACGAACGGGCTTCGGAGCTGATTCTGGATCCTTTTTGGCAGTGAGTTGCGACTGAAGGATTCAACTGACGCTAGACTACGTCGTTCAGAACCTTATCAAATGTGGTGCCGCCGAAGACAAGCGCTTTGTCATTCGCTCGCTACTCGGTCAATTTCTTACAAGTGAGTCTTTGCTTTGTCGTTTGCTCACTTGCAGTGGCTCGTCACAAGTACGGATCCAACGTTTGCGAGCAAGCTGTCACGTTTGCCGAACCTGAAGATCGCCGCGCTCTCATCCAGGAGATGCTCGATCCCGGCGCCGACGGTGTCAGTGCTGTTCAGCTCTACATGAATGACAGTTATGCTAGTGAGTCTATCCTTGATCGCACCTCGCTGACAACAGACTACGTCCTTCGTATGCTTCACCCCACCCACCCCGCTGACATGTAGAAAAAGCCATCCGCGTCGCCGACGAAGATCAGAAACGCCAACTGCTCTTGCTGATGCGTCCCGTCCTTACAGACATGCGTAAAGCTCGCTACTCTACGATCCGTCATCTCTCAAGCAGTGAGTCACGCTTTACGAATGCTACTAACGCTGACAGTTGAAAAGCTCGTGACAGACATGTCCGCAATGGGCTTGAACAGCTCGAGACAAGCTACAGTCACAATCGAGAACGGAGACTCGCCGAGGCAACCCATGTCCGGCAAGTTGATCGAACTAGAGCTCGAATCGCCGCTCTCGGCAAGCGAAGCCTTTACCGAGTCTGATGACAGTGATGATGGCGGCTGGTCGCAATAGTTGGCAAGGTGGGTTTTATTTGTACATAGATCTGGACAATGCATGCACGGGGCGACACTTGCGTAAAGACTGATTCATCGAGGTTTACAGACATGGCAAAAGATTTCGGCGTAGCAGTCGTCAATTCGTGGCGGGATGTTCAAGCTTTGCCGGTACCGAGTCTCAGCAGGCTGGCTTTGGTAGGACGAGGGGCGACAAAGGGGACAGATTGGGATCGCGAATGGGTCGAGCGGCCAGCACTTGACTTTGCAGCACTTGAAGGTGTGTCGATGCTTGTAGGTTTACGAACTGCCAAGGAAGATCGACGAGCTAGAGGGCTACCGGAGCCAACTTTGGCGTCAGTTGGTGCAGTCCTGAGCATCGCAGCGCGGTTCAATGGAGGTGTCTGAGGTCAGTCTCAAATGCGCAATGAGATTACTAACTACATCCGGTGCCATCAAGCTCTTGGGAGGCGTCGAGATGCTGCCGGTCTGACGATGACCCGGCACCCCAGCAAACATCTTGCGCGTCCGCTCAGCCTTCTCATCTGCCGTCATGTCGTTGTACGCTTTGCGATTGTCGGCAGCCGGAAGATTGGAAGAGCCTCCGGTGCGTAGAATGGATGATTTGGTTTGACGTGGAGCCTACACGTCAGTACTGCCTTTCAATGAGATGCGACTTGCGATGGAGGGAGATGAGAGGCTTGAAGGGACAGCAAGAGACTTGCGACGGCCCGCTGTCGCTTCATGCTTCTCCTTGATATCAACGAGTTTACCAGTATCACCAGTGGAAGGTACAGTCAAAGGTGTAGCTGACACTTGCCCGCATCTGATCATGGATGCTCGAGTCGGTCGAGGCGCGACAGAAGGCGATGCAAGAGACTTGACGTTCTGATCTCAGCTGGTGAGTGTAATAAGGAGAACTCACAAAGGACAAGCCAGTTCGCTTGTAGCCTGCCATTTTCTCATTCTTGGCTTCTGAAGGTCCTGGCGAGCCTCTTTCCAATGGTGATGAGCTCGGCACCAGATCACACCGGATCATTGACGCTCGTGTGGGTCGTGGAGCGACGGATGGAGATGCGAGAGACTTGACATCCTATCGTCAGTACAAGAGTATCGATAAGACACTCACAAACTTGAGACCAGTACGCTTGTAGCCCGGCGTGTCCTCCTTCTTCGTGGTGGAAGTGACCTTTCCTTCTCCTCCGCCCTCGCTTCTGCTCGGAGTGACAGCTACACCCATTCTCAGGGCAGCAGCTTTGGTCAGCCTCGGACCGAGGTTTGCTGATTTGGTAGATTTGGGCATGGGCTTGGCTTTGAAAGGCATCGGTCCCGCCTTGGATTCATCGATGATCGTAGCGTGAAGGACGGGTGGGGTGAGGGGCTGGGCGACTTGAGAGGATGATGCCGACTCTGGCGAGAAAGCCAGCTCTGGCTCGGGAGTCTCATCTTCAAGGGATGGTATATGATCAAGAGTGAGTGAAGCCATGGCTATAGCTTCAAAGTCGGAAGCCGACATGCTGGTGGAAAGGGGTGATGAACTGATGAAACCGGCAAACTGCGTAAAAGTTATGCTCGAAGATCCCTGCGTCCTTCTAAAGCTAGTCGAAGCAGTCTTTGAGTAGCTAGATGTTGATCAGATGTGCTAAAGGCACCTCTGTCACTTGTCAACAATGCGGGGACTTGGGGCTACCCACTCCTTTGAAGTACTTTCACGACGTGCCACGGTACTGTCTCCTAGTTTTCTGGCTTTCTCAGCACAGCCCGCTGTATCAGTCCTCCCCTGCTCAGTCTCTTGGGCTGTCCTGATGCTGATGTTGATGTTGATGGATGTTCAGTTTTGAAACGCGTCCGGCTCGAGCTCAACAACAACTTTGCGGGGCCCAGATGAAGAACGGTCATCTGGCCGCCTAACTGTCAGCGAGCAGCAGTTTCAGGGATGGATGGTCTGTAGATTCCATCGTGACAGTGTAACACCTTTGCACAATCTCTGGCAGTCGAATACAAAGATTCGCAAGCAGACGCAGCTCGTCACATACGACTTTCAACTCCTTTTTGCACTTTCTTACTCCGCTCGCCCGCAAACTCGCGCATCTGGCAGTCACGTCTTCTGCACGCATGGATCAACGTCATCACATAGCAATGGAAACCCTACCTGTACCAATCAAGCAGTCACACAGCTCGATGGGCTCCTCCGTGGCGCCCTGCCCCGTGCAGTCTCTGAGCGCCAGTTGCATCGCCGAGCGGGTGGCGATGGACGGTTTACTCGAGGTCAAGGCTCGAGCCGCCATCAAACAGCACTGCAAGTCGCTTCCAATGTCTTCAAGCGAGACAACAAGTCGAAGAGTGTGGCTTGCAGGATTAGTGTGCTTGCGAAATCGCTACCCGAGATCGATCCGGTTCAAGCCGTTCTGGGAGCAAGTCGTGCTCGAGTGCTTTCGTCAAGTCTCGGATGATCGGATTGAATGTAACAAGCTGGCAGCGCAGCTCTGGCTGTACCTCGCCTAGAGAGTGCGCACATGTAGTGACGTGTATGAACAACGGTAAAGCGCGGGAATGCAATGCATCTGCATGTTTGGTCGTCCTCATGAGCTGTGAAATGTCGTACATGATCCAGACAAGCCAGCTGCACGGACTGCAAACCATGAAGGAAGACTCACCGGTGATCTACCACCGTTTCTCATGAGCAATCCAGCGACTGCTCGGCGGATCCTGACGCATAGCAGCTTGCGTTGACAGCTTGCGATTGAAGCCAGCCGGTCGTCCTTGTCTCCGGCCCGCTTCCATATCTCAGTCCACGAGCCAAGCAAGGGACGGTTGATTGGGCGACGATTCTGTGGTTAAACCTCCGGCGAGCCCAGTTGATGGCTGTATCAATAAAGGCAGCCGCTGGCTGCAGAGAGAGGATGTTTTGCTAGCACGTCTAGCAATGCACATGCATCGCTTTGACGCGCCGTTGAGACCTGCGGCAACCGCTTTGACACCACCTCAAGTCAGAAGAGACATCAGAACAGGAATGTTCACTATTTTGCATGTCGATTATACTCTTCTGGCTTGTGAGTCTCAGTTGAGCTCTGGAATGATCACGCGGGACCATCCCTGTGTGCTTGGCTAACGCGGAGAAACGAAATTTCTGCTTGACGGATCTGACACATGGCTCAGGGATCTTCTAGTCACTCGTCTTGATACGCGACATCACAGTTTTGCGCCTTTGTGACGCGGACACCCATCCTCGTTCTCAACGCAAGGTCTCGCGCCAGACCGTCGGCAAATGTTTACGGCACTCAGTGATAAAATTACGCGTAACTGATGCCGAACCGCCTGCCGGCGGTTGCCCTGACCTACGCTGAACCTTGTTGCACAGACAAGAATGTTTTTGTTGACGAGCTACTAACAACATCCATGGAGCTGCACGTCCCTCCTCCACGCAAAGCACGGCAAGCGCCATCACTGCTGCGCTGCTGCACCGTGCTTGGCATCCTGATAGCCAGCGTGCTTGTGATCTTCTTTACCGTTGCTACCGGAAGTGGCTTTTGGACCTACTATAAAGCTATTGCCGACCCGCACAAGAGTCATCATCACGACGAAAAGGCTCAAACCTCTCTCTCGCCAGTTCGACCACTTTTCAGTGATGATCAGCTGTTCGACGTGGCAGCGACAGTCTGGATTCAGCACTCTGCCCAGGATCTCGCACGGGGCGTTCCTGCGGGACTGCGAGTCACCCACGCAATCAACGAGACGGCACTCGCGTCGCAGATTGTACTGCGCAGTGTCAGCATGAAGACGAAGAATGCTCAATCAAGCATTGACTTTATTCTGCCTCTGGATCACTTGTGAGTTGTGGTTCGTCTTGAAATGGAACTGACAATAGTCGTCAGGCCAACATCAGCTTCTTTGACTTGCGAGGTGCTGTCACACTCATTCCGCTTGGAGCGTCAAAGCTTGATCGTGTGCAAGAGTACTCGGATTGGAGACCTAAAGGCGCCGAGCCACTGCCTCGTCGAAGCAATCCGTACGTCTCAACTCTTCCAACCTAACAGCAGCTTCCCACTAGATCCCGATGCCCCTACCGGTCCCGCTGTCTCCCTTCGAGACGACATTATCGAGCACTATGGCGTTTCATTCAACCTGATCGAGCTCTGGGAGGTCGAAAGCGCATGCAAAGTGGACGACAAGACTCGGGACGAAGAGGAAGAGGAGGACGACGGGTCGCTGCGAGAAGAGGAGGAGACTGCTGCCTTGCCAAGGAGACCGGATGGTATCTTGGTACACAAACATCATCCTCATATCGTCACCAGGTGAGTGTACAAGTCGATGACGCTAATCTCAGATCCCACGTTTACATTGTCGACGAGAATCGCGCATACAACCGCACGTCTTTCGACAAGCAGCACTCTCATCTCAAGAAGACGTCGTGTAGGTCTTTGGTTGACAACACTCCTTCATGGAAGAGCTGCGTCCGGAGTTATGACTTGAATGGACACCGCGAGATGAGACTGCTTCTTGATTCTGTCGAGGGCTCGAAGCGCAAGGAAGTCGCATACGGACCTTTTATCAGTAGGGTCAACCAGGGGAGTGGACCAAAGGTGAGCTAGATTACAATCGCGACTGACTTCAGGATGTTGTCCCACTGCCCGTGAGCCGCGAGAATTGCACGTCGTGGAAGGAAGGCGGACCGCAGTCCACGCCTGGTGCGTCCCAATACAGGCTGCGCTGATTACAGTTACCATGAGAGTCACCTGGAACATTCACTTTTCAGGACTGACGCCCACGCGATTGCATCTCTTTGAGAACATGGTCTCCAAGAACCGCTTTCCGTTCAACTCGACGGCTCTGGCCAAAACGAATATCCAGAAGGAGTGGGAGCAGTCTGGTGAGTGAGCGTGCATACTAAGCTCATAACAGTTGCTCTTTTCGGTCAGAAGATCAATTCCAATATTCGACCCAAGAGGCGATTCGTCTTCCACACTGTGTGAGCCATTTGGCAAGCGAATTCAGAGACTGATCGTTAGCCGTCAAGTACTACTCCTCGCAACCTACTTCCTCGAGATCGCATACTGGTACACACGCACCACTTCAGCAGGCATTAGTATACCCGGTTCAGCCCTCCTCATCGCGTCCAGCATCGTCCAATGCTTGGCCGAGACCTTTTGGACCATGAAAGATAAAGAGTTTTCGCTCTTGATCAGCTTGATCATCTCGGCGTTGCCTACTTTTTTTGTTTGCTTGCCAGTGTACTTTGAAGCGCAGGTGGTCTCGCCTGTCACACTCAAGTGGAGCTCGTGGCGGTCAACCACAATGCGTCGTACTGTGCCGACTCATAGAGAGCGTGCAAGTCGACGTCTGGATGCGACTTTACCATTGAAAGCTAAGGGAATGGTGTGTCGATCAGTCAACGAAGCTGATTCCAGATCGTCTCAAGCGTTTTCGCACTTCTGTACGCCTTTGCGTACTTCAACCTTTACCTCATCTCACCTGCTCTGCCAAGGCAAACCGACAAAGAGCTTGGCGATCACTTTGTCTGGCGGCAGCGAATTGATGCCATCACCGGCACTTTGGCCATCTCTGGCATTATCTTCCAATATCACCTCAACCATCGAGCTCAAACATTCGGCGGTAGCTTCAGAGTGGCGACTGGCTTATTACTGGCAGCCAAGGTGCTGCGCATGGTGTATCTCTCGCCGAGCATTGTCGGTGCATTTGACGCAAGCGAGGGCTTTCCGGCTACAGAGATGATCAATCTTACACTGGAGGTGCTAGCTTGCTATCAAGCAATCAAGCTGCCAAGAGTGGAGCAATTGGAAGAGGAGGAATGATGCATCACTTGGCGTATCGATCGCTAATGTCAGCTGGATCAAATGGCGACTCACCTCTTGATTGCCGCACGTCGATCCAGCATAGCCTCGGCGACTCGGCCCTCTTTGCGAGCCTTCTTGATATCCTTGCGATCGGCATGCGAGATGACTGTCCGACCGAGAAGGGTGCCATGTACTTGACGGCTGCACGTCAGCTCAACACCGACCTCACTCACTTTTTCTCAATCTCATCCTCGAGCGTCCCCAGCGTCCCATCTCCTACTTTCTTCTTCTGCTTGATGCCGCTCGCCTCGAGGAGTGCCTTGTGCACGTATTCTCGCTGACATTTGACAATCCATTTCTCTTTTGCGCCGACGTCTTCGGCATCGCACCGCACCTCAAAGGCGAGTTTCCCGGACGCGATTGATGCTGCTGGCTTTGAGTAGGAGAGGTAGGTCTTTTGGGCTGTTTCGAGCGTCAATGTTGGAAAGGGGTGACTCAGACCGCCACCTGGTGACGCTGGTGTCGGAGGTGAGACAATGGGAGTGAAGGCTTCAAGCGGTCCTCGTGATGGTGTGTCCGCTGTCAAGGATCCGGAAGTGTTAGCTGTCAAGAATGTTCCACTGTATATCAGCATTGCCGGCAAAGCTACTCACGCTCCAGATCGCAAGCTGACAACGCCTTCACTCCCTGACAATCTTGAAATCACCCAGACGTGGTTGACGTCTGTTGGCTCGAGCGAGTCGAGGATCTCGGATGAAGAAAGCTCGTCCATTCCTTCTGGAGCTTGAGGTATAGGTAGAGTGGCTGCATAGACTCGTTGCCGCACTGCATCCCACTAAGAAGTCAGCGATTCCACAAAGGCGACGTACAGCCAAGCACGTCAAAGGTTCAGTCGGCAAGATGACAAACGACGGGCCTGAAATTTCCAAGGTGTTTTCTGGGAATACCCAGCCTTCCATCAGCTCGATCAAAGCTGAGGCGCACCTGTAGGGTCCGCTCGGGCCAGTGCGGCCATTGAGTCTTCATCCTCGACCTCGCGATGTGTTCGC
The DNA here is from genome assembly GCA_001600035.1 of Holtermanniella nyarrowii. Taxonomy (NCBI): domain Eukaryota; kingdom Fungi; phylum Basidiomycota; class Tremellomycetes; order Holtermanniales; genus Holtermanniella; species Holtermanniella nyarrowii. Next base: position 15,772 of record BCIT01000004.1, on the reverse strand, counting down.
TTTTTCTTTTTGACGATTTTGTCTAGTGTCAACACCTTGTACAGTTCCAGTAAGCCTACCTCCCTTGAAGTGCAGCTTCTTTGGCTTCTTGCTAGCATCTGACATGGTGAGTGGGATGGAAGCGGTGGTGTCGAGCTCATGCAGCTGTTAGAAGGCGAGACGGACGCTAGCAGCTCTAATAATACATGACGCATTGTCGATCATCCAGCGCCGAGGGTACGTGGACACAGCACAACCGGCAGCAGCTCTCTACCCTTCCCTGAACCTCCTTTATTCTGTCAATCTACCGCAAGACCGCACTCGAGCTGTATAGAGGCCCACATAGCAGCCTCGTAGAGTCTCGCGCAAAGACCGATCACACACATGCTTGCATCCTACTTTGGAGCTGTCGCTAGCCTGGTGCTAGTTGTAGCTGGTGGATCCAGCAATTTCGCAGCTGGCTCAAAGCCAGATAGCAAAGTAGCAAGGAACGTCTTGGAAGGCAAAGCTGAGGGCTATTGCAGCGTGAGTTTGCATATCGGCTTTGCTAATGTCAGCCATCCGGACCCATCGATTCCACCCACTGTGCTCATGAGCAAATAGAGGCGCTCAATAAAGTCCTTTATCCAAGCCTTCAAAAGCTGGTGCGCTTTCCCTTCTTTCGACATTATAAGGTCGATCTGTACAAAGAATGCGCTTTCTGGAATGAGAACGGTTTCTGCATGCTTAGGGACTGCAGCGTTGAGGCCGCAGATGAGGTGAGGCGTTGAGCGGGAGACGCTGACATCAAGTCGGGGATTCCAGAGAAATGGAGATTACGGGCGCTGGGTCAAGTTCGACAGTCATCTTCATCTCTTGTAAGTAGATGCATCCACGGAGCTGATTGCAGGACGTCGATGGATGCTACTACCGAGAGCAAGACTTTTGTTACATTGAGGATGATGCGACAGATTGTGAGCCTGAGCCGGTGTCAGACTGACAACAGCCGGCGAATACATCGACTTGTCTCTCAATCCAGAGCGGTTCACAGGATACGCTGGAGAGTCTGCGCATCGAGTTTGGAGGGCGATCTACGAGGAGAATTGCTTTGGACTGAGTGAGGCGTCGCTCGAGTCTGGCAAGATTGCATCTTCTGGCTCATCTCTTTCGTCGTCCAATCCATTCGGCCGACTGAGCGAAGGCTTAGGGAC